>CM052015.1:31718805-32389478 GCA_028476595.1 Obolodiplosis robiniae | reverse complement strand
CTTTTGTACCTTAGAGTAAACACTGATAATGTGTGGATATATCCACCTCTTTTTTATGAGTGTCTGTGGATCTATTTGTGGATCCTATAAGCAAAGAGAGATCAAAAGTCGATGCTTCCCCAGTTTTCGAACAATGCATCTGGATTAACACCATGAAACATGAACCCAAAATCCACCAAAACCTTTTCATCCAACGTGAAAAAAGGGATGAGAACATTTGAAATAATGAGTCAATGGATTTTTAACAAATAGGTAATAATAAAATAATTTTACCAAATCTGGGTCAACACGATGCAAATGAAAGCATTTATCAAAAAATTCACGATCACTTTCATTAGATGCTTTTCGAATTGCCGCTGATGCTTCCGTTTTAACAAGAATTTCGGGTTTTTGTTCATTCAATACACACGATTCAAAGAACGCGATCAATTGTTGAATTTCATCTTTGTCCGTTTCTTTGATAGTTTTTGGTGATGTAGTCGGAACAACTGCATTCTTTGCTTGTCTTTTACGTTGTTTGTAACGGACCTTTTCATAAAGTAGTCCCGATTTCTTCTTTCTGTCATACAAAATAGCCTGGATAAACAAATAATCTTCATGAAAAATATCAAAGCAAAACTAATGTAAATATCCCTTACAATTTTTGTATTTGTGCCGATATCCAATGACGAGAACAGCTTAACAGCTGCTTCACAAACTTCTACGAGCTGATCTGGTGAAGGATTGAAAGAATATTCATATCGAGCGAAATCACGAAGACGTTCCAATAAAAAATCGAGAGATTCTTCACTCAGAGTTTGATTTCGTTTTTCTTCATGCAAAATTGATTCACAATGGTGGTTTCGCAGATAATTTTCAAGATTCTGTCGAAAAATTAGATACAAAGGTGATTTTATTGCATTTTTGAAAATAAATCAAATTGGTATGAATGAAAAATCATCTAATGTTTCAAATGCTCACCTCCGATTGTTCAACAAAGGCATCAGGTGTGTCGAATTGAACTTCAATATAGAAATTTGGATCATTTTTGTATTGTTCAACCATAATTGGTAAAATATCAAAATTAATTGGAGCCCGTTTTGAATTATATAAATCAAAATCAACTCCATTTGGAGCAACAATGTTGAATTCTTTGACAACTGAAATAATAAGGGTAAACCCAAATTCGTCCTAAAACATACGAAAATCGTACTAAATTTCCCAAAAATCGTACTAAAATTTCCGAAAATCGTACTAAAATTTCCGAAAATCGTACTAAATTTCCCAAAAATCGTACTAAAATTTCCCAAAAATCGTACCAAAAAATGACAAAATTCAACCCAAAATCTACGAAAATCATACTAATTTCTTCCCAAAAATCGTACTAAATTTTCCGAAAATCGTACTAATTTTTCCGAAAATCGTACTAATTTTTCCGAAAATCGTACTAAAATCTACGAAAACCAATAGATCAAGAGCCGTTGAACAAAGAGCGTTTTTATATGCTTTATGTGAGATAAATTGATTATAGATGAATATTGAATTCGTGAATTCAGTTTTCAGAATATAAAATTTTTTTCACTATTTTTTACATTTTGTGGACATCACGATATCTGCACGTTAATAGCGATAAAAAAAAAATTAGATTCATTTTCCATCACAGCTTCAGTGCAGATATTTTGAACACGTATGAAATTCATATAAAATTATTCAAATAATGATTTTCTGCACAAAATTCTGTCTAACAACATCTTGGTATTTTTGTTTACTGTCAGTACGCAGTCAATATTCATCCACAATCAATTTATCTGATATAAAGCTTATAAAAACGCTGTTTGTTTAACGGCTCTAGATCTACAATTTTGACCGTTCATTTATTGCAAGTTGAAATTGCTCAAGAAGCTGTTCGCAGTTATATTTTGGAATGTGTATGTAAGGATTTAAAAGGGTTATTTGGTTTTGAAATGCATAAACTCCGATTCAATAATTTTGAAATGATTGGTTTAAAATTAAATTTATGGACCAAATAATGATGTAATCTATTGCAATGCATTTAAATTTTTAAAAAATATGTACCGAATCTGAAATTTCATTTGTCATTTTTCAAACATTGAACTGTATTGATCAAACATGATCTTTCTAAACATACCAAAATTATAATTTCGAAGAATTGTAATTGCTTCATTGAGAATCTACCGAATAGTGCAAAAATAGATTGATTTATTGCATTGTATAATGTTTGTCAAGACAATTTTAATAATCACAGCGATAAGTATTCATAATTATTACATGGCACATTAATTTTTTTAAAATTTGAAAATTCGTTGTTCGTCAAGAAAAACATATGTATATTTATTTTATATTTGATCTCTATGTAAACTCTTTGATGCGTGTTTTGGTCGACCTGGTTTTGTTTTTGGTGCAAGCAGTATTGGGTAAGCGGTTGGTTGACATTGAATCAATTTTTCCTTCATAGCAAACGCTACAATATGCTTGCAGATGTGCTGCTTAAAAAATACAGGGCAAGTGCAATTGGACTTGAGCTTCCAATCTTCACACGAAAAACGCACAAGCCAAAACATCTGATATCCATATCGTATATATTCATCAAACGAAGTCCATTGCTTTTTGGATACTATTTGATAATATGCGTTGTTAGCATTTTCCTCAGAGCATTTATTCGCTGGCAATACATATACAACGCTACCATTGCCTTTTGTTTTTGCTTTAAATGATACGAATCCATTGCAGTCCATTTCAGTTGCCTTCATCATAGTATCGCGAGCAATATTTGGCTCCACGGTAATTGATCTCTTGCCCTCCGCAAACTGAATCGATACTTCCGCTGTCATTGCTGTCATGGCTAGAATAAACTCTTTCAGTGGTAGCCTACGTCGAAAAGTCACTGTGCGTTTTATTACAGCATTATGTGATTCCAGAGCATTATTTGTCGATGGAGTATATTCTGCAGCCCCTTCATACCAGTTGCAATGGTCTCCTAACCACTCTTTCTTGAAATATTCCACGAAATTTGGCTCAAGAGGATTCCATTTTTTTATGAATAGTTTTGCCATCATGTCAAACATCATCCGATTTGAGGCCAATTGTATCTTTTTAATATCATCAATGATAAGTTGTTTATTATTTTTATGCGAAAATGGGCGTTTACGTACATTTCGTAGTACGTGAGCAAAGCACATTATGTCTACTTCTGCACTGTCTTGAAATACAATATAAAACGCATTGCGAATCGCATCCGCTCCATCAGCTACAAGCTTCTTTGGTTTAAACATAGCACTTGGAAAATTTTTTGCAATGCCATCTTTCAATGACCGAAAAACAAAGCAATAATCTTCAGTTGTTTCATTAGATGAACATGCATAAACGATTGGATGAAAATGCTTTTGACGATCAACTGTCCCAAGAACTATTAGTGGAAACCCCATCCAGTTCAATTTGTAAGTGGCGTCAATGCATAGAGTATCTTATTTTTGGTTCTGAACACCGTGAAGTCTTAATCAACATATAAAAAACAAGACAAACACCTTATTGACTTCACAAGAGTTTTTCGATTAAAAATTGATTGTCGTTGAATTTAAAAACAAAAGACAAAACTAAAAACAATATTTAATTGACGGACCTGAATGCATTTCGATGCGTCTTACACATCATCATCAGCAGACACGACTAAAAATTCGATCGCCTCCCTTCATCGTTCATTCGTAGTGGTACACAAATTATACATAATTGAACAACACCGACACGATGTTACCAGTGTCGATGTTCATATTGTTGGTGTGTTTTTTAATGTAGATGCTCTCATACGCATCTAACCGACGGTCGTCGTTGACTTGTTTCAATAGTTTCAGTTGTCGTGGGCCACTTAAATGTTTTTCTTCTAGTGAGTGTGCAGCGACAGCTGATTTGTATGCTTGGTTAGTATTTGTGCAATGTGTATGTTCGCTGTATCTTTTTTCTATCGGCCGTTTTGTTTGACCAATGTAAACTTTGCCACAATCACTACACTGAATACTGTATATGCCAGACTTTTGTGTTGGTGAAACAGTGTCTTTTGTCGATCCCAATAAGCCATTTAGTTTATTCTCATTTCTGTACACGATTTGCATGTCGAAATTTGCGAATGTATTGGTTAGTTTATCGGTGATGCTTGGGTTATATGACATAGCCACACGTTTCAAATTATTTTCTTCGTTCAAATTTTTGTTTTGCGAATACAATGTTGTTGATTTGTTTCGCTTGGCGTTTAATAAATGTTTTTGAACGATTTTATCAACGAACGGACGAGGGTAGCCGTTGTTTTTTGCTACTGATAACATATATTCATATTCAGATTTGTAATGCGTTATTGATAAATCCAATGTGCAAAGACGATGGGCCATTGAATGGAAGGCGGCTTTTTTGTGTCGTATCGGGCAAAATGAATCACTCGGTATTACTCGCGTTGTGCTTGTAGGTTTATGATAAACCGAAATTTCTATCTTGTTGCCTACATGAAGTAGTTCAAGATCTAAAAATGGCAATTTTCCATTCACTTCAATTTCATGGGTGAATTTTATTGATTCACACTGCGTGTTTAAAAGCTGATTGATTTCATTTACACTATTTTTATGCACTACAGCAAAAATATCGTCGACGTAACGTAGCCACACTCGTGGTAATAGGTTCTGTTTTTGTAATTGTGTTTCAAAGGTGGACATGAAACATTCTGCTATGAATGGTGATAGCGGATTTCCCATTGTAGTTCCTTTTTCGATTTTATAATATGAATTTCTGAACTGGAAGAAGTTCTGTTTCATACAAGTTTTTGCAGTTTCCAGATACAGAATTCTATTTTCAGAGGGAACGTTTACATTTGTCATGTGCTCATTGAAGTTATCTAACGCAACATTTATTGGAATGCTCGAGAAGAGTTGTTCAACATCAAATGACACTAAGATTTCATCTTCATTTAATGTTATTTTTTTTATTTTATCGGCAAATTCAAAACTATTTTTCACAGAGAAACTGGGCAATGCTGGCATTTTTTTGACTTCACCGGTTAACCACTTGGCTATTTTATGGCAAGCGGTGTTTATGCCTGGGACAATTGGTCTCATTTTGTCACCAATTTTATGCACTTTTGGTAAGGCGTATAACCTGCCAACCGATGGGTTTGACACGTGTAAAGTACGAAGGTATCGTTTGCCGAATTTTTCACCGATTTTTTTTCGTAATGAGTCACATTCTCTTACCATAGACTGTAGAGGTGTTTTCTTCACAATTTTATAATCGCAATCGGCAATGAGTTTGTTCACTCGTGACTCGTATACACTTTCATCGAGTATCACTAGCTTATTGCCTTTGTCGGCTTTCACGTATACCACAGGTTTTTGTTTCGATTCTTTTATCACTTTCCAATGAACGATGAAGGGAGGCGATCGAATTTTTAGTCGTGTCTGCTGATGATGATGTGTAAGACGCATCGAAATGCATTCAGGTCCGTCAATTAAATATTGTTTTTAGTTTTGTATTTTCTTTTTAAGTTCAACGACAATCAATTTTTAATCGAAAAACTCTTGTGAAGTCAATAAGGTGTTTGTCTTGTTTTTTATATGTTTACATAGAGTATCTACTGCCGATATTGTTTCCAACAGGCGAAGTGTTGTAATACAAAAACGAAAGCTTGGTTTGATTTGAACATTGCATTCGTAGGCCAGTACAAATGGTTCGTCAACATCAGTAGGTAAATCAGATGATTCTTCGCACCACTCCATCAATTGACCTATATTGATCATTTTTTCTCTGCTGCCTGATCTAAATTTATCCAAAATATATTCCAACTGACGCACAGTTGGATTCGGCTCATCTTTGAAAAGGTTTTGCGAAATACGTGCCGATTCAATGTGCATAATCACAGATGAGTGTTTGAATGTTTGCTTTGAATATAAATCGTGAATGTATGTGAGCATTTGCTGTGAGATCGGCCGCTTTTTTCCTTTAAGTAGTTCGTCGTGATTATGATCAAGCTCATTGCACTGTAAAATTATGTCATTGCAGTTTGACGGTAAGAAAATAATATAACGCCGTGCACACCAGTCATCTCTCTTTCTATCCCTTGGAATGCAACTACAGCGAAAGTAGAATTTTTGACCACTTACAAGATCTTTGTTGTCATATATCACAAAACCTTCTTCTTCGAGAAACTGTTCAACTTCATCCAAAGAATTGTACTTGGAGTGAACCGACCATTTGTATCTTTGTCTCTTTGGTTTAGTATGACTCGAAATAGGCAGTTTCATTTTAGGTGTGTTCAAAGCTGTACTTCCAATTTCCTTCGTATTATCAATCTCGTCAGATAAATAAAAGACCAGCGAATTGTCGAGATCTTGAACCTTTAAAATTATATTTAATATTGTTAGGCAAAGCAGTTGAAAGAAAAAAGTCATGTAAATATCACATATACTCAAGGCAATGCACAACTTACCGATTGATCCAATTCTTCGTCACCTTGTATTTGAGAGCGTCTACTAGTTTTAGCTTTCTGTTTTGTTTGTGTGGTTTTTTTTACTTTGGACATTGCAGTGGATTTTTCTCCTCCACGACGTGACGTTTGCTCTGTCATAGATAAACTTGATTGAATTTCCGAATCAATCTCTTCAACCTTCAAAATTAAATATAAAAAGTCATAGCATACATACAAAATCAAAGCAGACACAAAACATCATAAAAGTACAAACCGATTGCTCGAGCTCTGTATCACTGGACAAAATTCGTCTCTTTTTTGATGCATGAAATTGTGATTCAGAGCGTCTACTAGTTTTAGCTTTCTTTGGTGTTTGTGTGGTTTTTTTTGTCTTGGACATTGCAGTGGATTTTTCTCCTTCACGACGTGATGTTTGCTCTGTCATAGATGAACTTGATTGGATTTCCGAATCGTTCTCTTCAACCTTGGAACATGAATTCAAAAAAATCATAGCAAACACAACAAGTTGAAAGGAACATATACAAACGTAACGTTTCATACTTACTGAAATAGAAACCTCCATTGAAGCAACGTTAGCAGTGCTTGTAATGACTTTCGAAAAATCAAACTCATCTGAGTATGTTGATTCGAATAATAATGAGTTATCAAAATTTTCATGATCTGTAGTATCAAATGTTAGGTTGGACTGCATTGCATTCATGTTAGAATTCGGTTGAACCTTGAAAAATGAAACTATTCTACTCTAAAATTAAAATTTATAGAAGAATTAAACCTACCTTGTCATTTAGACAGTTGTCAATCAGGTTATTTTTGTTTTTATTATTAATTTCATAGCTTCCACCAAATGAATAACAGTTTTCGTATATTGTGAGAAAAGTATTCAATTTTAATTGGTTTTTAAAGGTTATGTACATGTGATTAGTGACAATAGTTATGTTTTATCAATCTTCGTTATAATATGTCGCCATCTGCAAGAAAATATTAGCAGAGCAGTAAATTTTATTTGAAGTTATGTTCCATTGCAATTTTGCTCATATTCTGATTTTTTTTATCGGTATTTTAGGGATATCACCATTTATCATCATTGCTTTGATCATTTCTATAAACCTGTTTTGGTGTTCCAATCGCATGAACGGAACATTATTCAACAAATGCGTCATACTGCCATTGCCATTTACGAATTCCCGAATTATATCTTCTTTTTCTGCCATAGACCCTTGATAACTATTACGTGCATTGCAAATATCTGTACTTTTCACATCAGTCAAATAATTCTCCCACTGAGCTGCGACAGTCGCTTTAGTGAACACTACAGATGATCCTTCATCATATAAATCTTTTTTTTCTGAATCAGTTAATATTGTATACGCATTGTGTATAATATGGAACTTTTCCATTGCAACCAATTTTTCATCGTCTTTGACGCGGTCCGGATGATATAAGCGTGCCAAACGATAAAAACTTCTTTTCACTGAAAAAATTGAAAATTTACAAAGCAATTAAAAAAAAAATATTTTATTCTAATTACAAATATATTCATTGCAATATTACCATCTCGAATTTCCGCATCTTTTGGTAGCTCCAGGATTTCGTACAAATTTCGGGTTCCGAAATGCTTTTCTGTATTCATTTTCAAGGTGAAATCACAAAGATTTATGCAACTGAAATGTCAGACTTGGTACACATTTTTTTAATTTGAATGCATTGCTATGGAGGTCGCTACCAGGTTATGATTATTTGCAATGCATAATGAACTCAGCACACTGTTTCTAGTGCTGAATGAAACGAATGGATTAAACTGATTTCTGCTGAATATTTAGTATCAAATGAATCATCACTTTTTTGTTAAATTTTCAATGTAGTTCAATTGAAACAATGCATCAACAAAACTGTTTAGTTTAAATTTTAAAAAAAATCCAAGACGGCAAAAAATTAATAATTCATCTTATACAAACGAAATACGGGCGATTTGAAACACAAATAATAAACTGCAATGTCAAAGGTTCGAATTTATTACTTAATATTGCTTTAAATAACATTTGTCTTTAATACTGGAAATTTTCAGTGCAAACCTGAAAAGAGCGATGTTTTCTTAAAATCACCACGAAGATCGAAGCGTTCAAAATGGATTGAAAAATCCGAAATAAAAATCGGAGCTGCAATGGCAAAGGTTAGAACTAATCGATTGAAATTTGCATTGAGTAACTTTTTTCCTTGTTATATCTATGAGATACATAAACTTTTACACATATTTTCAGTCGAATTTAAAAGAAAAAGTGAATGTCAATGTTGATACTCAAAGCAAATCGGATGGTCAATCGTCACTGAGATTAAAACGGAATAGAGATGTTGACAATTCCAATAAATCAAAGCAAACTGCAATGTCAAAGGTTATTGAGAACAGTCCTGGTCAAAATGTTATTTTACAGTCACCACGAAGATCAAAGCGTTTACAAAAAACTAACAATGACAATTCCAAAAAACCAATTGAAACTGCAATGCAAAGCGTAAGTATTGTATAAATAACATTTGCCATGAGTAACTTTTTCCTCGTTATATCTATGAGACATTTTACACATATTTTCAGTCGAATTTCAAAGAAAAAGTGAATGTCGCTGTTGGTACTCAAAGCCAATCGAATGGTCAATCGTCACTCAGATTTAAACGGAAAAGGGAAGTTGACAATTCCAATAAATCAACAATACAACCTGCAATGTCAAAGGTTTGAGTTGAAATTTGCTTTGACTAATTATTTTCTCATAACATCCATGCAATGCAAATCTCTTTCAGAAAAACTCAAAAGAGACACATGTTCAATTTGGAATTGAAGAAGTTCAGCGTGCTCATAACAGAAGTAAAAGCAAAAAACCAATACGTCGAAAAAAACTAAGTCTGTCTGAAAATATCAAGCTAGGGGCGCCTGATAAAGAATTTGTTGCGAACGAGATAGTTTTAGCAACAGTATCAGGCTTTGCTCCTTGGCCGGCGAGAATCATTGATATTATTGGGGAGACGATCCGTGTGGAATTTTTGGGAACTGGAGAAATGTGTGTTCTACATCTGCTTTGGCTATTTTATATCTGCTTTGTATAATAATGCATTTAACTCATTTTTAGAAACCCGCTTCGTTCACATGCAGTTAGCCGCTTTTTGCTCAATCGAACAATTCCTTTTATGGAACGCAAAGGTTATCGAAAGGCAATGCGGGAGCTTGAAACAGTCCTTAGAATTCCAAAAGATATTTCTATCTTTGAATAGAAAAATATTGCAATGACAAAAAACTATTTTTAAAGGAAATTAACTCCGATGCTATGCTTCGAAAAGAAATTCATTTGGTATTTTTAATTTTTTTGTTCATTTAATTCAGTAATAACTTTTTTGTATACATCACAGCAAAATCAAATATATACGCTACACGGCATTACGTTATTCTTCATATTTTTTTTTTAATTTAAATGCATTGCAATAGATGCCGCTAATAGGTCACACTGTGCTGTATGAAACGAATGGATTAAACTGGAATTCGCTGAATGTTAAGTGTTAATTGAATCATACACTTTTTTTTCAATTTTCAATGTACGATTTCAACGCAATATTTGACATTTTATGTAAACGGAATACGAGTGATTTTAACTTTTTTTTTCAATTTTCAAGGTAAAATTTCAATTCAAAACGTCAATAAAGCTGCAATAACTTTTTCGTATACAGAATAATAAAATCAAATACATTCAGAAGTTATCAAACAAATCATACAATTTGCTGAAACGTCATATTGTGTTTTGCGTCGCAATAAACATTAACAAACAAGTTTGGATCGCCTTAACTGAAAATTTAGTTTCGTGAACAAGTGCAAGTTATAAAAAATAGTTCATTGCAAAGTTATAGTAGAGCATAGCATAGATAGGTGAAATGAATAGAAACCGGCAATACGAATGGGCATTGGAAATCGAGAAACGGTTCCAATTGTTTTCTGAAAGTGGTTCTTTTGCTATGTACAGTCATTCTGGTGAAGTCATTAGCCCTGGCGATATTACGATGGCATTTTCCGATGGTACATGGCAGTTCGAAGACAACATGGAAAGTATACTTGTCAGTGCAAACAAAGAAAGCAAGGCAGTATTATTGTTTGAATTCAAAGACAAAATCGTTGCCGCTTTCATTCTAAGCAAAGACCGCGGTCTCCTAATCAAACATCTAAACGAACGCGGGGGCAATGTTCCGATTACATATAAAAACATGGCAGTAGCACTCATTGTGCTTCCGAACACAGCCGGCGGATTCCGTGGACACATTCGTGTAAAGCCGATGATTGATGGAAAAGCAGAACAAAGCGGCCAGATCCGTGTAAAAGACAGCGCTGCGCCACGAATGTTTGTACCGGAATCACTGATGATAATGTATCAGCATCTACGAAATGCTGAACGGTCTGGAAAGCGACCATTGAATAAGCACACATTTGAGGAGTTCGACGAAGCATCGCCAGCTAGACAGCGGCAAAAGGACATCGGCAAAATGTGTCGGTATTTCACGAACAGTGAAGCAATGCTATGGCTCGAACGATCGAAAAATCGTACAGCAGTCGAAGTGGCATTGCAACGGGAATTTGTTTTGAGCTACAAAAATATATGTTTGATTTCGTACCCAAAGCAACTTCGAGAATACGTGAATACGTGGTGCAATATGCTAAATTTCATGGAACGCCCGCAATTCGATGAAGACGAGGCGATCGAATCCTCGTCTGATGGCGATTCGTCGAGCACATACACAGATGACGCCGAATCAGGTAATTTTACCATAGCATATTCATTGGCTATTTTATATCTGCTATGATTCATTGCTGCTACATTGCTATATATTGATTGGAACATTTCAGTCGGATATGGTCACACGGAATCAAAGCAACCGAAGTCAGAGCCTTCAGACCGTCTGCCATTGCAAAAACCAACAATTGGTTCAAAATCAGGTAAGTAAGATTTGAAACAATATTTTTAATTTAAGTAATTCATTGCAATGTGCTGTAACATTTCAGATGCGATCAGTACAATCATCAAAAAAGATTCATCCAAAACTGCTATGAATGCTTCAACCGATGCAATGAAAAGTTCTGCACTTGGATCAGAAGAGCTTGGTGCCACATCACTCGGATATTTTGACAACGAATCAGAGCCGAAAATTGCTTCAGGTAAAGTAATTAAGTTAAAAATTGCAGAATTGAAATAAGTTAGTTAAAACTGAAGAATTGTAATTAAATTTTAGGCAAGGCAAAAAGGAGCAAGGCAGGCGTTGCTTTAGAAGAACTTGGCGCCACATCACTTGAATATGGTAAAAGCAAATCAGAGCAAAACGACTTCAAGCCGGAACGTCTGCCATTGCAAAAACCAACATTTGGATTATTGGCAAAGAAAACCAAATCAAATGCTGTTATGGGTGGTCTTAACCACATATCACATCAAACATCGCAAAATACAATAATGGGCTCAATTTCACGTTATGAAGCACTGGGCGTAATTGCCAAGGAAGGATTCGCCAGAATTATGGCATTATTCAAAAATTCATCTGATAAATAGGACGATGATTTTTATGAATTTATCTTATTTACATTCAAAATCTGAAAAATTAACACGGCAGAAAAATGAAAATATTCATTGCATCAAGCCTATTGCCGGAAATCTTTAACAAAAAAAACGCAATCATTATTATTATAAATCATTGCCAAAAAATTAGATATTTCTTACATTTATAGAAAAAAATTGGCTGTTTTCAAATATCTCTTCCATTAAAAAAAGAATATTTATAAAGGGTTGTCCATAATAGACGCAGGAAAGTAAACGCATATTAAAACTACAAGTATAATTTATGAAACCAAGTTAGGTACTTCATTTTGAAGGTTCATCTATACCATTTATGTATGGAATATAATATCGCTCAAATGTTCACCACGACTGGATTTACAGACGTCGATACGATGGTCGAAATTTTCGATAACATTTTCCAATAGGGACACTTCTATGGCATTTATCTCATCAATGATGTTGCGTTTTAGGTCCTGAATGGTAGCTGGCTTATTCACGTACACTTTGCTCTTCAAAAATCCCCATAAAAAATAGTCAAGCGGTGTCAAATCGCATGATCTTGCCGGCCAGTTCACATTTCCATTTCGAGAAATTAAGCGATCACCAAAGAACGATTGCAATTGCTGGATATTGGCACGCGTAGTGTGACAAGTTGCACCGTCTTGTTGAAAAAAAACATCGTCCACATCCATTCCTTCAATTTGCGGCAAAAAATAGTCCTCTATCATTGCATGATATCGTTCAGCATTGATGGTAACCGTGTTTCCGGCCTCATCTTCGAAAAAATAAGGTCCAATGTTTAATATGATGTGTTTTAAATGAAATAACTGCGGATTTTGTTAAATTCAAATATATTTTTAATTTTTAAGCAACAATTTGGTTAAGTAACCAATGACGCTCCGATTTAGAATGCCCGAAAAAGCTTGGTCTCTTATTCATCTACGCAGAGTGACGCTACTCACACATAGGCAATTCACTCTGGCGCGCGCTGATTGGTCGACAACGCAAAGTGACGCTACTCACACATAGGCGATTCACTTTGGCGCACGCTGATTGGTCGACAATGTCACATGACCATACTAATACGTTAATGCTTCGTTTAACCAAAATGCGTCTGTCAATTGAAGATTGACAGACGTGAACCAAGTGAAAAATGCCAACATTGAGCACGTGTTAAAATATTCGAAATTGATTAAATCGTTTACATTACAAATGATGCTGAACGATATCATGCAATGATAGAGGACTATTTTTTGCCGCAAATTGAAGGAATGGATGTGGACGATGTTTTTTTTTCGCACCAAACGACCGATGGTTGTCTCATTTGGACGATTATTGCGACCAAAATGTTCACGAAGTGCGCGAAACGTATTTTTTATTTTTGCACCATTTTTGTAGTGCTCTTGAATAACTTTAATGCGGTCTTCAATCGAATACGACTCCATAGGGATAAATGGTAAACATTCAACTACCAAAATGACATATAGATGATAAGAAATAAAAATGGCGTCGCTGTCAAACTGACGTTTACTTTCCTGCGCTACTATTGGACAACCCTTTAGATTTTTTCAATAAGAATTTGAAAAATGAACACGGTAAAAACAAAATGAAAATATTCATTGCATATCATTGCCTAAAATCTTTGACAAAAAAAAAACACAATCATTATTTTTATAAATCATTGACAAAAAATACCATTTCCAAAAAATAAGATATTTCTTACATTTATAGAAAAAAAAAAGCTTATTTCAAAATACTTCTACCATTAAGAAAAAAATATTTACAGATTAATTAAAAAGAATAAAAAATCTTATTTAACAGACAACAGAATCGGTGCACATTTCTCAAAAATTTAAATGCATTGCAATAGATTTTATCATTATAAGCTTTATGTCAGATAAATTGATTGTGGACGAATATTGACTGCGTACTGACAGTAAAAAAAAATACCAAGATGTTGTTAGACAGAATTTTGTGCAGAAAATCATTATTTGAATAATTTTAAATGAATTTCATACGTGTTCAAAATATCTGCACTGAAGCTGTAATGGAAAATGAACCTAATTTTTTTATCGCTATTAACGTGCAGATATCGTGATGTCCACAAAATTAGATAAAAAAAATTCAATATTCTGAAAACTGAATTCAATATTCATCTAACACATCACTCAATAAGTCTTTGATCTGACACATAAATGGCGCCACTAGTACCGAATTGCCCACATCAGCTGACAGCTAAAACCTTAAGATGACGTTTGTCAAAATTTGAGCCAAATCGACCGATTAGTTTGCGAGTTACAGTCATTTGGGTGAAGCTACTTTTGTCATTTAAAAAAAATGGATTCAAAGCAATTTCGTGTGTTGATTTATCATTGCTATTTGATGGGAAAAAATACCGCCACAGCCAAAACTTGGCTTGATAAGTGTTACCCGGACTCTGCACCGTCGAAAGGAAGCGTGGTATATTGGTTTAATGAATTCAAATGCGGTCGTACAAGCACCGATGACGCTGCACGCTCTGGACGCCCAAATGAGGCTGTCACCGACGAAAACATCAAAAAAGTCCACAAAATCGTGTTTTCCAATCGCAAAGTGAAAATGCAGGAGATAGCTGACACTTTAAAGTTGTCGGTTGGAAGTGTTTGCACCATTTTGCATGAGCATTTGGGCTTCAAGAAGCTCCATTCGAAGTGGGTACCGCGATTGCTCTCACCGGACCAAAATGTACCGTGTCACAAGTCGTGGAAAACGATGGAAAAAATACACGATTTACACTTCGAATTGCTTCCGCACCCACCATATTCGCCAGATCTGGCCCCCAGCGACTACTGGCTCTTTTCAGATCTCAAAAAGATGCTCCAGGGCAAGAGATTTCGCTCTGATGAGGAGGTGATCGCCGAAACTGAGGCCTATTTTAAGGGACTTCCGAAATCGTTCTATAAAAGAGGCATCGAAAAGTTGGAGGATCGTTGGAATCAATGTATAACCCTCGAAGGAAACTATGTTGATGAATAAAGTGGAATTTTGCCAAAAAAATGTTTTTTTGTATGTCAGATCAAAGACTTATTGAGTGATGTGTTATAATCAATTTATCTCACATAAAGCATATGAAAACGCTCTTTGTTCAACGGCTCTTGATCTTTTGGTTTTCGTAGATTTTAGTACGATTTTCGGAAAATTTAGTACGATTTTTGGGAAGAAATTAGTATGATTTTCCTAGATTTTGGGTTGAATTTTGTCATTCTCTGGTTCGATTTTCGGGAATATTTAGTACGATTTTTGGGAAATTTAGTACGACTTTCGGAAATTTTAGTACGATTTTCGGAAATTTTAGTACGATTTTTGGGAAGAAATTAGTATGATTTTCGTAGATTTTGGGTTGAATTTTGTCATTTTTTGGTACGATTTTCGGGAAATTTTAGTACGATTTTTGGGAAATTTAGTACGATTTTCGGAAATTTTAGGACGAATTTCGGAAATTTTAGTACTATTTTCGGGAAATTTAGTACGATTTTCGTATGTTTTAGGACGAATTTGGGTTTACCCAAATAATAATTGAGGTTAAGGCTATGTTCGAAACCGGCAACAATGGAAACAAATAATAACTTACTTTCTTCACTGAAAATCAATGGATTATTGAGATCACAGGCACTCATGCAAATTGCACGATAAACATTCCTCAACTTAACATTAAACACAACTCTCATTTTGATGTTTGATTTGTATTTTTGTTTGTCACGAAATATACATAATATTTAGTTGCATTTTAGCTCGTTAAGTTTGTTGCGCAAATGTTCTATTGCGAAATACTCTGTATATGAATGACATTCACATTCAAATGCCAAATTCACACCAATTTCGTGGTGACATTAGATGTCAAATATTAAATAGGTTAAATGACATTTGTAGGGTTTTGAGAGTAAATTCTATGTTAATGAATGCCTATCTTATGTTCATTTAAGAAAAGAAATAGGATCATGCCTACAAGAGCCTCTATAAAACCTAAATATTGAGTTATATAGGCATATAGGTAATTCCTAATTAACTCCTATTTAAAGCCTTATTAACTTTGGACCCATAAAGTTTTGATTTTTACCGAAAGATGTCGTTTAGTTTGTAATTACCGTAATATTCACTTTGCTTAATAAAAGTCTGTAAAATTCTGCTTCCAATTATATCAAAAAAATCATTATAGACAGCTGTCAAAGTAGCGTCAAAACATTTGGTCTCAATATTTATTTCTATGATAAATTAAATATTCTGTTGTTTTTCTTTGTGTAAACCTGATAGATCGTTAAATTAAATCAGTTTTTTTTATGAAGAATATCGAGTTTTAATCATTAATATTGTGAACAATTGTAAAAAGTGATTGCAACTGAACTGTTGTGAAACGGTGTTATTGTTGTTGTATTTTACACAAAACAATGTCACCAAAAAAACACAAATGCAGCAGGGATGATTGCCGGCCTGAAATGATAACCGGACCGAAAGTAAAGTGTGCAAAATGCAATAATTTGTGCTACTTGAAATGTTTTGGAATCGAATTCGCTGAATTTGCCGTCGGAAAAGATGAAAACAATGAATGTGACACCGTGAAAATCAGAGCGAACGGTATTGTTATGTACGTGTTTCTATCTCAGCTGACATTCGTTTGCTGTGAGAATTCATTGTCACCCGTAGAAAGAAAAAAAGTAATGAAATTGCCAACGACCCGTTCCAATTCTAAATCTCGTCAAAAAACCAAAGATACTATTGAACCGATCGCAAAAGAATTAGCTGAATTTAAGGAAATTCTATCGTCAATCAAACAATCGACCGATGTCAATACGCAAACAATACAATCAATCGAAAAAAAACACTGATTTGCTAGTATCGCATACAAAAAAATCGACCACATCAACGTCCTTCAATGGTCAACGAACAATCAATTTGACACCAAAAGTGAGAAACAATTCAAAAGATTTGGTATTGTCTCAACCATCATTTGCTGATGCACTGAAAATCCAAAACACACCAAAACGTAAGCTTAATGATAGAGAAAAAATGCCACCGAAATACAATGCACCAAAACCGAAGATTGGCACAAAATCTAACTCAACTGGACTTTCAATAGTTGAAATCAAACCGAAACCAGAACGCAAAAAACGTGAAGAAAAACCATCATTTAATAAAGCCATTTGGGTATCTCGGTTCAGCAAAGCGACAACGAATGAAGAGATTACAAATTATATCACATCGAATTCATCAAACTCCGATACAACACGATTCGCTGTCCACAAACTAGTAAAAAAGGACTGTGATATAAATTCATTAAACTTTATATAATTTAAAATCGAATTGAATGATGATGACTTTGAGATTGTATGTGATCCAAATATGTGGCCACAAAATGTACTAGTGCGTGAATTTACCCAAATTCCGAAACAAACGTTTGACGATATGTTTCCTTCAATGGAGAATTTAAACAAGCGGAGCAAACGGACATCGTCTTCAACCGACAGTCCAATGGACTTGACATCACCGAATCCACCGAATACAAAGACGATAATACCGAACACAATCCCACCAACACAACCAGCTCAACCAATGTTCATATATAATTTTCATCGCTGAGTTCAATGATATCAACAAAAATAATAAATCGCAGACTGCAAATGACAAACAAAGAAATTATACAGCTCATATTTATTATCAAAACGTCCGAGGCCTGTGAACAAAAAGCAAACAATTTTATTTATCGACACTGGCATCTGATTTTGACATCATCGTACTCACTGAGACGTGGCTCACGGACTCACATTTAAATACGGAATTTTTTGGCGAATCATACATTGTTCATCGTGTTGATCGTAATGTCAATAATAGCTTTCATTCAAGGGGTGGGGGGGTTTTGATTGCAGCTAAAAATTGTATTCACACAGATCGTCTGTTACAAAATGAATTTTTAAATATTGAATTTGTTTGTTTGAAATGTGATATTAAATCTAAAATTGTTATTATATATTGTCTTTATATTCCACCTAGCTCTTCATTGGACACTTATCGGAGTCATTTGAATGCGATTGATAGCATAAGTAAGATTGAACATTCAACAATAATTGTAATGGGAGATTTTAATTTACCGGGAATCAATTGGGTACCGAGCGATACAAATGATCACTGCATTCCACTGAATGTTCGGTCTGAGGAAGCGATTTTGACGTGTGATTCATTGATTTTCAATGGATTTTTTCAAATGAACAGTGTTTGTAATTTTTACGGTAATGTGTAAGATTTAATTTTTATATCCGATCCATCCATAGCGTGATTGTATAAATCGTCTGATCCATTGAGTAGAGTTGACATAAGCCATTATCCTATTGAAATGTTTATTGAATGCGTTGAATTCGATAATAATGAAGTGATTGAAAATGGAACAATTTTCTCGTTCCATAGAGCTGATTTTGAAGCACTGAATAGTTTCATTTTGAATATTGATTTCAATTATATTTTTGGGGAATTAACAGGAATTGATGAAATTACTGAGAAATTGTATGAAATTGTTTATTCAGGTTTCGAATTATTCGTGCCAAAAGTGAATAAAAAAAATAATAATCATCCTCCATGGTACAATAAACAATTAATTAAATTGAAAAATCGGAGAAACAAATTGCATGAACGCATAAAGAAGTTTGTCTGTAATCCAATGAATATTGAATTGGAGTTAGCACGTAATGAATATTACATTGTGAAAAATAATTTTGAAGCATTACAAAATTTCCTTTATCAGAACTACTTAATAGAAATTGAATCTAATCTGAGAAAAAATCCAAAACAGTTTTGGAATTATGTGTCATTAAAAAAAGGAAACAATTCACTGCCAACTAAAATGACATATGAGGGAATAATGGGTTCATCTGATATTGAAAAAGCTGAGCTATTCACTAGATTCTTCCAAAGTGTGTATGTTGAAGATAATGATCAAAGACCTACTGAGGAATTATTTACTGACTATAATCCTATCGCTCAATGCATAAACTTCTCACTTGATGAAGTGCATGAGGCATTGATGTCAGTCAAAACGAATACTGGAACTGGGCCTGATAATATACATCCAATTATATTGAAAAATTGTGCCAAATCGCTGGCGTTACCGCTAAAATTATTATTCAATGAATCATTGAATATTTGCGTCTTTCCGAGCAAATGGAAATTAGCTCAGGTTAAGCCGATATTCAAATCGGGCACTAGATCGAACATTAATAATTATCGTAGCATAGTTAAAATGCCAACAATTGGTAAATTTTTCGAATCAATGGTAAATAAATCTAAAAAAAAATTATCTCTGATAAAATCACAACACGCCAACATGGATTCATTAATAATCGTTCAACTACAACAAATGTTATGGAATTTGTTGAATATGCTATAAATAGAATTGAGGGGGGAAACCAAATTGATGTTTTATACACAGATTTTTTAAAAGCATTCGATAGATTGATTCATAGAATATTGATAATGAAATTAAAGCAATTCGATTTGCATATGAACACAATTGAGTGGAGATGGTCTTACTTGAGAAATAGAACTCTTACTGTTAAAATTGGTACAAGCTTATCATCATCATTTGTAACGAATTCGGGTGTTCCACAGGGAAGCCACTTGGGACCAACCATATTCACAATGTTTATTAATGACATAGTTGAAAATGTCAATCGCAATAATGTTCGTTTACTGCTTTTCGCCGATGATACAAAATCTTACGCAGTTGTTAATAATGAATGTGATGCGATTGAGTTTCAATTAAGTATTAATATGTTAATTAATTGGTGTACGGATAATCAATTGTCACTCAATATAAAAAAATGTAAAATTATGTCATTCCATAGAAAAAGTAATCCACATATTGCAAAGTACGTAATGGAAGATGAAGAAATTGAAAGAGTTAGCGAGATGAAAGATCTTGGGATTTTACTTGACACTTCACTCACATTTAATTCTCACATCGATTCTATCATAGCCAAAGCATTTGCCACTTTGGGATTT
The DNA here is from genome assembly GCA_028476595.1 of Obolodiplosis robiniae. NCBI lineage: Eukaryota > Metazoa > Arthropoda > Insecta > Diptera > Cecidomyiidae > Obolodiplosis > Obolodiplosis robiniae. The sequence continues at coordinate 32,369,417 of CM052015.1, read as the reverse complement.
TTAAAACGTATGTGCTCTAATATGCAGGATCCATATACATTAAAAAGTTTATATTGTTCTCATGTGAGATCAATTTTAGAATACGCTAGTGTCATATGGCATCCACAATACCAAATACATATTGATAGGATTGAGAGCATTCAACACAAGTTTACGTATTTTGCCCTACGCTATCTAGAATGGAATGATGAAAATAATCCATGGCCATCTTATGAAACTAGATGTCAAATGATTGGAATTGAATTATTGAAACGAAGAAGAGTGAACGCTAACCTTTTCTTCTTTTATGACTTATTGAATGGCTTTGTGAACGCTCCTCAATTACTTAACCAGATTGTGATACATGAACCGATAAGACTACTACGTAGTAATGGACGGGAGATGATTAGGATTTCTGCACATCGTACTAAATATGGACAAAATGCACCATTAAATCGCATGAGTAGATTATTCAATAGAATTGATAGTGATATTCGTGACTTGGACAACCGAAATAGCTATCGATCTCAAATCAAATCGCTTCAAGTGCCTCCATATTTGTTTTAATTGTTTCAATTATTTGAATTATATTTGATTTTAAATTTTATTAATTGAAGTGTGAATAATATTGTATAATAATCAGCCTGTTCTTTGGGCGTTGAATAAAATAAAATAAAGATAAAAAAATAAAAAAAAAAATAAAATGTACGAAGACTCTGATTTTAAAGATCATGAGCCACACAAATTCCACTTAATAAAATGCATAATAAAAGAGTATATCCGCGTGAAAACCTCCCAAACATCAAAGAAAATCACACTAAGTCATTATGATAAACTATTAAGGACAAAATTAACGCGATGGATACACCTTAATGGCCAATGATAAGCTCAAATCTCAATCTCTACTTTTTTACATGAAACACCCGCACCATTTTACAAGTTATTTTCTTTTTTCACTTTAACTTTTTAATCCAATAAAAACTTTTGCACCTCAGCGATAAAATTGGTAGAATTAAAATTAATTGACTTAAATTGTAAATAAATGATGAAAAATTTTCATTTGATCGGCCAAATGTTTCAAAAATTTTACGCAGAATAAAAATGACCATAACCACTTACACTTATAATAATTGTCTCGCTGTATTTTATTTTCTTCGAATTTTTAATTTTTTAGTCTTTTTTTACATCACAATAAGCCAAACCAAAATTTTTGTTTCACAAAAAAACGAAAACTGCTGTTATTGGAAGTCAACTTATATTTAGGATTTATTGACCTACAAACAAAAATGCAAACGTGGTCTGAAATGAAAAATACGCTTGAAGCGAAGAAAATACAGCCATTTTTTTTAGTTTTATCAGTGTTTATCGTGTGTGTGATACGATTCATATGTTTTTGTTGTAAGTGATATGTGTGATATGAAATTATTCACCACACTTATTCTACTCACCACTTCACACATATGTATGGAGAGTTGTCAGAAGTGTCAAATGTAGTGAAGTCAGTTTTCAATGTTTTGAACAGTATTTAATCGTTTGAATATATTATTTTCGTTATTTTCGACTCATTTTATTTTCAATTTTGTGAAATTTCCATCGATCAGCCGAATATTACACGATGATCGTAAGATATGTCGAGAAGAAATTCATAGATCTATTCAGAAGCACTTGCGATTGAATCATGGTTTACGAAGCGCTGGGTCCCGTGTTCGTGAACGTAATGCTGAATTACAACCATTACAAGCCAATGAAGCTGACGAATTGCAATTACTTCAAAAAAATCAAATACAAGAATTGTTAGTTTTTGAACTAACAGACAGGTATAATCGTTTCTACACATTCATGCGCCAACAAAATGTGCCTCATCGGCTCCTACGGAAAATGTTCATTTGCACATCAGAAACTCAACCTTCACTCATCGCTTTAAGCGCTTGTTCCCCCATTTTTGCATTGGCAGCCAACGCAACAGAAGTTCCCACACCGTTGTATTTAATGAACGAAATGTATTGGGATTTTTTGGTAAAAAAATCCAAAAGGATTAGAAATTAATCCAAATTGTATAAAAAAACAACCGTACACAAAATCATCTTTTAAGTGATATTTTCAATAAAATAAACATTAAAATACGTTTATAGTATCGAAAATATTGAAATGACGTTAACTGAGTGACATTAACACAAGCAACACACTGAAAGCGGCTCAAGTGGCTAGTCTTTATTTGTATTGTAAACTCTGTAAACTTCGCAAATTCGCAAGTCATTTCAATATTTTCGATACTGGAAACGTATTTTAATGTTTATTTTATTGAAAATATCACTTAAAAGATGATTTGATGTACAGATATTTTTCATATGATTTGGATTAATTACTAATCCTTTTGGATTTTTTTACCAAAAAATCCCAATGGATTAAATTCTAACCCTAATAAAACTATAGTGTAAAATCGTTAAAATCTAAATAAGTCTTTTTTTTAATACAGGGAACTTATGGCAAGTGTTTCCTGGTAGTGGAAAGGTCAACGGGTAACCGAAATTCATATCCACAGTAAGCTCAAAGATGAGCATGTTATTGAATTCATCGAATCGTTTGAGGATGATATATTCATTTATATTATTCAAAATTACTGTGAAGCATCACTTTGGGATTTATTAATCCAACGTACAAAGTAAACTTACGAAGAATGTGCCCATTTCATCTGTGGAATATTGAAGGGTTTAGAGTACATACATTGGAAGCTCTACATACATCGTGACATCAAACCATCGAATATTCTCATCGATCAAAATAACCAAACCAAAATAGCTGATTTCGGCTTAGCAGTCCACTCGAAGAACGTAAGACGAGGTGAAATTTGCAGAACGCCAAATTATTTATCGCCTGAGTGCGTGAATGGAGAAAGGCCATCATTCGCTTGCGATATTTGGGCAACCGGAGTGACTGCGTTTTTTTTGGTGAATGGCTTCAGACCATTCGACGAGGATAGCCTGAATGACAGAAGAGAAATTTACAATCGCATCATCAGAATGGATTATAGGTAAGATTTTTGATACTATGATTGTGATAATATAATTTTAAATTTTTATTATTTTCCAGACTTCCAGAAAATACCAATCCGCATTTCAAAAAGTTCATGGAAAAAATATTCCAAAATAAGCAAAATCGACCCAGTGGAGCAGAGTGTCTGAAACTCGGATTCCTACAAAATCGAAATGTCAACGTTCCTTCAATTCGTTCTATTCGTCCAATTGATTGAGAATTTTAATCTATTTATTTTTATTTTATTGATCACCTGCATCAAAATATATCTCACCCTAAAACTATACATACCTAACAAAAATATGAAAATATGAAAGTTTATTTATTTAAATTAATAATTCATTTCTTTTCGTTCACTAATCCAAAAAATATTATGTCCATTGAGTTAAATGTCATTTTGATGTATTTACTGCTTATCTTCAATTTTGACGTAACTCTGCACATGTTTCTACTGACTTTTGTTTTAAATGGCGTTATTCAGATGGCGTTCTGAGTACATTTACTATATAACGGGAGAACCGTTATCTCCGGTCGTTCAAAAGATTCAAGACTCTTAGCTACTTTGTTCTTCTGGGCGTTCAATTTGTATTTGGATATGATTATGATATTTGGTATAGCAATGGACAACTCATTTCGATTTGTTCGAATGATGAGAGCATTGAATACTTTGTCAATCGCTTTTTTGCCATCTATGAAACACGCGAGCTTTGGACGAATGAGATTCAGGCCAAGTATGGGTTTTCCGTGCTTTTGAGAAAATTTAATAGCCTGAAAAAGTATGAATTTTTTTAAAAATGTCATTGATTATTAAACAATAGATAACAATTTTGAACAATGTTCAAAATAAATCTTTTTTAACAAACGTGCATACATAACCAAAAAGGATGACAGCTTCTTGCAGAACATCATGGTATAGATCTGCTATGTTTGATTTTTCCATATCCACAGGCCGTAATTGATCCTAAATCGAATAATAGTTTTTAAATTAAATATACAAATACATTTGCGTTTTTTTGTTTAGAATGTAATATGGGCCTCAGTTTATAATAAACGCACTTTTATTTGGTTATTTTATAATTTTTATTCAATATATTTACCACTGCGATGCGTTCCGATCAACAGCTGAAATAAGAGAGAGCGGCCATATTGTGAAACCAAAGCTCTCGACCTAATGACGCTACGCACACAGACGAACGCCAACAAATTTACACATACATAATAAATTATACACGAGACCGACTCAATGACATTGGCAGACGGCCAAGTGTCAAACTAGACATAAGAGACAGCAGATGATTACAGATCGACCATCTGACAAGACAAATTGACCGCAATTTACAATTTACAAAATTACTTTAGGCCGGTTCGATCTGTAATTTAATAAGTGTGGCCTTCGGAACCGAAGAGGTGCTCAAATCTGACTCAGTCCGAGGGACAATCCACTTACGCAATCTATTTGCTTCCAGTACACCGTTATAAGGCATCTGGGTAATTTGACAGCCATCAATATCACGAACCAGATATCGGTCATTCGGAAGGCACTTTTCAATAACATAAGGGCCCCTAAAAACAGGAATTAATTTTTTATTCACACCCACGGAAGTGTCTACATTTCGTATAACGACATAATCTCCAACTTCGAATTCAGAAGCAGGGACATGTCTCTTAAGGAACTGTTTTAGATTTTCCGCCTGAGATTTGCCTATGTTTTCAGAAGCTTCATTTCTAATTTCCACAAGGTTACGCTCAATATAATCATTCTTTCCGTCAATATACTCAGTTAATTCATCTATTATTAACCCGCGCATCGGGTGGAAGTATGAACTGTATTATTAAGAGCATATTCTACTTCAATTAATCGCATACTCCAATCAGCATGATTCATAGGGTTGGACAGTTTACTCAGTATAGGCCGAAGGACACGATTGACTCTTTCCACCTGCCCATTAGCTTGTGGGGAGGCGGTCGCATTTAACACATGGACAATACTTCGTTCGGTTAAATATCTCTTGAATTCGTCAGAAGTTAAACAAGTGCCACGGTCACTAATAATTCGCTTTGGACGGCTGTAATATGAAAAATATTGACTAAGGGCATTACACAATTCTCTGGTACTTGTGGAAGTCGTAGGGTATAATTTCGTGAATTTCGTAAAGGCATCAATAACAACAAGGATATGCTTCTTTTTGGACTGAAGGGAGGGCAAAGGACCGAGGAAATCAATGTGCAAAGTGTCGAACGGAAGGGGCACCTTTGGAATATTATGTAAGTTCTGAAGATTCTTCCTGGCAGGTGTTGAATACACGATACACTTTAGGCAATTACGAATGAAATTTTCGACACGAGTTTTCATCTGTGGAAACCAATAATGCTTCTTAATTTGTTGACAACTTTTATCTACACTCAAATGTCCAATTTTCTCATGTATATTGCGAATCACATTATTAATCATTTCTGCAGGGACATAAAGCTGCAGTCGATTGGCAGAATTTTTTCGGAACACCAATCCATCTTGTAATACATAATCAGCATAAGGCCCAAATTCCAATTTTGATTTAATAGATTCGACCTCAGGGTCACGATTCTGTGTCACTTGCAACTGAAAATCAATGTCGGCTTCACTATACACGACAGCAGTCATTCGACTTAAGGCATCCACATGCCCCATGGAAGTGCCAGCTCGGTGCTGAACTGTATAATCATAATTTTCAAGCAATAAGGACCAACGAGCTTTTTTAGCCGAAACGGAACGGTTCTGAAGGGTACGAGCGAGAGAATCACAATCAGTCACTATTTTAAAAGGTATACCCTCAATATAAGTTCGGAAGCGCTCAAGTGCATAAACAAAGGCCAAAGTTTCTAATTCGTAGCTATGTAACCGAGATTCAGCATCAGAAGTTGTTTTTGAAAAATAGGCAATCGGGTGAAATTTCCCATCATTTTGTTTCTGAAGAAGCACGGCTCCAAATCCATGTGAACTGACGTCACAATGCAATTCGGTTTCTCGTTTAGGGTCATAAATGGCCAAAATCGGTGATTCCAAAAGTTTTTTTCGGAGGGTATGGAAGGTTTCTTCACAAGTTTTGTCAAAGTTAAATGGAACATTTTTGCGTAAGAGATTAGTAGATAGAAAAAGAGAGTTCTGAGCCACTTTGACCTCATTTGACCTTTTGAGATCGAGGTCGTTTTTTCATGTGTCATTTGGCGCCTGTGAACCTTTGTTTACCTGTGATCCTTTGTTTACATGTGATCACATGTTTACCTGTGATCACTTGTTTACCTGTGATCCTTTGTTGCACATGTTCTTTTGTTATTGTATAATCTAACTTGCTAAGGGTAAATTTTTTTTTTTTCACGAGGAATGCAAAAACATCTGCTTAGTTGACATTCCTGTGCATATGGGCAATGGCCAGAATCATGCCATATACTTGGGAAAAAATAATAATAATCGATATTCCATAATCGATTGTTGTTGTTAAGGGTGAGAATCAATTTTTTTTCCCACGCTGCATTTTGTCATTGTTTATACATTCCTATGCAGACGCGCAAATAACAAAAATCATGTAACATACCTGAAAAAAAAAAAATCTATTGAATTTGGACAACAACCAAAATCGTGCATTAAACCTGCAATAACGTACATCTAGAGGGATGGCAGTAAAAGAAAAAGGAAAGAAAGAAAAAAAAAAAAGGAAAAACGTGATTTTTGCTCAGTTTGAAATAAAACTTTATTGGAAAAATAAATTTAAAAATACAATAAATGAAATTAAATTGTAATAGTTTGATGAACAGTGCGGCACAATGGGCAATTTTGATTTTGATATAATTTTCTGTTCACATATATGCAGCCGATGCAAAAATGATGACCGCACGACAATTGTATATCGAAAACACCGGGAGGATCGAGGCAAAATGCGCACACATATTGACTTTCGGCAGGTACTTCAATATTGGGCGCTGCAACTGCTGGCTCGATGTTTGCGTTGTCACGTCCATCATCGCTGTCGTCGCTTATTGCTATAACGTTTGGCGCAGCGGGTGGGTACCAAAATTCCTCAGTCGTCGCGTCATCAATTTCTTCTTCGTCGTCGTCGTCGTGTTGTGGTCCAGGTGACGGCGATTGAGGCAATTCAATCGCAAATTCTTCCCGGTCTTGCTGAACAGGCGACGGTGATCTCGGTGAATCCTCGATTTGCTGATCAGGCGACGGCGATCTCGGCGAATCCTCAATTGCATAGCCGCCTTGTTGTGCATCCGATGGTGATGGTCGCGAATCTCCATTGAATGATGCTCGCGACGCATACCACCTCTCAAAAATTGATGGCGATCGTTGTTGTTGTTGTTGTGGTTGTTGTTGTGGTTGTTGTTGTTGTCGCTGCGGTGTCAGTGCGTGAGATGTTGATGAGCGTGGTTGATTCGGCGATGCATATGGTGCTGCTGATGCTCGTCGCGTCGCTGCTCGTCGATCACGCCGCTCACTTTCGCCGATGCGTCTGATCATGAAATGCATCAGACGATTTTCACGCTCCATAAACTCCTGGAATCTCTCCATTTGCATGCGCACTGTGAAAGGAAATTAATAATAATTTGGATCAATTTGGAAAAATAATGAAATATGTTATTATATTTAATTAATTAAATGTAAATACACTTACTTTGTCTTTCGAAAAAATGAGCGTTGAAATTGGACATTTTTAATATTTTTTTTCTGACTTGTTTTAGGCCGAAAAATAAACTGATTGAATTTTTCGGACGACAAGTCATTTTATAGCCGAAAAAATTGAAATTTTCGTGTTGAATTTATTGAGGTTTTAAATGGAAAACAGTGAAAACATCCTAAAATTTTCGGGAATCGTAAATAAGACAAACAAATCACGTAATAAAAGTCAATTGCCAAATGATTTTTGTTACATATACAGTGCGCGAATTAAGGTTAGGGCCACTTGAATTTTTCAAAAAAAAATTAACAAATTGCTACTGATTCTTTGTCCCTTCTCTATAAATATATTCGTTAATTATTTCCTTTTATTTCACGAAAAAAAATATGTTAAAATTCTCTAATATATTTAATATTTTTAAGATTTTTTGGTTTTGTGCATCCTTCAAGTGCGAATTAAGGTTAGGGCCACTTGACTTTTTCTGCACGAAAACAAAGTTTGTTTACGTCTTAGTGGCTTGTTTTTGTCATATTTTACCGTTATGCACCTTCTAGCATCTGTGAGTGCAATTACATAATATTTATGACGGAGTTGTCATCTGAAATTTGATTAATTAACAATGGGTGCCGGCAAACCATTAAGTGAGGCCGAAAAAGTCAAAATTTCTACACTTAAAGATTATAATAAAATGACAAATCGTCAAATAGCGAAGGAAATTGGTCGAAGCAAAAATGTGGTTGGAAATTTTCTCAAAAATCGTGAAAATTATGGCAAAAATTATGTGAGTGGCCGACCATTGACGATCAGTAGTGCCGAAAAACGCCGATTAATTCGTAATGCTGGCAATAATTTTAAGTCAGCTCGTCAATTAAAGAGTGAAAATGAATTACCCATTGGTGTTCGACGTATTCAGCAAATTTTGAGCGGTTCACAACATTTGAAATACAAAAAAATGAAACGCAAGCCGATGCTGTCAGAAGCCAATGTTGCTGGCCGCCAAAAATTCGCTTTGGATCACTTACGTTGGACAGACCAATGGAAAAAAATCATATTTTCCGACGAAAAGAAGTTCAATTTAGACGGCCCAGATGGATTCGCTTATTATTGGCATGATTTGCGCACTGAACCGAAGATTTTCAGCTCGCGTCAATCTGGCGGTGGTTCGGTCATGGTTTGGGGTGCTATTGGGTACCTTAAAAAGATGCCATTGTCATTCATTTCCACCAGAATGAACGCTGAACAATACCAGCAAATGATTCGGCCTTATTTCCCGGCATATGGCTTCGAATGTGCTGGTTTAAACTGGAAATTTCAACAGGATAATGCACCAATTCATGCTGCCAGGTCAACAAAAGCCTTTTTCGATGAGCACGGAATCAATCTTTTCAACAATTGGCCATCCAAATCACCAGATATGAACATAATCGAGAATGTTTGGGGACTTTTGGCACGTGCAGTCTACAAAAATGGCCGGCAATACAATAACAAAGGAGAACTCAAGGAGGCCATCATGGCGGCTTGGGAAAACATCTCTCATGACCAAATTAAAATACTATATGACAGCCTACCTCGCCGAATCCTCGCATTATATGATGCCAAAGGCAAACACACAAAATATTAGTTAAGTTTTTTAATTAAAACGTGATTTTCAAGCCAAAAACTTCAAGTGGCCCTAACCTTAATTCGCACTTGAAGGATGCGGAAAACCAAAAAATCTTAAAAATTTTAAATATATTAGAAAATTTTAACATATTTCTTTTCGTGAAATAAAGGGAAATAATAAATAAATATATTTATATAGAAGGGACGAAGAATCGATAGGAATTTATTAATTTTTTTTTGAAAAATGCAAGTGGCCCTAACCTTAGTTCGTGCACTGTACAATGTTATATTATTTATAGGGATGCAACCACCAGCTAAGTAGTATTTGATCCAGTTCCATGAATTCCATATCACAAAGTGCAATCTGTGAAAATGCACATAAGAGATGGATTAAATTGCTTCAAAATGCTCCATTGTGTGAGATCCATAGAATAGGAAAATAAGCATGATCCATAACACACAAGCAAAGTGACGACGAAAGTCAAATCATGTCAAGCATATATGTAAACAAATGTGCATTAACGAAAAAAAAAAGAAAAAAAGGAAAAAATGTGAAAGGACAACATGAAACAAGTAAAATGCAAGGGTAGGTAGAATTCGATCCATTCATAAATGCGAAATGGAAGTGTGGATGGAGAAATACGAAAATTGCATTGTAAACAATGAACTGAAGTAAACAGCACACATGCTTGCTAGCGGGAAGAAAAAGAGGAGGAAGAGGACATGAAGAAATTATGTTTTACTTTTTTTTTTTTGAAAATGGTACGTGCGACCCCATCTATCGTATACAATCCGAACCAGCACTTAGCGAAGTGCATTCAATGGGTGAGTTGGACGGCTTAGAAAAAATAGGTTGGCTCGGCTGAGAAAATGGAAAATGGTCGCTCAATGTGCTTTTTCGTTGCGAAGTAGGACAAGGGGTTGGTCAATCAGCTCGAATGTTAAAAAATCGTTCACATTGAAAAAAGAAAAAAAAAAGTAGTACTTACCATTTTAATTTATCTGATGTGACCCGATTCACGTAATTCGGAAATAATTGAATTAATTTCTTGTAAATGATTGGTGTTTCCTGCAGATCGAGAAGCATACAAAAGACGCAAACGGTCACACAATTCGTTCGGGTCATCGTAGTATTCATAGGAAACATTTTCGTTGTATGGAATATAATCGCTCTCAATGCCAGCACCTCGTTTAATGCGCTTTTTATTGTTAGGCAGCTCCTCCACTAATTCAGGTGGAATCTCGTCGGGCCGAATATTTCGCCTAGCGGATCGAAATGGTGATTGATTTGATCGCATTAGTGGAATAAAAACCCCTCGGGATCTAAGCTTTCTATGTTGAGAGCGAGTGATTGCCCGGAATTTCGGGTTTTTCAATTTAACTTTCATTCTTTCAATCCACGCTGAACGCGCCCTTGACCTGAGTGGTTCAGAGTCACTGCTATGAATTTCAATGACTTCTGGAACATTGCCATCATTATCTGGTCCACCAACATCATCATCACCACCATTATCCGCTGGTTGAGCTCCGGTCTTTGTTTTAAAACTGTTTCGAATACTTCGAGCCGTTTTCTGTTCCTTTAGACGTCTCTTTTTTACCATCTGATCACTTCCACCATCTGATAATTTTCTTCTTGCGGTGACTGCCGCAGATGGATAGACGATTTTGTCATCATCATCATCAACGGACATGGGCTCATAATCATCATCATCAACTTCTCCTTCTTCTGAATATCATGATGATGATGATGATGATGATGATGATGATGATGATGATGATGATGATGATGATGATGATGATGATGATGATGATGATGTTGATGATGATGATTATGAGCCCATGTCCGTTGATGATGATGATGACAAAATCGTCTATCCATCTGCGGCGGTCACCGCAAGAAGAAAATTATCAGATGGTGGAAGTGATAACGCCAAGGAAATCGCATATCAACATGAACCCATCATTGCTGAATCTTCGGAACAAATCGCACCGCGTACTGTGAGACGGTTGAGTGATACCAGTGACAATGAATTCGTGTATGACGGTTTGCATATTGACGACGAACGTGATTTTATTGCCAAGGCCTCAACTAGCGGCAAGAGGACAAAGCTATTGAAATCGATTGTTGATAAAATAAAAAAGAGACGTCTAAAGGAACAGAAAACGGCTCGAAGTATTCGAAACAGTTTTAAAACAAAGACCGGAGCTCAACCAGCGGATAATAGTGATGATGATGGTGGTGGACCAAATAATGATGGCAATGTTCCAGAAGTCATTGAAATTCATAGCAGTGACTCTGAACCACTCAGGTCAAGGGCGCGTTCAGCGTGGATTGAAAGAATGAAAGTTAAATTGAAAAACCCGAAATTCCGGGCAATCACTCGCTCTCAACATAGAAAGCTTAGATCCCGAGGGGTTTTTATTCCACTAATGCGATCAAATCAATCACCATTTCGATCCGCTAGGCGAAATATTCGGCCCGACGAGATTCCACCTGAATTAGTGGAGGAGCTGCCTAACAATAAAAAGCGCATTAAACGAGGTGCTGGCATTGAGAGCGATTATATTCCATACAACGAAAATGTTTCCTATGAATACTACGATGACCCGAACGAATTGTGTGACCGTTTGCGTCTTTTGTATGCTTCTCGATCTGCAGGAAACACCAATCATTTACAAGAAATTAATTCAATTATTTCCGAATTACGTGAATTGGGTCACATCAGATAAATTAAAATGGTAAGTACTACTTTTTTTTTTTTCTTTTTTCAATGTGAACGATTTTTTTTAACATTCGAGCTGATTGACCAACCCCTTGTCCTACTTCGCAACGAAAAAGCACATTGAGCGACCATTTTCCATTTTCTCAGCCGAGCAACCCACCTATTTTTTCTAAGCCATTCAACTCACCCATTGAATGCACTTCGCTAAGTGCTGGTTCGGATTGTATACGATAGATGGGGTCGCACGTACCATTTTCAAAAAAAAAGTAAAACATAATTTCTTCATGTCCTCTTCCTCCTCTTTTTCTTCCCGCTAGCAAGCATGTGTGCTGTTTACTTCAGTTCATTGTTTACAATGTAATTTTCGTATTTCTCCATCCACACTTCCATTTCGCATTTTTGAATGGATCGAATTCTACCTACCCTTGCATTTTACCTGTTTCATGTTGTCCTTTCACATTTTTTCCTTTTTTTTCCTTTTTTTTTTCGTTAATGCACATTTGTTTACATATATGCTTGACATGATTTGACTTTCGTCGTCACTTTGCTTGTGTGTTATGGATCATGCTTATTTTCCTATTCTATGGATCTCACACAATGGAGCATTTTGAAGCAATTTAATCCATCTCTTATGTGCATTTTCAGAGATTGCACTTTGTGATATGGAATTCATGGAACTGGATCAAATACTACTTAGCTGGTGGTTGCATCCCTATAAATAATATAACATTGTATATGTTACAAAAATCATTTGGCAATTGACTTTTATTACGTGATTTGTTTGTCTTATTTACGATTCCCGAAAATTTTAGGATGTTTTCACTGTTTTCCATTTAAAACCTCAATAAATTCAACACGAAAATTTCAATTTTTTCGGCTATAAAATGACTTGTCGTCCGAAAAATTCAATCAGTTTATTTTTCGGCCTAAAACAAGTCAGAAAAAAAAATATTAAAAATGTCCAATTTCAACGCTCATTTTTTCGAAAGACAAAGTAAGTGTATTTACATTTAATTAATTAAATATAATAACATATTTCATTATTTTTCCAAATTGATCCAAATTATTATTAATTTCCTTTCACAGTGCGCATGCAAATGGAGAGATTCCAGGAGTTTATGGAGCGTGAAAATCGTCTGATGCATTTCATGATCAGACGCATCGGCGAAAGTGAGCGGCGTGATCGACGAGCAGCGACGCGACGAGCATCAGCAGCACCATATGCATCGCCGAATCAACCACGCTCATCAACATCTCACGCACTGACACCGCAGCGACAACAACAACAACCACAACAACAACAACAACGATCGCCATCAATTTTTGAGAGGTGGTATGCGTCGCGAGCATCATTCAATGGAGATTCGCGACCATCACCATCGGATGCACAACAAGGCGGCTATGCAATTGAGGATTCGCCGAGATCGCCGTCGCCTGATCAGCAAATCGAGGATTCACCGAGATCACCGTCGCCTGTTCAGCAAGACCGGGAAGAATTTGCGATTGAATTGCCTCAATCGCCGTCACCTGGACCACAACACGACGACGACGACGAAGAAGAAATTGATGACGCGACGACTGAGGAATTTTGGTACCCACCCGCTGCGCCAAACGTTATAGCAATAAGCGACGACAGCGATGATGGACGTGACAACGCAAACATCGAGCCAGCAGTTGCAGCGCCCAATATTGAATTACCTGCCGAAAGTCAATATGTGTGCGCATTTTGCCTCGATCCTCCCGGCGTTTTCGATATACAACTGTCGTGCGGTCATCATTTTTGCAACGGCTGCATATTTGTGAACAGAAAATTATATCAAAATCAAAATTGCCCATTGTGCCGCACTGTTCATCCAACTATTACAATTTAATTTCATTTATTGTATTTTTAAATTTATTTTTCCAATAAAGTTTTATTTCAAACTGAGCAAAAATCACGTTTTTCCTTTTTTTTTTTCTTTCTTTCCTTTTTCTTTTACTGCCATCCCTCTAGATGTACGTTATTGCAGGTTTAATGCACGATTTTGGTTGTTGTCCAAATTCAATAGATTTTTTTTTTTCAGGTATGTTACATGATTTTTGTTATTTGCGCGTCTGCATAGGAATGTATAAACAATGACAAAATGCAGCGTGGGAAAAAAAATTGATTCTCACCCTTAACAACAACAATCGATTATGGAATATCGATTATTATTATTTTTTCCCAAGTATATGGCATGATTCTGGCCATTGCCCATATGCACAGGAATGTCAACTAAGCAGATGTTTTTGCATTCCTCGTGAAAAAAAAAATTTACCCTTAGCAAGTTAGATTATACAATAACAAAAGAACATGTGCAACAAAGGATCACAGGTAAACAAGTGATCACAGGTAAACATGTGATCACATGTAAACAAAGGATCACAGGTAAACAAAGGTTCACAGGCGCCAAATGACACATGAAAAAACGACCTCGATCTCAAAAGGTCAAATGAGGTCAAAGTGGCTCAGAACTCTCTTTTTCTATCTACTGAGATTCGTAAGTGGTCGAGCTAAGGCAGAAAAGGAAGGTACAATGCGACGGAAGTAGGAAAAAAGTCCCATGCAAGAATGCACTTGTTTCAAATTAGATGGCATAGGGTAATTCTTTATGGTTTCAAGGTGACTGTCACTGGGTCTTATGCCATCAGGGTTAGCACGAAAGCTCAAATAATCAAGTTCCGAATAAGCGAATCTACACTTTTTTAATTGTAATTCCAAGCCATAGGTCCGAAGTTTCCTCAATACCCGGGAAACAATGTCCAAATGTTCATCCCAAGTTCGTGAAGCTATTAGAATGTCATCTAAGTACACAACAATTTCACTTGCATCAATGAATTCCCTTAACACACTATTAATATGTCGCTGAAACTCGGCAGGTGCGTTCTTGAGACCGAAGGGTACAGTTGGGAACTTTTGATATGTTATCAGAAATCTTATTATCTTATTAGCTAATAAGATCGGACTTTATTATTATTTATTACTTTTGACCACTAGTAAGATAAGTAATGAGTATAGTTATTAGAAACTTATTAGTCAAAAAACCAATAAGTTTCCAAGCATATTATTAGTATGTTTTCGCAATATCCTACTACCGAAGTTATAAGAACACAGTTTCCACCAAATATATACTAACAATTATGTTTTAAGCGACGATTTCAATTGATTGTTGAAAAAATGACCTCACCGGATAAAATAAAATAAAAACACGCATTTTGTTTTGTGAAGTTTCAACTTGATTCTCGAATCTAATAAACGCATCATGTTATTATTTGTTTCTTTTCACCAATATAGGTTTTAAACGAGCAGATAAATTTTTGCAGATCGTATGTACTTGTTTGTTTGTATATTTTCAGACGTTTATAATATTATTTTTTTTTATAGCCTAATATATTTTTTTCAAATGTTTTAAATAAATTGATTGCCAATAAAACGAATGTGCTATGTATTTGTATTGCAATGGACGCTGGTCACACTTTTCTGGCATTTCACAAGAATCTCATTCATTGCGTAATTGAAACATTGTTCCAAACAACTCAGTAGTGACATTGGAATACAAATCACATTCGTTTAATAAATAGTTTTGAATTATAAGAAATCGATGTCTTTAAATTGATAATTTTGCAAGGAAAATTGAAGTTAACAGTTTTTTTTTCTACTTGAGCAATTGAAATTGAATTCATATCTCGTGTAGTGTGCACCGAAAAGGAATTAAAGTTAGCAGAAGAAGCAATCGTTTTCCATTCTGTAGAGACCAGAAGATCTTTTTACGTCTTGGAATTCGCATTGCTTGTTTCTTGTTATGTACTATTCGTGCGCTTCGGTGAGTGATTTCGAGGTATAGTAATTTTTCACAAATTGATATTTTCTATAAAATTGCAAATGTACAAATTATATTTGAAAATATTTTGAATATTCTAGTGTCAAGTGGTAAATTAATGAGTACACTCAGTTTTCAAGATGGAGCATGCTAATATGTCGTTAACAGATTATAGCATTGCTGACCCGATCGACAGTGGGAGTTTGCATAGCACCGGTAATATTCAACAAATGGAATGTGTCCTTTGAAATAATATTGACTGATTGTTGTTTATAAATGCCTTTGACGATATAAGTGAAGAAGACAAAAATGACCACGTTGAAAACAAGTACGCTATCGTCAGCGCCACGAGAGTGTAAAAAAAAAAGAAAACAGTGATTCGTAATGTAAATCCGAAAACGATTCGAAATGTCAAACATCCGGTTAAAGTGAAACGTTTACCACTGAGAATGGTACAAGCAAATGCAAACATGAAAGGTCTGACATTGATAAAGGCAAGAAACACATGTGATGATTTGGTCAAGAAGCTAGGAAGATTTAAGTACGGCTTCGAAATTCCTCCATCGATCGGAAAGAAAATCAAACAACGGCGTTTAAGTGAATGGGCTGAAAACAGAGCGTCTGGCTGTTATGAAGACATCGAGTCACCATTTATCGATCCAATTGTAAATTTGGATGAGATTGAAGAAATGAATCAGACAAATTCATCGAAATCACGGTTGCATCCCAGAAAAATAAAAAAGAATGTTAATGATGGAAGCCGCTATGCTAAAACTAAACGTTCGAAATTGCGGTCGATGACAGAAAGTTCGCCAGCAACTTCAATGCCACTGATCTCTATGAAAAATCCCTCCATACAATCACATCAAATGCCACAGGTTGGCAATTTTAAGTCTTCTTGTTCTTCAAAATCATCGGATGCGCAGAATCTTTCATTTTGGAATGTTAGAAGCAATTCCATCAGCAAATTATTATTTGAATACTTCGAAATTAAATCGAAGACTGGTGCTTCAAAGCTCCAAATTAAGTGCAAATTGTGTCCATCAGACAAGCGATTACTCTCTTGTGTTAGAGGTAACAACTCCAATCTAAAAGCACACCTTGAGTCAGTAAGTGCATTCATATAGGAATTTTAATTCATTAATAAATAATGAGATGAAATCGCTTTCGAAATTCTACAACACAATTTTATTTACAGATACACGGAGAAATTTACAAAGAAATGAACACTGCGTTTGAAATGTCAAAGTCTCGCTCTGATCCAAGAATGTATAATAAAAATTTATCGAAGGTAGAGCTGTTGGATGAGATTCTTCGCTTTATCATCAAGGATAGTATTCCAATTGTTAAAGTGCAAAGTCCACATTTGAAGCGATTACTTGAAGGTGATTTTTACGAAAATTCAACTTATATTAAATTTAATTTGCGGTTTTTCGAATAGTATGTTTTGGTGGGGAAATCAAATTCGAAGAAAGCCGAAATCAAATTGATCATGACCCAAATTCAGATGCAGAAGAAAACAATAACGGCTATACAGAATCTGAGCACAATGAAAAGGGCCTTTTCACAAATAAAACAGCGAGGCGGCGAATTTTAGTATGTGTTCAAAAGTCGAAAGCAAAACAAAATATTTCATAGACCGGTCATTTCATCTTTTTCTTCACTTGTTTTTACAGGAATTGCACAAAAAACACGTGATAGATCTGAAATTCCAGTTCAATTCCATTCTTTACTTCAGTGTAACATGCGATATTCGGTCGCGAAACAATCGCTCATATATTGGAGTAAATGTGCACTATATTAACAAATCAACTGGTGATCTCAAAACTGTTCTTATTGCTTGCGAAAGATTTCATGGAAGGCATGATAATGAAGCAGTTGCAAAGAAATTGAAAGAAATTCTTGCACGCTACGGAATCGCAATTAAATGTGTTGCAATAACCACCGATAACGCCGGCGAATTTAAGTGTGCGCTTAAATGTGGAGGATCTAACTACTCAAAATTTGAGCTGATTGCGAGTGAGCGTGATGATGAATGGCTATGGGCCAGTGATTTAACATTGGGATGTACAAATGAAGAAGACGCGATTGAATTTGTGAGGATTTGTGATATCATTGATAACAATGGTATCATATTTTCAGATGTTGGCCTGAATGAATGCATACAACCTGATTTCATAATTCATGAAATGTCGTTGCCTACGGATACGGACTTTGATATTTTTGAAAATGATAAGGATGATAAAGTTGATGTGCCTCTTCCAAGCCAAATCAATTGCTCGGCACACACCCTGAATTTGATTGGGAAAACCGACTCGTTTAACGCGTTACTAGATGAACCTTACTCTGGAATTTACGGCCGCGTCTTCACGAAACTAAACACAATTTGGATGGCATCGACGTCGAAACGACAAAATAGTGAATTAGTCGAAAAGTGCCTTGGACGGAAATTAATCAAACCACACCGAATTCGCTGGAATCGCATATACGATGCAGTAAGTATTTTCTCTCTATCTGAGTCGCATTCACATTCCGATTTTAAATTTACTACAATGAACTGGAATTTTTTTTTCCTAATTTATTTTAGGTCACAAACATTTTATCATTTGATAGACCACAACTGACGGCTTTGTGTCTATCATTAAATATTTGTTTTCTGGATGATACCGACTATGCATTCCTCCGCGAGTTCAGAGTAGTAATGCGTCCGATTGCCGAAGGTTTGACTGCTTTAGAAGGAATCCTTTATTTTGGAGCATATCTCCCTCATCTCTTTGGAATCCGTTCTCAGCTTGACCGTTTGTCAAATCAAAATTTGTATTTTTGTCATCCACTTTTAGGTGCAATAAGAAGCGGTTTCGCTGACAGATTTGAGGATTTAATGAATCCTTACAACTGTAATTATCGTAATATTCACTTGGCTAAATAAAAGTCTATCAAATTCTGCTTTTAAATATATTTTATTGATATTAAAATAAATTACTTAGCGGAGCGACGTCCTTTCGCGTTGACTGCCAGTACGTAAGAGAGCGAGCAATGGTTCTCGCTGTATAATGGAGGCTCAAAATGACGCTACTCATACATATGCAATTCACACGGATATGCTACAATTCAAATATGACGGCAGAGGGCCGGTCACGTTGACTTTGACAGCTTGTCAAAGTCAACCAAGAAAATTTTATTTACAACTCGCCCATCCTGACGATTGATCGTCCCGATCAACGGAAATCAACATTAACAATACTTAAATACTAATTTGGTAAATTCTCGTATTGCTTTTCCTTATCAGAGCCAGAATCACGAGAGTCACGCCAATCAACCCAGCGCCGTATGCGCGATGCCTCGACAATCCCGTCATATGGTAATTGTGTCAGCTGGCAATTTTCAATGTCTCTTATTACGTATCGATCATTCGGAAGTAACTTATGTATACGATAGGGACCACGGAATTTCGGAATGAACTTCTTATTAGTTCCAATTGTAGTATCGACATTTCGGATCATGACAAATTCTCCCTCTGAAAAGCCGATAGCTGGCTTATGTTTAGCACGATGGCAGTCGGAACTCTTTCGCTGATAACAATCAATTTTCTCAGACGCTTGTTTACGTAAAGTAGGCAAATCATGATCAATAGCGGAAAATCTCTTATCATCCAAAAATTCAGAAAGCACATCAATTTCTCTGCCACGCTGATTGACTCCAAACAGTAACCGACAAGGGGTCTGTTTCGTAAAATAACAATTTTGACCAATCAGAATGTTGCACAGGCTCGGAGATCTTAGCTAATACCGACTTAATAACTCGATTAACCCGCTCAATCTGACCGTTGGCTTTTGCAGAGGCGGAAGCAATTTTAACATGTGCTATGTTATTTTCGGAAAGATATGAGCTAAATTCTAGTGACGTAAAGCAAGTACCACGATCGCTGATAATTCTTCTTGGTCTGCTGTAATGCTCATAATATTTATCCAAACACGCACACACTTCTTTAGTACTGGTCGAATTTACAGCGTATAGCTTAACATGTTTCGTAAATGCGTCAACAACGGCAAAAATATGTTTTCGCTTAGAGATGATAGACGGAAGAGGATCAAAATGATCAACGTGAATCGCATCGAACGGAATGGGTTTCTTAGGTATATGATGAAGAGTCTGGTAATTACTATGAGGCGGAACAGAATTAATAATACACTTAAGGCAATTTCGGATGAAGTAATCAACTTTTTCCTTAATATTCGGAAACCAATAGTGCATTTTAATTTGGTCAACACATTTATCAGTACCCAAATGACAAATCTTCTCATGTGCAGAGCGTATGATACTCTCTTCCAATTCTTGCGGAACGTAAAGAAGTAGCTTATTCTCACTAGTCTGTCGATAAACAAGGCCATCATCCAATACGTAATTAGGGACCGATTTTAATCCAAACTCTTCACGTAATTTGACAATTTTCTCATCACGATTTTGCATAATCTGTAACTGTACATCAATATCATCGGAATTTATTATGCCCACTATTTGATCGGAATTATCAATGGGATTTTCGGAAATCGGATGGTACCTGCTTAATGCATCAACGTGAGTCATTTGCGAACCACTACGATGTTGAATCGTATAATCGTACTTTTCCAAAAATAAGGCCCAACGAGCAATTCGAGCATTATCTCCTTGCCTGGCTAAAGTCTTAGCCAATGCTTCACAATCAGTGACAATACGGAACGGAATTCCATCCAATTGGGTGTGAAATTTCTTAAGGGCGTAAATAATAGCCAATGTTTCCAATTCGTAACTGTGATACTTAGGTTCATTTCCGGAAGTGGCTTTTGAAAAGTAAGCTACAGGATGGAATCGGCCGTCATCCTGTCTTTGCAGAAGTATACCACCGTAACCACGCGAACTAGCATCACAATGTAACTCTGTTTCTCAAGTCGGACTGTAAATGGCCAAAACAGGGCTAGAAACCAATTGATTACATAGAGATTTGAAAACACTTTTACAATTGTCATTAAAATCGAACGGAACATTAGGCATCGTAAGAACTCGTAACGGTTGGAAAACAGAAGAATATGCCAAAATAAAGCGACGGAAGTAACTAAAAAGGCCCAAACACTTGGTCAACTCTTCAGCGTTAACCGGAAGCGGAAGGCGTCGGATTGCCCCTAAATGCTTATTATTGGGACGTACACCCTGAGCACTGATAGAAAATCCCAGAAGATCAATTTCCGTATAGAAAAACCGACATTTAGAAGGTTTAAGCTCCAACCTATATTCAGCCAATCGTCGTAATACTCGTTTTAGAAGATCTAAATGTTCCGGAATGGTTTTCGTAGCTAACGTAATGTCATCGAGGTAAACAACGACGGAGCCCTCGAGAATAAATTCTCTTAAAACAAAATTGATAAATCTTTGAAACACTGGGGGGCCGTTCTTAAGTCCAAAAGGCATTCGTAAATATTCGTATTGTCCATCAGGAGTAACAAAAGCCGTACATTGAATAGAATTCTCATTCATCTTAATATGATGGAAACCATTTTTCAAATCTAGAGTCGTAAAGTAACGCTTATCACCGAGTCGCTCAATGCAATCGTCAATCAATGGCAATGGGAAACTGTCACGTACCATAATCTTATTCAATGGCCGATAATCAATGCACAATCGTTTTTCACCGGTTTTCCTCGGAACCAATACTAACGGAAATGAGTAAGGAGATTTACTAGGACGTATAAATCCTAGAGACAGCAATTCGTCGACATGTTTGTTCACTATCTGTTTATCAGCGTAAGAGATTCGTCTCGGAGGGTAACTTATCGGAATATCGGATTGTAATCGAATTGTCATTTCGTAATTATGCTCGACTTTAGGAATATTTGCCAGATTCAAAAAGTCATTCTCAATTATCTTTTGGACATTGTAGTAAAAGAACGGATTCAATTTAGGGTTAACATCGTATACCGCGGAAGATCCATTATCTAAATCAATGGACAATATATCCGGAAGCGAATGATCAATAGTATGACACTGACTTAACGTAGAATTTTCACTAGGGGTAAGACGCAACGCAATGGGCTGAAGACACAACTTACAATCGGATTTCGTATCTGAATTATCTGTGCTGATACAGGAATATATACAATGCAATACCTTCTCGGAAATTCGTAAATCTTTATTAGTTTTTTTTTTAAATTAATTCATATTTGACAGCTGTGGACATTATACGCATATTTCACAGTGTGCGGAAATTTTTTAAATTAAAATATAAACTGAGTAAAAATCGAACAAAAAAAAAGTATTAAACAAGAGATAAAAACTCGGTGCATCGATAGACAGTCAAGTTTTAGTATTATATCAAAAACAAAGTAAAAGTTCTAAATTGAAAAACAAAATTGACGTGATGTCGAGAGCAACAAGAGCGAGAAAACCGAACAAAAGCAACGTACAGTTGTCTCTCTCCAACGCTAGTGACTGCGAAGAAATTGCTCAAAATGGGCAACTCACGCAACTAATGAAAAAAATTGACAACCAAATGAAACAGCAGAGGGAGGGTGTTAAACAATTACAGCAGTCATATGAATTCATGAGCGAATCATTCGATAAATTGCAAGCCGAAATAAAAAATCTAACGAAAGAAAACAAGGAGATGAAACGAGATATTAAAAAGCTGCAAACAAACGAAATATCGCTAATCGACAGAATCGCAAAGCTGGAACAAAATGCTGCAAAAGGTAAACAGTGCGAAAACGTCAATAACATGAACATATCAAACATGCCAAAAATTGAACAAAACGACGACCTAAAAAAGGCAATATGTAAAATTGCCGAGCAGGTAGGCCATCAGCTGCAGGATGATGAAATAATCGAAATTTACCAAACACACAACAAAAAATTCGACACACATCCCATCATTGTCAAAATGACAAACGGTAAGCAGAAATCAAAATGCATGCAATATAGAAAGCAGAAAAATACAATTGACATTGGGGCTATCGGAGCCAACCTGGACACTCGTGGTAAGAACATCAACTTCCACCACATGATGGAACGCGAATTTGCAGAACTTCTGCAAAAGGCAAAAGAAGCAGCGAAGAAGGTCAATTTTAAATTCGTCTGGTTCAAAGACAACTGTGTGCTGGCTAGGAAGGACGAAAATGCCACTGTCATCCAAATCAAATCAGCCAAAGATGTAATCAAAATCAAGTAATACAACAGTGAGTGTGAATCGATTGAACTAGCATGTAAGAAACTGTAAATAACAATGTATGATAAGCATGAAAATGATTCGGTTTTTCTAAATCAACCGAACATTTTACATTATTTAGGAGAAACAATAATCAATGAATGCGATGATCTGATAACTATTTACTTTAACGCACAAAGCATAAGAAACAAATTAGATGACATTGAACTATTAATATTAAATACTGAAAAAGAAATCGAAAGACCAATTCATATCGTTGCTGTTTCTGAAATCTGGATATATGAGAACGAAAACAAAATATACAACATTAATGGCTTCAACACGTTCGTCTCTAACAGACAAGGAAACCGATCAGGTGGCTGCTTATTTTTTATAAGGGAAGAATTTGAAACAACCATAATTAGTAATTTTGAATATGAAATGAGTAACTTTCTACTAGTCAAATTAAATCGTACGAATTTAAATATAGCATGTATATACAGATATGGAAACGCTGACGTAACAAACTTTGTGAATAAATTTGAAGAAAAAATTTTAAGCGTCAAAAACACAATAATTTTTGGAGATTTGAACATAAACATTAAAAAAAATGACAATGACATTACACTGTATAAAGATGTTATTACATCAAATGGATTTTTTATATTGAACAGTATGGAAAATAGAATGTACACTAGACAAAAAGACAATTCGGGAACAATCATAGATCATGTGATATCAGATCAAACTCAATGTAAATTTGAAATGTCTATATTTGAAACAGCAATCTCAGATCACAGAGCGATTCTCGTTGGGATTAAAACACAAATTGCTCCTATTATTGAAAAAAATAGAACAATTAAAATTTTTGATTATAATGAATTTGACAAAACAAACATAATTGAAACGATTTCGGAAATCAATAATTTTACAACATTCCATAAAGAAATAATGAATTGCATTAATAGATTCACAAAGGCAAAACAATTAACAAAAGAAAAAGCGAAAAAACAATGGGCAAACGCAGAATTGCTCACACTCATAAAAGAAAGAGATCGATATTTTAAATTAAAACAAAAAAATAAAAATAATTCGCACTTTGTACATATGTTCAACGAACTCAAAATAAAAGCCAGAAATCTAGTAAATTTTCTGAAAAAAAAGCACTACGGAAATGAAATCCAAAAAAATGCAAACAATAACAAAAAATTATAGAATGTCTTAAATAATATGATATACAACAAGAATGAACAGAAAAAAAATAAATATTGAAGAAAACGAACATAATTACGAAAAAATTACAGACAAACAAGAAATCGTTAATACAGTGAACAAATATTTTGTAAATATAGTGAATGTTCCCGAAGAAGTCACACTGCCAGTGAGAGACACTTATAGCATTCAAGCGCCTTTTAAACTAAGTCAATGCACAACCGAAGAAATAAAAAATATAATTAAAGGACTTAACATAAATTCTAGCAATGGATATGATAATATTTCCGCTAAATTTATGAAAAAGTACTGTGAGAAATTAGCTGTCCCCATAACTAAATTCATTAACGATTGTTTTAAAACGGGACACTTCCCACCCGAACTTAAAATTGGGTGTGTGATTCCATTATTTAAAAAGGGGCAAAAAAACAAATTAGAAAATTACAGACCAATAACAAAATTGAGTGTTATCGACAAAATTTTCGAAGAAACTATTTTAAATAGATTGAAAAAATTCCTGCAAGTAAAGAAATTATTGATAACAGACAATTTGGCTTTGTGGCGAATTCAAATACACTTGCAGCTAGTATAAACTGCATTGAACATGTTTATGAACACATAGATAAAAAAAAATATATTGCAATCGTAAGCATAGATTTGCAGAAGGCGTTTGACTCAGTTAATATTGAGTGTCTCATTGATAGTCTTGCTGCTCTTGGTCTTGCTGGTTGTGATTTAAACATATTTAAAAATTTACTATATGGTAGAAAGCAATTTACGCAAATAAATGAACATAAAAGTAATTTAGAATCCGTTAAAAGTGGTGTTCCTCAGGGGTCCAAGTTAGCGAGCACTCTTTTTCTGATATTTATCAATGGAATACTCAAACTAAAATTAAAAAGTCAAACACAGTTTTATGCAGACGATGGTTTGTTTGTATTTAGTGCAAATACATTCGGAAATTTACTAATCGACATTGAACACGATATGAGTGTTATCAAACAATGGTTTGATGATCACTTTCTAGATTTAAACATATCCAAAACGAAAATTTTAATTCTGGATAATCATCCGAATATACCGAAATATGAAATATATCCTGGAATAGCATTCCAGGGTCAAATAATTGAAAGAGTAAAAGAGATGAACTATCTTGGTCTATGCATTGATGAAAAACTGACGTGGAATGAGCACATTGATAAAATCAGAAACAGAATTGTGCCAATGGGTTTCGCAATAAATAAAATAAAAAATTATGTCCAAAAATCAAAGCTATACACATTATATCATGCACATATAATGTCACATATAGCATACATGAACCCAATCTGGAATGGCGCAGCTGAATACAAAATAAATCAAATACAAAGAATACAAAATAAAATAGTTAAGTCAATTAAAAGAAAACCTAGGCTGACTAGAACGCATTCCCTATACAAAACTATACCAAATATAAGACAATTTTCATTTGTACAGAACGCAACACTTATTCATAAAAGTAAAAATAAGAAAATGAAATGTGATCTCCGGCTTAACCAAGTAGCGAATGAAAATAGATCGTTTCTAAGAAACGCGTTGAATTACCGTCCAAAATTTTTCAGAACAGAAAGGTGTAAAAAATCCATACTATCTAATGGGATAAACATGTACAATAAAATTCCCATTGAACTAAGAAATATAGAAAGTACAAAAATATTTAAAAAAAAATGTATTAAAATACATTAAAGAACAAAACATAAATGTATAAAATTATATCGATGAGCACTCCTAAATATAAGAAACAAAAAACAAAAAATTACATTAAAATAAAAATTGTGATACCAAAACTCAGTTAATCTTAGACAAGGGCAAGACTCTTTTAGATTGTATAAGACTGTGGCAATTTATAAGAAATAAAGGAAAAAAAAAAAAAGTTTTTAACTCAATCTTTGGTCTCGGAACATTCTTAGTAAACGAAAATTTGATTCCAAAGGCCTTTAGTAAGTCTCGTCCCAACAATAATGGGTGCGGAATAAAACTGTCCGGAATGACAAATATTCGTAATTCATTAACAATATTTCGGAATTCTATTCTAACAGAAATTATGCCGTAAGTACAAAGCTTAAAGTTGCCAAGTCCTCTATAGCCGGAATATTTGATAGAAGAATTGACCAACTCATTCGGAACGGCGGATCGTCGCATGAGACTTATCGGACTACCGGAATCAAAAAGAGAGACGAAAGTATTACAATGCAACAATTCACAATCAGCAAGAAAAGCAACACTTAAAATGTTTAATTCGGAATTCAATTGATCAGCGGCACCATCAACATCTTCATCACACCAACTCCCTCGGAATTCATCAATTAAAGCCACTTGATTTGAATTCATCGGCTTGGGTTTCGGGCAATCCTTAATTACGTGTTGGTTGGAACCGCAGCGAAAGCAAGTACCATGGGCACGTTTGGGTTCAGGGCAACGGGCTGATATATGACCCGTACCTGAGCAATTGTAGCAACGGATCACTGGAACGGAAGAGCTCGTAGGGGTCACTGGCTTAGCTGGAACACTGGATTTCAAACGATTGTCTACAAAACTTTTCCCAGTGGAAGTCGATGGTATGGCACTCAATTCTCGCAGCTGTACGTAAGGTGGTGCCAATTGTTTCAATTGCGTAATTGTTTGAAGATAAAGAAATGAAAAAAAAATTTGGTGTATGCATGAAACATAAGCCGGAAGATGGAGAGCCCGAGGAACCCGATCAATTGTTCTACATGGGTAGTGTGAAAAGCAACACATATTGCAGCATTATCTTCGGTTCAACAACAGTGATCAATTTGATTAAAGAACACATTCCGCCGAATAAACGAAATTATATGTTGGATGGAACATTCAAAATTGTTCCGGTCGGTCCATTTTCTCAATTGTTGATTATTTATATTGCGTATGTAAATAAAGTGTACCCGTTCATATTTGCTCTTATGAGTTCCAAATCAACGATCTCATACAACGCGTTATTTGAATACATAGAAGCATTCGTTTTTGAGTTACAACCATCGGCTTTTATGGCTGACTATGAGACAGCGTTGAGAACTTCAATATCAAAAACTTATCCAGGCGTAAAATTAAGTGGTTGTTACTTCCATTTTATTCAAGCCGTTCGAAGGAAATGCCGTTCACTGAAAAAAAACTTCAATCGAGCTCTTGCTGCCAACACCGAACTGAATAATATTTACAGAAAGTTGTTGTTACTCCCATTGCTTCCACAAGAAATGATTTCCGATGCATTTGATGGATTAATTTATGCTGCGAAGGAATCTAAAAACTTCTCATATATGAATCCGATTTTCACATACTACAAAAAGCAATGGTTATCCAAAAAGGTAGTTCTTATTTTAATTTTTGATCAATTTGAAACAACCATTAATTGCATTTGTTTTTGATTCAGATCATGATTTCAGTTTACAACGTGAAAGATCGTACTAACTGTATGCTTGAAAGTTCGAATGCTGCCATGGGAAGGAGATTTCCGAAAAAACCGAATTTTTTTCGTTTCGTCGGTTTACTTTTGCAAGAAGAATTCGCAAAGAGAACGGAAATGGAAGCAGTGTGTGATGGACGTAAGGCGCGTAAACGCCGGCGAATAGTTGACCCCGATGCGACGATTGAAGAAACAACAGAACTTTTGATGAAAGATGAAATAACAGTCAGTCAATTTCTCAACCGATTGATATTTGCAAATGTATGCCAACCAACAGCGCTTGAGTATGAAGACGACAAATTTTTTGTGGATTACGGCAGTGAAGATGACAATGAACAAGAAACGAGTGGCAGAGAAGAGGAAAAAGAAGAAGAAAATGAGACAAAATCTCAACCGGATAGCTCGACTCAGGTAAACACATGTCTCTTCTGCCATACGAATGAACCAAATACTCTTTTCATGCCATGTAAACATTTAAAATCATGTGAAGAGTGTTTCAAAGAATTTGAAACAAAAACACCACCACCGTTGCGGTGCCCCATGTGTCGCGTTATAATAAAAAATACCATTGTTGTTTTCAAATAGGCTCCTGTCAGCCAACACGATTTGTTATCCGATGAAAACGATGATTATTTTTGTGAAATCAATTGTTCAAAATTAGTTTATAGATCCACTGATTGTTTATTTGATGGCAATGATGAAATGTTTTAAAATATCTCAACACAAGAAAAAGATTTGTTAAATGATGGCAACGACTGCTATTTTGCTAATGTTTGTACTCAATTTGATGTAAATATTAAGCCTGAGACAGAGAAAAAAAAAAATAGAAATAGATGGTAGATCGAAGCATTTACAAGAAACATTAATTTATCAAAAATATTGGAACAAAATTTGTCGTTATGATTGCATTTCAAATAGTACAAAAAAGTATATTGAATCTCATTTTTTAAGATATCCGAATGGCCACAATTTATCATAAAACTACAGTTCAATTGTACTTATGATGATTTCAATGATTCACTGCAAATTGTAAATTTTTTCATAGGTAATGGAGGTCATTTTTTTGTATACAATGCATTTATGCAGTTTTATAATCGTGAAATGTATGACTTTGAGTTTGAATGTCGAATGGAAGAAAAGTTTCAATATGTTAATCGTCATTACAAAGGAAAAAGAAGCAATATATATAAAAATTATTATTATTATAACATTAAAGAAAATTCCATGATGTATTTCAATGGAGATAAACGAGTTCAGGGAATTCGCGTGCAAAAAGAAGTATCAGACACTCAGTTTCTGCGAGACATGCTAGGGTCATGGGCTGCATAAAAATTTATTTTTTCGTATTTATTTATTTGTGAATTAAGTAAATTAAGAAATTATTTGCGCTAGTTCGAATATTGTATTTATTTTGTTTTTCCAATACTTGAATAAAAATGCTATCAATTGTTTTTCATTTTTTCCCTTCTTTCGCCAAAAATATGGGCGCAAGCCCGCTTTCTGTCATAAAATGGTATTATGACCGTTTTTCAAAAAAAAAAAAGAATTATTTTCGGTCATAAGTCCATTTTTTCATTTGGTCATAACACCATTTTAAAAAATGGACTTTTGTCCGAATTTTTCGGTCAAAATTCCATTTTTTAAAATGGTGTTATGGCCGAATGAAAAAATGGACTTATGCCGGAAGGACTTATGACATACACCCGTCCTTTCGCGTTGACTGCCAATACGTAAGAGAGCGAGCAATGGTTCTCGCTGTACAATGGAGGCTCAAAATGACGCTACTCATACATATGCAATTCACACGGATATGCTACAATTCAAATATGACGGCAGAGGGCCGATCACGTTGACTTTGACAGCTTGTCGAAGTCAACCAAGAAAATTTTATTTACACAACATAAATGCAATTCCTCTATACTTGGCAATGATGACCAACCCAAAATACAAACTGAGTTTTATTGGCCAGCTGAAACCAACAATATTACAAAAGCTTAAAAATATGCTTCTTACTGCAGCAGAAGAAATTGAGAAAGAAGAAGCGAGCGGTACACAAAATGAAGCTGAAGACATTGCTGCACCATTGGATGAAGATGAAAATGAAGGTATTCCTAATAAAAATGCTTCTTCATATATTTCATAAAGCGGAAATGTGTGGACAAGTAATATCTTTCGAATTTCTATATTTTGTTGTTCCATGATAACAGTGTAAAGCCTTTGCCACTTTTCTACGGTATCGAGATGAAAGAAACGTATGAGAGCATGAAATTCATCTTGGAAAAAGTCAATTACAATAACCATAAATGGCGTCTCATATCCGATCTCAAAGTGGTTGCTCTGGTCACTGGTATGCAAGCTGGTTATACGAAACATTGCTGTTTCCTATGCTTATGGGACAGCAGATTCCGTGGCAATCAATATGAAAGAAAAGAATGGCCAAATCGAGACAATCGACAAGTTGGACAACATAACGTACATCAAGAAGCGCATTCAAAGCGCTTTTTGAACTGTCAATAAACAATCTCCATTGTTCCGGATTGTATTCGATGCTGAGTTCATCCATTAGGCCATGCAAATTGCTGCAGTAGGCATATTTGTTGTCGTCGGAAACCGTGAAATACTTAACGAAACGTTCTTCTCGGCATCGGTAGCCGGTTACTTTTACATTCGAGCTCAATACTTTGGCTTTTTTCAATTCTCTAGCCAATACTTCAGCTTGTGTTTGAGATAGATTTAATTTACGAACAACATTGTCTAAAACATTTTTTTTCACAGCCACCGGTTGTGCTGTAGAAACTGAGGGTTGATAAGTTTCGTCATCATCATCATCAGGTGCGGCTGCGCTGTATAAAGTGAGCTGTAGCGATTCGAATGTTGGACTTGGTTTTTTTGGAGCTTCTTCACCTCGTTCATATGGCACTGGTAAAACTGCAGATG
Source organism: Obolodiplosis robiniae (assembly GCA_028476595.1). NCBI lineage: Eukaryota > Metazoa > Arthropoda > Insecta > Diptera > Cecidomyiidae > Obolodiplosis > Obolodiplosis robiniae. Next base: position 32,338,800 of record CM052015.1, on the reverse strand, counting down.
GTACACCCTTGTAAACGAAAGATTTCCGTTTTTTTCGATTCAATCCAAAAACATCATTGGCGCACACATAACAATCTGCTGGATTGTGTTCTCCAGGATCCGACCAAGTAACCGGCACTTTGAATGGCATTCTTTCACGTTTTTCAGTAAACCACAATCGCAATCCGTTGCAACAAACTTTGCATACATTATCGGGGGCATAATTGACACCTCTGATCACAGATTTACCGAAATAAAATTTGTAAATATCTTCTAATTCTGGAGACATTTTTCTTCGAATTAATGGAATGGTGAACTTTCCACATATATAACAAAATTCGTTAATTTTCGTAGCACAACTCATGATTCAATTTTTATTTCACAATCAATCGTAAATATGGCGCAACCATTATTGATTTGTCATTCAACGATATGTCAAACATTCATTCGGAATTTTAGTAATAAAACTTCAATAACATATTTTAATGTGTTCCTCTCTGAAATGGTATAAATAAATCGATATCAATTTGATTTGGTCATGAATTTGTTGAAAATTGATACTTTTTTCGGAAAATTTGTATGGGAGGTACTCGAAAAACACAAGATATCATTATGAAACTTTTCTTAACTTATTTTTATCCCAAAAAATGGATCGTGGCAAAATTTCATAACGATCTGATGCTTTTTCCGTATAGTTGTAGTGTAAACCTATATATTTTTTTAATTCAAAATTGGTAAAATTCAAAATTGAATATCTCAGTTCAATGACCTAACTTTGGCCTCGGACTAGGCGCATTTTTCTTGTCTTGACGTCTACTTTACAGATCGCATTATAAGATCTCTGGACTTTTTTTACTGTTGTACTGTATTATAATAAGAAGTTATTAGAAAGAGAATTCGGTGGATCACCATTAATTGCAAATGAAATATCAAACTTTTTGAAGCAGCCAACAAACAACGACTGGCGCTATTTAAATTCGTTTCCAACAATCAAAAAACTTAACTTGAAATATAATTGTATTTCTTTTAATGAAGCCGACGTGGAAAGAATTTTTTCTTTCGCAGGTATACCTGCATTTAAGACTGTGTGGAGCGGTAGATGGAGAAACACTCGGACAAGTTTATGCTTTCTAAGATATATATTTTGGATCTAGACGTTTTAGGCGAAGAGTAATAGAAAGTTCCTTCGGACGGATAACGTGTGCGAATGAAACCCGATACATTTTTGTCGGTATAAATAACATCCCCTTTAGCCTAAAACTTGTAGCTCCAAAATATTTCATTATTTCGAAAAAAAAAGATCCGAAAAATTGTCCGTCTGCCGTCTCTAACTGAGGGTGAAGGGAAATTCAGTGATGGGGATAATAATGTTGTAGCTTGCATTTTCCTTTTTTTTGAATAACATAGCACCTATGTGGTCTTGTGGGGTCTTGTTTTTATGTTCTGGATTCAGTTAATTCATTCATTTTTTTACTAATTCAAGTACAACATTTTCTTTTCAGGTATGATATTTTCACCAAAACGGCGTCGGCTGAGTGATGAAATGTTTGAAAGCCTGCTCATGCTTAAAGTCAATGACTACTGAGCTGAAAAACACACCCTTGAGTGTTGCAAAATTCTAAATTTAATCCAAATCGAACTGATGCGACATACTTTAAAAAGTGATTCACAGAAAGACTGATATTTAAATAAAATTATTATTTGGACAAAATATTACAATTTCAGTTGAATTATTTACCTACACTTTATAGCTCCTTTAATAATGTTGGAAAACTGTCTGCTGTTATTTGCAGGAAAATCAAAAAAGGAAAGAATTCTTTGAAAAGAATAAACAATATCTTCCTACTTTTGCACTCAAATTTAATAATTTAATAATTATTTATTATGATAAATCGCCTATATAGCAATATTTTTACCGAAATATTGGATAATTCGTCTTCTTATTATTTTTGATTATTATAATATACAATATTATACCTGAAGATATTTGTATGCTCTTTTCGCTGTAATCCGAGACTTTCGACAGAAAGACCAAACTAATAATTGTGTAAACTTAATTGTCCTGGAAATCATGCACAATTTAATAGAAATAAAAATACGAAAATGTTTATATATGTTGTATGTTATAGCTTTTGTGATGTTTTTCAAACAAACCATTGAAATCGTCGTTAAAAATTCAATATTTCATACGTTTTTGGTAAAAATTGTGTCCCAATAACTTCGCTAGTAAGATATTGCGAAAACATACTAATGAGATGTTTCAGCTATTATTAGATTTTCATCTGATAAGATTCTAATAACTATGCTTACTAGTCATATTATTAGAATAATGAGATGCTATTTTATTATTAGTTATTAGCAGGTATTGGTAGTAAGTAGTAACTATATTATTACTTTCAAATTATTAGGCCCAACTGTACCGAAGGGCATATAATTGTATTCATACTGTCCATCAGGTGTGGCAAATGCAGTTTATTTAATCGAATCTTCATGCATCTTCAATTGATGGAAGCCATTCTTAAGGTCAAGTAAGGTGAAGAAGTTTTTTCCGCCGAGGTGTTCAATACAGTCTTCGATTAACGGAAGTGGGTAATTATCACGTACAGTGATTTTATTTAATGGACGATAATCTACACACTTACGAAGTTTGTTGCCCTTTCGGACCAACACAATTGCAGAGGCATAAGGAGAATTACTAGGGCGTATAATATTTCGTTGTAATAAATCATCAACAATTTCTCTGACTTCAGTTCGTTCTTTGTTTGAAAGTCGTCTTGGTCGGCAGGAAATAGGTGTATCATGGGTTAAATTGATTTTTACAGAAGGGAAAGAATTTATAATTTCTCGGACCGAAGGCTTCAAATAATCAGTTTAAATAAGTGACGAAATACTGGCAATTTGTTCATAAGTCAAAGACGGATTGATATCAGGGGATAGAGCAGAAGGACCAAATTCAATAGCACAAATCTGTTGGCAGGCAGAAGTCACAGTTTCCTCATTCGAAGCAGATACATTTAAGACCGAAGTATAATCAGTGATATTGGCTGAGGTAGGAAGATATTTTCTAACAGATTGCGTACTTGAACCACTCTTCAAAAGTCCAAAGGACTGAAGTGCAGCAATCACATGCGTTTCAACTGGTTTCAATTCTTTATTCAATTGCATAAGTCTCTCTCTGGAATATCTGGTTTTTACAGAACATAAGTGAATATTAAATTTTGGTAGAAGGTCCCGACCAATGATCATAGGGCACAAAAATTTACTTTTCTTTAATATAATGAAATTATGTTGAATCAGCATCTTATTGAATTTAATAAGGCATCGGATTCGGCCTAAGGACATAAGAGGGTTTCCACCCAAATCACAATATCCAGAGAAGGAAGTCCGCTTCGAATTGATTGAAGGCACCAGTGTTTCACAAATAAAGCTTCTAGGGCTACCGCAATCAAAAAGAGAACGCACATGTGAAAGCATAAAACTCCAATTCCCATTTTTTTCAAAGGCAACGCTTACCATCTGTAAAGAAGCTTATTTCTTGGTGAGCAAAGCGGTCTCGGCACTAACATCAGATTCGTTTCCGTCGCTTTGCTCATTGGAAACAGCAGCAGCAGTTGTAGATCTCGAAGGGCGACTGGGACAATCCCGATACACATGTGTGGTCAATCCACACCGAAAACAGGAACCATCAGGTCGTTTTGGCTTCGGGCACTGGCTCTGATATTGGCCACAGTGAGAGCAATGAAAACAACGTATTGCCCTATGATCATTACATCAGTGGCTGGAACGGCAGTTGACGAAGATTTTTCTGAAGGGACACTGGCAGAAGTTGTTTGGACACGATTTGGGGCAGCAGTAGCAGAGGTTCGAGTAGCAACAGCAGGTCTGGAAGCAGTTCGGGAACGTTTCCGTTCATAACGTTCTAACAATCGTTTTAAATCACGAATATTCGAGGCAGCGTATAACGTTGCCACATTTGCACTTGCGTCACCCAACCCATCGATGATAATATCCACCAATTCGGCTTCAGGAATGTCGGCTCGCATGGCAATTTCTTGCATTTCTATGACGTAGCGTTTCACATTTTCACCGGACCGAAGGCGTCTGTTCCGAAGCTGAGTGTACACTTCTTAATTGGTATGCACACGGCCAAATTCTTCAAGCAGCAGTTGTTTCGAATCGGCGTAATCGAAGGTGGTCACTGTACGCACAAACACTTTGGCAGTTCAACTTAACAATCGGTGAGTCGCAACAAATTTTGAACGGTCGTCGAACATTAAAATTTCGAAGGCATCTTCCAGGTCAGCAAACCACTTGCGCACATCATAATTATCATCAGCACTGAAAGGATTAATCATTGATTTGATGTGACTAATATCGAAGCGAATCACAAAAATTTTATTCGGAAGGATGGATTTATTGTGCAGCAGGCTTTTTCTAGTAATCCCACTTCTGAGATGTAATATGGGCCTCAGATCAGAATAAACGCACTTTTATTCGGTTATTTTATAATTTTATTTAATACAATTTACCACCGTGATGTGTTCAGTTCAACAGCTGGGAAAGGAGAGAGCAGCCATATTGTAAAACCAAAGCTCTCGACCTAATGACGCTACGCACACAGACACACGCCAACAAATTTACATATACATGACAAATTCTACACGAGACCGACTCAATGACATTGGCAGACGGCCAAGTGTCAAACTAGACATAAGAGACAGCAGATGATTACATACGCAAATATTCCAGTTCAGCTTTCGCTTTCATTGTTTGGATCTAATCTGCCGATGAAAGAAACATTTAACCTCAAAGAAGGTGTAACGTTTTGTGTGACACGACAAATGCAATAATTGATTACACCAAATAAATAAGTATAGCGTGAATTGCAACAGCTAATTTGCTCAGTTTTGGGAATTCTTCGCTTTTATTGTCCCACCATTGTGCTGGGTTTATCGTTAAATCGACGGGCAGACTGAGTGATATGTTTGCATCCACTTCGTCTTGAATCAACTCTTCGTTGCAATAGCTTGACAAATCAGATTCAATTGTGGACGATGATGATGTGCTCGTTCGTCTGTTTTGCAGATGGGATTGTTCTTCCGGTAATTCATCGAGCATTTGTCTTAGATCATTTACAGTGGATTCATAAAGCAAAGGCGATGCAAATATCAACGATTTAAAGTTTGGATTGAGAAATGTTGCGATTCTATGCACCTTATGAAGAACAAAACTTTTTTCAATATAACACATGCATTTTACTTTTATCAAAGTAATTAAATGTTCGTCGTCTTCTTTCAGTGTACAATGTTTTATAATAGAATCGATAGCAATCCACACAATATATAAACTAGGCACTTTGGATTTTTCGCTGTTATCAGACCAATTTTTAAATGGTTTCAAAAAAGCACTAATTTGGTTTAGCATTTCCACATCGATATTGTCCAGTCGGTCTAATTCGTTTTCACGGACCAACATTTATTTCAATTTTTCCCAATTTGATATAATCGAATCAATCATATCTATTACGTAGTTAAACCTCGTTGGAACAACTGATTTCATCGTTTTTTCAAATTCGTTATTGTGACCACTAATTTTTAAATATCGTACTAAATCACTGCACGAATCAACTGTGATTTTAATATAATCGATTTTACAAGCTTCTTTTACTATGTTGTTTACAAAATGTGGAAAACAATTGAGCCGTTCGAAATCCTTAAACGCTCTCTTCATGTTGCTTCCACGATCAGTGATGAAAATGACTTTTTTTGGATCAAACAATACTCCTTTTTCTTTAAGAATTTTCTTTGCTGTCTGCTTGATGAATTCGTGATTATTTTTTGTTTCCAGTTCTCTCGAAATCACACCGAATATTCACAATTAAACAGAAAAAAATTGCTTTAAATCCGTTCGATGATAAACGTTACCTTATTCATTCGAACGGAATTGATACACTAGCTTGGGGTCATCATAAAATTGAGAAAAAATATCGATCGATGAAATGTAAATTTCCATATTTGAAGCAAGCAGAATAGTAAAACGTGTAAATCTTATCGAACTTTTTCATCTGATTGAATAAGCACCTTTATATATTATAATAAATATATTTTAGATTTGTTTTTTATCAAAAATTTTCATGTGTGTTTTATTCACAAGTTTTTTTATAATTTTTACAATTTTCAGTGTATATTTTATTGTTTGTTGATCTTTTAATTGTCAATGCAACGATCTCCTCTCCTTCTATCGGTTCCCATCACTCGTGTCTTTGCTAGTATCAGATAGAATAGAATTTACTCGGATTACTCAATGTAGCCACCATTCCGTAATTTAGAAATTAATTCAACCATTTCACGCAATGATTGAGTTGGAATATGTAAGCTGTCGCATACATGCTGTAATTTTCTACATATTTCATTGAAATCTTCTTCATCTTTGTTCGAGGGCTTGCTTTTGTTTGTAGTGCAAGTGAGAAACTACTTACTTTTGGGTTGGCTTTATTTCTCTCAAGTTGCTGTAAATTTATTTAAGAGAAAGACGTCTGCTCTCGTTGGAGTTTAAAACAGAAGTGAATTCTTTATTCAAAGTGATTCTTAAACTAAGTTCTTGGTTTTCAATACAATGATGTCATGTATGATCTAATTTCCTTTATTATCCGACGTACGTGACTTTCTTCCAAACAGCAAGAGCGGCGCTAATTAGCCGTCTCGGTTGGGATACAAAGTTGCGCGCGTTCGGTAATTAAACTACAATGTTGCAATGTAGTAAGTAGCAGGCGACAAATGCGAGAACCGTTTGCCAATCGATTTTCCATGGTTGAGCTACTTGTTAAGTAGCCGATTGGCACGCAAGGAACGAAATAATCGATTTTCTCAAATTATGCTTGAGTTTGACAAATGGTTAGAGTGCAAATGATCTCATTTTTCTGTTTGCTGATCTCACTCATTTCATGATATCAGGAATGAGTCACTTTGCCTTCGCATTCCAAACATCCCGGCCCCTGTTAAACGCTAGTTTAACCTACATATATTTTTCTATGTGGCCCTGAATGTTTACAATGTCCAGAACTTATTAACACTACCTGCCTTCTATTTTTATTATTTATCTTATTTTCCTTTTTTTAAAGGTTCGTTAACCCATTTATTTATAACGTTTCCATTTATAGGTCCCGTTTTTTACATTTCATCCTATTTTACTTATCTAGCAAGTGTATTTTTATTCCCACTTAAGTTTCTGGATGCTTACGATTCCAGAAATTTTGATGCATTTGTTGCACCATTTCCCATCTCTTTAGATAGGAGGTTTTTATCTCTCCTAATTCACGCGGTTCACACAATGTTATCATTGCTTCTCCAATTAGGAAGTGACCAGGGGTCAATGCACTCAGATCATTTGGATCATCTGAAATTGGTGCTATTGGTCTTGAATTTACACAAGCCTCTATTTGTGTGAGTAACGTTGCATACTCTTCAAATGTTAAATTTTGTGCACCAATTACCCTCTTTAGGTGGTGCTCTACCTTTTTTACCGCAGCTTCGTGCAGTCCACCGTTGTGTGGTTTTAAGTGTGCCTCTTCAATTTTTAATTTTGCCAAGTTACCTTTGGGAGACAATAATATTGGATATTTCTCTTCAAAGGATAAATTTTTCGCTTAATACTCGGCCGTGGAGGCGTTGGATTTGGTTGGTTGGTTCCAACCAGATCGTTCCATTTCCCTTGTTTTCTTTACCAATTTCACTCCATTCTTTTTTCAGTGAAATGGCTTGATCCATTTGCACCAATGTTATGGTTGCATCTTGTAATTCATTTATTGATAATGGACCAACAAGGTTTGCTTTGGAATTATCTCCATATGCCCTGAAATTATTTATAGCCCTTAAAATGTATGCCATTACTCTTTTCAATTTAGTAAAGCTACTATAGCTACTCAGGAGAGGAGAGATTTTTGAGGCTCGTTTAGCCCTGAACCAACTGCCTTTGTGCAATGGTTCGTGTACGGCAATGTGTGCTACCACTTTTGTTTCTTGCAAAATGCTCTTTTTAGAGCTTTGCTTGTTTGGGGTTGGTTTTGGCCAGGCCTTTTCATTCTTTTTAAGCCAATTTGGGCCGTTCCACCACAATTTACTTTTAATTAAACATTGGGGTGTTATACCTCTTGATGCGAGGTCTGCCGGATTGTCTTCACCCGGTACCCATCGCCAGGTAAACCCTTTCTCGGTTGAATTCTGCTGAATTTCAGCAACCCGATTTCCCACAAATGTTTTTAGTTCGCTTGGTGATTTTTTAATCCATGCCAAGACTACTTCGGAGTCTGTCCAAAAGTAACAGGCTGAGACTCTTTTTTTAAATTCGTTCAAAATTATTTTTGTTAATTTTGTTAGGAGGTGAGCACCACTCAATTCCAATCTGGGTATTGTTAACTTTTTAATGGGTGCCACCCTTGTTTTACTTTGTATTAGATGAACTGTTGAATGTCCATCGCTTCTTACAGTTTTTGCATAGACTACTGCCGCATATGCATTTTCAGATGCGTCGCTAAAGCTGTGCAATTCTGTTATCCATATGGCCTTCATTCCCAGCCATCTTGGAATTTTTACTTCATTTAAACTTGGCAGATTTTCCAGGAATGTTGTCCATGCGGAAAGTATTGCTGATGGAATGTTTTCATCCCAATCAATTTCTGCCTGCCAGATTTTCTGGATTAGTATTTTTGCATTTATTATTATTGGGGCTAAGTACCCATTTGGATCATATAGCTTACCAATCTCGGATAGCACTTGCCTTTTTGTACAGTTTTCTTTTTCTGGAATTTCCTTTAATTTATAAACAAATACATCGTTTTTAGGTAACCATCTCATGCCAAGTACTGTTTTCGACTCGAATTCATTGAGATCTAAAAATTCTGGGCTTTTTCCAGAAAATATTTGTTTATTTGAGCACCATTTTGCGAGCGGAAAACAACCCTTTTTTAAGAGCTGGGTCACTTGATTGACCTTTTCCAATGCCTCACTTTCAGTGTCTGCTCCACTCAATATGTCGTCTACATAAAAGGAGTTTAAAACTGTCTCCGCACCGATTGGATATTCCTTTGAATAATCCATTGCACATTGTTGCATGGCGCGAACTGACAAATGTAGCGCGGCTGCTTGGCCATAAGCTACTCTATTTATTTGGTAAACAGCGACTGGTTCCGTTTTGGAATATCGCCAAATTATCTTTTGATATTTTTTGTGGCAATCGTTCACTTCAACTTGGCGGAACATTTTCACTACATCCGCTGTGAACGCGACTTCAAAGCATCTAAAATTTATCAAAATATTGGATAAATCTTTCTGAAGCTTTTCCCCAACGAGTTGACAATCATTTAATGACACACCCGAGGTAGTTTTGCTTGATGCATTGAATACTTGCCTAAATTTGTTAGAGGAAAATACACCATGGTGTGGCGTATAATATCCATCCTCTTTCTTGTCGTTTATTCGACTTATGTGACCCAGTTCTTCAAATTCGCGCATGAATTTTATATATTCTTCTCTAAAATTCTCATTTTGCGACATTTTTCTTTCAATTGAGAAGAACTGTTTTATGGCCATTGACTTTGACTTTCCAAGCAATTTTATTTTATCATTGAATGGAAGATTCACAACATATCGTCCATCTCTATTGCGAGAATGAGACTGTGCGAATATCCGTTCGCATTCGACCTCTTCTGGTGATAACCTTCGAACGGTGGGAATATTTTCTATTTCCCAAAAGCGTTTTAAAATGCTAGCTAATTCAGCTAACCCGCTTTCCTCCACTATGTGCATTGCATGGGAGGTTTTTATTTCCATTTCAGAGTCAGTATCTCTATCCGTTTGATAGATTACCCAACCAAGCTCTGTTTCCTGGGCAGCAGCTAGTTTATCCTTGCTTTTAACAAGGCCACTACCCAGTATTTTTATCCAAATCCCAATACCCAAGAGTGCATCAACCATGCTTGGCGTTCCGTAATTGGGGTCCGCCAACTTGAGATTTGAAAATTCTGAATATTTATTTATATTCACCTGTCTTACAGGTAGGGCACAAGTGACTTTTTTCACTACGTAAAACCCTGCAACAAGTTTGTTGTTTGGTAATTCTATTTTAAGTTTTACCCGACCAATTGGTTTGTCGAGTTTGGTGTTCTGTGCTCCCCTTATTTGCACCGAAACCCTTTCCATTTTTAATCCAAGCCTTTTTACAGCCTTTTGCGTAATTAAGTTTAATTGTGAACCGTTGTCACATAAGGCTCGAATTCTGTTGTATATTGCATCACAGGCTACAGATGCAACAACTGTTCCCAGTACCGACTGACCTTTTGATATCGGTGCTGAGATATTATTTATTGTTGGTCAATCTGTTTCTTGCCTGGAGGTTGAGGCTTTCTCCTCCTTTGAGGCTCTCTCCCTTTTGTAACACAGGAGATTGTTGTGATCCTTTTCGCATGTTTTGCATGGCCTAAACTTGCATTCATTATTATTGCCATGTTTCGTTAAACACTTGAGGCACAAATTTCCCTGTTTCACCTTCTTAATTCGATTTTCGACTGAAAGCTCAAGGAATGCTCGGCAGCGAAATAAAGGATGATCCCCCTTACAATATGCACAACTTGGTTTGTCTACTGTCGTTAGTAGAACGTTAGCGCCTTTTCTTTGGTGCTTTGGTTTTGGCTTTGAGTACATTTTATTTGTCTCCGCCACTTCAGAGGCTTCTACCTCTAAAAATTCGATTAACTCTTTAACTTTAATCTTTTGTTTTCTTTTAACCTGGTCCTTCCACTTCTTTGCCGTGGTATTGTCCAGTCGGCCTTTTAGCCAGCAAATTAACCATGGGTCGTATGAACTTACGTCATAGCCGAAGTTTGGCATTACCCGTAGCATTTGGTTTGTTTTGTCAATCATTTCTAAGAGTTTTGCTCTACTCGGATTACTATTTAGTACCGGTAGATTGAAGATGCATTGCATATATTCTGCAATAATTTCATCTTCATTATCGAAACGATCAACCAAGGCTTGCCATGCAGCCTCGTATTCTGAAGATGGGTTATTAAAACCACTAATTCTTCGTAAACCCTCACCCGTTAGGTGAGTTTGAAGTTGATAGAACTTAGTTGATTTCGAAAGGTTTGGGTTATTATGGATTAAGTCGAGGAATTGATCTCGAAAGCTAATCCAGTTTATTCGATTCCCATCGAACGTTTGAAGCTCAATTTTATTGAACCTCATTTGGATAGTTGGCTTTGGTTCACAACGATCTTTCTTTTTTATGACCATTGGATTTGATACCAAATTTAACCCTTGGTTTCCTTCGAGTTCATCAGTTTGGTTTTCTATTTCTATTTCCGAAATAGGACCCTTTGGACTGCTAGCTTTAGCCTCACAGTTAACTGACTCGATATTGCTTTCTGTGATTTGTTGACCTTCCCTTAAGTTTTGGTCAGTACACAAGCGTTCCAAATTTTTTATTCTATCCAAAATCATCTCCATAGCTCGTTGGCTTAATTCGGAGATTTGGGATGTTTCCCCTTCCTCTGGACCTTTTTGCGAGAGAAAGGGGTTTGTTTCATTTAAATTTTGTATAGGTGTAGTTGAACCTATCAGTTTCTTCGGTATTGTACCGGTTGGGCGAACTACTGGCGTCTTGTGCTTTAATTCGTCCAATTTAGCAAACCCTTTATTTGCTAACTTATTTATTTCATCTAATTCGATGTCTATTTCCTGAGAAGTCTCGCTATCGGCCCTCTCTTTTTCAATTAAACCCAAGGAATTTACCAAACCCGTTAAATATGTTAAATATCCCTGTTTACCATATGGATCGAAAACATTCTCCTCATTTAGGATGAATGCGATCTCCTTTTTGAAATCATCCACTGTTTCTTGGTATGTCTTCATTATTAAAATGATTCAGAATCTAAATACTAGTTTCAGTTGAATTTTAACTTGGCTTAAAAATATTTATTTTTGGCTCAAATCACTGTTTCGGGTTTAATTCCTATTTTATTTGAGTTAGATGTAAATTCACTTTTTTTTCTTAAATTTACAATTGATTTTCTTTTTTCTTAATTGCTCTGGGTTTTACTTGCCGATTTGATGATTCGAACTCCCAGATCCGCACGGTAAAGGCTGGCGTTGCTTCCTCTATTTTGGGCAGCACAGTCCAGTTTGTTTCGAATTTTAATACACCCCCAGCACTGAATTGAGGAGTGGCTTCGAGCTTCTTAACGACGGATGTATATCGCAGGTAAACTTCCACGGTGAATCCTAGCGAAAGTAATGCAGCTGGATCCAATTTTATTTGAATTTGCGTTGTTTTGAATAACGACGTTGGAATTATCCAGGTGGCTCCAGATGTAAACCAAAATTGTTCTTCTATGCGGAATGATCGTTTATTTCCGGTGATGGGCTCCCCTCTTTTGATCAGGTTCTCCCATTCACTAGGCGATTTCGGACAATTTTTTGCCCTTATGTTCAACCCAATTCTAACGTTCTCTGGGAAATTTATTCCTCTACTATTTCCACTTTTTTGTCCCACTAAAATTGCACCGGCAACGTATTGTTTTTTCACGACCGGGTTTAACTCAACCGTATTTGAGGTACTCGGTTGAGCGTCGTTCACTGCCACAAAATTTGAATTCATTCCAAATATTTTTGTTTGAAATGCCGAGTCTCTGGTTATTTAGTTAATGCCTTTAGTTTTTAGTGTTCGTTACTTTTCTTTTATTCACGATTCACAATTTCTTCAATGGGTTTATGGTTGGCGCGTTGGCTTTTCCTTTTATTTACACGCCGATTAGTTATCAGAGAAGTTAGAATCAATCACTTTTTGTTTTTTAAGTCACTTTTATTTCACGTGAACTTTTATTTATATAACGCCGATTTTTATTTAAATCACGTTAATTTACTTTAGATACGTAGATTTTCTCTTTAAATCACGTCTGTTTTTTATTTAAATTGCGTAGATTTTTCTTTTAAATCACGTCGGGGTCACCAAAATGTTCGAGGGCTTGCTTTTGTTTGTAGTGCAAGTGAGAAACTACTTACTTTTGGGTTGGCTTTATTTCTCTCAAGTTGCTGTAAATTTATTTAAGAGAAAGACCTCTGCTCTCGTTGGAGTTTAAAACAGAAGTGAATTCTTTATTCAAAGTGATTCTTAAACTAAGTTCTTGGTTTTCAATACAATGATGTCATGTATGATCTAATTTCCTTTATTATCCGACGTACGTGACTTTCTTCCAAACAGCAAGAGCGGCGCTAATTAGCCGTCTCGGTTGGGATACAAAGTTGCGCGCGTTCGGTAATTAAACTACAATGTTGCAATGTAGTAAGTAGCAGGCGACAAATGCGAGAACCGTTTGCCAATCGATTTTCCATGGTTGAGCTACTTGTTAAGTAGCCGATTGGCACGCAAGGAACGAAATAATCGATTTTCTCAAATTATGCTTGAGTTTGACAAATGGTTAGAGTGCAAATGATCTCATTTTTCTGTTTGCTGATCTCACTCATTTCATGATATCAGGAATGAGTCACTTTGCCTTCGCATTCCAAACAATCTTCTTCGCTCTCATCTTCATCCTCCTCATCCTCATCGTACTCGTCAGCGGTCTCATTGTCATTATGCTCATTCTCATCCACTTCGGTTGATTGTTTATAGAGCCTAAGTTTATGGAACATTGGTAATGCGCACAATTTTTTCTTAACTCTCTCATCATCCTCATTAGATACATTGCTCGATTGATTTGATTCATTATCGCTCTCGTTCGCACTCGATGGCTGATTAAAAGTTTCAGTCTTTTGTTCAGTTGCAACATTTCATCACATTTACGCTTTTTTAATAATGAAATTGTGGACTTAGCAACACCATATTCTTTTGCTAGGCGATTACCATTCGCACCGTCGTTCAATTTGGCTAAAATTTCAGCCTTTTGCATTGTATTCAAACGCATGATGTAGCCATTAAAATAACTTTACTGCTTGAATGTTCAACTCGAACTAACTTGTATCACTAGGTGTTTGTTATTCAAATATAATTGAACTGTTTTCATGAAATCGAACCTAAAATCGAACTATTTTCCTGAAATCGAACCTCAAATCGAACTATTTCCATGGAATCGAACCTCAACTTTTTTATTAATCGGTGTTTAGTTATACAATATATAGATGGTTTCATTGCTCCGTAACAGTTCCAATAAATATACAATTTAGGAACCAACGATCTTGTTTAATACATTTTGATTTCTGGTAAAGTCTAAATTAGCTAATCTATATATATAAAAAGAAGTGTACATTTTGATTGTCACTCCATAACTCGAGAACGGCACGACCGATTGCCATAAAATTTTTAGGGAAGGTGCAGGGAGGAGTGATGATGGTAAGTTGATTTTGAAACTCAAAATCGGTTCAGCCATTCTCGAGTTATGATTTTTTTCCTGAAAAAATTCAACATTTGAAAAAAAAAAGTTTAAATTTCGGACCGACCTAACGAAAAAAATCGATCCAACCTACTACACAAACTCATACATACACACATTCATTTGATTGACTGCATACAAATGTTAAACAGTTGAACCTGTCAAAATGCACGCGCATATCTTGATATGGCTGGTCAAATTGATAACATTATATCAGCTGAAATTCCAGATGAAATCAGCGATCCAGAATTATTTGAAGTTGTCACGAAAAATATGATCCATGGCCCTTGCGGTCGAATAAATATGAATTCGCCATGCATGATCGATGGAAAATGTTCAAAGCGATATCCAAGAGCATTAACTTCGGATACAATTACAGGTGACGACGGATACCCGTTGTACCGACGTCGGTCACCGGAGGATAATGGCCATACAACAACAATTAAAATACGCAATCAAGACATTGAAGTTGATAATCGTTGGATTGTGCCTTATTCTCCACTATTGTCAAAAGTATTTCAGGCTCACATAAATGTTGAGTACTGTAATTCTGTGAAGTCGATTAAATACATTTGCAAATATGTGAATAAAGGCAGTGATATGGCTGTTTTTGGAGTAGCTGGTGACAATAGCATTGATGAAATCGCTCAATATCAAATGGGGCGCTACATGAGCACTAATGAAGCTCTTTGGAGAATTTATTCATTTCCAATTCATGAGCGATATCCTGCTGTTGTTCATTTGGCTGTTCATCTTGAAAATGGCCAGCGTGTGTATTTTACCGATGCAAATGTACAGCAGAGAGCAGCACAGCCACCAGCAACAACATTAACTGCATTATTTCAATTGTGCGAAAGCGATGAATTTGCCAGAACGTTGCTGTATTCAGATGTAACGCATTATTTCACTTGGACTGCAAAGAAATGGCAACGACGTAAACAAGGAACACCTGTTGATGGCCATCCGGGTGTTTTTTTGCAGATACCATGGGAAGATTATACACAGTTCTTCCAAACAATGCAGAATGTTATTATTTGCGGTTGTTGTTAGTAAATGTTGTTGGACCACGTTCATTTCAACATTTGCGAAGAGTAAATGGTCATTTATGTGTGACGTATCGTTAAACATGCGAGCAATTAGGTTTGCTTGAAAATGATGCGCATTGGGATTTAACGCTTCACGATGCATCGATTGCTTCTTCTCCACATCAAATACGTATTTTATATGCCATAATCATATCAACATGTTTTCCATCAAATCCACTTGAATTGTGGAATAAATACAAAGATTTTATGGCAGAAGACTGTTTGATTCGAATGCGTCATCACACAAGAAACGCTGATTTGCTGATTTCATTGGAAATGTATAATGAGGCATCGATAGCGATTGAAGATATGTGCCTTACGATTGCAAATAAAGCATTAGGGCAATTAGGTTTGTCACCACCCAATCGTCCAATGCATGATTTATTTGATCGAGAATTGCAACGTGAACAACAGTATGATCCCAATGAATTGCAAACATTTGTGAATTTGAATGTTCCCAAATTAATTGACCATCAAAAACATGTCTATGATACCATCATGCAAGCTGTACAAAATGAAGTCTTATCCCACGTGCAATATTTCAAAAAATTCTGCGATGGCAAAAATTTTGCAACAAGCAGCAATTATTCTATTGGATGAATGTACAATAACGCATAAAAAATCGCTGGAAGCATAACACCGTACAATGCAAGATCTACGTCAGAATCAAGAAATTTTTGGAGGTGCATTAATATTATTCATCATCATCATCATTCAGTATTTATAGACCGAATTGTGTACCGTTAGGTGTGTTCAGTCTTTTTCGTATTCCATGAATACCACCAGCATGAGAACTATTATTCGAATACATTGGTGAGGGGCTTGCAGGGCACGACTGCACCACATTCGAATGCTCGGGCCCATGAATGGCTACTACCTTTTTTGCGGTGGTGTATTGAATATTGAAATACCCAATAACACAACCTTAGCGTTAAGGTAGTCAATTTACGTGTGTCTGTGCTAACTCAAAATCCTCTTTGTGCACACACACGGGACCGACGGCTTAAAGTGTCCTCCGAAACACTCCGTGAGTCGAACATCACTATTTTATGTGTTAGTTTGTCTCCCATCAATATATCACTGTTGTTAGCAATGATGAAATTGATAGAAAATCAAACGGCCACTAGGAGATTCGAACCCACGTCCCCATGCTTGCAAAGCCGGCACGCTAACCACTACTCTACAGCTGGGTTTAATATTATTGTCAGGCGATTTTCGTCAAATATTGCCTGTGGTTCCACGATCAACACCGGCGGATGAGATCAACGCATGTTTAAAGTCTTCTCTTCTGTGGCGACATGTGCAAAAATTGACATTGAACATAAATATGCGCGTCTAATTGCACAACGACCAATCTGCAGATCGGTTCTCGAAGCAATTGTTAGATATTGGAAATGGCAAAGTTCGAGTCGATAATACAAATGGATTGATTACATTGCCGAACAATTTTTGTACCATTCTCCAATCAACAGAAGAGTTGATTGAAAGTGTATTTCCAAATATTGTTCAAAATTACAGGAATCAAAATTGGTTGAGAGAACGCGCAATACTGGCACCAAAAAATGTACACGTCAATGCAATTAATTATCAGATTCAAGAAAAATTGCCAGGTGCAGTGATATCATATAAATCTGTTGATAGCGCAATGAATGCAGATGATGCAGTGAATTATCCAATTGAATTTTTGAATTCACTTGAACCACCTGATATGCCACCGCATTATTTGAATTTAAAGGTTGGCTCATCAATTATTTTACTGCGGAATTTAAATGCACCAAAACTGTGCAATGGCACAAGATTAGCAGTAAAAAAATTGATGCCGAATTTAATTGAAGCCACAATATTGACCGGAACACCGAAAGGTGAAATTGTGCTCATACCACGAATTCCACTGATCCCAACAGACATGCAAGGTAATGACATTGCAGTACAAATTAAAATGTTGGTACTGGTGGCGCCGTGAACTTTACAATGTTGAACCATTTAGACATACGGCGAACCACTGAACTATACTATTCCATGTCGTTACCTTGCAGACATGCCATTTGAATTTAAGCGTTTGCAATTCCCCGTGCGTCTATCATTTGCCATGTCCATCAATAAGGCGCAAGGACAAACGCTTCAAATATGCGGATTAAATTTGGAGGAGCCGTGCTTTTCACATGGACAGCTATACGTGGCCTGCTCAAGAGTTGGAACTCCAAATTGTTTGTTTATGCTCGCTTCAAATGGGCAAACAAAAAATATTGTATATTCAAATGTTTTGGATTGACATTAATAATTTTGAAATACAATGCATTCATTTCATTAAAAAAACCTATAATATTTCATTTCTTTTTTTGGTTGGTTGCAACGAAGTGCAACGGGGTCCGCTAGTAAAATATAAAGATGACTATAGTTTTGAAATAAGTTATGCTCCAAGCATTTGTGTCAAGGTGCGATTACACTATTTGTGCAATGCGCAAATATTTGCTCAAAATTGACACAAACTGATCAAAATAGTGTAATCATCAAATTAATTTGTGCAAAATAGTTTGTGCAAAGTTATTTGTTCCACTTTGCACAAACAAAAATTTGTACATTGCACAAATAGTGTAATCAGTCGAAATCCACACTGCACAAATAATTTGTTCGTGTTTGCACAAATAAAAACTGTTTGCTACACGTAGCAAATAAATTTGTTGTTTGTGCATTTGTGCTCCCTTGTTTTATGCGTGAACGACGCATGTTTTGAGCGCGCTTCAATTTTGACAGTTCCAAACAAATTCGGTACGGTGTGGTTCATTGTTTTGTAACTTAAAAAAAATATAATATCATAAATTATTGATTGAAACATCGCAAAAAATGGCCGATCTGGACGATTTCGATGATTTAATTAAAGACGAACGTGATAAAGATGGAAATCTTCCGGACGACACGCGAAAAGATTCAGATTTTTCTCCAACACCAAACAAACGTAAACGCAATCAAATCCGACCAAAAGTGATTGAAACATGGACCGATGAGGAAATAAACAAACTAATTAGTCAAGTTGAAACCCATCAATGTATTTGGAATGCTGGCTGTAAAGATTATAAAAATCGTGGTAAGCGTGATTCAGCTTGGAATGAGATTGCAGCTGCATTTGAAAAGAAACCGGCTGCTCAATTAACCGCCAAATGGGAAAATTTACGCATTCAGTATCGCGCATCGCTTGCAAGTAGCAAAAAAACAAAATCAGGTCAAGGCGTTTCAAAGTTACCACATTGGAAGTATCATGCCCAAATGTCATTCGTTGGCACCACCGAAGAAAACCAAACTGTTCAATCGGAATCGAATTTCGTGCTTGATGATATTGAATCTGCGTCAACGTCAAGTGTTACAAACTCAAATGCAACTACAAGTGGTTCAAGTGGAACAGCGGTTCGAAACAGACGAATCAACGCCGAAACTGCTTCACAAGATGATACTGTTTCGAAGAACGAAGATTTGATTCTCTCTGGAATGCAAGCAGCAATTAATCATTTGCAGAAGCCGAAAAAGGAGTCTGATGAGGCTGATGTTTTCGGGAAATATTTGGTTTCAGAGCTGCGCAAAATAAAAGACGATGTTTATCGACAAACAACACAGCGAAAATTATTGCAACTTTTGTATTGTAAAGAGTGGTAGCTTTGCCCATTCGCAAGGAAGTGTAAAGTGAGTGCAAGACGTTCCCCTGCAGAAATCGATTCGCGTAATTTCGTATTTCTCTTTGCAATCAATGGTGAGACTAGCTGGATCAAATGTTCGAAATTTTGATGCGACATTCGGAGAAATTCACGGTAGAGTCTCTGTTCACCATTATCACCAGTGCGTAGCTCTTGAAGTAATTTCCCGTAAGCACCTTCTTTTGGCCTTTTTTCGACCCATTCTCTAACCCAAACACTACGACGTCTCCGTTTAATTTTTTTCGGAACATTCGTTTTATTGCCGCTTAATTTCTCTTTGAGAAAATAACAGGAGGCAATTATTGGGAGTACAAATTGAAAACCGCGCATTTTTTTCAAAATTTCGATCTTTATTATGGAAAAAATGGTTACAAATTGATTATTCAAAGTATTGTCCATCGCTAGCCACAACTTTTTCCCATCTTTCTGGCAAATTACGGATTCCGCGTCGAAAGAAATCTGTGCTTTTTTCGGCTATCCATGAATCGACCCATTTTTTGCATTCCTCGTAAGAATGGAAATGCTGTTCAGCCAGGCCATGTGTCATTGATCGGAAGAGGTGGTAATCGGAAGGGGCAATGTCTGGGCTATACGGCGGGTGGGGTAGGACTTCCCATCGAAGCGTTTCCAAGTAGGTTTTAACGACCTGAGCAACATGTGGCCGAGCGTTGTCATGTTGCAAAATAACTTTATCGTGTCTTGCGACCGTTTCCGACCGTTTTTCCTTCAGTGCTCGGCTCAAACGCATCAATTGAGTTCGGTACAATGCTCCTGTGATGGTTTCGTTTGGTTTCAACAACTCATAATAGATCACGCCGAGCTGATCCCACCAAATACACAGCATTAGCTTCGAGCCATGAATGTTCGGCTTTGGCGTCGATGTTGATGCGTGGCCGGGGTAACCATACGAATTTTTTCGCTTCGGATTATCGTAATGAATCCACTTTTCATCACCAGTCACAATACGATGCAAAAAACCCTTCCGTTTTTGCCTTTGAAGCAGCTGTTCACAAGTGAAAAAACGGCGTTCGATGTCTCTCGGCTTCAATTCGTATGGCACCCAATTTCCTTGCTTTTGAACCATTCCCATGGCTTTTAAACGATAGGAGATGGATTGTTGTGTCACTCCCAATGATTTTGCAAGTTTTTCTTGCGTTTGACACGAGTCTTCATCGAGTAATGCTTCCAACTCCTCGTCTTCAAACTTTTTCACTTGGCCTGGACGCTCTTTGTCTTCCACATCAAAATTACCACTTTTGAACCGCGCAAACCACTCCTGGCACGTTCTAATCGACGGAGCATATTCTGGATATGCTTCGCATAACAAACGATGACTCTCGGAAGCATTTTTCTTCAGATTAAACCAATAAAGTAAAACTTCCCGCAAATGCTGTTTTGTAGGCACGTAGCTCGACATTTTCAACGCAATAATAAACTTGTGTATTCAACTGAATGATAAGTTTGACAGATCGTTTTCAATGTATTTTTTTATCCTCTTTAAGATACAATAGCTGTCAAAGTCAAAATAATGACATCTATGATAGATATGGAGTTAGTAACGAATGCGCGGTTTTCAATTTGTACTCCTAATAAAATTAGAGCGTTCCATCTTCGCTCTCGCGATCAGATTGCTCACATTCATAAAAGTTTGCTGGTACAGTAGAATAGAGTTTTTGTTCAAAACATTCCGATTTTGATTCAATTTAACGTTTTCTCTAACATTTTTCGTAACATTTCTATATCTTGAGACGTCGATCCGATTCAAAACAACACGGCATTTTTTTAAGTGAATTAAATCCATTTCATACACAAAAATGAAAAAATGGTTGAATGAAAATGCGTTCCAACAATTTTTAGCTATGAAGAAAACTACAACACAAGACACTATTCAAGTCAAAGTGTCATTCAATGCACAAATAAATTTGGTTCATGCTCAAATTTTATTTGAATCAAACAGTGAAATCATGGAACAAACTGTTTGCTCACTATGAACAAATAATTTGTGCAATTTCAGTTTGTGCAGCCAAGGCACAAACAAAAATTTGTGCAAGTGAGCAAACAGTGTAATATGCCAAACAAATTAATTCGTACAAACTGATGTTTGCCAAATTTTTTGCACAAACTGATTTGAGCAAATATTTGCGCATTGCACAAAAAGTGTAATCGCACCTTCAGTACATTGGAAGAAAGAATATGTTTTTTTAATTTAACTTTGAACAGACCTAGGGATGGTTGGCTTTTCAACTCAGTTGGTAAGGCATTAAACTCCTCTGCAATTTGGAGAGAGGTCTTGAATTTGCCCGTGTCTGTTCTATATGCATGTTGATATAATCGATCAGCATGTTTCGTAGTATAGCTATTTATATTTCCCATCTGTATTAATTCAACCTAAAATTGAACTATTCTTGCGAAATCGAATCTCATATCGAACTATTTTTGCTATGTTTTATCGAGTTCAAGGTTAATAACTCGTTCAAAAGACAAAAAAATAGACAGCAACAAACGCAGCTTTCGTATTGTCCAGTATTGTCCATTGTTTTTTACTCTAATTCTTTCTTTTTTCTCTGCAGAAATCAAAACAATTGAAATCATGTGTATGTGTGTGTGTTGAAATATTATGAAAAAAGAAATCATATTGAGAAATAAGATTTTCAGAGTATAATGTGCAGGAAAATATGCAGTAGCACATAAAGTTAAAGTAATAAAATGTTTGAACTAAATTTAGAATGAAATAATTGTAACGGGTATCTACAGAACAATTTCAATAAAGATTTAGTTCACAACCATCACTTTCCTAACAGTTTGCCCTAAATAGGAATCATGTGAAAGCTGATTCACCTGGACCAATATTTTCATTTAATGATTCATGCAATTTATGTAATGTCATTGAAAGTAAGAATTTTAGAAAATATTTGCATCATGAAAATAAACATATTTGTCTTTGTGAAGATTATTTTCTTGAATATTATTCATATACAAGAATAGATTTATATAAATATATTCTTCCATTTTTGCTGTGAATAATAATTGAAAAAACACTTGCGTGCGTTTTTTGATACAATGTTTATATTTATTTTAGTATTTTTTTTTACTTCGAATACATAAATACAATGGTACACTCAAAACGAATCCAACAACAAAATACATGGTAAGCAGGTCCGTTGCCATATGATTTTTACATGGCTCAGTTTCAGTAAACACTTGTCTCCACTTCTTTGAATATGTATGTGCACATATATATAGTACAATTCTAATACGGTAACAGAAACGCATATATACCAACCGATGTAGCTCAGCGGTTAGAGCATTGGTGTTTGGAATACGGAGGTTTCGAGTTCGATCCCACCATAATACGATTTTTTTTTCTTTTCATTTCAATATTCGAATATTCACAAACAATTCTATTTCTATTGCTCATATGAGAGAGATAGAGAGTGGGCGAGAGTGAGAGAGATTGAGAGAGAAAAGAATATGTTTGTTTCATTCAAACGCGTTGTTTGTTTCGTTTGTTTCAACCTATCTCAACACACATATGCATCATAACAATTAGTGAAATGTATGTTTCGTTCTGAGATTAAAGTTAACTCACATTGTGAAATAGCATGAGCGAATGAATGAGCGAGCGGGCATGAAGAATAAAAGGTGTTTCTGGTGGCTCCTCAACGTATCCGCATGGATGACGCAAGAGTTGCTTGCGCTTCCGCAACGTTACCGCATGGGTGGCGAGTTTAGAAGAATTTAGTTCAAATTGAACTAACTTGTATCACTAGATGTTTGTTATTTAAATATAATCGAACCTGAAATCGAACTATTTGCATGAATTTGAACCTTAAATCGAACTATTAGCATACTAATTTAAAAACAAAAATTTAGTTGAAATAAAAACAAAAAAATTGCCTCCTTTTAAACTAAATAAATTAATGTTTATCCAAATAAACAGAAACAAATATTTTAAATATAGTTATCAATTTTATTTTGCATAAGCTCGGAGTTGTATTTTAGTTTCAAATTTCCAAACGGCTGTGATGGTGAAGTTACTAACTATAAAATTTATATGCTTGTTAGATTTCTCAGCAGACGGCGACACGTGTCAACTTGAAATTTTTGCAGTTGTCAAAAATTCATGCGACAATACACTAAAAGCAACTGCTTGTAAAATGATAAATACGAATTTATGATTACTAGGATCACCAGTGGTCGAAATTCGGCCATCTTTAAAATAATTTATTTTCTTATGCTACATTTTTTTGTTTTTTTTTCCGTTATACTTGTGAATAAAACTCTACCTGATTAAATTTTACTTTCATATTATTTAATAAATTTTTTTTCGGAAAACCTAAGTGAAGTTTTGAGAGGCAAAGCATAAAAAAACTGAAAAAATTACAACGAAATTGAATGTGGTGCAACAATTATCATTTATTCTTCAATTCAAATGTTTAAATGCCTTTTTAATTCATTACACCAAGGGGAATTGGAAAACATTTCATAATCTCTCCTCTCTCTGTGGGTCTTTGATGTCAGATATTTTGAATTTATGTTTTTTCATTATCAAAAATACTATATTTAAAATTTCATGCATAAAGCTGACTTTAATTGACTGATTTTGCTAACATAAATTGATCAGATCTAATTAAATATGGACAATTTGATTCAGATATTTGAAACGTTGAATATCTTATTGGGTGAACAAATAAATTTTAAAGGATTTTTTTCTAATTTAGAGAGTTTATTTTGAAAAGCTGGTACAATATATTTTATTCAAAGTATTGTCCATCTGAAGCCACAACATTTTCCCATCTTTTTGGCAATTTATGGATTCTTTGCCAAAACCAGTCCTCATCTTTTGAGCGAAAGAACGAATCGAGCCAATTTTTGATACCGTCGATTGAAGTAAACCGTATTCCGGCAAGGGCATTCTGCATGGATCGAAATAGATAGTAGTCAGAAGGTGCCAGGTCTGGGCTGTACGGCGGGTGGGGTAGCGGCTCCCATCCAACATTTTTCACATAATTTTTGACCTCTTGAGTTCGATGTGGCCGAGCATTTTCATCATGGAAAATCAATGACTCATGTCTGGTCGCCCATTCTGGCCGTTTTTGCTTGATTGCTGCATTCAATTTGATGAGTTGTTGTCGGTAGCGTTCCCCAGTAATAGTTTCACCCGGTTTTAGCAGCTCATAAAACAGCACACCCTTCTGATCCCACCAAATACAGAGCATCACCTTGGCCGCATGAATATTCGGCTTCGGCGTCGATGGGCCGGGTTGGCCGCGCTTCACGTACGCTTTTTTACGTTTCGGATTGTCGTAATAAATCCATTTTTCATCTTGCGTTACGATCCGATGCAAAAAAGCCTTCTTTTTGTGGCGAGCGAGCAGCATTTCAGACATGCAAAAACGCCGTTCGACGTCTCTCGGCTTCAAATCGTACGGCACCCAATTTCCTACCTTTTGGATGAATCCCAAGGCTTTTAAGCAATTGGAAATAGCTTGTTGAGTAACTCCCAATGATTCTGCAAGTTCTTCTTGCGTTTGACATGAATCTTGCTCGGGTAATTCCTCCAATTCAACATCTTCAAACTTTTGTGGGCCTCCCGGACGCTCTTTGTCGTTCGTATCAAAATCACCACTTTTAAATCGTCTAAACCAGTACTCACAAGTGGAAATCGATGGAGCATGATCCCCATAAGCTTCCTGCAGCACACGACGACTTTCAGCTGCAGATTTCTTCGAATGGAAGCAAAGAAGTAATCCTTCCCGCAAATTGTGTTTTGATGGAACAAAAGTAGACATATTCGGGGCACACAAAAACTATGTTGTTTACACTTCGGTGAAATGACAGATACTGAAAAGTGATGAGTAATGATGATGCTTTGACATGAAGATAGTTACAAGATTGCCCGATGCGATATAGTGCTAGTATATCATCTCTTGTAAATCCCTTAAAATTCATTTGTTCACCCAATATATATTTTATATAAAGGGTTTCCCAAAAGGGGTGATATGATTTTGAATGTCCCTATCGGGCTCATATGAACTGACATTTTTGACGTCTACTGTCAGTTGTCATCAGTAAGGTTTGCCATTCAAGCATGAGTAGTTTCACGCTTCCACAACGAATATAGCCGCCGTACAGGCCAGTATCGAGGAAAACCGTGAATTGTCCGTTTCACGCCGATCTCAGGAATTGGGCCTGTCCAGGATGACTACCTGGCGTATTTTGCGGTTGGATCTTGGCCTACATCCCTATAAGATGATTCTGGCCCAAGAACTGAAGCCTAATGACCATCGTTTGCGTCGGGAGTTCGCGGATTGGGCTCTGGAATCAATTGAAAATGATCCCAATTTTCATCAAAAAATCATCAAGCTTGAACGCATTCGGGTTTGCAAGAAGAGTCGCGGGAGCCATTTGGCCGATATATTGTTTAAATCATAAATGGCATAGAATATCCAATATAATAAAAAAGATTTCGATCAATTCCGCATGAATATTCAGTGTTTTTTTTCATTTTCAAAACATATCACCCTATTTCATACGAATTTGAAGGAATTAGATATAAAGCTTGATTAAAAAGTATATTACATTTCAATTAGGTAATTAATTGTTCAGATTTTACAATCGTAGGTGATAATAGCTATCAGTGTCACGGTCTATGGATGGAGTAGTATCAAAAGTATCATTTATCGATTGATTCAGCCTTAAAGCAAATATTGTATACCATTTGTTTACTGACTCTCGGTCTATCTTCTTAACGTCTATTATTTCTTAAATACTTTATAATTTTTTTTCTATATTCGCGTGTCATAAGCACTTGTGTTTGTGAATTCGCTCCAATCTTTGTTACATGCTTCTCAACATTTGTGTATGTGAATAGTCGCTTCCACCTTTATTACATGCTTTTCATTGTTCAACACACATAAAGCATTGAAAATCATTCCCTCCTAACTAAAACATGAACAATACAGTTTTGGTTGCTAAGAAATGACGCTACTAATACAAAGCATTTGTATATGTGAAAAATCGCTTCCATCTATGTTACATGCTTCTCAACACACACTTACTAACACGTAAACGCTACGGTCAACCGTACGCATTACCAAACTTACAATAAATGTATACTCCACTAACACATACCAACACGCATACAATACGACCGGCCGAAATAAATACAAAGAAAGAAACAATGCTTTGCGTAAGTAAATGTATGAGAGTAAAAGAGAAAAATATAGAAATCCCATGTAGACTTTTATTCGTTATTTCACGGCATGTTTATGCGTAATATAAAAAACAAAATATATTGTGCACAACTACACATGAATACGAAGACAATGACGTAGGTATCATATGTATATGGGAATAGAAAAACAGAAAAATGAGTAGGACAAAAATATGAACTGCGTATTAATATATAGATATTTAAAAATTGCATTTATTTGAGAATTTACTCAAATTAAAATTGATATAATTTTTTTTATTTTAATACTTCGTTTGAAACTCTGACATCTTCGATTGATAAACGTAAAATTCAATTCAAAACAGTTCATTATTATTCCATTTGTTTAGATGAAACACTCTGAAGACGACAGAGTGCGCTTCTCGAATGTCTTGTCATTATCATAGATCTGTCATAGCATTTATTGTTCGAACAACAATTCAAAGTGATTCGCTTGTATTCTTGTATTTTTTTTATGCATTTAATTCTAAAATAACGGTAAAAATGATTTCTAATTGTGTACCGCAAATTGATCTCAACGACAGTTTTAATGACCTCCGAATAAAGTTAGAAATTGACCCTTCAGAAGAGAAGGAAGCTGAATTTATAAGCATCGTAAGTTGACGCGGTTAAAATAAAGTAAAAACATAGATATTTTTTCCGAATAGTGTTGTGAAAATTGTGAAAAAAAATTGCTTTGCAGAAATATTCATCAAAAAAATCATATATATTAAGAGCTAACCTTTTTGTCATACGTGTTAAAACTTTTGTTGTCAGCAAATTGAATCTATATTTTGTTTTTCTAAACAAAAAAACGCAAATGTATTTGTATGTTTAATTTAAAAACTATTATTCGATTTGGGATCAATTACGGCCTGTGGATATGGAAAAATCAAACATAGCAGATCTATACCATGATGTTCTGCAAGAAGCTGTCATCCTTTTTGGTTATGTATGCACGTTTGTTAAAAAAGATTTATTTTGAACATTGTTCAAAATTGTTATGTATTGTTTAGTAATCAATGACATTTTTAAAAAAATTCATACTTTTTCAGGCTATTAAATTTTCTCAAGAGCACGGAAAACTTGGCCTGAATCTCATTCTTCCAAAACTCGCGTGTTTCATAGCTGGCAAAAAAGCGATTGACAAAGTATTCAATGCTTTCATCATTCGAACTAATCGAAATGAGTTGTCCATTGCTATACCAGGCATCATATCCAAATACAAATTGAACGCCCAGAAGGACAAAGTAGCTAAGAGTCTTGAATCTTTTGAATCTCAGGTTAAACGCTCTCTTACCATCTCATGCCCAGTCGAATTGGATTTTTCTTCGTATATAGTTGTTCAAGTTAATGCAGTGAGAAGTGTAGTGACAACGGTATTCAATTTGAGCTTTGATTATAACAAAGAAACAACCAAAAGACATGTCCACAGACTTAAAGATGAAGATGATGCAGTTGCAAAGGCTATCATGGAAATGTTTCCTCATTCTGTAGCCAGTTTTAGACAAACTGGACAAAATTGATTCGAATAATTGCTATTTTCTGAATATGTTTTCTTTACAATAAATACAAATACAAGCCGAGTATATGGATATTCTCATTTGTTCATACTGTAAAACGATCTTGTTTGTTTTTTTTAACAATGTTATGTCAAATTTCGATGAAACAAAATGTTCTTTTGTCGTTCAGTTGATTTACTGTGATTTGTATATCAGGAATGAGTGGCACAAGACGTGAACGTGATCTACAGCGATTTCTAGCTCGTGGACGTGGCCGCGCTTGCACTGCTACCGCATGGTTGACGCAAGGACCCTTGCGTCAGCCTTGCGTAAGCCGAATGGTTGACGCAAGAGTTGGCGACAAATCCGCCTTTTCCTCCTACTCCTCTTTCATTTCGATTTTGATTTTATCTTTCGCATTGTATAAAGTAAAAGTAAAAAATCTCAATAATGTAATTCCTCTGATTCTCCTGAATCAGACCGGTTTTGCCATGGTTTTCCGGACCCAATCGTTATTGATAGCCACTCATAAATATCATCCTAACCCTATCATTGTCTCTTTGTTCTAAGTCGTACCATGGGCGGAATTTATACCGTATTGGGCACTGTTTCCAGCATGTATCTAGTTTACTAGGTACACATATTGGTATAAATTTAGGTCTTGTAATAAATAAATAAACAACGAAATCATTTCAATGGATATATTATTTTGTTATTCAGAGAGCTACATCGATCAAAACAAATCCCAAATCGTGGATGGAGTACTAAGATGCAAGGAGTTGTTACAGTCAGTATCCAGATATGTGAGAAAGACGCGACAGCGTATTATACAGTTTTCGCTGCCGTCGTTAGCACAAGCGAACACAATAGCGATTCGACAAAAACAAAGTTGCACGACAAAATTCAAATAAATAATTCAGCGGTTTTTATTCTTTTTCTTTTGGATTTTTTTACCAAGATTCGTGGAAAATTCGAATGAGACGAAAAGATGAATCCAATTGCCACTTACCAATACATAGTTCACTCTTCAATCCAGACGTTATATGCGGCTTTTCCTACTTTATACGCTTCTGAGAAGCGGCTTCTCAGTATGCGCTTCTTTTGAGAAGCATCTCCTTCTCTGTTACGTGCGTGTAGCACTCCATATACTCGTAGTCGCACGCGTCACGAAATATATTTGTTGCACATCGTTCGCTGTCCAAAGAACAAGCGACGCGCGCGTGATGTGTTCGAAGCAGTGTGTGCTGCTTATATATAAGCAGCAGCTTTGACTCTATATAATACACAGCGTAGCAGTACAGCAACACACACTGCTACATACACATCGCGCGCGCGTCACTTGTTCTTTGGACAGTGTATCTGTGTGTATATGTGCCTCAAAGCAAATGTTAATACATAACGACAGCGAACGAATATTCGCGTGCGTTATGTATATGGATCATTATGTGCTCGCTTGCTGTTGTTGTGTTGCTATTGACAACACCAACTGTGAATTCAAATTTTGGTGCACAAAAACTAAAAAAAATGTCTCGGCAAAAGAAACGGAATTTTAAACAATCCGAAATTTGCCGCCAATTCGAATATTCGTCTCTTAAAAATATTTTTATTTTGTCAACGACTGATTAAAATATTCATTGAATGCAAATGAAATTCATGATTCATAGGCTATCAAAATAATCATCTCAAAATGATTTTAGTTTATGGAATCAGTGTCAATGATTGCTTGGATGTATTCGATCGTTTGATGTAGCACAGATAATGTGTTAAAAAACTGACCTCACCAATAATGAACTAAGCAGCAACAGAATTTTGCTGACGCTTATGAGCAGAGAAGATAAAGATAGGCTTTTGCCTAGAGCCTAGGCGTTTGCCTATTTTGGCCATTTTTTGGCTTCCGAGCCTATTTCAACGGTTTGAGCCTGAAATGGCCTATTTTCGCATTTTTGTGGCTTTGATTATGAAATTTCGAATTTTTTTTTTTTGAATTTGTCGATAAAATTGCCTTGAGCGAGTCTGTAGGCAAGAAAGATGACGAAAAATAACATGTAATAATGAAATTGCTGTTTCATTTGTGTTATGTAAATATTGGCAGAACAAATTGAAAACCGCGCATTCGTTACTAACTTCATATCTATCATAGATGTCATTATTTTGACTTTGACAGCTATTGTATCTTAAAGAGGATAAAAAAATACATTGAAAACGATCTGTCAAACTTATCATTCAGTTGAATACACAAGTTTATTATTGCGTTGAAAATGTCGAGCTACGTGCCTACAAAACAGCATTTGCGGGAAGTTTTACTTTATTGGTTTAATCTGAAGAAAAATGCTTCCGAGAGTCATCGTTTGTTATGCGAAGCATATCCAGAATATGCTCCGTCGATTAGAACGTGCCAGGAGTGGTTTGCGCGGTT
The DNA here is from genome assembly GCA_028476595.1 of Obolodiplosis robiniae. Lineage (NCBI taxonomy): Eukaryota > Metazoa > Arthropoda > Insecta > Diptera > Cecidomyiidae > Obolodiplosis > Obolodiplosis robiniae. The sequence goes on along the minus strand of CM052015.1, from coordinate 32,308,497 downwards.
CAAAAGTGGTGATTTTGATGTGGAAGACAAAGAGCGTCCAGGCCAAGTGAAAAAGTTTGAAGACGAGGAGTTGGAAGCATTACTCGATGAAGACTCGTGTCAAACGCAAGAAAAACTTGCAAAATCATTGGGAGTGACACAACAATCCATCTCCTATCGTTTAAAAGCCATGGGAATGGTTCAAAAGCAAGGAAATTGGGTGCCATACGAATTGAAGCCGAGAGACATCGAACGCCGTTTTTCACTTGTGAACAGCTGCTTCAAAGGCAAAAACGGAAGGGTTTTTTGCATCGTATTGTGACTGGTGATGAAAAGTGGATTCATTACGATAATCCGAAGCGAAAAAAATCGTATGGTTAGCCCGGCCACGCATCAACATCGACGCCAAAGCCGAACATTCATGGCTCGAAGCTAATGCTGTGTATTTGGTGGGATCAGCTCGGCGTGATCTATTATGAGTTGTTGAAACCAAACGAAACCATCACAGGAGCATTGTCCCGAACTCAATTGATGCGTTTGAGCCGAGTACTGAAGGAAAAACGGTCGGAAACGGTCGCAAGACACGATAAAGTTATTTTGCAACATGACAACGCTCGGCCACATGTTGCTCAGGTCGTTAAAACCTACTTGGAAACGCTTCGATGGGAAGTCCTACCCCACCCGCCGTATAGCCCAGACATTGCCCCTTCCGATTACCACCTCTTCCGATCAATGACACATGGCCTGGCTGAACAGCATTTCCATTCTTACGAGGAATGCAAAAAATGGGTCGATTCATGGATAGCCGAAAAAAGCACAGATTTCTTTCGACGCGGAATCCGTAATTTGCCAGAAAGATGGGAAAAATTTGTGGCTAGCGATGGACAATACGTTGAATAATCAATTTGTAACCATTTTTCCATAATAAAGATCGAAATTTTGAAAACAATGCGCGGCTTTCAATTTGTACTCCCAATATTAAACTGTACTCAGAAAAACGTCGATGATGGTCGCGATTGACAGTATACACTATATAGATAGAGTTCACACATGAATGCGAACCGAAGTATGTTTATTATTTCATTTATTTTATAAATAAAACTGAATTATGATGGTTCAATTAAACAAAATTCGATAAACAAAGCAATCAATCCGAATGTAATAGTTTTGCAATTGAATGTGAAATACAGAGTTTGCTATTGAAATGTATTGCGCCAATGTAAAAAGATAGGACAGTTTGTTTACAGATGGAAAAAATTGTTTATAAACAAATTCCCCATAAGACACTGTATTCTACATCTATTCTGAGCACTTGTCTTTGCCTGTTCTTTTGCTTTTTTCTTTTCTGCTTTTATACGTTGCATCGACAAGAGCGGTTTACGGCCGTGTCTTATGGAGACTTCGTGTATAAAAAAAATTCACTGTTACTTTCATTTGTAAATAATTTCCCCATCTTAGATTGGCACAATACATTCTAAAAGGCACTAATGCTTAAAACAGTGTTGCAATGGTTGCTGTGACAAAAATGAAAAACATGGGATTGTATTGGTCAATAATTCCAATACTTACAAAAACAAATGAATCGATACTACTTCATCTTCAAACTCATATTTCACTTTCATTCCTGTGACAAGTTTCAAACAGTTTAGTCAAACCCTTTGTATTCGCCGCTCAGTTGAAATGTAAGCATAGGTCGAAAATATGTCAAAAACAAAAGAAAGTTCTCGTGAATTTTGTGCGCGCATGGTGAAGAAATATCCAGGCACATTTCGCTCAGATAATTCGGTTTTATTTTGCATTTTTTGTGAATGTGCACTTATCGGGCATAAACTTTCAAATGTGAAGCAGCATATTGATACAGATAAACATAAAGATAATGTCGCGGCAAAACAGAAACACGCCAAGCAAACACCCTTAACCGACCACCAACGCCCACAAGAAATCAGCCCGTTCGAATCGGATATTTGCAAAACCTTTCTCGAAGCCAACATTCCACTCAAAAAAGTCAATCACCCAAGTGTTGTGAATTTCGTAGAAAAATACACTGGAAAACGCATGCCAAGCGAATCGACACTTCGTCAAAAGTGTGTACCAGTTTTGTACAAGGAGAGCGTGGAAAAAATGCGAAAAAAAGCACAAAACAAGTACATTTGGACGTCTATTGATGAAACAACTGATTCTGAGGGTCGATATGTTACCAATTTCATTTTTGGCATATTGGATGACGCTGAAGACAGTACGGAACGTGGCAAATCCTATTTGTTGAATATGGCAGCGGTCGAATCAGCCAACAAAATTCATTGTTGCTGCTTTAGCCAAATGGCAAGTAAAACCATTTATGTATAGCTCATGTGCAGGAATAATTTTTTTCGTTTTATCAGGCATTCAATATAACAAAGTGCTGCTTGTTTTGACTGATGCTGCTGCATACATGATCTCGGCAATGAATTCCTTGCAAATTTTATATCCGAAAATGTTGCATTTAACTTGTTTTTCTCACGGATTGCACCGTGTCGCTGAATTCATCCGCTCTAAATTTCCACAAGTCAACCAGCTTATTTCTAAGACCAAAGCTGTGTTCGTAAAGGTAAAAGATTTTTATTTGATGTATATTTAACCATCTAAAGTGAATGAATATTTCGTGTAGGCATCGTCGCGTCAAAAGATATTCAGAGAAATGTGTCCAGACTTGGCTTTGCCACCGGAGCCAGTGATCACTCGGTGGGGTACGTGGTTGAATGCGGCTGTCTATTATTGTGACAATTTTTTGGCGGTGAAATCAGTGGTAGATACGTTTGACAATGAAGATGCCGAGGCAATCGGTGCTGCTAAACAAGCATTCTCTCATCCAAAAAGACTTTTGACGTTTGTACTGACAGGTCGATATAATTTTGCGCTCTCTTACATAAAATATTATTTTTTATTAAATTGCATGAAAAAGAGTTTATTAATAAATTTTTTTTCGTGCATTCATTTCACTTTTTCTTGTATTACACGAATATTATTTTAGTTTTATTAATTTTGCTTGTTTCTCTAATTTTTCATATTTGCTGTTTTGATCGAGTGTGCATTATTGGAGGTACTGTTTTTTGCTGTACTTTGACTGATTCATGCTTTATCGGATCGCTGACTTGAGGAAAATTGGTGAGACTGTTCATTTACCAAATCTGAGTGACGAAATCCTAAATAAGTTAACCGTTCATAATATTTTGCGCGTTTCAAATCAGGTCCACCATTGTAAAGTCCTTGTCAGAAATGTTGTTGGTCGGTGCAATGAACATGTGCTTCGCTGTTTATCTTCGTTTTTCGGTGTTTCGAGTCGCGATATAATTATTATAAAGCAATCTTTTATTGATGGTACGGTTATTTGTTTGATTAGATTCGCAAGTTTTGATCATTATATTAACTTTGAAAATCTTGTATTGCCACATAACCTCACTATTTTGAATCGAGTAAATAGATACGCGCGTAATGTTTCATCCGTTAATTTTTGTTCGTTAATTAGTGTTAATACGGGTAATCTGATTAATACATATGATTGTGGTAATTCAGGTGAGGTGTACGCTGCTCATAATAATATTGATAATGCATTCACGTGCAGTTCATCGCAGGTGGGAGGTGTTGGAGTGGATTTATGTGAGAATAATTTACAGGAACCTCCAATACGCCAACCTGTTATTGCGCTATATGACTGCATGATGAATCTAGGTCCTCTTCTGGCATCTGAAAATGTAACCTTGAATATCAATGACGAACATTTGGAAAATCGCAATAAATGTAAGAGAAGGATAAAGTCACTAGATGTACTCAATCAATTCAAGGGTAGTTTCAATTTCATTCATGTGAATTCACAAGGACTTCTGGATGCTTGTCATCTAGATGAATTGAAATTAACTTTGAACAATAATCAAAATGTGAGTCTTATCGCGTTAACCGAAACTTGGTTACGTTCAAGTAATACAAATAAATCCATTGATATTCCTGGTTATAAAATCATTCGTGCTGATAGAAAATCGAAACGTGGTGATAGAAATAAAGGCGGTGGTGTAGCGATTTATGTTTTGAAAAATTTCAAAACAAAAGTGATTCTCAATTCGTTTAAGGATAATGCTCAAATCGATAACGTGGAGTTCCTTTTCACTGAAATATACATTCGTAATACAAAAATAATTTTCGGCATTGTATATCGAGCACCGAAATGCAATGAAGAAAATTCGCGGAAATTATTTAATTTGATAATCTCAACTTTTGCACATGAACAAAATGTGTTGATAGCTGGTGATTTTAATATTAATTTACTAAATAAAAAGACCTCTAATAGCGTTTTAAATTCGAATTTTCTCTTGAATTTTAATTTAATTAATGATAATTGTCCGACGCATTGGTGGCCGGGCAAGTTACCATCGCAAATAGATTTAATTTTTACAACCAATATCGCGCGCGTGAATACATTCGGGCATTTTCCATCGGGTATATCTTTCCATGACTTGTTATTGTGCTCATACAATATCAAAATTGAGAAAGTCAATAAAAATATTGTCGTAAGTGGTAGAAGATTTGATAATATCGATTTGGATGAGCTAAATCATGCAGTGGATTTATTGAATTGGAACTTTGACCAAAATCGAAATGTCGATGAAATGGTTACAACACTAAATGACAATATAATGAATCTTCTTGATCGCTTTGCACCACTCAGAACGCGTCGTGTTCATTATACTCCGAAGTCTTGGTTTAATAGTAAAATTAAACAGGCTTTGAAAGAAAGAAAAGCTGCTTACGATATTTGTAAGAAAAACAATGTCGATAATCCAGTTACTGATCAACAGAGAAATGATATTTATAAGGAAAAATCCAATAAAGTCAAATCTCTCATAAGAAAAAGTAAAAAGAAGTTAACTGTCGAGAGCTTCAATAATGCAACATCTATGCGTTCCAAATGGAATGTCATCGAGTCCCTTGGATGTTGTAAAGATGATAACTCTAAAGACAGTGAATCTGAAATTCTGGATAATTACAATTTGAATGACATCAATGAATTCTTTGCTTCTACGCACACGTCTCATGGGGCAGACTTGAGCAATTTATCGCTCCCAACGAATATTAATTCGAATTTCTCTTTTTAAGAAATATCCATTGATGAATTTTTATCAGCATTTCATAGAATCAAGAGTAACGCAATTGGTGATGACGGGATACCACTCAAATTTCTTAAATTAATCATTGATTCGATTGCTCATCCCCTTGTTTACATTATTAATTATTGTATTGCTCATAGCGTGTATCCAGCTGATTGGAATAAGATTATCATCAAACCTTTAAACAAAGTTCCAAGTCCCCAAACAATTTCTGACTATCGACCAATCAGCATAATTTCAGTCATCCCAAAAATTTTTGCGATTCTTCTGAATAGTCAATTAACTGGCTATCTAGAATCAAATGCACTTCTTCACGAAAGGCAATCTGGATTTCGTAAGAATCACAGTTGTGTCACCGCATTATTGGACATAACAGAGAGTATCAGATCCGCGATTCGTCGTAAAAAGCTCATTATTTATAACTCAATTGATATTAAGTGTGCTTTTCCATCTGTTCCACATGATGGTCTTCTTAAAGTCTGTGAATCGTATGGTTTCACCGATGACGCAACAAAATTAGTAAAGGCAATTTTTTCTAACATTGAGCAAAAAATTAAAGTCGGTAGCTCTGAATCCGATTCAATCTCTATAACTAACGGAGTTCTTCAAGGTAGTAATTTCGGCCAAACATTCTTTTCACTTTATGTTAATGATACTTTCAATGTGCTTGAGCATATGACTGGCCATTTATTTGCTGATGACGCTCAAGCATATCTTGAAGTGGATTTCAATCAAATAAATGAAGGAGTCTCTAAAGTAAACTCCGATCTTGCTAAATTAAATGATTTTATTACAAGTCGCGGTATGAAATTAAATGGATTGAAATCTAAAGTCATGATCATCGGTTCTAAGCACCATACAAGTCGATTGAATTTTGATATGATCAATGATGTAACCATTGGAGGTGACAAGCTGGAATTCTGTAAATCGATCAAAAATCTCGGCGTCATTTTTGACGAAAATTTAAATTTCGAAGAGCATGTTGGGAGTAAGCTGCAAAAGGTATACGGTGTGTTAAATCGTATACGTCATACCAAGCATCTTATACCCAACTATGTTAAGCGGGACATTGCTACTGCGCTGATCGATCCTTTAATGGACTATGGTGATGTGATTACATATGGTTGGGGTGTGTACGGCACTCTAAATCAAGAAAATCGTATTCTTGTTGCTGACAATGACAAAATACGGTATATTTAAGGTTTAAAACGTAATGATCACATCACTGAATATCGACAGCGCCTTAATGGATTGAACCCTGAGTGTAGAGCTAAGCTTCATTCAGCGACCTTGATCTATAAGCAATTGTCTAATCGTTCGCCGAATTATTTGAATCATATGTTTGTCCGAATCAACGGTAGAGCCCGATCTCAAAATAATCTTCAAGTACAGTTTCCGCAAACTGAATTTGATAAACGCGCTTTTACTTACGGAGCAATTAATTTGTGGAATAGCATTCCCATCGAAATAAGAAATGTTGAATCGTTATCCGCGTTTAAATTTAAATTGAAGCACTGGTTGCGCATAGAACAATAGTATTTCTCTTTTTTCTTCTATTTCTTTTATTTTTTCTATCGAGTAAATTCAAACATGCTCAGATTTGGTATTATGATCATTCTCGCCTATAGATTTAGGATGAGTTTGTTCATTGTATAAAGTAGGGAAAAATATTAAGTAAACAATGATGTACTTCCTCTGATTCTCCTGAATCAGGCCGGTTTTGCCATGGTTTTCCGGAATCAATATCGGTATTTAAAGTCTATTCATAAATACCATCCCCCCTTGATGAAATGTAATAGTCTTCTTGCTTAAGTCGCACCATGGGCGGAATTCATATCGTATTGGGTCTAAGACCAGCATGTTCTCAGCTTGCTGAGAGCACACATTGGTATGAATTTAGGTTTTGCAATAAATAAATAAATAAATAAATAAGTATTCAATCGGACTTGGCATACATCAAATGCAACTTTGCGTCACTCATATCTGCCACTGTCAAGCTTGAAACACAAGGTCTTCCATTGGCTGACGGTATTGAAATAATTTCATCAGTTCAAAACAACCTGAGCTCATTGGATCGTAAGGAATTCAGCCAAAAACTCACGCGAGTATTGGAACGGAATCGTGGATTCAAACAAATCGTCGATATAAATAACGTATTACATAAGAACATGCAACCAACTGAAATTTATGTAATAAATCTGACTCCCCAAGAAATCGTATTATTTAAGTACGCTTCGTTAACGTCCACAGACGTTGAACGATCATTTTCTGACTATAAGCATATCTTTTCCGAAAAACGCAAGAGGTTTCTCTTTGAAAACTTGAAACAACACATGATCGTGTACTGCAACCGAGAAATCAAATTTGACATTTTTGCATTTGAATTGGCGGATTTTGTATGTTTTTTGTTTTTTTATCAAGCCTATTTGCGAGCCTATTTACCATGTTTATCGAGCCTATTTAGGCGCCTAAAATCGATTTTTGCGAGCCTATTTTCATCTTCTCTGCTTATGAGTTTACTGAGATAAATTTTCTTGAGTTCAAATTAAAATCTTGATCGTAAGAAACGAAAAATAAAATGTAGACAAACAAACAAACCACATCACAAATTCATGTTTAATGCAAAATTGGGGAACTCTTTATTTAAAATGAATAGAAAATAAGGATAACAGTGGAAACATTTCACACATTTTGTTTATTTTTACGCATGCAAACTTGCTTGAATATTTGTTCATTATAATTGCATTTAGATTATATCATAACATTGAATCTACTTTGCAGTCATTTGAATCGTGCGAATTTGTTCTTCATTGACTTTATAGAAAAGATCTTTATTTAAATGCAGAAGAAGAATTGCCTCTAATCGAGCTTGAGAGAGAGTACAACGACGATCAGTAAAAATCAATTTTAAGTCAGAAAAATCTCTCTCGATTTTTACTTCTGTGGGCGGCACGGAGAAAACAACCATTGCTAATTTATATAGTTCAGGTTCAGTATCTTTCATGGATTCCCAGTATTGTAAAATTGAAGAGAATGTCGTTGAATAAGGCTGAAATAATTCAATTTTGCTTTCAATGTCAGTTGATCTTTCATCATTCGTGTTGTTCATTGTTGGGTTGTAATGTTGGTAAACTGCTTGAGTTTCGTCGAAATCATCAGCACTCAAATCCGATGAAATATTCCCTTCTACGACCGTTGAATCACTGTGTGGTGCTAGATCAATTGCGTTAATTCGGTGCCAAAGTTTCATCAGTGTTTTTTGCGCCTCATCTCTTTTTTCATGATTAGTGTGACCAACTCGAACTCGGCCGAATCCGGGCCAAACCTGAAAAAACAGAGCTGAAATCCGGGCTTTTTAAAGTGAAAACCGGGCCATTTTTCCCAGTGAAAAAGAAATTTAATATCGTTATTATATTGATAATTTCACATTTTATATTGCTTATTTCTTATATTTGAATTGCTTTAAATTTGCTTCCAAAATGAAAAAAGAACAAACAAAATATTTTTCTGAGTTACTATTTCTTAAAATCATGTTTATCTTGCGATGCAATTTGCTTTAACAATGATGGTGTTTTTTTTAAAAACCTATAAAAATCAACACAGTCATGTTTTAAATTGAACTTTACGAATAAAATATTTTTTAATGTTTCGACGCCGAGCTGAGATTTTTCAGCTGTCCATATTTTTGTAATTAACGAGAAAACGCGTTCGACGCTTGCTGATGTAGCTGGTAAACAAAAAATAAATTCGATGACTCGTGCAAATCGTTTGTACGGAATGTGTTTGTTTTCAAAGTGTTGGAAACATTCTACCCAGCGCTGATGTGGTTTCGTGTGATTTTCATTCCACTCTTTGATTTTTTCAGCTGTGACAAATCGCTTTACCAGACCGAACCCGTCAAACAATTCAACATCGTTTTCTTCTGTGGTCATCCATTTATTCTCCTGCATGAATTTTATAGCGACTTCTACTTCATTCCAATTAGGTTCGGTAGCGAGTGTGGCCCATCCAATGGATTGGAAAAATGGATACATCTTCAAATTGTGATTCCCACTGATTAAGATAATCGATGCAAGTGTGATAAAATGGAACAGCTATTGTTTGTTTATCGATACCGAGGTTAGCGTTCGCTTTGTTTACTTCGTTCATTTCGTTCAACACAGCTGACGACAGAAACTTTGAATCCACTCTTGTTTTCAACGACTGCACTTAGTCATCCAATGCCCGTGTCATTTCAATCGCTGCTACTTCTTCGCCTTCAATTTTCAAGACCGCCTGATTGAAAATTGAAGCCTATAAAACGAAAAAAAAAAAACAATTGCAATTGAAATTAAAATGTTCACTATAATTTTCACTTTAGATTAACATATTCAATAGCAAACATTAAAATAATTTAAAGCAATTTTTACTACACATTTCTTACCTGATCACGAATGAATAGCAACCAGAGTCTCGAACATGGGTCCTTGAAGAAATCCTTCAGGATTTTTGGGCTGTTTGTAGTTTCCAAAAAGTATGCCTTCAATTCATCGTAAACTCGTAAGATTGATTTTACACATGTAAGCATTTCCAAAAAGCGAGTTTTTCCATAACCAAGAATTTTCTGATATTCAACGTTTGCTGTTTCACAAAACTCTTTCAGATGTGTGACACGCACGGTGAACCGGTAGAAATGTGAATAAATTTTAACCATAATCAATATGTGTCGCGCATCCAATTCCAAGCAAATTCGGATTTAAATCTTTCTTCAGTTTGAAGTAAACGTTGTTTTGGCCACCACGATTTTTACCGCCGAAATTAGTGTTTGTATTATCGCCGCAAAAACAAACCAATTTGGCTGAAATGTTATACTTTTCGAGAATGTTTTTCAAAAGTTGAACAATAACATCGGACGTTTCACCATTTTCAGCAGTAAGATTCAGTATTTTTGTTTTCATACCCTCCAATGGATCGAAATATCTGACTAGAACTGGAAACATTTTAATGTTTCCGTGGTTTGATGCGTCAGTAATCACACAGATAAACGCAGCGTTGTTCAATTCTCCAATCAATTGTTTTTCAATGAAAGGCCCGAAGACATTTTTAACAATTGCTACGCATTTGGTGCGAGCTGACTGATACTTCGGCATACCGAAGCAAGTCCGAAATAGTTTCGATGAGCAATCAGCTGAGCGGAAGTTTTCATTTTCCTTGATCAAATGATATGCCCAAACACCTTCACGGGCAGCAGTTTCTACATCAACATCGCTCGGTGCTGCTGTAGCCTTAAAAAAATTTCGGTCACTTTCTGGCTCGATGCGATGGCAGTGACAGCATTTTTGTGTTTTTTGCTTTTGATATGATCCTCAATGGATCCTCTTCCACTGTGTTGAATTGAAAATTCCGAACCACAAGTTTCACATTTCACATCACTCTCCGATTTTTCACTTTTTAATTTAATACATGGAAATTCGTCTTGCAATGCTTCATTGAGTGTGCAATAACGTTTTCTCTTATTAGTTTGCTCTTCCTCTGATTCCATGTTAATGAAAAAATATGATGAAATGAAAATGAACGTATAAAATGACAAGTCAATTCAATGTTTGAGAGATGTTGACTAATCAATATGCGACTTCAAACTGATTCAATTTCAGTTTGCACTCTACATGCAGAGCGAAAAACCGATTGAAAGTCGAACAATATTTTTGGTTTTGCTAGCGATAAATTCTTATGAACAATAAAAAAATCCAAACGAATCACTTAAAATAAATGTTTATATAGAATTCATATTGCAACTCAACAGATTTGTCTTTGGTTCTGAGTGAATAACGGTTTGGAAATGAATCATTCGATCGGATTGATTTTTATTGTTCATCAGAGCATAGAGCGAATGCAGCCAAGAAGTTTGTTTAGATAATTACATTGGCAAAAATCAACAAAAATGCTTATCAGCAATTGTTACTTCGTTGGCAGCATGCGAGCATGCCGCACGCCTTCGACACTGTCGAATCCACAGCTGATTCATGTTTGTACATGAAATGTTTTTGTTTTTGGATCCGCGTTTTAGCAGACGAATATTACAAGCAAAAAAACATACGGTCCGATATTTCTCAGAAGTATTTTGTCATGTAAAATTCATTTTTTTATATTGTTGCGCTCAACGTTGATAAAATATCGAACTGTACAATTTTTTCCATTTCAGCAACTTAAATATATGTGATTTTTAAAAGATTACCAAATAAAAAATTTCAAAATGGGATTTTATCAAAATCCCGAAAAACCGGGCCATTCGACATAGTTTTCCCGGACGCCGTTTTTGGCATCAAAATCCCGGCTATAGCCCGGCTATTCCGGGCCAGTTGGTCACACTACTCATGATTGGAAATAATTGCATTCCGATAACGCGGATCCAAATATAATGCGCAGGCCATAAATGGGTTTTTGAAAATATTTTCGTTACGACTTTTGAGAGCATCGAGTAAATTTTTTGCCAGACCTGATTTAAATTGCGGTTTTGTGATACAGTTTTCAAGATGAAGCTGCATTCCGACCCACTTGCTGTACACATCCGATAGTGTCAGCTTCTGATACTGGAAATCAATGGTTGCTTTGTATGGGATTTTAAGCAAAATTATCAGCTCTTTGAGAGTCTTCCATTTACAAAGCAATAGTATACAGCTTTCTGTGGTATTTGCGAAATGGCGAATGGCACTCTCGTTGTTTTTTATGGTATAAAGCTGTGAGTTAAACAAAGGAATTATAAATAAATAGAAAAAAAAAATATGCAAAAAGTGAAAGTTATATACATAAAAAGTAAAAATATAAACAAATAAGTATGATTATAAATTATTTTAATCAATTTGGTGTATATATGGAAGGTTTAATCTCACCATTAAGTACATGCTCCCCCAACGAGTTTCATTTTCAGTTCGCGGCACAGTGAATTCAATTTTGGATGCATCCAATGTATTTGAAGTGGACTGTAATCTTAAAAATGCACAAACACGGCGGCATAGTTTGATTACATTGTGGAATTCTTGTGGAGGTTCTGAGACTGCATCTTTTATTACGAGTTGCAATGTGTGCTCTGCGCAATTGACACCCGTAATATCCCAAACATCAGCTCCAAACAACGCAATTTCATCAGACATCGCATTCAAAAGTGTTGAATTGCCTTGATTAAATTCCACTTCATCAAATAATCGTTGGTACGCTTCATCATCGGTAATTTCAGTTTCATCGCTCAATAGTTGCTCGATTAATGCATCTGCGTTTTCAATCGCCGTATTATTTTCAATGGGCTGGATTTGCTCATTTGTGGTGGCTTAATTGGCTCTGTCAATCTCAGTTTGCAAATGCTCGTGAATATCTCGAATCATTTTTAGTACGTTGGCGCCGTTATTAGTGGTGATTGTGATTATTTGTTTCAAATCAATGTCGTATTCTTTCAAACGTTTAATTATAACTTCAGCAATATACTTTCCAGTGTGCGACTGTAGCAATTGAATCATTCCGATAGATCTAACTTTTAACTCACCATTCGAAATGAATTGAACACTAAATCCGCATATTGAGCGACGGTGTCTAGTAACGATGTCAACCAAAAGACTGAGAGATTGATTTTGAGTTTCTTTTCGAATTTCATCTCGAACTTGTTCCGCAGTCTTTTGAAAATGCTCTTTTACTTCAATTAAATTTTGATGAGAAAGATTAATGCCACATTTAGCTGACTTGAGATCGTTCAATTTTTCCTTGACCATTGCTTGAAAACCCGAATCCAACAAATAAGAAAACAGTCTTCCATTCACAGATACAATTTCAACACAATTTTGCATGCATTTGAGACGCTTCATTTCTGGTGTATCTTTGTGCCCTGTTATTTCTTCGTAAATATCGACGTGGCATTTATGAAGATGTTGTGCCAAATTCCATTCTTTTGAGCCGTTTAATTTTATACCACAATGGCGACAAATATGTGTTTTATTCGAGTCTTTGGAAAAATCTTCTTCAGAAACAATTTCAAAATGTTCCAAAGCCTTAGTAGACACTGAGTTTTCTGCACGTTTTCTTTTTCGCGGAGTTGTTGGTATTTTTTTTTGTGGGGTCAATGGCAAATTCGGTTCATCCATGTTCGATTCGAATGAACACAGCAAAAAATATTTGCCTATATTTTCAATTCAAATTGAACTGCTTAAAATGATCGACTAGCAATAACTGTTGAATCTCATTTTCAAACTTATAGAACACAACAAATACACTCATACATTACATAAGGAATGGTAATATTTAATAATCGATAGATTTGAAAATGAGATTTATTAAAACAGCAATAGTTTCAAAGGAGTATTGGTGTTGTGATACGCATCGTCCGCATCTAATTAGTTGCATTGTTCCGCAATACAAGCGGGTGCCGAAATGAGTGCGGCAAGTCCAACGAACAAAATATTGTTGCATTGTGAATCACTTTGTTAAGACGTGCTTTAGATCGGGCATTATTTACTTACGGTAAATTGGCCAAAGTTTAAGCGGTTGCACAATTTAAAAATCACAAAACTCCCATTAAACGACAAAGTTGAGTTATTTTTTAACTGAAAAATCAAATAAGTTCAAGTGCATTCTTCCGAAACAAAGTTATCTGTTTTTGTACACAAATGGATCAAATTCAATTAGCTGTTGTCGTCTTGCTTACTGAACCTGAACGGCAACACTGCATTATCCCAGAAAATTACATACACGGTCTTGACGAATTACAAAATAAATTGAATACATGGGGCATAAACCGTAAATGTAATCATTTGGTGTATTGGAAACGATCATTTCTAGATGATTATATAATGCCTGATTCGCAAGACACTCCAAATTTCCGATTGACACCACGAAACGATTTCCCACCACCGGCAGGAATCGATTCAGCTTGTTATATGGCGCGTGTTAAACGGTTTTTCAGTAAGTATGATTCTTCAACCACATGAATGTCTTAAAATGAAATATGTTAACTCAATTTATGATACTTTATCGCACAGAACCAGAATGTTTCGATATGGCCAAGGTATTCCGTGATACATTTCGGCCGACAGTGCCAATTGGTTATTCTACAAACCGAAGCAATCAACCAGTGCCACCTACTATCCCATTAGTACGTGAAATTGCAAATGAAACAAACGACGAAGAAGAAAATGCTGCTGACGGAAATGCCATTGATGTTAAACCAATTTTGGAAGCAGCACAAATGGATCCAGACGACATCATCGCTATCAATGATTTGAACGCCGGCGAAAACGAAACCCGTTGATTTGTCGGTCGAAGAAAATGAGGAACATGAAATCAGCTTCGATGACCACCATGAACAGTTGGAAGAGGCAAATCACACAACCGAAGAAGGTGATACACATGAGGTGGACGCCGCAAACAATAATGCAAATGGCACAATCGAAAAAAACGTTGCAACAAATAATGATTCGATTGAGGAATTGGGTGAAGCCAATCACACAACCGAGGAGGGCAATGCACTTGAAGTGGACGATGCAAAAAATGTTGCAAACGACACAGAGGTAAAAAAAACGGAAGTTATAGATGAGGACATTGAAATCACCTATATTGAAGGGCAAGTTTTGTTACCAACTGTCGAATCAACACCAATGGTACCAAAAATGAAGGATTTATTGTCTGGTAACATGCCATACCAGGCGATTTTGGACAAAGAAGGCGTAAGTATTGTGTTAAGGACGATTTCGTACAATTAATTTAATTACTCTTTCATATTTTTTATAATCAAATATTTAATAGAATGAAATCGAACGCCATTATGCTGTCGAAGTCGGAACTGAAATGCAATTTGTCAAACTGAAAAAAATTTTGGTCGAATTTTTGATTCGTCTTAATAACGAACCACGCAATGATCGCACAGTTAACAAAACTTTTGTCAAGGGGCTGGCCATTGCGGTTTTTTCTGTACAATCAATTAAAACCGGGGTAAAGCTTAATAAAGCATTAATTGATTTTATGAAAGGTAAATTTAACAGTTGAGAAAATTCAATTGAAAAACGTAATTATGTTGCTTGCTTTCAGATTTGTTTGCAATTCGAGTTGGAAACGAGGTATCAACAGCGTTTGGTACTCTCTTCGAAGCGGCTTGCGCAGAAATCAGACAAATGAAGTAAATGACTGCAAAAGCGAGACACACAAACCAAACAAACAGCCATAAGTAGCCAAATTGGTTTATTTGGTTCAATTTTAATTTCCAAAAATCTTTAAAAAATACAATCTAAATGCAATTTAAATGAAATAATATTTTTAAATATAATTTAAATGAAAATATTCAAGCAAGTTTGCATGAGTAAAAATAAACAAAATGTGTGAAATGTTTCCACTGTTATCCTTATTTGCTATTCCTTTTAAATAAAGAGTTCCCCAATTTTGCATTAAACATGAATTTGTGATGTGGTTTGTTTGTTTTAATTTTAACTCAAGAAAATTTATCTCAGTAAACCCATGAACGACAGCTGAGCGACAGCTGAGCGACAGCTGAGCGACAGCTGAGCGACAGCTGAGCGACAGCTGAGCGACAGCTGAGCGACAGCTGAGCGACAGCTGAGCGACAGCAAAATTCTGCTTTGTTCATTGTTGGTGAAGTCAGTTTTTCAACACATTATCTGTGCTACATCAAACGATAGAAATACATCCAAGCAATCATTGACACTGATTCCATAAACCAAAATCATTTTGAGATGTGTATTGACTAATTCCACATTGAATAGAGCTATTTCCATAGACTATGAATCATGCATCATTACATATTGAGTGTGATTTTAATCAGTCGTTGACATAATATGCATATTTTATCTTTATCATTCATGTTCATAAATGCCATTCATATTGATAAAAAATTCCTTAAATTATTGTTCGGCAAACATTTGAGAATATTGTAGTTTGTTGGTGTCACACAGCCTCGTAAGAGTTTAACAGTGTTCGTTGATATCACATTCAGCATATCTTCAATGAAAAATATTAAAAATGCAAAAGAGAGACGAATATTCGAATTGGCGGCAAATTTCGGATTGTTTAAAATTCCGTTTCTTTTGCCGAGACATTTTTTTTAGTTTTTGTGCACCAAAATTTGAATTCACAGTTGGTGTTGTCAATAGCAACACAACAACAGCAAGCGAGCACATAATGATCCATATACATAACGCACGCGAATATTCGTTCGCTGTCGTTATGTATTAACATTTGCTTTGAGGCACATATACACACAGATACACTGTCCAAAGAACAAGTGACGCGCGCGCGATGTGTATGTAGCAGTGTGTGTTGCTGTACTGCTACGCTGTGTATTATATAGAGTCAAAGCTGCTGCTTATATATAAGCAGCACACACTGCTTCGAACACATCACGCGCGCGTCGCTTGTTCTTTGGACAGCGAACGATGTGCAACAAATATATTTCGTGACGCGTGCGACTACGAGTATATGGAGTGCTACACACGCGTAACAGAGAAGGAGATGCTTCTCAAAAGAAGCGCATACTGAGAAGCCGCTTCTCAGAAGCGTATAAAGTAGGAGAAGCTGCATATAACGTCTGCTTCAATCATTTTATAATGCAAAATAATTTTTTAGACAACGTTTATAAATTTATTCGATTTCAATTATTATTTTATTGTTTCTCATTGGATTTGATTTGTTTGAAACAGTGACTTCTAAATGTTAAATACATGTATTATGTATACAGTAGAACCTCGAAAAAGTTAAATCGCAGAAAAGTTAATTCTTCGGAAAAGTTAATCGACTTTTGGTTCCCACGTAAGCCTTTGAAAAGTTAATTTTTTACTTAACTTTTCTGAGGTTACACTGGTTTACAGCAGATTCGCTATATTTTGTAATGCTTGCACTATTTTTTGTTTAGATACAATACAACGAACATCGTCAAAGACTACTTCAACAAACACAAAAAACAAGCAAACCTTACCAATTACTTCAAGCCGATCAATGAAAATTAATATAAAATTCGAAAATGTGATTTCTTGTGATGTTCTTCTATTCATTTTGCTTTGTGAATTAAAGTAAGCTATTTAAATAAATTTATCTATCAATATACTTATATTCTATGTATTTTTATCGATTTTGAAAAAACCCTTGGAAAAGTTAATTCCTCGGAAAAGTTAATTACCTCTGGGACATTTCAATTAATTTTTTCGAGGTTCTACTGTATTCCGAAAATCTTTCGAAGCGGTTCCTCATTTGATATTTAGTTTTTAATGTTTGAAATATTTATTTTTATATAGTGAAAAATGAAAAAATTTGATTGCTTTGAATAATAACGTTTAAGCTTTGAAATTTTTGATGCCATCGATAGCCATGTCAAGCATTTTTTTGAACCGATTCAGCCGTTCTTCATCTCCATCAATACGCCATTTAAAAAGAATTGAATTTCAGACAAGATAGTATGACTCGAAATAAATGAATTTCACCTCTGACCACATTGAAAGTTTTTTCGTCGATGCATCTAATTTCTTGGATTTTCTTCACGGTACAGAAACCAACCAGCATTGATTTCAGAAATGGAACATCAAATTGCTCGCTTCGCTTCTTTTCATTCATTTTGAGTAAACCGTTATCAACTTTGGCCGGCAGTCGAATTTCTTTGAAACCATCTCCTTTTGGAGCCATAGAACAACGGTCCCCTTTATCCTATTATGAACATACATAAGTAATATTTTTTATTACCTCAATTTCGAAAAGAGAAAAGTATGTATTACATATTGTTTGAAGGCTTTTTTGCCGGACAGCAAGTCGGTGACTTTTACTTGGTATATCGGTTCATCTTTAATTGATTCCAATTTTTGACCTGGCATAATGATAAAGGGTTATATAAAATTTGCATTTTGAATCGGCTATAAAAAAAAACTAATGGTTATTCTTCCAAACTTTTTTTTTTTATTGGAAAGCTTGAACTTTATGTTATTTATGAATGAAAAACGATATCGTTCATATGACTGCCACGACTGGCTGCTACAGTACGCCATTCGGTCAACCCAATTTTCAAGCACTTTTTCGATTGTTTCGGCTCGAATTTCATTAATTACAACTTCGATTTCGTGTTTGAAGGCATCAATCGTCTCTGGATGATTAGCGTAGCACTTTTCCTTGACAGCTCCCCACAAAAAATAGTCCAACGGGCTCAAATCGCAGCTCCGATGCGGCCAATTGACTTCAGAATTTCGGCTGATTATTCGATTTTCGAAAACGGTGCCCAAAAGTTCGACTGTTATGTTGGCTGTGTGGCTCGTTGCGCCATCCTGTTGAAACCAAATGTCGTCCATGTCATCCTCTTCAATTTTTGGAAACACAAATTCGTTGAGCATGGCACGGTAACGCTCGCCATTGATTGTAATGGCGGCTCCTTGCTCATTTTCAAGAAAAATGGCCCAATGATGCCGCCGGACCAAAGCCCGCACCAAACCGTAACTCTTTGTGGGTGCATTGGCTTCTCAATGGTGACGTGTGGATTTTCCGACCCCCAGATGCGACAATTTTGCTTATTGACATAGCTTCCGAGGTGAAAACGGGCTTCATCCGGAAAGACGATTTTTCATAATTTTTTTTTTTTTTTTTGAAGTAAGTTTTCAATATTTCCCAATTTTGTTCAAGCGTATAGCGTCCCATTTCATAAATGTCAAACCTTTAACTAAATTATGAACACAAATTGAATGACATTTGAGCTGCCATTCTCTAAATAAACAGTAGTTCAAAATGCAAACGTGAGATGGCTCACCCTGTATTTTCCAATTCACCATCAACAATCTTTTGGCCATACAGTAACAAATTTTGAACATTCTCGGCAATTTCTCGTTCACGTGCTCCTTCATTTCGCTGTGTTTCAGCTGAGACATTTCCATCGTTCAGATCATCACGAACAACATCATTATGCACCAAATTTTCAGCCGTTTTATCAGCATCGTTTCGCGTGCTTTCATGTTCGAATTCGTTGGAGAAAGTTCCGGCTTCACTTGAAAAATCAGCTGCGTGATCGTTGGAATCAACATTTTCTTCTCGACTGTTCGGATCAAGCTTGTTTGCATCAGCTAACGGATCAAGCTGGTTTGCATCAGTTTCTTCATCGAAATTAAAAAAATTTTCAAATGCAGCCACATCTTGGTGATCAAACACGGGCTTGACGTCTATTTCCAATGCATTCGAATCAAAAAATGTCGTTTGCAAATCTTCTTGTTCACCAACGTCGATTTGATCAATACTGCGCTCAGCACGTGGAATCGGCTGTTCATGCAAACGCGCTTCATTGTAAATTGCTGGCATTTGTGGTCGAATATCTTCGACTTTTTGCAATGCAGCTTCGAATGTATCTAAATAAAAACACGTTTCACGATAAAACATAAGAGCTACGAAAATATTTCGATGATTGACTTGCCTTCGAATTTAATCAAGCGACCAATAAAGCACGCTTCAGTTCGGTTAGCCGCCAATGGATAAACGTATGAAATTGGGAATTCGAAATTTGGTTCAAATTAATGGTCCAAATTGGTTTTACTCTTTTGGTTTTCGAACCACTCTTTTGAAAAATAAACTCTCCGATCCTGGTTTCGGTTGACACCATTATTTTTCAATGTTTTTTCGTTCAAATCCAGAATAAATTTCTCTGGAATAACCGTTGAACAATGTGCATCGCGTAAAAAAATAAATGGTCTTACGTACGTGAAACTAACTTTTCCGCACATTTCCCGAAATTGTTCTGGCTTACGCATTTTTCATTGATTGCTACTCATTTGTATTGGATTTATGTTTATTTCTTATCGAATCATCATGCAACTTAGAGAATAAATCACAGAAAATTTCAAGTCGTTACGATGAGATCGAATTTTAAGTCATTACACATCATATAATTTAAATTTTAATTTTAATTAAAAAAAAACGAATAAAATTCTCAGTTTCTAATTTTTACTTCAACGAACGTTCGCTCCTTTTGAATTGATAATAACAATTACGAATTAGTTCACTCTGATCTGAAATTTTAATTCATGCCAGCAATAGATATGGTTCCACATTTATGTTATGTATAACTTTCGTTAAAAAGTTAATGAGCATTCAAATTGATGAAAAATAAATGGTCTTACGTACGTAAAACTAACTTTTCCGCACATTTCCCGAAATTGTTCGGGCTTACGCATTTTTCATTGATTGTTACTCATTTGTATTGGATTTATGTTTATTTCTTATCGAATCATCATGCAGCTTTGAGAATAAATCACAGAAAATTTGAAGTCATTACGATGAGATCGAATTTCGAGTCATTACACATCATGTGATTTAAATTTAAATTTTAATATAAAAACAAATAAACATCTCAGTTCCTAATTCTTACTTCAACGGTCTCTATTTTTGAATTGGTAATAACAATTACGAATTAGTTCACTCTGATGTGAACTTTCAATTCATGCCAACGATAGATATGGTTCTACATTTATGTTATGTATTACAGTATAACTTTCGGTAACAGCATGAGCATTCAAACTGATGAAAAAACACAGATTAGAAAATCACAAATACTTCATCCAATTTATTGATTTGAATATTGACCCCGAAAATTGAAAATTTTGTGAGGGAACTGGTCTTAAATCTCATCAGAATGACTTGAAAAACATAGAAAATAATATTCTGACAGTTCCAATAGGAAACAATGTGAACTTAAGATAGCCGCCATACAATTTTTCAGTTTTGACCCCGAAAAGACTCCAAAAATCCGAAATTTTGCAGGGGAGGTAGTCCTAAATCTAGTTGGAATGACTTGAAATTTTGCATGACTCATTTTATTCATAAAAATATAATATATTCAAAGTTTCAATTCGTTACAACGTGAACTTGAGAAAGTCGGCATACAAATGTTTAGTTTTGACCTCGAAAAGGTCCCAAACGAAATTTTTAGAGGGGAGGTAGTCCTAAATCCCATTGAAATGACTTGAAATTTTGCACGACTCATTTTTTTTATAAAAAATAATATTCTGAAAGTTTCAATTCGTTACAATGTAAACTTGAGATAGCTGACATACAAATTTTTCGTTTCGACCCCGAGAAGACCGCGAAAATCGAAAATTTTACAGGGGAGGTAGTCCTGAATCTAATTGGAATGACTTGAAATTTTGCATGGCTCATTTTTTTCATAAAAAAATTATATGTTGAAAGTTTCATAATGATAGAATGCGAAATAGTCATAGTCCCCATACAAATATTCGTAATTATATTGAAAAACAGCCAATTTTTTGATTCCACTCCACTAGAGCTACCCGAAAAAATTATCCGATTAGGCTGAAAATTAATAGGTTTCTATTCCTAATGAAGACAAAAGTGAATGTAAATTTTTGTTCAATTCTAAAATCAATTTTTTGAGTTATCGTGTTAACAAATTTTTGCGTACAACGTACAACGGACAACGGACAACGTACCACACACGGACAAAAAATTTCTCCGGGAATGGTTGCAATCGTTTTTTCTAGGTTCAAAACGCATAGAAAACTTATTCCGAGCGTTTTGAATTTTTTGGACCGATCGCAATACCTTCACCACACACAGTGGTATGTGCGGAAAAGTAATAACCACAAACATTTTGTACCGTTTTTCAAAATTCAAATTGATTTGCGATATGATCTTTTGTAAATGATTTTACGCCACGTAATTTCAGGAAAACGAAAATTGTGCAAAGCATGAATTGACTGCTTGACCGAATAATTACGAATGCAAATGTGCAAGTTTGAATGTGTGTCTTCAGCATCGCTTTGATCTCGCCGCATGCCGCATAACATACCCGGAAGCGTTTTTAACGAGTATAGCATTCGTCATTCTATGTGCGTAAGTATTGAACGCAGGGGTGAGAATTCAAATTTTAACCGACATATTATTAATTATTTCCGATTAATCAAGTTTCAAAGAATTGTCGAAATTCGTTCGATCGGAATGATTGAACTTGAAGATAGACACACAGGGATAAATCTCGCAAATTTAATTATCGATCGACTAAAACAACTTGTCATCGATTTAAAACAAATACTTACAATCACTACTCACAACGGAGCCAATGTACTCAAAATGGTCCGAGACTTGGAAATGCATTTCCAATCAGCTATCAATGAAGCAGGCCAGCCCACAACGCTGTTGAAAACCCCATCAAATACACACTGTGAAACATGCCTGGTTCGCAATATTATCAGTGAAGAGGCTGTAAACCGTGAAATTGGTTTAATTCTTTCTTCAGAGGAGGCATTGACAGACGATCAGGCTATAGATCTAATACTTAAAGAGGTTGAAATCGATGACAGTAAGCCAAGTGAATCGCAGTTGGAAATGAACCAAAATTTGTTGGCCGCAATTCAATTGAACATGGAAAATGATGATGGCTTAAATGTGATATGGACTGTTACGGGTATCAATAGGTGATTCTACTAAACCATTGAATGAACAAATCCGAAATTTGATAGAGCTGTGTCGACGTGTCGCTAAAGTATTGCGAATGGCTTCAACCGAACGTGCATTGAAAATGGTTGGAATTGACTACAAATGGCCAGTTATTGATGTTGTCACACGCTGGGGATCTCTTTACCAAATGGTAAATTTTCTTGATTCAATCAAAATATTTTTTTCATTATACAACACATGTCAATGCACATTTTGTTGATTTTTTTTTGAAATTTTCACAGATGCTAAGCGTACTTCGCTGCAAAAGTGAATTGGTATATGGTATCTATTTGAAAACCAAAATGTAAGAGAAGCTCAATTGCTTCTGCTGAAGTGGTTGGAGTTAAAAGAAATCGTTAAGATTTTGCAAATTCCCTACAAAGCGACCATCGCCCTTCAAAAGAATGACTAAACTCTTTCAGACGCGTTTGGAATTTGGCTTAAAATTAAGATTCATTTGCAATCACCAATCATAAAATGAATGAGCCGAACTAACCTCGCAAATTGTCTGATTATTGCATTTACCGAGCGACAACAGATTATTTTTAAAAATCCTGCTATGTTGAGTGCGATTTATTTGGACCCTCGCTTCAGAAGCGAAATTTTAAATGACACGCAGTTGAAAGAACAAGAGATAAGAATGTTATTAAATCTTTGGCGTCGACTTAACTATCTTGGTCCAGAAACAACAAATCAAACGACAACAAATCACTCAAAAGAATCATTTGGCTCCGATACAAGCATCGACTTTGGCGATAATACAATTGTAGACAAATATTTATCCAGATCAAACCTTTCGCAAAATATAGAGCCAGCAACAAATAGACACAATTTCTACATCGAACAAGAATTAGAGTTATATCAGCCAGAAAAATTATCATCCGATGCATCTGTTTTTTCATATTGGGAATCGATTAAAAAGCAAAACGAACAGCTATACAAACTTGCGATGGTTGTATACTAGGGTGTCCACAGATTTTATATATCAATATCAAAAACCTGAATTCTAAGAAAAGATGCAATGCTTATCATTATAGTGAAAAAAATAATCATTTCTGTTTAGTCTAGGATTTCTATGAGCCAAATAGGCCTTTCGACTTCTTTTTCTACACGCGGAGGGCCTTGAGCAACCAATTTAAGCATCTGGGACGTGCAAATCCATTGTGGCGGTGTTGGAGGTACGCATCCAGCATGAGAAAAGACCAGTCAGCTAGATTATAGCTAACGTCGTTGTCTCCACGGTGAAAATCTCCTTGAAAACGCAGCGAATCGGGATTGTCGTGTCCTCCAGCGATGAAGTGGTTGCGGGCTTTTATTGGGCGTGTGCCTTCACGTGGTCCACCTTCGGCACTGAAATATGCAGTTACAGCCCGGGTTCCAGTCAAGGCAACCTGGCCATGGGGTGGGTCGACGATGTTGGCGCCTGGGCGTGGTGCATTGTTGCGGCGGTGGCGGTGAGCAGATCCAACGATGAATTCAATGGCATGAATGAAGCCACGGTGCATTTCTTCACCTTCACCGCGTATCTCTGCAAGCCGCAGGGTCTCAGCCATAAGCTCCATCGACCCGATGTCAATTGGCTGGTTGGCCATGGCTGTCTGGTGTATATATAATATATATACTCCAGGGAACGGGATGCCGTGCCACGGGCAGACTTCATCTCCTGCGATGTTATCGAAGTACAGCGTGTCATCACCAAGCACGTGCAACATCATAAT
The DNA here is from genome assembly GCA_028476595.1 of Obolodiplosis robiniae. Classification (NCBI taxonomy): domain Eukaryota; kingdom Metazoa; phylum Arthropoda; class Insecta; order Diptera; family Cecidomyiidae; genus Obolodiplosis; species Obolodiplosis robiniae. The sequence goes on along the minus strand of CM052015.1, from coordinate 32,284,223 downwards.
AAAATTTTGGCTGGAATTAGGACGTTCGAAGAATGTTAAGTATTGCTCACCGGCCATATTTGTGAGCTGTACTCAATCCGGGACTACGTTAGCATCGCCGAATCGTTCGAATTGTAGACGCGTTGGGGCTGCGACAACTGGAATGTGCACCGGACGATTGAACACTTCAAAGATGGCGCGCATATAAATATGACACCATAATTTGAAGTAGATGTACGTACTGTCGAATACGCCCAAGCCACTGCTTATGATTTGGTTCATTCGATTCAGCAACTCAGCCTTCTGGGGATCTGTGGGTTGGAATAAATCCACCAAGAAAGGCTCCATCGAATGTCTGTTGAGCACGCCACCTTTGAGGAACTGTTGATACGAGCTCTCCTCTATATCTTCGAGTTTTCGCGATTCCAGTTCGGGGATACGGCGCATATCGAACACAGTCTGGGCTGGCATGAACCGGGTGAACTCTTGCGCCGAATCGAAGTTGCCTGCGAATGCAGTATTCGATTGCATATAATGCAGCGTAGAGTGGAGGGTGACTGTCAGCAGCTCATGGTTGATACATAGCTGATTGGTGTGCAACCGCGACTGTTCAACACACCAGTTGACAAATGATCCACTACCAAGTGACGCTTGTAGCAACGCGAACATCATTTGTGTGAATACACCGCCAGTCTCGATGCTGTTGGCGCCGATGTGAGATTTCAGGACTGGAACCATGTGTTGCGACATCTTGATTTAATTGTTTTTCTTTTCTTTTAACTATACACCGCCAAAGACTGGCTGTTTTTATTCATTATTGATTAATTACATATCTGACAGGGAAAAGGTAAGGGTCATTAATCGATTATATCGGATCTCACCACCATTAAAACCTGTATCTTTTCTTTTAGAAAAATCCATTCAAACATTGCAAGGTTGGATGATTATAAATACAATTTGTATAAATATTACATTCGATAACTATGCTAAAAATATCACATAATCACAATATCACAATATTAACAATGCTAATGAAATTTAAAAAGAAATGGTTTAATTACAATCATTGGATTTGTTGTTGTTTCAACCTAAGATTCAATTTATCACAGGCAACTAATTGAGATTTAAAATTTGCACGAGAAGCAGGTTCTTTAAACAGTTAATGAAACAATGAAGTTTGCAAGTTTACACATCTGATTTATTGGTGCCGTATGTTCATTAATAAGTAATAGATCTATTATTCTAAAAGTTTCCACCGACGATTCACGAAGATTGAATGGGTTTGAATGAAGTGCAATATCGTTTTTTATCTGTGAGCATGGGATAATGTCGTTCAATACGTCGTAGAAAAACAGCAAAGCTGCATTGATACGCCTCCTTTCAAGTTTCATCATTTTCAAATTTTCCAGTCTACATTCATATGAAGAAATATGATAGTTGTTTTCGGCAGATGGATATTCTCTCAATGCAAATATTGTAAATTGCTTTTGCACCGATTCAATTAAGTCTATCGATATCGAATGATATGGTAACCATACGACACAACAGTATTCAAGCAATGATTGAATTAGAGTGTTATATAAAGTCTTGAGCGTATTCAGATTTCTTATGTCAAAGCAAAAGCGTTTGATAAATCCAAGTGTAGATTTTGCTTTAGACACGATCATATTTATGTGGTTATTAAAATTCAGTTTCGAATCCACAATCACACCAAGGTCCTTTTGCTCTTTAACTCTCTCAAACACGTGATCCCCATAATGGTAATTTCCAATAAAGATGTTCGATTGTTGTTTGTTGGTAATTGACATCACTGAACACTTGTTTAAGTTTAGGTGTAAATCGTTTGCGATACACCATTGCCTCAATTTATCGATAGCACGTTGAAGCTTCAATGTGTCCATAGCGGAATTGATTGCAGCTGCAATTTTAAGATCATCAGCAAACAAAGATATAAACACATCAATACCCAATTCCTCAACTATGTCGTTTATAAATAGTAAAAAAAGTGTAGGTCCCAAGTGACTTCCCTGAGGCACACCCGAGTTTACTATGAATTCCCCGGAACTTCTACCATTGTAGTATACAAATTGACGACGGTCGCGAAGATATGATTTGATCCAATAGATTAGGTTACTAGGTATATTATATCTGTTTAACTTTGAAATCAATATATCATGATTGACTTTATCAAAGGCCTTTGCAAAATCTGTGTACAGCACATCTACTTGTCGTCGATTTTTAAACACAAAGTGAGTAAAATCCATGAGATTGGTCACTGTTGAACGCCTTTTATAGAATCCATGTTGTTTCGGTCATATTCTATTTGCAACCATATCAGTCAGTTTAATATTCACGAGTTTCTCAAAGAATTTATTAGGAGAACAAATTGAAAACCGCGCATTTTTTTCAAAATTTCGATCTTTATTATGGAAAAATGGTTACAAATTGATTATTCAAAGTATTGTCCATCGCTAGCCACAACTTTTTCCCATCTTTCTGGCAAATTACGGATTCCGCGTCGAAAGAAATCTGTGCTTTTTTCGGCTATCCATGAATCGACCCATTTTTTGCATTCCTCGTAAGAATGGAAATGCTGTTCAGCCAGGCCATGTGTCATTGATCGGAAGAGGTGGTAATCGGAAGGGGCAATGTCTGGGCTATACGGCGGGTGGGGTAGGACTTCCCATCGAAGCGTTTCCAAGTAGGTTTTAACGACCTGAGCAACATGTGGCCGAGCGTTGTCATGTTGCAAAATAACTTTATCGTGTCTTGCGACCGTTTCCGACCGTTTTTCCTTCAGTGCTCGGCTCAAACGCATCAATTGAGTTCGGTACAATGCTCCTGTGATGGTTTCGTTTGGTTTCAACAACTCATAATAGATCACGCCGAGCTGATCCCACCAAATACACAGCATTTGGCGTCGATGTTGATGCGTGGCCGGGGTAACCATACGATTTTTTTCGCTTCGGATTATCGTAATGAATCCACTTTTCATCACCAGTCACATTACGATGCAAAAAACCCTTCCGTTTTTGCCTTTGAAGCAGCTGTTCACAAGTGAAAAAACGGCGTTCGATGTCTCTCGGCTTCAATTCGTATGGCACCCAATTTCCTTGCTTTTGAACCATTCCCATGGCTTTTAAACGATAGGAGATGGATTGTTGTGTCACTCCCAATGATTTTGCAAGTTTTTCTTGCGTTTGACACGAGTCTTCATCGAGTAATGCTTCCAACTCCTCGTCTTCAAACTTTTTCACTTGGCCTGGACGCTCTTTGTCTTCCACATCAAAATCACCACTTTTGAACCGCGCAAACCACTCTCGGCACGTTCTAATCGACGGAGCATATTCTGGATATGCTTCGCATAACAAACGATGACTCTCGGAAGCATTTTTCTTCAGATTAAACCAATAAAGTAAAACTTCCCGCAAATGCTGTTTTGTAGGCACGTAGCTCGACATTTTCAACGCAATAATAAACTTGTGTATTCAACTGAATGATAAGTTTGACAGATCGTTTTCAATGTATTTTTTTATCCTCTTTAAGATACAATAGCTGTCAAAGTCAAAATAATGACATCTATGATAGATATGAAGTTAGTAACGAATGCGCGGTTTTCAATTTGTTCTCCCAATAGCTATAGTTGGTAGTTTAGCTATACAGCGATAGTTTTCAACATTTGATCTAGATCCCTTTTTAAAGATTGGATTCACGCTATAACTCTTCCACTGAGAAGGAAACAATCCGAGAGTTAGTGATTCGTTGAATATGATGTGAAGTGGAGTGCACAAAAAGGCTGCACAGTTTTTCAGCAATAATGGATGAAAACCATCAGGTCCCGTTCCTTTCGATATATCAATTTTCATAAGCTCGTCGAATACAAATGCTTCTTCCAACAGGAATAAATCATTAGTTCCTCCAATGGTGGTAACTCGATTGGGTTGTAAGCCATTCCTATTAAATTCAAAATTTTTGTTGAAAAATTTTGCAAAAAGATCAGCTTGAACTTGAATATTAGTCGTTGATGTATCACCATAATGAAGAATTTTCGGTATATTATCAGTTTTCCTCCTGGAATTAATAATACGCCAGAATGATTTTGAGTCTGATCGAACAGTAGAAGCCATATTATTGATGTAGTCATCGTAGAGTTTTGTATTCAATGAATCAAACGCAGCGAATGCTGCATCAAACGAACGTCTGTCACCCGAGATTTTGAAATTCTTCCATTCCTTATTTCTCTTGTTTTTTAGGTTGCGGTGTTGAGCATTGCTCCATGGACACTTTACATTACGTTTAATGGTATTCTTTGGTATAAACCGCTCTATTGCTGTCGTTAATGAATTAACAAGCACAGTCACCTTATCGTCCAGAGATAGATGACGACTAATAAGTTGATTTTCCAAGCATAAAGATGACAAATACTGATTCAAGCCAAAATAGTCTCCTCTTTTGTAGTTAAATGTGTCGGTATTTGGCTCAGATGAAGCAACATTGAAATGCCATTCAAATGTGAGCAAAATCGGTGGATGAAGATCCTCTAATTTGACTAACGGAGGCGGTCTAAAAATTGTTAGATTTTCGTGGTCGTTCGTAAATACAAGATCTAATAGTCTACCCATTGAATTACGAATATTATTGACTTGAAACAATCCAAGCTCACTTATTGTACCAATAAATTCAGCTGCATGTGAAGGTTCTATTTGCTCTGGCAGGAGAATATTAGAATCATCATCCGCGATCCACGACACATTTGGCATATTGAAATCACCAGTCAATATAAAAATATCCGATGGACGGCATGATGAATGTATTGATTTTATGGCATTAAGATGAGATTGATAAGTTTCGTTTGACGACATTGGTGGAATATACGAATTAAAAATAAATACATTTGTATGCTTATTCAACGTTAATTTAACACAAACGCATTCAATTGATGATGCGTTGAAAATAGATACTTCTGAACAGATGAAATGAGATCGGACAGCTACCAGAACTCCTCCTCCACGTTCAAAAATTGAATCAGTTTGATCCCTATCTTTACGAAAAACGTTAAATGATGTATCAAAATATTCTGATGAAGCGATTCCATCAGTTAACCAGGTTTCAGTCAATGTGAAGATATCATATTCTGACAAAGATGAGTTGCGATACACTTCCTTTGATTTCGTTCTCATACCACGCATATTCGAGGAGTAGATATTGATTTCCAATAAGTCCAGATGATTAATATTAATGTGGCCTGGAAAATTGGTAGGCGAAGTATTTTGTATATGCGCATTCAGATTTGTTTCATTCGAATTGACTGCAGACGAATGATCACTTAGATAATGATGCGATTTATCGGTGAAGTTGTCGGTGTTTCTATCGGTGTTTTGTTGGGCGTTTTGTTCGGTGTTTTGTTCGATTGTGATTTCGACGAGGTCATTGCGGTGCTGGCCGGTAATTGTGATTCGTTTGTTTCCATTAAATCCGTTGAGGTCGAGTTGCGTCTGTTGTTCGAATTCAAGTTCGGAAAAAAATCACCTAAATTTTTGTTTTGCAGAAACTCTCGGACGAAAACATTCCCTGGCCAGGCATCCGGAGCAGACAAAACATTAAAATGGGCTTCGTTGACTTCGATTTTAAACGAAACGAATTTCAACGTATTGACATCCTTGTCCTTTTTCACCAATTTGTGTACATTGCACATCGACTTGTCACTTACCAATCTATTCCGCACAATGTAATTTACGATTTCTTCTGTGGTGGTCATTGGATCAAAACCGGAAACCCAAATTGCTTTGTGGAACACCGGTTTCTCGACGCGTTTCGGTTTTGTTACGATTTTTAGGCCAGTGACAGACGATTTTGTGCCCATTTTTGGCTTTGGAGCTTCAAATTTCGAAACATTAATTTTCGGAGCAAGGAATTTCGGTGAGTCGGAACGTTGACGCTTGGCCGATTGAGGCTGTGAGCCACTGCGCAATGTGTCTGCGAATGAATTGGTCGGGGTGTGTGCAAAAGATGATTTTGAGGCATGAGCGATTGAAATGTTTCGCGAAACAGTTTTTTTCTGTACCGAATCACCTCGAGAAATTGACTTTTGGGCCAAAAATTGCGTGTCTTCGTGTATTTCGTTTGTTTTCCCAGTCAATTTCGAAATCATACTTTTAATTGTGGATAATTCAGATAAAATTGACGGACCATCTGGTTTTGCTTCTGCGAACCCCATTTCAGTCAATTTGGTTTGTCGCGGTTTCAGTGTACCACTCGGTGTCGAAAATGTTTCTGGTAAAATCAAATTTGACTTACTCGGTGCTGACGATTTTTCGGCGGGTTTTTTTGAGACCACTTTTGTTTCACCACTCGGTACATTCGATTCGTTTGACATTTCGCCAGTACATTTGTTACAAAATATTCTGACGTTCGGTGATTTTATTTGCTCGAGTTTCACAAAAATGCCAATACATGGAAGATGAACAACATGACCACAACCTGCACACTTCGTTGACAAATCCGATTTTATATTTGCAGGCGGACAGTCGTCACGGGAGCATAGTTTTATTTTGGTCATTGTGTTGCAATAGCGACAACAACAACAATCACTTTGTTCGTGAATGCCGTCACTGTAAACCCGATTTTATCGTTTTTGTTTGATATTTGATGTTGCACTTTATATTTTTCGAAGATAAAATCACTAGTTCTATTGTTTATATCAGTTTTTTGGTTTTTTTAACACAGATTATCTTTAAATAAAAATAAAATAAAGACGAACGAGACTAAACGAGACTAAACGAGGAAGACTTAGAAAGCTGTGGTGTGCTTGTCATCAAGATAAAACGCATATTCCCACACCAACCGAAGAAATGGGTTGCTGGACATTTTGGCACTGTACTGTTCCGCCAGCTCTAGGAATCGACGGGCACCTACTGCATCCGTTGGAATACCGGAATGTTGCAGTAAATGCGTCATTATGATGATCCATGAAGTGGGAATTTCTCGTGATGGTGTTGGTGGCACGGGTGCGGGCGGTGGTACATCGATCTGGAGCTCGGCGAGTGCGTTGACAATATTAGCATGCTGTTCTGCTATGTCATGTTGTTGTACACGGATATTGTCGAGTGTCAATGAGTGCTCGACTTCACTCTCGTCGCAGGATAGCTCGCCAGTCGAGGTATCGAGCGTTACGTCACCCATGTACTGCGAAGTTTCGACGCGCGCTTCAAGCGGGAGGGCATCGTGGCTTGAATGATACTGAACTCTCGACCCGGTGGGGAGGTTCAGGTTCTCGACCTGGAGTGAGAAGGCGCGCACATGAGTATCCAGGTCGCGTGTGCGATCGACGGGTGGCACGGAGTGGGTCAGTGCCACAATATCGTCGGTGCTGATGTCGCCCGTCATCTGGTCGACGAGCTCTTCAGCAGTCTTGTGGCGGCGTGGACATCCGACACTACAACGGCTGCTCTTGGAGCTGACATCGCTGGAATGGTCGCAGCCGCTACCTGAGTCATTGGAGGCAAACCAACACATAAAAACAGTGATGTTCGACTCACGGAGTGTTTCGGAGGACACTTTAAGCCGTCAGTCCCGTGTGTGTGCACAAAGAGGATTTTGAGTTAGCACAGACACACGTAAATTGACTACCTTAACGCTAAGGTTGTGTTATTGGGTATTTCAATATTCAATACACCACCGCAAAAAAGGAAGTAGCCATTCATGGGCCCGAGCATTCGAATGCGGTGCAGTTGTGCCCTGCAAGCCTCTCACCAATGTATTCGAATAATAGATCTCATGCTGGTGGTATTCATGGAATACGAAAAAGACTGAAGACACCTAGCGGTACACAATTCAGTCTATAAATACTGAATAATGAATGAATGAAAAAAATAGGCCTTTTAGTACAATGCACTCATCATGATTTCTCTGTATTTTAGGCAAAATATGACGAAATTTGAGCTGAATTGATAGCAAAATTCAATTTGAAATAAAAGAGGATACAATTTTCTATCGGAAAAAATTGATTTTTACACGAAAAATCCACCGATTTTCCACTTCGTTTGAGCAAACAAATTTCTAAGGTTATATTGGCCATTTATGAGGTTATGTTGTTCTGAGGCAATTTAAAAAAAAATGCAGTTTGATGTAAATTTGTATCATTTTCCACCTTCAAGACATAAAATGTCGCCGGTATAAATAATTTGTTTTCATTTATTGGGCAACAGAGACAAGAAACGAAATATCAGTGGCCCAAAATTTTGGGTGCAACAATTGATTGACAAGCAATTGATAGACAAATTATTGATAGATAAATTTAGAATTTAAAATGAGAAACAAGATATAAAGTTAGTTGGAGTTTACATGACTCATGATTTGTGCAAATCGGGCAGTATTTATCGCGGCACTCAATTCACTCTGAGCTGTAGATATATTCGCGATGAGCATTGTTTGTGCCTGTAAAACTAGGCTTCAGTATTTTGGTCAGGGTGCTTTGAGTGAAGTCAACGATGGACATTTTTTTTTCAAGTTTTCAAGAACACCTTTTAAAACAGATAGCGAAGAGTTAATTTCCCTGGACTCGGTCATATTTCTGCTATCATTCGGAGATTCAGAGCCAGCCAAGTCGACCAATGTGATTGTTGCGCTTCTATCAGCATATTCCTTGTTGTTCTTGCCTATAACATGCAAGATGGTTACAGAATGTGATCGCGAAGAATAAACATTTCCGATTGTCGATTCAGTGCGACGGTTCTTGACTCCTTTCAACCACACCTCAAGCAATTGAGCTCCAAATCTACAATTTTATCACCTGATATTTTCGGTTTTTTCGACGGTTCCAGCAAGTTGTGCAACGTTTCATTGTAGATTTCAATCATTAAAAGCTGCAGTTCGTAAGTCCAACCCGTTGCATTTGATTCAGAATTCGAAAAAATGAATTCGATTGTTTGTGGAATTATTCCAGGATTTTTTTCGGGTCCGCTCATTGTGAATGTCTCTCCACTTCCTTTAGAAGGAATATTCATATTTGGTTACAAAGTTTGTGAGAACAATTTTTTTGAATATACTTTTTACCTGTTTGACCATAGACCAAAACACAAACACAACATCCATCTAGTGCTGATTGAATTAAAGGTGTAACCATATCAAAGACATCGCTTTGTTCTTCGCTTGCGCTTAAATTTTAATTATAGAAGAATTGCATTTAAACTCACGAGACAGCATTTCACAGGTTTCACTAAGTTGAAATTCGAAGTTGTCAGCCGGGCTAGCCGCCGAGCGCAGTCGAGCCATAACCCGAACCTTTCCTTTCAAATCGAGCACCGAGTGAAGAAGCTCACGGCGGTTTATTTCAGACTTCTTCAAAGCGTTTCGAGTTTCATCCAGTTCAAATTTAATTTTTTCAAATTGTTCACGCCATTCACGTGCTGCAGCGATAGCATCATCGGCTACTTTTTTTGGATCGTTGGGGCCAATTTCATTTGATCGATCTGACAATGGTTGGCAATTTTTTAAGCTATTGATTCTACATTGATTGGTATCTATGTTCTCCTTTCCGTTGTGACGCATCTTCGACGACACGTCATGATCGATTTGCGCCCGACGCTTCAATCCATTTAGTGCTCGAAACCGATTTTCTAGCAACATATTTTTACGCTTTTGAGATTCAAGCAAATATCGTAGATCATTGCTGTTTCCCAATGAGGCTGTAGTTAAATCGGATGGTTGTTCGGAATGGAACAATTCGAGGTGACGCTCAAAGTTGTTCATGCGAATAGCAGGGCCAGCCTGAGTGTAATACTGGGACAAAATCAGAGTTTTTTTACATTTCAAACAACGAACACTGCACTTTATTCTAGAGCCAACATGTTCGACGAGAATACAATCAGTCTTTAGATCTGGTGAAATCTGTAACGAAAATTTAATTTCTAGAAAAGATTTTCGTTGATGAACAGAATATTTTCGGTTGAAAAATTAACCTTTTTGCCATCTGTGAGAACCTTCTCAATAATTTTGTCGACATCGAAGTGACGTTCTTCTACGTAGCTCTTTTTAATTTTCAATGCCATATCTTGCAAAATTGAGTATATTCCCGAACCGAACTTAAAATTCTCCAATTGCGGAAATATCCCACACCATTCACTTTTTCGATTGATGAATTTGTGGCGACCATATTACTTTTCATATTATCAAATAATTTTCTAATTCATATTATTTCAAATAGAGCGCCTTGCATTATACAAAATATCAAACTCGATACACATACATACACATCTTCTTCTTCTCTTCTTTTTTTTATTATTTTTATATTATATATAAAAAGAAGTTTACATTTTGATTGTCACTCCATAACTCGAGAACGGCTCGACTGATTGCCATAAAATTTTTAGGGAAGGTGCAGGGAGGAGTGATGATGGTTAGTTGAAAATCAAAATCGGTTCAGCCATTCTCTAGTTATGATTTTTTTCCTGAAAAAATTCAACATTTGAAAAAAAAAGTTTAAATTTTGGACCGACCTAACGAAAAAAATCGATCCAACCTACTACACAAACTCATATATACACACATTCATTTGATTGACAGCATACAAATGTTAAACAGATGAACCTGTCAAAATGCACATGTTTGCCAATCACTTTCTTCTGATACAGCCGGTCATACATTCACTGCTTTCCAATTGGAATTTTATTACAAGTGATTTTTTTTTTAGTTTCATAAATATTGGTAAGTATTAATGATTTAAAAAATGATTTTAAGTGTGTTCAGTGCAAAAAAATGTGTTTGGATTCAAGAAAACATAGTGAAAAGTGATTTTTTTCCATAATTTCATCATATGCATCATCCATTCAGCGTGTACTCAATATCGAAATCGTTCGTAATGTGTACATTGTTGTTGCTGTTTTTGAATTATTCTTAAATAAACAATCCTTAATTCATATTGAATTAATTTATTTATTTTTATTTTATTTATTTATTTATTTATTTCTCACCGCCAAAAAAAACTGGCTGAATGCCTTATATATAACATTTACAACCTATTACGTGTTGAACAGGGTATCATCCAGCTTGAACAACCTTTCCTTAAAAATATTTCGATTTGAAGAATTATTAAATACATCCTTGACTAGGTTTGCATATTTACACATCATAGTAATTGGTACATTTGGCATTCTACTTAAATTCCTGTCTGAAATCTTAAACCGTTCAGCATTTCTAAAATTGCGGGTGTTCTGGTTAATTGTGATCAAATTTCTGACATATGGACAATGTATCTTATCATTTAACAAATCGTACAAAAATAATATTGCATAATTTATTCTCCGACGAGCAAGTTTAATCATATTTAATTCCTTCAATCGCTCATCATAAGATGAGATTTTTATTTATTTATTTATTTATTTCACCGTCTGACGTCAGACTGAATAATTTCCAATACAATAGTTAACAATATTATGCATGCAATGTCACACTACCCGATCGGTGTACCTAGCCATCAGCCCTAATGACTACGGAATGGCGCTCTGCGGTATCCGACTGTGTTCATTGCACTTTAATTTTCCTTTTTGTTAATAAAAACACATTTCTGTTTGTTTTTGTTTAATTCCTATAAAAATCTTAAAATATCACAAAAAGATCGAATTATCAACTTTCAAAACATTTCTTCTAAAAGATCTTCTCGATTCTGACTCAAAAAATTGCTGTCTCAATTTATTGAAAAGTCTACAAGCTACATAAAATGGTTGATTGTGAGCATAGTCAGTTCTAAATGTCTCTACTCTTATCAATTCCGTGTTTCTGAGAGTTCTTTGGTTCGCGTTATATTGCTGTCTTGTATAATCAATTTTCTCCCGTAGCGATCCGGACTCAATTTTCCCTAATAAGAGATCATAAATTAAAAACACTGAGGCATTTATACGCCGCCTCCAAAGCGGCTGAATTTTCAAGTATTCACAACGTTCTTGATACGGTGGCAATCTAAAATTTTCGTCTCTTTGATATACATATCTTAGCGCCCATATAGCAAAATCTTTTTGTATCGATTCTATTCTATCGGAATGGCCACTTTGGTGTGGTTTCCAGACTATACTAGCGTATTCTAATTTCGAACTTACCAATGCGCAATACGATGTTTTTGCCGATTCAATTGTAAACTTATTTTTCAGCGTGCGTTTTATGAAACCCAAAGCTGCGTGAGCACTTGCATTCATAGTGGCATAATGGTGGTTGAATCTAAGCTCCGTATCGAAGAGAACACCCAAATCTCTATGCAAGTGTACTCTCTCGAATGTGTGCTGTCCGTTGCTGTACGTATAGTTGTAGCTTTGTGGTGTACTACCTCTCACGTACGTCATCACGAAGCATTTCTTCAGGTTTCAGTGCAGTTTGTTTATCATACACCACGAATGTAGCTGATCGATGGCTCTTTGGAATGTGATTGCATCATTTGGCGATGAGACTTTCAACAACAATTTCAAATCATCTGCGAATAATAAGACAATTGCATCAGTTATAGTTTCTTTTATGTCATTAATAAAAATATTGAAGAGACAAGGTCCCAAAATACTTCCAGCTGGCACACCAGATGTAACGGCGAAAGTCCTTGACTTCTTGTCCCCGATTCCAACTGCCTCGGTGCGTAGTGTAAAATATGCAGCGAACCATTTGACCATCTTTCTACCAAATCCAAATTGCGCAAGTTTTTCAACCAGTAGCTTGATGTTCACCCGAGCAAACGCCTTTTCAAAATCGGTGTACAGCAAGTCCACTTGACACCTTGCGATCGCTGCTTCAACTATATAATTCACTTTTTGCAATAAATTCGTTTCAGTTGATCGGCTCTTCACAAAACCATGCTGATTTTGGATGATTTTTCCATTTACAAACTGTGCGATTTTTCGGTATATCACACTTTCCTGTACTTTGGCTAATGTTGGTATTATTGCGATTGAGCGATAATTTTTCACTTGATTTTTCCTCCCAGATTTGAATATTGGCACAATTTTAGCGTTTTTTAAGGTTTGTGTTATACTCCCCCCCTGCAGCGATTTACGAAACAAAACTGTCAATGGTTTGGTCAGTGAATATGCACAGCTCTGCAACATCTTTGGCGATATGCCATCAGGCCCGGCTCCCTTTTTTACATCAAGTGACAATAACGCATTCAATACATCGTTCTCTTCAATTTCACAGTCAAAAGAGTCATCACTGCATTGATTCAGCAAGACCCCCAGATCAATGTACTCACCCTCTGTGTACTGGCTTTCGAAGAAATTGGCAAATAGTTCCGCTTTCATTTCGTCTGTGTTTGCTGAAGCGTTGTTATATTCAACAACAGAAGGAATGTCGTTCCGTTTTCTTCTGTCGTTCACAAATCGCCAGAAATGTTTCGGGTCTGATTTAATATTTGCTTGGACACGATCAATGTACGACTTAAACAACTCACCCTGAAGCCGCATGAACTCATCAGTGATACTATTGTATTCTGTTCTTCTGTCGACACGTTCATCGGTAAATAGTATTCACCATCATCGGCTTTTATCCATTTCACTCCTGGTTGGTTAAAATCACCACAAACAATAACAATGTCGTCGTTTTCAAATGGAATCAATTTTACTATTTCAGCGAATTCCAAGAATTTAGCTGTTTCATGGACTGATCGAATGTACACGGCAAATATATACACATTACAAGATGCGAGTGAGACTCTCACACATACATGTTCAAGCTGACTGTCCTCACGCAAAGTCAATTTTTCACTGTTAAATCGCGATTAAATAGCAACTAGTACACCACCACCACTCAATTTTTCACTTGTCCTTTCATTTCTATCCCCTCGGTACACATTGTAACGTTTATTGAAATGTTCAAAGTCCTTTATTTTATCTGTTAGCCAAGTTTCAAATAGTGCAATGATGTGAAATGGGCATGACTTAGAAGCCAGGCGTACTTCATCAACTTTGTCGAGAATGGAATGCGCATTTTGAATGAACATGCTCAATGTGAATTGGTAGATTGGAATGCTACTGTCTATACTGCGTTTGAAGTTTCCATCGGCGATGTTAGGTCGATTTTCGATGATATCGGATTGGATGTCGGTTGTTCTGCTGGTGTATCGATTCCCATTGTATTTGCTTGGTTTTTTGTATTCAATATGGGGAAAATGTGATCACCCAATGTGTGATTCTGTAAAAATTCACGTACCAAAACACCTTCAGGCCAAATTTCTGGATCCATTAGAATATCGAAATTGTCCTCATTAACCTCAATTTTGAATGAAACGAATTTCAATTCTGCCACATCACGGTCTTTTTTCACTAGTTTGTGCACTCTAAACAGCTCACCGTCGTCAATATCGGTGTCGGTAGTTATTATTCTCATTCGGGTATTCTCTGAGCGCATACATTGTGAATTGTCGTAGAACTCTTTCAATCGTATCTGATCGTGTGGGTGGTATCGTTAGCCATAATGAGCTGCAGTAGTCGAGTTTTGATTGAACAAACGCGGAGTAGATTGCTTTGAGCGTTGTTTGATCATCTATTTCGTGACAAAAACGTTTGACGAAGCCTAAGGCAGCATTTGATTTTGAAATGATCAAGTCAGTGTGAGCTCTAAAGTTGAGCTTGCTGTCAATTACTACTCTACCTCGATGGAGTGACAGTACCGAGCATTTGCTAACGTTTAGGTGCAAGTCGTTTGAGTCGCACCAATTTCGAAGACAATTTATTGACGATTGCAGTTCCATTGAATCATTTTGGCTATTTATTGATTTGGCTATTCTAATGTCATCGGCAAACATTGAAATGAATGCCTCATTTGTGATCGAGGATGGTAAATCATTGATGAAAAGCAGGAACAAAGTGGGGCCAATGTGACTTCCTTGAGGTACTCCGGAATTGATTGTAAAATCCGAGGACTCATGATCTCCAAGTTTGACATATTCTTGACGATTCGACAGATATGATTCAAGCCATTTGACAATATTGACTGGGATCGGAAATGCTGCTAATTTTCGAAGAAGAATGTCATGATTACCTTTGTCGAAAGCCTTTCCGAAGTCGAGATAGATGACATCAACTTGCCCAACTGCATTTAGACCATTAAACGAGTAATGAAGGAACTCCATTAAATTCGTTGTTGTTGAGCGGTTTTTCATAAAGCCATGTTGGTGTGGTGAAATACTTGGTGAGACGTAGTTGATCAGATGAAAATTGACGCAGTGCTCAAAAAACTTTGCAATCGTTGGCAATTTGGCTATGCCTCTGTAGTTTGAGACATTTGATTTAGCACCACTTTTGAAGATCGGGGTGACGGAGTATCTTTTCCAAACATCAGGAAAATTTGCTGTCTCGAGAGATTCGTTGAAAATGAGCGAAAGTGGCTCAAACAATATGGATGCACAATTTATCAACACCAGTGGGTGGATACCATCTGGCTCCGCACTTGTGTTCGTCTTAATTTTCATCAACTGGTCGAAGACGAAAAACTCGTTGAGGGAAAATATCTCATTATTGACAAAATTAGTTTGCTGAGCTGAAAATGTTGTTGTAGTTAAGCGTGCTGAAAAATTGTCATTGAAAAATTCAGCAAACATTGAAGCCTGTTCGATCGTAAGTGTTGAAGAACGCGATGCATGGTGCAGTAATTTTGGCAATGAATCATTGTTACGTTTAGAGTTGACGAACTTCCAAAACGATGATGGGTTAGATTCAAGGGGCATAGCACTCTCTACGAATGCCATACGTATTCGCGCGAATACCTTGGTTCAAGCACTTGCATCAAGCATTCGCATTGGCGCGCAAGCATTCGTGAGACGCTGCCATATGAAATATACATAAACATTCGCAGAAGTATCCGCACGCATTCGCGAATGCCAGCGAATGTTTGCGCTCAGTGTGAACGTCAGTACTGTCTGAGTGTCAAACATGTTGAAACGATGTCACACGTTTTTGAGAGATTAGCTCGTGCACTTGGTGAAAATTTACCAGAAGATTTACAAACAATTTTGATAGAAACTGGATTTAATACTGAAAGTGCGTTGGCTACAAATTCAACAAGTATTTCCGAAATCGAATTACACATTAATGAAAATAAATCTTGTTTGAAAAATACAGTGTATAAAACTTGTGTTTCAAAACCAGAAACAGTTTTCAAACTTAAACCTGGCCACCGATCGTTAATTTTATCTCTACCGAGGGTTTTGAACAGTTTAAAAGATAAAAAAAAATCAAAATCTATCCAAAAAAACAACACACACCAAAATTCTGAAGTAAAAACAAATTCAGTAGTGCAAACAACCGAGATCGATTTGTCACACGCAATAATTCAAAAAGTTGTGAAATTCGCCGAAGAACGTAGTCTTGAAATAAACAGTGAATTAATACAAATATTTGATTTACGTGCAGAGGATAATATAGTCAAATGTAGTTTGCAGTGCCCGATTTGTCTTAAAAAGATCAAGTGTGAATACAAAAAGTACTGGATTGTAAGCAATTACGAGCAACATCTAAAACGACATTTCACGAATCATATTCAATCTTCAAGCATTATCATTGAATACGCCGGACAAAATTCAAACGATATTGAAGAGCTCATTGGCGGCGACGACTAACAAACTACTGATCAAGCGATGTATTTCACAGTTTACATTCCAAAATTAAATAAACAAGTGGTTGTGCACCACAAATGGATTAAGGGAATTGGCAAACAGTTCGAAAAATTCGAACGCAACCTTTCCTTTGCTTTTACACAACCAAAGAAGATGCATTCGAAAACGGCCGACCGAAAGATTTTGTGCCAAATTTCAACATAGTGGTTGACCAAATCGAACCAGATGGATCGTTCGACGGCTGCTTCATGGTCAAATTGAAACATTATAAATGTAAGTAGAAATCATTTTAACTAGTTAAATTTATAAATAATAATTACTGAAAATTTATTTATTTCATTAAAATATTTTCTTTCTCAATAGCACATTTCGGAGGTGCCGATGCCATGCTCACACGCAATCGCAATATTCAGCCACAAATCTATAATCCGCGCAGATTGAATGAAGCTCCAGTCCCACCGGTTGGTATTGATGACGAGGTTGGCGAATGGGATGAAGAAGACGAAAATGCAACTTGGTTCATGGATTACATTAGCGAATCGGAAGGAAACGAAACTGATCCTCTTGCAGATGATGCCGACCAACATGTCGATGATACTGATTCTACTGAAAACCATTTGCCAAACGTTCCAGAAACCAACGCCAATGACTTGTCAAATGGAAGTGTTGATGACAATATCACAGAAACCGAACAAGAAATTGATGAATTGGCTACTGAAAATGAAGCAAACGTTGTCAACCCAATCGATGAACAAAACATGAGCGCACCGGGAATTGATATCACAAACGCAAATAATAATGCCGATGAGCCAACTATAAATCAACCCACCATGAATGAGCCAAACGCTGACGATTCAATTGATGCACAAAACATGAGCGCTCTTGGAATTGTAGGTAATCACATCGTTGAACCAAAAATGACCGAGCCAAACATGTCCGAGCCGGCAGCTGGTAATGGCAACATTGCAAATGAAAACGATCGTACTGATGAATCAAATACGAATGATGAAAGTAATTACAACACACCAAGCTCAAACGGTCTCATTGATGGCTCAAACAGTGTCGCTGATGATGGGTTTGAGCCGGATACGTACGAGCCGGATTCGAATGAACCAAATCTCAATGTGACAGGTAATGCAGACGAGAAACCAGACCCACTAGACCTGTTTGTTGAGCGCACACAAAATAATGCGGAAATCGACGATATTCTGAATGAACCACAAGAGCCAGAAGAACTTGTGTTCGAAGAATTCACGATGTATGTTGGACAAAATGGCATTCCAAAGCCAATGGCACGAGCCTTTACTGGGGACGAGATGGTCAAGCGAGAGAATGACCCAATGTCGGGAAACATTCCATTTGATGAGCGTGTGAGTTCAATTGATCCTGAATACATTTTTAAAAGAAAATTGCTATTAACATTAGTTAACTAAAAACAAACAAATCGGTTAAAGTTATTTTTGAGCAATGAGCACATTGTGAAAACTGCTCCAATTTTCTAAAACGTTTCAAAAAAATTCATTCATTTTTCTTGCTGTCCATTAATCAAACTGAATTGGTTTATTTTTGTAGAAAAACGGAGGACGAGTTTACAAGATAGGTGCCACAAAGATTGAAATTCCGAAAAATGTGGTTGGCAAGATTCTAGAATGGAATCAAGACATGGAAAAACGTACAAACATCGAATGTGATCGCAAAATCTGTCAAAGTTTGGTCATGTCGTTGACTTCAATGGAAAATATTCGTTCATCAAAGATCAGCAACAATGTCATCGACTTCATCAAGGCTTGTTTCATTGTTCGCTGCAATGGTGATGCAACACGCATTGGCGCAATCGAAAAGTATATAAAGGACTTGTGTGCCGAAAAAGCAGCCGTTTAACAGCCAAATTGAAGCATGCAAAAAGACAATAAGACTCAATCGTATCATCAACATTCACTGTTATTATTTGCTACTTTTTTATATTTTAAGCCATTTAAAACATTTTCATTTAATAGGACTTTTGATCCATCCAAAATATGATATTTTCAGCGATAGATCTCTGCGCAAAATAGTTCTTGTTGTGTCACTACAGTGACTTTGTAGATGAAAACAAAACAGCAATATATTTAATTAAATATGCTGATACTTTTAAAAAGTAGTTAATCACAAAGAACTATGATCTGCGAGAAAAAAACCTTGAATGTGCAAGAGGGAAAGAATGCTTTTATATTTACAGCTATGTTAAATTTATATATTTATGAAAACGTTAAGGCAATATTCAAGACAGATATTTAAATTTAAACGCCACAGTGATTCATGATATTTATATAAAAAAGAAACAAAAATCATAAGGATTCCTATTTCTCGAGATACATTTTTTACAATCAAATAAATTATGTTCAAATACATATTTACGATTTCCAAACATGGAATTCAAGTTTAAATAAATATTCCACTTATTTAAATTGTTAGGTGATGTAACAATTTAAAAGCGGCATGAGGCTATTTTGAAAAAAAAGTCAATGACTAGTATTCACCCAAAGATTTTTTTAAACTTAAGAGAAAACAACACATTTTTTAAATAGAAGAAAGAATTTCATTACAAATTTATATAAGCCGTAAAACAGTGACCAACAACGCAAAATTAAAACCTGAAACATAAATTTAAAACAGCAACTACCAAAATTTATAAATCAATAAAAGAAGGATTTTGTTCAGTTGTTTTTATTGATTTCTTTCAAGGCATTTTGAATTAATTTCAAATGTTTTTGTGACACACAAATGTTTCCAGTTTGGTTTCGGACAATGACATGATTTGATAACGTTGAAACATAATTATCCATTGAGATAAAAGTACATTTTGGCGAGTCGAATGAATAAATAACACCATCATTATTCAATTTATGCCATGAAGAAAGAACATCAATTTTCCTAGAATCTTTTTTATCTTCTGAAGGTGGCGCAAAGTCCCACGCATATTTTCTGTCCTTATACGCTTTACTTTTTGATGCATATTGAAATGAAATTATATTCCCTAAAATAAATGTTCTTGGGTCATCTTCAAAAATATTTTTGAAAATACACCAGTCGCCGATTTTAATTTTTTCCACAAAATATAATGGTTGGTTAATCGATGTAACATTTACGAACTCTAGCTGACGACATGTCTGTTTAATTGTACTTCTAACACGGTTCACTCTGTCGGAACTAATTCTCGCCTTGTTCGATGAAAGATTTCACATTAAAGATGATACTCGCACAGTTTTACTTCCACTCTCTCCAGTTACATTTACAAATGAGCTGCCTTCGCCATCTCGGGAATGTTGTGGATAGTCTTTCAAGTTGCGATAGCATGGAAGAGTATTTTTCTCGACGATTCCCAAGTCAACATGATCGATTTTATCGTCAACTGTGAGGCTAGTACAGTCAATGTCGACGTCTCTTAACTTGCAATCAGCAATTTCATCAAATGTTACATTTATTCCGAATTTTTTGGCGTCAGCTATAGCTTCACTTGAAGCCTTTTGCAGTATGTTTTCAATTTCTGCATCATCTGGTAATTTGTATTTATTTTCTTTGTGTTGGTTGACTGGATCACGCGGAAAAAACACATCACGGTCGGCCAATTTGAAATACATAATATCATTCATGATTTCAATGCGTTTAACCATATTTATTAATTCCAATAATGTGAAATTAATTTTTGTGTAATTTATTGTCCCCATCGAACGAAACTTGCGAAAGGTTTCCTCACACGGTTGGCTGTTAAAAATGCTCGGAAGAAAATATTTTTCCATGTTTTCGGTACGAAATTTGCGGACTAAAGTAATCAAATTTTGAGAGTTCACTTCAATGCATGCATAGCAATTTGTGGTTAGAAAATTATTATCCAAAGTCAGACCGGGAGTGTTTGTTATAAAAATTCTCCATGCACGTAGAAAGTAGGTTGCGCGAGTGAACACATGTCGGTAACCATAATCCAGATTTGCCGTTTATTTGATTCTTTATAGTCTTAACTGAATTTAATGAATTTCACCTTTCAAATTGTCAATACAGCAGAAATATAGTTAGAACCAAAGTCGAGTACATATCCGACTACACACATTCCATTGTAAACCGATCCTTCTAGTTTTATGCATTTAAGACATTGTAAACTACACACATTCCATTGTAAACCGATCCTTCTATTTTTATGTATATAAGACTTTGTAAACGTGGGAACACCGTTCAGTCTTGACCATAGATTATAGCAAGCACATAGTGTTCGTAATTGTGTCCATCATCTGTTCCATACATAAGTTGTCAAATAAAAGTGCAAGTGCATAGCACTCGAAGTATTTCCGCATTTTAATTTCCAACTACTAAAGAAGGTGTTCTCGCTAATCGAAACACAACGACGAACAAACAGCATAGCGAATAAAAGGTAACATTATTAAAGCCAGTGTTTATCAATTGTTCCCTATCGCGACAGTGAGTTCGTTAACTGGGGGCTCAACTGGGGAAAGCGTTAAAAATTTTTTTAATCATAACTACATAGTAGTGTTTTAAATTGCGAACGCTATAAATCCCAAAAAAAAACAAAAAGTGTTTGATTAATAGATCAAGTAAAATTGTGAGAATCAAACGACTCTACGGAGAATAAATAATTAAAATTGTTTGATTAATAGATCAAGTGAAATTGTGAGAATCGAACGACTCTACGGAGAATAAAATAAATAACACGAACTAAATATAAGGTGTACGAGTGATAAACCAAAAGTGAGAAACTCATACGACTCGTAATCAAGGATAAAAAAATAGTGAGCTTTTTTATGAACAAACGTATACGCAGAACTCTGTCAGATCCGTTTAGCACAGACAACGGGTTATCGATATTATTTCAGAATCTAAATTTACAACGCGAAACTGATTCACAACAAATCAATATGGAAGCAATAATCAAACGATTGGAAGCACAAATGGCGGCATTGGTGGCTACCAATACCGATTTAACGAGGAAATTGAATCAATTAGAGACGGTTCAGGCAACATTCCAAGCTCAACAACCAACTAACGTAACGGTCACCGAATACACCGATGTTGAAACGACATACACAAATGGTGCAGACATACAACTCGACGCTTTTAAAGTGATTCATGAATTTAATGGTGATAGAAAAGTTAATCGATCATGGAGAACCCAAGTCTCGAAATTAATGGGACAAATCTCGGAATTTAGAACACACCCAAAATATGCAGCGGCACTTACGATCATTCGTGCTAAAATCACCGGAACTGCGTCTGACATCCTAATAAATAACAACACTGCACATGATATTAACGCAATAATCGATCGACTGGATTTTTCGTACGCTGACCAACGCCCGTTGTATGTAATTGAAGCTGAGATGACAACCATAAAACAGAATTCGAAATCATTGCAGGAATTTTATGATTCCATCAACCAGGCTCTGAATATGGTTTTAACTAAAATTGCAATGACATACAAGGAAGCAAGTGAACAAAAATCATTGATTGCTGAAACACAAAGCAAGGCTATTCGCACCTTTATAACTGGCTTGAACAGTCCATTGATCCGCACAACGTTATATGGTAACATGCCAAATTCACTATCTCAGGCATTTGCTGTCGCACAAACCATCCAGTACGACAACCAACATTTACAATTGCAATTTAAAATGCATGAACAGCAAAGGAATACCAAAAGGTTTGCTGAACCAAGACCAATATCAAATCCCAATTTCCGCTATCAATCGCAACAACCAAATCAGACCCAAAAACCAAACTTTTCGGCAACACCACGTCAACAAAACGCGACACCAATGGAAATCGACGGCTCTGGACAATATGTCCAAAAAACCCAATATCAATCAAATGATTTTCAACAAATGAAGAGGCACCGTGAACCATCGTTCCAAAACGCGAACAAACAATCACCATCGTTTCAACACGTAAAAAAACAACAACGAGTGAATCATATGGAGGAAAACGAGGAGATTCAATCCATCCATGGCGATTCATTAGATAACAACTACGATGCGGAGGCTGAAGACTGCCGATCAACCACCTCAGAACAAGGAAGTGTTTTTTTAGAAGAGTGAGGAATCTGCCATGTATCATCAGGACCGTGAGTTCAAACTTAAGGGAAGTAAAAATTTTGGTAGATTCTGGTTCAACCAATAACTATATTAAAACAGATTTACTAATCGGAAATAAAGTCAGATTGAACAAAAACACTATTGTAAAGACACTTCATGGCTTTTCTACAATAGAATACAAACAAGAAATACGTTTGCTTAACCAAAATTTAGAATTTTTCGAAATAGACAAACTAAAAGACTTTGATATGATTTTGGGCGAAAAGAGTTTAAGAGAAATGAAAGCACAAATAAATTTTTTTGAATATAAATTGAATTATTCTATTCCCAAAAGAGAACGAAAGATAAGTTTACAGAGATTAAATTTCACAAATGACAGCCCTAAATATGCACACAGAGTCAATGAATTGATGGAAAGAAATGAAAGGGTACACCCAACTTTGCCTTTTACAACGACAATAGAAGCCACAATTAGAACAAAGAGTATTGATCCTGTCTGGGTTAAACAATATCCATACCCTGTGTCAGATCACGGTTTTGTCACAAGTGAAATTGAACGACTACTTGAAAACGGCATTATTCAAAAATCATTTAGCCCATACAATGCACCTATTTGGACAGTACCAAAAAAGGGTACCGATGAAAATGATAAACCGAAACGGCGAATGGTGATTGACTATTCAAAACTAAACTCTCAAACGATCACAGATCGCTACCAAATCCCTGACATAAATTTAACTTTACAGAATCTTGGAAATGCAAGAATATTTTCAACAATCGACTTAGAATCAGGCTTTCACCAAATAAATATAAAAAATTCAGACAGAGAAAAAACCGCCTTTTCAATAAACGGTGCGAAATACGAATTCGTTCGGATGCCATTCGGGTTGAAAAATGCACCGAGCATTTTTCAACGTTGTGTTGATGATATTTTGAGATCATACATCGGGAAATTTGCATATGTATATATAGACGACGTGCTGATTTTCTCAAATTCTGAGGAAGAACATATTGAACATATCACTACCATAATAAATGCACTCCACGACGCCAACATGAAAATTTCAAGAGAAAAATCTCATTTCTTCAGCACTTCAATAGAATTTCTCGGCCACATTATTAAAAACGGTAGAATTACAGTGGATCCACAAAAAACCGAAACCATCCAAAATTACCCAATCCCAAAGACATTGAAGGAATTAAGATCATTTCTTGGTTTGACCGGTTATTATCGTAAATTTATCAGAGATTATGCGAAAACAGTAAAACCATTGACCATCCATTTACGTGGAGAAAATGGTCAAGTCGGAAAAAATCACAGTGCTAAAATTGCCATCGTATTGGACGAAGCTGCCATTGAATCATTTGAAACAATCAAACAAAAACTCTGTGAACAGGTCGAATTATACCAACCAAATTTTGACAAACCGTTTGAGCTTACCACCGATGCTAGTAACTTTGCAATCGGAGCTGTTCTATCACAGGAAAAACATCCGATAACGTTTATCTCTAGAACACTAAGCAAAACGGAACAAAATTACGCGACCAACGAAAAAGAGTTACTGGCCATAGTTTGGGCTTTGCAAAAACTGCGAAATCTCCTTTACGGAATAGCCAACTTGACCATATACACAGATCACCAATCGCTCAAAATTTTCAATCTCTGAAAAGAATCCCAACAGCAAATTAAAGCGATGGAAAAATTTGATTGAAGAATTTGGCGCTAAAATTGAATACAAACCAGGTAGTGAAAATGTGGTAGCCGATGCTTTATCACGGATCGACATTCCGATGGACAAAATAAATACGTCTTCTCTCGAATCTTCAGAACACTCAATACAAAGCTCACCCATTGAACCAATACCAAGAACACCTAAACCGGTGAACAACTTTCGAAATCAACTCCATATCTCACATTCCGACACGGACGAATCAATCGGTTCAACTATTTTCCCCAATTATCATGTTCATAAGTTAAAATACACTTCAATTGAAAATCTTCTCTCACATTTAACACATACAATATCCACAAGGAACATAAACGCCATTCACACCACTGAAGAAATATTCTTCGAAATCAAGGACAGAATAAGGGATAGATTCCCAACAACAAAATTTGTATACAGTCCAACAAAAATAATGAATGTAACCGATCGAAACGAGCAGTTAACCATTATCGAGACCACTCACAAACGAGCACACAGAAACTACAAAAACAACATATTAGAAATTTCAGAAACACATTTTTGGCCGCAAATCAGTAAAGATTGCAAACAATACGCCAGTAAATGCGAAATTTGCCTAACCGAAAAATACGAACGTCAACCAAAAAAGGAAACATTGAAACCAACACCGATTCCTTCGAAACCGGGTCTCTCAATCCACATGGACATTTTTCATTTGGATAGTAGACTGTTCATTTCCACATCCGACCGCTTCTCAAAATACTTCTATTTAAGAGAAATTCCCAACAAAAGAAACATGTCATTGGTCATTGAAGAAATTCTATCCCAAATCTATCCAAACTGTACTGAAATCATGACAGATAATGACGCTGTTTTCACATCTCAAACAGTCCGAACCTTACTTAGACAAAGGGGCATCAATTATCTCACAACTCCAATAAGCCATTCCACCACCAATGGCCAAGTCGAACGAATCCATTCCACAATCTTGGAAATAGCAAACTCTCTTGCTGAGGAAAACACATCCGAAACGATCGATGAAATTTTCAATGCAGTAAATCAATACAACAACACAATTCATTCGGTTACTAAGTTCAAACCAAGTGAAGTTTTCTTCAATAAAAACAATGTAGATTTCAACATGGTAAAAAATAACATACAGTTGAACCAAGATCGAACTTTGAAACATCATAACAAAAAAAGAGTCCACAAAGCATTTATACCGGGCGATGTCGTTTTCATGAAATCTGACCGACGACGTAAAGACAAAAAAGCATACATAAAATATACCGTGAAAGAAGACAAAAAAGAAACAATTGTGACAACGACCGGCAAAATAATTCATAAAGACAACCTGAGAAATGTGTCGATCTAGCAAGGCTCGGGTTTCAACGGTTTGGTATCAATCAATTTTGCCAATCGTACGGAAGTTCCGTATATAAAACGACACAATAATTCAAATAATTTCATTCACACTTCAAGTTTCAAACCATAAACATACATACAGTAACTACCGTCACTGAAATTTTGTTCACTCTAACTAAAAGTATCCTTTGTATCAATAATGGGCTGGTTTACATCTTCCGAGGAAATCATTGAGGAAAAGACGGTTGATACGAACGGTAATGTGAATAATAATATCATTATCCAAGAAGCGAAAGACACACACATCCAGGCGGCTCTATCCGAAAAATTACTCTTCGGCACATACATCCTGATCGCCTTGGAGGTAGTAAAATTGACGATCTGTATTTACAACATGTGGAAACGCCAAATCAAGAAGAAATACAACCAAAACGGTGGAACTGTCTAGATAAATCGAATTGCAAAAATGGGGACATTTTTCTTTACGGGGGGGAGAGTTAACACATGTCGGTAACCATAATCCAAATTTGCCGTTTATTTGATTCTTTATAGTCTTAACTGAATTTAATGAATTTCACTTTTCAAATTGTCAATACAGCAGAAATATAGTTAGAACCAAAGTCGAGTACATATCCGACTACACACATTCCATTGTAAACCGATCCTTCTATTTTTATGTATATAAGACTTTGTAAACGTGGGAACACCGTTCAGTCTTGACCATAGATTATAGCAAGCACATAGTGTTCGTAATTGTGTCCATCATCTGTTCCATACATAAGTTGTCAAATAAAAGTGCAAGTGCATAGCACTCGAAGTATTTCCGCATTTTAATTTCCAACTACTAAAGAAGGTGTTCTCGCTAATCGAAACACAACGACGAACAAACAGCATAGCGAATAAAAGGTAACATTATTAAAGCCAGTGTTTATCAATTGTTCCCTATCGCGACAGTGAGTTCGTTAACTCGCGCCAGCTGAAATACAATCGATCTAATGGCGGCAATTCATCAGCATAGAGGCTATTTGTTATATCGTCACAAATTCGAATATATTCTACAGTAGCATCCGAATCAACAATCTATGCCATTGCCTCACGTACTCTAGGTTGCATTATTTTGCGGAAAGATCCAAAATTTTGTCGGTCGTCCGGACAAATGTCCGAGTAGACTAAACCATGTACGTCTTTTGGGACTGAATTCAGAAGCATTTTTAGATGTGCAACACTTGCTACTTTGCATCCAATTATCAAGCAGATCAAAAGATTCAACAGTCTATTGCGAAGCTTCGTTGCGATGTGAACGATGTCTTGTAAGTAGCAATCCGTTGGCTCACATACTTCATTCATGGAATCATCTTTTTTGTTTTTGTTTCGCATTGAGTTCAACAGTCGAGCATCTCCATCACTAGAACATCCCGCAACATCAATACCATATCTGCACAGAACAACATTTTCATTTTTTTTAATTTGTAGTTTGAGAACATATTCAATTCAAACGTACCTTTTAAGTTCTTTTTTTGTGTGTTGCCACCGTGAAATTACATCTTTTGTCTTAAACTTATTGTCTGTGCCAAATAACTGAAGTATAAAAGGGGCCGCATTTATCGCCATAGGCTGAGCCATAACCAAGTATACGGAAACTGACATTTTTCGCTTCATATTTGATATAATTTGCTCTTCATCTCGAGCCAAGATTGTAAATGGAACTGGCATTCCCGTACTTGGTTCGATCGGCAGTACTATGCCAACCATTTGGTTTGTCTTCCTGTCGTGTTCAATATTAGACACAATGGCCGAAGCATCTTCGGATAACCATACAACCAATGGCAATTTCAGAGCGTCCAGATAAGTTTTTAGCTCTTTGCAGCGCAATTCACCTTCAACTATCTTTGAATCATTTTCGTTGATATACCGTACTGAAAATCAAAGTTCATTTTCATTAATCAATGCGAAAAAGACTCTAATTTTAGAGTGATCTTACGTATTGTCTGTGATACTGGTATCGGTAAATTGGCGCTAAGTGTGTCGTAGCAAGCCTTGCCGCATAATAAATATATAAATGTTGAAAAGTGTCGATTGATTTCATCGTATCTGAAGCCGTTTGGTTTTTTCCCATTATTTGATTCTGCTGTGTGAATGAATGTCTTCAATATTTGTGAAAAGTTGTTTGTTTTCGGTTGAAGACTGTCATTGGTTTCTGATTTTCTTGCCGTTTCTATGAGATTTGGTAATTGAAGGAGAAGTGACTTATGACCTGGCTTGAACTTAAATTTAGTCACATTCTCATACGAGGTATTTTTTAGTATCTCAAGATTGTCATTTACGTAATTTTCAATATCAATAATAGAGTTGTTGTCAATACACATGAGTGCCATCTCACTATCAAAAGAAGTCAATTCTAGTATTTTTATAATATCGGTAGAAACTATTTCATCAAAATATTTTTCCAATTTGGCAATAACATTTTCAAGTCCCTGAAATAAAAATTACAAATTAAATTTATATTAAATTATTTAATATATATAATTAAACAACTTTTTACCATTTTTGCGATGAAACTATAAACAACACAATGATGGAACTATAAACAACACAATCTGTCAAACGCATTCACACAGAAACATCCGCAAGTATTCGCGAATGTCCATATAAATACATTGAACGTCATCTGTGCATTCGTACGAATGCGAGCATTTGCGAGTGTTTGCATTTAAATGTATGGAGAAGCATTCGTGCATTTGTGCGAATGCGAGCATTCGTAGAGAGTGCTAAGCCCCAAGGTTAGATTTGAGCGATGACTCCAAATTTCTTCGATAACGTTTATACGATGACGAGTTTAATGCATCAAATCATAGACCTCATTGAGCATAACATATTATTTGGCCCTAACGCGTAGCTCATATTTGTATGTCCTATTTCTTCCTAATTATGAGATACAGCTAACGCAGTAAACGAATCTGTGTGAAAACGACTGAGTGAGAACGATTGAGTGAGAACGATTGAGTGAGAACGATTGAGTGAGAACGATTGAGTGAGTGCGACTATTTAAGTTCATTGAGCGAATACGGCTGTGTCGATATCTCATCCACCGCAATGGTGCATCACAAAGAAGTGTGAGCGAGAACAATGTATATGCTGCACAGTATATTTGACTCAACTCTTTTAGGTTATTTTAATTTTAAAATTGCAGCTACAAATAATGACTATAAAATAGTTTCCTTCATGGAATGACTTCACAACGAGAAACTGAATGTGTGTGTTTTTGTTTGAATGATTTTGTTTGGATTATTGCGTTTTAGAACAAAACACACCTGATGCATGAACGCATGATAACGAAAAACTTGATCTTACGATCACATTACGACGTTATCTTCACATCAACAGATAATGGCTTAAATAAGCTTGACAATCAGCTTTTCATTTTAAATTGAAAAAAAAACATAGCTTTTATCATGTCCAAACTTTATTCAATTTGAACGGGAAATTTACACATTTTTACTTCAAATTATTTTTTAATTTTTAAGAAGGCAAGAAAATGAGAATATTCAAAATTCTTTATCCGCTACATAGAATGTTTATATCTACTGCACAATTGGGCAATAGAAATTTTGAGTCAAGTGAAAGTTAGTGTTTTTAAATATTACATATTGTAATTTACATTATATCAAAGATTACTAGAATTTCAATTTTTTTGGAGTGAATTTTCCATTTGATTCGAGAATTTCGTATAACTCATTAATTTCTTCTTCAGTTACAATGTTGAATAAGTCTGGATTCAAATGAATTATGAAAATTTCTTATAATCTCGAATTACAAAGATTTCCTCGTCTTTTTGTAAAAACACAGTCCAAACTTGAGAAGTCCCGTTCTATTTGAACTTCGGTAGGTGGCACGCTGAACACAACCATTGCAATTCGATATAATTCACGTTGTTCATCTTTGATACACTCCCAATGGCTGAGAATTGATGAATTTAATGGTATTGAACTTGGATCATACAAATCGATAATCATTTCAATATCTGTATCGTAGTTTTGGTTTGATATGCTATCGGATTGTTTCGCAATTATTCCATTGTCGCCATGTAAATGTTTTGCCAAAGCGTCCTGTTCATCGAACTCGAAACTTGAATTATCTGGAGAGATGTTGGTTGTTTCAATTTGTGTTATAGTGTCGTTCGAGCCAAGAAAATTTAACCGTCGCCAAATTGTCCACATGTTTTGCTTAGCTTGCTCAACCTTTTCTGGATATATTGATATTTTAGCATGGAAACGAGGATCCAGGAATAATGCACATGACATGAGTGGATTGTTGAATATCTTCTCTTTTCTATTTTTCGTAGCATCGTACAGGTATTTGGCAAGACTGGTTTTTGATCGTTTTTTCGTGTATGCTTCCAAATGCAGCTCCATCCTAAGCCAGCGTCCAAAGACATCTGAGAGTGTCAGGTTTTTTTTTTTTTGAAAAGCGATGGTTGCGTTATACGGGATTTGCAGTAGCGTAACAATCTCTTTAATTACCAGCCACTTTCCGAGACCAAGTTGACATAACTGTGAATTTTCGTTGTTTGCATAATGTTTAATTATATGCTCACAGTTGAAAACGTCAAAAAACTAGAAAAAAATCATGGCAAGTTATTAAATTTAAATAAAACCACTGAACAATCAAAACAATTTAAATCCGTTATTAAAATGTGTAATTAACAATTTAATTCAAAAAATATTCACCATAAAATATGTGGAACTCCATCGAGTTTTTACTTCCAATCGTGGTAGTCGGTATAAAAATTGCTTTTGCGCCATATCGGTAATAGTCGATTGCAACCGTAAAAATTTGCTCAATTCACGACACATAGAAATTACATTTTCATGACTTGTTGGCAATTTCTTCAACGCATCGTTAACTGCAAGTTGCAGAGTGTGTGCCGTGCAGGTAATTCCAGTTATGTTCCGTACGATATCAGCACCATTGTTTGTCAACGCATGCGTCATAGCTTCTAAAAGTGTTTCGTGAAAATCAAAAGGGACTTCGTCCGTCGCACTTTCTAATGCCACTTCATCTTCATCTGTAACTTCGGTAACTTTTGCCAATAGATCACATATTGCAGCGTCAATTTCGGTGTCATTACAAATGATGTTTTGAAGAAATTCCTCAGAAGTAACATTCTGAATTTCTTTCTGTTTTTCTTTGGAATTATCGACTTCAATTTGTAAATAGTTCGACATATCCCGAGTCAATTTCAATACATTTTTACCATTATCAGTGGTAATGGTAAAAATTTGCATTAATTGTATGTCAAGTTCTCCCAACCGTTGGATTATTACATCGGCTAAATATTTGCCGGTGTGTCGTTCTGAAAGTTCAATAAACCCAATGGAGCGTACTTTCAAATCACCGTCCAGTATATATTGAACACTGAGGCCCAAAATAGAGCGTTTATGTTTTGTAACTATATCCACCAATAAACTTAATGGCCTATCTCTTAGTTCTGTTTGAATTTTTTGGCGAACTTTTTTCGCAGTTTTCGATAAATGTTCTTTAACCACAGTCAGATTGTGATCAGAGAGATTGAGCCCCAATTTTGCTGCCATGAGTTCGTCCAATGTTTTCTGGATTTGTTTTCGATAGCTCGAATCGAGTATCCATTCAAAAGGTCTGCCGTTCACGGAAACAGCTTCCGTGCAATTTTGTAAAACTCTCAGTCGTGTTACAGCCAATGGTTCTTTTTTGGTATCAGTTATATCTGAATAGATCTTTTGATGGCAACGAGAAAGATGTACAGCCAAATTCCATTCTTTTGTGCCATTGCATACACTTTTGCATAGTTCACAAATATGTGTTTTCTTTCCTGGGTAACACTTTTCTTCGCTATTTTCGTTCGTTGCTGTTTTTTTTTCTTCGATTTTTATGAAATATTTTAATGCCTTTGCAGTAATTGAGTTTTCTTCACATTTTCTCTTTTTGGGCGAAAATCCAGCAACTAATTGTTCCATTTTTAAATATATTGAAAAAAGGGCAAAATATACAGCTTATGAACTTTTAAAGATGAATTATCATTAATAACGACAAAAAATATCACACTAGTAGCAAAGACTAATCTCATATAAAAAAAACGCTGTACTCTTGTTACCTGTTAACAAACAAACGATTTTTGTTATACACACAAATACACAAATACACAAACACACAAGTAAAAAGCACAAATTTGAACAAGTGTCAATTCAAACGGTAATTTGTCGTTAGTATACATAAATACTGCAACGCATTACTAAGCAAATTTTTTCATAAGATTTACATCGATTAAATCATACTACAAAATAAGAAAAAGTGAATTAAATCATTGATTTCTGTTGATTGAATAAATTTTAATAGAATAAAGAAGAAATTCTTAAGAATATCACACAGTTTGTCGTATAAACGAGTATTACATTGATTTTTTGCCGAGTGCTTTCTATTTCATCATATTGTAAAACTGTTCTGATATTTTAATAAAATGTTTGCGGTTGTTGTTCTTCGCACAAAATCTCACGAACACTGCGTCGTGCCGGAAAAATACATTTTTGGGTTGGATG
This sequence comes from Obolodiplosis robiniae, assembly GCA_028476595.1. NCBI lineage: Eukaryota > Metazoa > Arthropoda > Insecta > Diptera > Cecidomyiidae > Obolodiplosis > Obolodiplosis robiniae. The sequence goes on along the minus strand of CM052015.1, from coordinate 32,251,957 downwards.
AATTGGAAGATCAGTTGAAGACGTGGGGAGCAAATAAAATTCATGACCACTTGATTTATTGGAATCGTACACTTCTGGACGAAAATATTGTGCCAAATGTTATTTCTCATCCACCCGATTTCAGTTTGGCTAAATATAATGAATTTCCACCACCACCGCAAATCGATTCTGCTTGCTTTCTCGGCAGAGTTAAGCGTTTTTTCAGACTTTTTCAGTGAGTATACTGCACAGACATTCCGTAATGCTTGCGTATATCCAATCGCTATTCAATATACAGCTGAGCAGTAGAGCTGAATAGGCGCTGGTTCGATGCGATACGTTGTATGCGTCAAAGCTATACACAAGCGCATGTGTGTGTAGATGAGTTTGGCACACTCACACAATCGCACTCACACGTGCGATACAGCGATGAAGCTGTGTTAAGTTCTCTTGTGACATTTCACAAAATTTGAAAGTGACACTTGTTCTGTTTCAGATACGATTCTGTTTATTTACAATTTATTGCCTGTAAGTGATTTTCATTGCTTTTATTTTTAAAACTATTGTGAATTTTTTGATTTTCAACAAATTTTGAACATAAAATATGTGAGAATTTTCAAAATCCAATCCATTGCATAATCTGTTTGAACTGATTCAACGAGCCGATGAGCCAATGAACTGGTGGGCCGATGGGCCGATGGTCCTATGAAAGGATTGTGTGTTTTTCATCTATTTTCTAATTTTCGGTGGTAAATGTGTAAATAAATCCTGCCATTGTAAGACACGACTTTCATTCACAACCAAAAAAGTATTTAAAAGTTACTTTAAATGAGAATTAAGCATTGCATACGATAATCAAGAATATCAGAATTTTATATCATTTGAATTTTGATTTATGGACGAAAAACCGAATTCTAAATAAAAAAAATCAGAAATGATAAGAACATGCTGTTTTTTACATTTATTATTTTGGTTTTTGCTGAATATATATATATATATATATATAAATAATATATGTATTTAAGATGCCAGTGCGGATATTTAGAGAGATGTCAACTCAGTCAATTGCTCTTCCTTCACTTCATTAAATAGCTCGACATTGAGATTTATGATCATAATATCTTCCAACCTTTCTTGCGCTAATCTACAACGACGATCACTGAAAACAAAGTTTAATTTCGAAAAATCGCGCTCGATTTGAACTTCTGTTGGTGGGATGCTATAAACTACCATCGCAAGTTTATAAAGTGCTTCATTTTCATATTTCTTCTCCTCCCAGTATTGCAGAACGTTCATGTTGGATTTGATTCGAGATGGATTAAAGGTGTCGAGTAAACATTCAATATCTTCTTCCAGATGATTTGGGACACTTGGTTCATTTTGAGGAGATCCACCTAAAAATCTATCAAGCGCTGATTGCTTATCGTACTCGAAAGATATGGAAGTGTTGCTGGTATTAGCATGATTTAACGAATGGTTCACTTCTTCACCAGTACTGGGAGCATTTATATATATCAAACGTCGCCAAATATTTGTTAATGTTGCTTTTGCTTGCCGTACTTTATCTTCATCACGTACGATTTGACTTCTGTATCGTGGATCCAAAAATAAAGCACTTGACATAAAAGGATTTTTGAAAATAGTATATTTTCGCTCATTCAAAGTAGAAAGCAAATGCTTTGCCAAATTTGTTTGGTATTTTTTTTTCGCAGCACAAGCTTCTAGATGCAATTGCATTGTCAACCAAATTCCAAAGACATCTGACAATATTAGAGTTTGTTTTTGTAAAGAAATCGTCGCATCATATGGAATTTTTAAAATGTAAGTCATCTCTTTCAAAATATTCCATTTACGTTTCAGTAGTTGAAACAACTTTGATTTTTCAATATCAGCGAAATATTCAACTGCTTTTTGACAATTCATTACATCGCTCAGCTGAAATAAGAATGTAAGTAATTAAACGTATGTCGAATCGAGAATTTATGAGACTGGAAAGAAAATTAAAAACAGAACTTACCATCATATAGGTTGATCCCCAACGAGTTTCAACATCAAGTCTAGGTGTGCGGTATTTGCCTTGAGTTTTTGTTTCGAATGTAAGTTGGGTCGATTTTGTGCGTAGCGATTTGGCAACACTACGGCACAAAATAATGACATTAACATATTTTCGTGCACATTTTTTCAAGGCATCCGTAATTCCCAATTGGAGGGTGTGTTCGGAGCAGTTAACACCAGATATTTTAAATTTCACTTCCAAGCCAACGTGTTCAATCACATGATTACTCATCACAGTTAAAAGGTTTTCGTTATCATTTAATAGGACATCATCAAATAGCATTTCAAGTGCGTCTTCATCTGTTAGTTCTTCCATTTCTGATATGAGCTTTGAAATTTCATCGTCGGTTTGCATGTCCGTTTGGAAATTGAACGAATCTCTCGGCGTTTCTGGTGGCGCAAGATCGTCGTTCTCCATCCTATTACACAAAAATTCATCAACATCATTCACCATCTTCAGGACGTTGGCTCCATTATCCGTCGTAATTGTCAGTATTTGTCTCAAGTCTATTTCGTAAACCTTCAAACGCTCATAAATAAGTTCAGCCAGATAAAGGCCGGTATGAGGTTTAAGTAACTCGATCATACCTATGGAACGTACCTTCAATTTTCCATTTATTATGTATTGTATCGATACGCCGAAAATTGAACGACGATTTTTCGTCACAATATCAACCATGAGTGCTAATGGACGCGCACGCGTTTCTTCCTTTATTTTTTCTCGCACACCAACAGCCATTTCATGCAAATGTTTTTTCACTTCTGGTAGGTCTTTGTCGTGCAAATTTAATCCACATCCAGCCATATTCAATTTATTCACTTTGTTCTGAATGATTGATTGAAATCCAGAGTCCAAAATATATTTAAAAGGTCGGCCGTTGACTGCGACGATTTCAACGATATTCTGCAAAAGTTTGAGGCGTTTGACTGGATGTTTATCTTTTTGTTTCTCGGCAATTACTTGATAAACTCCGGGATGAACACTATTTAAATGAGATACTAAATTATGTGGCTTACTACCATTTATATCAGTGGAACATTCTTTGCATTTGTAAAACATTTTCGGAAGGCCTTTGACGTCTCTCATGCCCAATTCAACAAAAAACTTTTTCGCTTTCTGCGTAACTGAGTTTTCGTCAATTCTTCTTTTTGGAGTTTGCATCTTTTTGATTGTTTATGCTATTTGATATAGACGATAAATATAAATGTAAATATAAATATTTAGAATACGAAATGATATGTATTCTTCAAGTGGCCAAAGAAACACTTGCTCAAAAACTTATGAAAAATATGTAAACATACACACTGCTCAGCGACTGTTCAGCGAATACAATCCCAAATATATCGAATAATACAGCAGTAACGGATCTCAAATTTTAGTATGTCGAATTAATTTAGACCAAAAAAAAGAAAAATAATCAATACGGGATTCTGTGTATCGATTTCGGTTAAGATTTGTGTTGATTCGAATAACCTGTTGTGTGAGTTGACAAATGTCAATTCCTGAAAATCGGTTGCGAATTCAAAATTCAAATTTTTCACACTCACACAGACATAAAGTAACAATCAAACGTGCTTGAACGCGCCAACCAGACGCGTTTACATGTACACCGAAATAGTTGTCAGTGAAAATCATTTCAGTGCGCACAAACCAACTATACACTTGTTGCGTTGAACAAATTTCGTTAGAAAGTGAAAATATCCATTTTGTTTTGCAATAAAATTGATTTTTTTTTTTCAAAAATGTTCGTAGTAGTATTGATCAAAGAAGAAAAAAAATATATTATCGTTCCGGAAGAGTGGATGTATGATATAAATGAGGAGCTCTTGAAAAATAAAGGGGTTAATGCGAATCGAGACGTACTTATATTTTGGTCACAAAATGGTGTCGGGGCTGATGGTATGCCAGATGCCATGTATGCGCCAAATTTTTCGCTCCCAAAGTCATCGATATATCCTCCAACAAATGTTGAAGCACTTTATATCGCACGAATCATTCGTTATTTTGGTATGTAAAAATCATGTATCTTAAATAAATTAAGTGAATTAGCTGTTAATGGTGCAAATAATAATAATAATTTCGATTTAATTTTTGTGTATTGTTCACCATAATTATATTTTTCTCTATAATTTCAATTCATCCTAACAGAATCATTTGAAAAAGCATTGGCTTATTGCCAAAAATTTCGTCCACTCGTTCCACCTCATTACAATGATCGTCGTCAATTTGATCAACCAGTTCCATCTTTAAGCCCATTATCAGCCACAAGTCCATCTCAAGCAAACGACGCGAACACTTCTGATGCCACCAATGTCAGTATGCAGTCAGATAGTGAGCAAGCCCAAAACGAAGACGAAGCGCATAATGAACCGTCCACTGTCAGTGACACACGGAATGAAACGAGCAGTCCTGACATTTTTGATGAAACCATTAATGAAAACGAGACACAACAAAATGCTAGACGAAATGAAGGCGCTGTTAATGAGAGTGTTGGCAAAATTTCAGCGCAAAATAGCCCTTCCCTTAATGTTCCACCGCAAAATGTAACTACAGTTGACAACTGCAGTGATGATGAAACCTTTAATCTCCTTGACGTACATGTTGATTTGAGCGATGAACTTGCGATGAACAATTTGTTCGGTGACGATGGTGCGAATATTTCGAACAGTGAGACGGATGGAAACAGTGAACTTAATTCTGGTGAGCAATCGCTTGCGGGAATCGTTTTGGAAAAAAATGAAAAGGCAGACGTACAAGATGGAAAAGTGATTATAACGAAGGATTTTGATGATGAAATGCAAATGATCTACACTTTTGGTGAGAAACCCATACCACTCCAGCCACTCTATAATGTTAAGATGAATGACATAATATCAGGCGATATTCCTTTCAAGGAAAATGTACGTAAAACTCACGATCAGAAATGTTAATATTTAAAATAAAAATTTAATTTGATTTCGTTTCTCGAACAGACTCAGAATGGCTGTCGGGCTTACTTGGTAAAAATCGACAATGAATTCAAAGAATTGAAAATGGCATCAATTTTAGTGAATGGCTTGCTTCGTTTCAATAATCTCGAAAATCGCAATAACCGTACTCTAGACAAGGGATTCATCAAAGCACTCCTTATTGGGCTATGCGGCATCAAGCCAATTGAAAATGGCGTTCAAATCCACAAGGACATGCAGATTTTCATTAAAGGTATTGAATCGTTTTTATTTAAAAACATTATTTTTTTCATATTTTACTTGGATTAATTTTAGAACTATTCGTTATTCGCATTGCTGGTATGGACGATCCTGATGGAAGTCGTTATTTGTCTTTTTGTACTTTGGTTGATGAGGCTTACAAGGAAATTTCCAAAAAAAAGTATAACGCAAATGTTTAAGCACACAGAGCTTAAATTTCCACTACCATTTTTTCGTTTCTTGAAATGAATTTAAGTTTTACATTCGTTTTTCTAGTAAACATGTACACAAAGAAAAAAATATAAATTTCTATACACTGCATAAATTATGTAAATGTTGAATTTACACGGTAATCCTATCACTTTTCTTAAAAATTTAAAAATATACCGGATTTAAATGATTCGCCAAGAAATTTATATCTCTTCCTTCCTGTTTAACACGTCAATTTCACTTTAATTCGATCCAAATGCTCAGATTTAATTCTTTATAAATTTCAGTCAAATATATTTCTTCCGAAATTTCTTTAAATTGCCAATTTTCAACTGCAAATGGTATCGGTGAAAAATATATTCATGTTAAATCCAAGTATTTGGAACAATTTGAAAACACCAAAAATGATAAAATTTGCAATTAATTATTCATTAATTTTAAATAAACAAATAAAGTAATGCAAGCACTAGAATGTATTGAAATGTGGGTTTCATTTTTTGACAATTTCGTACAATTTGATGATAATCGGCTAGAAAATTATGGCGATTTTGTTTCTTTTCTCAAGACATTACAAATTAATAAAAATCAATTTATTATGGCTAAGAAGCAGGTATATTTCATTGATGAAAATTGATTTTGCTATTGGGAGTACAAATTGAAAACCGCGCATTTTTTTCAAAATTTCGATCTTTATTATGGAAAAATGGTTACAAATTGATTATTCAAAGTATTGTCCATCGCTAGCCACAACTTTTTCCCATCTTTCTGGCAAATTACGGATTCCGCGTCGAAAGAAATCTGTGCTTTTTTCGGCTATCCATGAATCGACCCATTTTTTGCATTCCTCGTAAGAATGGAAATGCTGTTCAGCCAGGCCATGTGTCATTGATCGGAAGAGGTGGTAATCGGAAGGGGCAATGTCTGGGCTATACGGCGGGTGGGGTAGGACTTCCCATCGAAGCGTTTCCAAGTAGGTTTTAACGACCTGAGCAACATGTGGCCGAGCGTTGTCATGTTGCAAAATAACTTTATCGTGTCTTGCGACCCGTTTCCGACCGTTTTTCCTTCAGTGCTCGGCTCAAACGCATCAATTGAGTTCGGTACAATGCTCCTGTGATGGTTTCGTTTGGTTTCAACAACTCATAATAGATCACGCCGAGCTGATCCCACCAAATACACAGCATTAGCTTCGAGCCATGAATGTTCGGCTTTGGCGTCGATGTTGATGCGTGGCCGGGGTAACCATACGATTTTTTTCGCTTCGGATTATCGTAATGAATCCACTTTTCATCACCAGTCACAATACGATGCAAAAAACCCTTCCGTTTTTGCCTTTGAAGCAGCTGTTCACAAGTGAAAAAACGGCGTTCGATGTCTCTCGGCTTCAATTCGTATGGCACCCAATTTCCTTGCTTTTGAACCATTCCCATGGCTTTTAAACGATAGGAGATGGATTGTTGTGTCACTCCCAATGATTTTGCAAGTTTTTCTTGCGTTTGACACGAGTCTTCATCGAGTAATGCTTCCAACTCCTCGTCTTCAAACTTTTTCACTTGGCCTGGACGCTCTTTGTCTTCCACATCGAAATCACCACTTTTGAACCGCGCAAACCACTCCTGGCACGTTCTAATCGACGGAGCATATTCTGGATATGCTTCGCATAACAAACGATGACTCTCGGAAGCATTTTTCTTCAGATTAAACCAATAAAGTAAAACTTCCCGCAAATGCTGTTTTGTAGGCACGTAGCTCGACATTTTCAACGCAATAATAAACTTGTGTATTCAACTGAATGATAAGTTTGACAGATCGTTTTCAATGTATTTTTTTATCCTCTTTAAGATACAATAGCTGTCAAAGTCAAAATAATGACATCTATGATAGATATGAAGTTAGTAACGAATACGCGGTTTTCAATTTGTACTCGATGTGGAAGACAAAGAGCGTCCAGGCCAAGTGAAAAAGTTTGAAGACGAGGAGTTGGAAGCATTACTCGATGAAGACTCGTGTCAAACGCAAGAAAAACTTGCAAAATCATTGGGAGTGACACAACAATCCATCTCCTATCGTTTAAAAGCCATGGGAATGGTTCAAAAGCAAGGAAATTGGGTGCCATACGAATTGAAGCCGAGAGACATCGAACGCCGTTTTTTCACTTGTGAACAGCTGCTTCAAAGGCAAAAACGGAAGGGTTTTTTGCATCGTATTATGACTGGTGATGAAAAGTGGATTCATTACGATAATCCGAAGCGAAAAAAATCGTATGGTTACCCCGGCCACGCATCAACATCGACGCCAAAGCCGAACATTCATGGCTCGAAGCTAATGCTGTGTATTTGGTGGGATCAGCTCGGCGTGATCTATTATGAGTTGTTGAAACCAAACGAAACCATCACAGGAGCATTGTACCGAACTCAATTGATGCGTTTGAGCCGAGCACTGAAGGAAAAACGGTCGGAAACGGTCGGAAACGGTCGCAAGACACGATAAAGTTATTTTGCAACATGACAACGCTCGGCCACATGTTGCTCAGGTCGTTAAAACCTACTTGGAAACGCTTCGATGGGAAGTCCTACCCCACCCGCCGTATAGCCCAGACATTGCCCCTTCCGATTACCACCTCTTCCGATCAATGACACATGGCCTGGCTGAACAGCATTTCCATTCTTACGAGGAATGCAAAAAATAGGTCGATTCATGGATAGCCGAAAAAAGCACAGATTTCTTTCGACGCGGAATCCGTAATTTGCCAGAAAGATGGGAAAAAGTTGTGGCTAGCGATGGACAATACTTTGAATAATCAATTTGTAACCATTTTTCCATAATAAAGATCGAAATTTTGAAAAAAATGCGCGGTTTTCAATTTGTACTCCCAATATTAAGCACTGAAAGTCAACGATGATTAATGAAAGAATTTCACATTTTGGTGTATATAGGAAAAATAAAAACAAAATATCATATTTATTCAATTTTTTTATCTTAATCTTAGGCATTTTTTAATTCAAATTTTGTATATATCCAATTTCATTTTAATTAACAAATTCTTGTATATATTAAACTTTTTTAGTTATTATTTACAATTGTAAAAATTCAAAAATGTAGTAGTAATTCAAAATTTATCTTATTCACCATTTCGATTGGTTTTTCTTGGCACAATGGCATCGATTTTCACGTTTGATTTTTGTAAGTTTGTTCAAGAGCGCAGAATGTTCGGCTGGCGTAAATTTTTCGTGGCCATTTTTTGCATGATTAGATTTTTTCGTATATTGATTTAAATGATATCTTAATCGATTATATGTATACTTCGTTTTGCAAATATCACACATTATATCTTTGACCTTAGCATTTGCACAGCCTTCTTCTAGATGTGTTTTCATATGATTTGCTTTGAACGTTGTGTATGGACATTTGGGACATTTGTGAAGTTTTTTCTCACTCTTGTTGGATTTGGTCACAACTGACACATTTGAAGCCTTCAGATTATCAATTTCGGTTTCCAGTTTTTTGGAGAGATCATTGGCAACTTCCAACATTGCATGTGAAACCGTTAAGATCGCCTGTAATGTTTCAATTTCAGCTTGATGCCTTTCAGAGAGATCATTTGAATCCTTCAACATCGCTTGCAAACTGTCTATTTCATTTTGTTGCCTCTCACAACGTGATTCTGAATTGGTCAATTTTACTTGAATATCAAGCATCTTTGCTTTTTTTTCCTGGCAGATATGTTCACTGGCTGTTAATTTTGACTGTAGATAATTGACTTCATGTTTATAGTTTTCCAGCGAATCTTTTAGTTGTTTCACCTCTTTGACTTGTTCATCGTACAAATCTACCCATGAAATGCAATCGGCAATAGAAGGCAGTGGAGTTTTGAGAGGCGGCGGCGGGATTGAATTTGACTTAACATTAGAACTTGCAATGATTTTACGTTTTGGCTTGATGGCAGATTGAGTGATGGGCCTTTTGTTTGACTTGGAATTGAATACGTTTCTTCCAGCAAGTTCAATCGTTTCTTCATATGAAAGAACCTTAGCACCGGCCCTTTCAACATTGTTCAAGCTCACTCTGTTCTTTAACATTATTGACCTAATAAAATACGCACAATGTTAATCTTATGAACACATTTTTGTTAAAAATATCCATGACTTGAACATAACAAATTTCGATAGTTTTTGAAATACAATCCTTTCATGGCCCATCGGCCCATCGGCCCACCAGTTCATTGGCTCATCGGCTCGTTGAATCAGTTCAAACAGATTATGCAATGGATTGGATTTTGAAAATTCTCACATATTTTATGTTCAAAATTTGTTGAAAATCAAAAAATTCACTGTAGTTTTAAAAATAAAAGCAATGAAAATCACTTACCGGCAATAAATTGTAAATAAACAGAATCGTATCTGAAACAGAACAAGTGTCACTCTCAAATTTTGTGAAATGTCACAAGAGAACTTAACACAGCTTCATCGCTGTATCGCACGTGTGAGTGCGATTGTGTGAGTGTGCCAAACTCATCTACACACACATGCGCTTGTGTATAGCTTTGACGCATACAACGTATCGCATCGAACCAGCGCCTATTCAGCTCTACTGCTCAGCTGTATATTGAATAGCGATTGGATATACGCAAGCATTACGGAATGTCTGATACTGCATGCATTCTAATATTATAATGCATTTTCATTGTTAATTTGTTTTGTATATACAATAGAATCATTTGAAGATGCAAAGGAATTCTCCAATCGATTCCGACCTGTGCTCCCAGTGGCTTACAATACAGGTCATTTTAATCATCAACCGACTCCTTCGAACACTCTACAAGGAGAACATCCAAACCTAGATCAAAACGATGATGACGAAGGAAAGTTTGCATTGCCACCAGTGCATATGGATCCTGCCGACATAATTGCATTTGACATTTTGGCCGATGACTTTGATTTCGCAAATGTTGATAATTATGAAACATTGACAATCACAGAACCGATCGGTACGAATCAAACTCAACAAGAGGAATGTGTTGACGAACGGAATGAAACTGCCGAAAACGAGGTTGAAAACATTGAGCAATCATTATTGGCTGAAATGAGCGATCGTGATATAGTTGAAAAAAATGATGTGATTGATCGTTTTGTTGACGAACAAGCCAGCATCGTAAATAATGGTGATGTTTTGCAAGCAAATCAACCGACAGAACCAGGCACTAAGATTGACATTGTATCAAATGAAGCGAACAATAACTCTAAAAAGAAAGCTGGTAATGACAACGAACGTTCAACTGCTTCTGATGTCAATTCTGATGATATCAACAGTTCACTCACATCGTACAAGCCAGCCGAAGATGAACAGGTGGATTTCATGAAAAACGGCCAAGTTCGTATTACAAAGACTATTGATGACGAAACGGAAATGACCTACATTTATGGCCAGAAAATACAAGTACCAATTGAGTCGACCGGAATAAAAGTGAGAATACACCGGCTCTAGATCAGTACTGCGACTAGATAATCAAAAACGCTGAAGTGAACCATGAATATTGTTGAGTGGCAGCAGCGGTTCTTAATTTTCGCTATCAATGTTCATTTTACACTAAAAATAAACATTGATAGCGAAAATTATGGACCGCTGCTGCCACTCAACAATATTCATGGTTCACTTCAGCGTTTTTGATTATCTAGTCGCAGTACTGATCTAGAGCCGGTGTATTCTCACTTTTATTCCGGTCGACTCAATTTATCCGTACGAAATCAAAATGAATGACCAATTGTCCAATGTACCATTCCAAGAAAATGTATGTATAGTATGAGGATATTTCGTTTTTTTTAATGAAAAAATTACCTTTTTAATGCAATTGTAATGACTTGGAGGAGGGCTTACTAGCCTTCATTAATGGTTTGTTTGAACAAAGAAAAACAGTTCCTCAAATGATAAATTTATAACAGATCTCCTGTTCATTTCAGATTTGTTCTTCCGTCGTGTTGGTGATGACGATTTACGGCAGTCATCTTTCTTAACTTTGGTTCTTATTGCAGCCGATGAAATCCGCAATGCAAACTACAATCGTGTTGCTGAAAACAGTGCAAAGTAGACGACTGCCTATAATGCTCATTTATTTAACATCCTCGAAATCTCAAATATGTTTCGAACTGATCTCCTTCAAAAATTTTAAAATAATTTAAAGTGAAAATGTGTAAATTTCCCGTTTAAATTGAATAAAGTTTTGACATGATAAAAGCTATGTTTTTTTTCAATTTAAGATGAAAAGCTGATTGTCAAGCTTATTTAAGCCATTATCTGTTGATGTGAAGATAACGTCGTAATGTGATCGTAAGATCAAGTTTTTCGTTATCATGCGTTCATGCATCAGGTGTGTTTTGTTCTAAAACGCAATAATCCAAACAAAATCATTCAAACAAAAACACACACATTCAGTTTCTCGTTGTGAAGTCATTCCATGAAGGAAACTATTTTATAGTCATTATTTGTAGCTGCAATTTTAAAATTAAAATAACCTAAAAGAGTTGAGTCAAATATACTGTGCAGCATATACATTGTTCTCGCTCACACTTCTTTGTGATGCACCATTGCGGTGGATGAGATATCGACACAGCCGTATTCGCTCAATGAACTTAAATAGTCGCACTCACTCAATCGTTCTCACTCAATCGTTCTCACTCAATCGTTCTCACTCAGTCGTTTTCACACAGATTCGTTTACTGCGTTAGCTGTATCTCATAATTAGGAAGAAATAGGACATACAAGTATGAGCTACGCGTTAGGGCCAAATAATATGTTATGCTCAATGAGGTCTATGCATCTAATTGAGCAAAGATAAAGTTGTATTACGTTTTGTCACCTGTGGCAATAGATCTGGTTTTCATTCTTTGTTCCTTTTGTTTTTCAACGATTGAAGCTCTTTGTTCCACCATGGATTCTTGTAGCGCTTAGCAGTATACAATGGTGTTTATAATGAGATCCCCTCATTGATTACTTCATGCAAAGTTTGCACTTTTTGGTCCAACGATTTCCCAATAAATTTATCGACAATTCTTGAATGATTGAAGAAATTGCACATTCCGATGTAATCGGCACGGTTGAAATTCGGGCGATGAGCGGTTGACATTGATTTGCGAAGATCAAGTTGACATTGGTAATTGAACAGGAGCGGTGGGTGGCTGGAATCAATCTTTGAAAGCGGTCTGGGCTTTGCCACTTCAACATTTAAAAACTCGGTGGTAAATGCCAAATCAAGCAATCTATCCAAGTCATTGGCGATATCATTGACCTGATTGTATCCTAAGCTGAGAATTTCGTTCAAAAATTCAGCAGCAAATGGCGGTGAAACGTTGGTTGGAAGCATGACATTGATGTCATCATCGAAGTTCTCATGTGGTAGAACCCAATCTACATGGGGAATGTTGAAATCACCTAATACGAAAATGCTGTCAGATGGGTTAAGATGGATCGATTTGATGGCATTTAGATGCTTCAGATTCCCTTGGTGATGAAGGTGGTATGTACGCTACGTAAATGAACAAACTTGATCGAGAATTGATGCTCACTTTTACAAAAGTGTACTCGGTGTCATTTGAATCATTAAGCGTGATAGCAATAGCTGAGACAGCTATAAGCGTACCGCCGCCCATAATAGTGGCTGATCCAGTTTTCTCACGATCTGTGCGATACACGATATACGTGCTATCGAAGTATTCGGCGGAAAAGAATGACGAGTTTAGCCATGTCTCAGTCAAGGCAATGATGGAGTAACCAAACGATGACGAATTGGCAAAGAATTCCATTTGTTTTGTTCGAAGTCCACGGGAATTTTGATAATAGATATCGATCAGGCTTGGTGAACTAACTTAGAAATTGTTCACATTTACGTGATTTGGGGGTTTGTTGGTTTGATAAATGGTGGTTGGCTGGTTAACGGAAGGATTTGGTCGGGTGAATTTCGTTATTAATTGCTGGTGGTGGCGGGTTGTTGGGCAGGATCTGTATCCATGGATTCGGGTTGGTTGATCGTTGTTGTTGTCTCGTTTTTTTCTATCGGTTTGGATTGTTTGCTCGGTTGTGATGACATATCATTGGCTGACTCTTTGCTCAAAAAATCACCAAAAGTCGATTTTGGACGGAAATCAACATCCATTAAATGTTCAAATTTGTCACCCTTAACGTCAATTTTAAAAGAAACGAATGACAGAGTACTCACATCCTGTTCTTTTTTAACGAGCAGCGTGCATTTGAAGTCAACGTTTGGTTCGAGTTTGGCATTTTCGGCAATAAATTCGGTGACTGTGCCGACAGTTACTGACCTTTCGATGCGTGAAACATGAATTGCACGGTCAAATTTCGGTTTAATTGACTTTGGTGGTGGTGCAGATGCAACTTTCAAGCTAGTTGCGGCGGAACGGGTACCCATTTTGGGTGGTGGCAGATTTTACTTTGGGGGGGCTGGTGAAATGGACGGTTGGAGGCGACGTTTGGCAGTAGTAAGGCGGCGATTTTCATTTTGTTGTTGGCGAATTATATTAGCCAATGACGGTGTCTGTGGTAGATTCAAATTTGAAATTGGCGTTTTCGACGGATTATTGGGCATATTTGACGATATAATCGCTTTTATTTCAGTGTTAATTGATGATGTATGCGATTTAATTTCAACGATGTCCATATTTTGCGTTTGAATCATTGATTGTACCTTATTATCTGCCGCTTTAATCATGGTAAATTCTTTCTTCAATTCAGAATTGCCGACTGGGTTCGGTATCGTTGGTGTTGACTGGGGAACGCTGTTCAATTTGCTGACATTTATGCTATCTGCCATTGAATTCGCAGCGTCGTCCAAAAATAGCATCGCACATTGGACATGTGAAACAGAGTGAATTTGGATCCAATGCAATGAATGAATTTGACATCAATTTCACTTTGACGAAACTATTGCCACATTTTTCGAATCCATAACACAGTTAAAAACAAGTTTTCTGGCATTTTACACAGTTTATTTTTGGTCCACTACAACTTTTCGGCGGGCACTCTTGTCTATTGCAAATGTGATTGTCTGCACCCATTGTAGTGAAGCCGACAACAACAAAAAAATGACTCACAAAAATGCACTAAATTACAAGCTAAATGTCAATGCCGGAGAAATATAGCAGTGAATTTCGGTTTGATAGCACTTTAAAGTGATAACACATCACTCAATAAGTCTTTGATCTGACATACAAAAAAACATTTTTTTGGCAAAATTCCACTTTATTCATCAACATAGTTTCCTTCGAGGGTTATACATTGATTCCAACGATCCTCCAACTTTTCGATGCCTCTTTTATAGAACGATTTCGGAAGTCCCTCAAAATAGGCCTCAGTTTCGGCGATCACCTCCTCATCAGAGCGAAATCTCTTGCCCTGGAGCATCTTTTTGAGATCTGAAAAGAGCCAGTAGTCGCTGGGGGCCAGATCTGGCGAATATGGTGGGTGCGGAAGCAATTCGAAGTGTAAATCGTGTATTTTTTCCATCGTTTTGAATCATCGATACGATGTTGTTTTTGGTCCGGTGAGAGCAATCGCGGTACCCACTTCGAATGAAGCTTCTTGAAGCCCAAATGCTCATGCAAAATGGTGCAAACACTTCCAACCGACAACTTTAAAGTGTCAGCTATCTCCTGCATTTTCACTTTGCGATTGGAAAACACGATTTTGTGGACTTTTTTGATGTTTTCGTCGGTGACAGCCTCATTTGGGCGTCCAGAGCGTGCAGCGTCATCGGTGCTTGTACGACCGCATTTGAATTCATTAAACCAATATACCACGCTTCCTTTCGACGGTGCAGAGTCCGGGTAACACTTATCAAGCCAAGTTTTGGCTGTGGCGGTATTTTTTCCCATCAAATAGCAATGATAAATCAACACACGAAATTGCTTTGAATCCATTTTTTTTTAAATGACAAAAGTAGCTTCACCCAAATGACTGTAACTCGCAAACTAATCGGTCGATTTGGCTCAAATTTTGACAAACGTCATCTTGAGGTTTTAGCTGTCATCTGATGTGGGCAATTCGGTACTAGTGGCGCCATCTATGTGTCAGATCAAAGACTTATTGAGTGATGTGTTATTCACACATTTTTAGTTTTTAAAACGTTGATTTAATATTTTAATCTAGTCGGTCATCATATTTTACGCATTTAATTAATTTTTGGGCTTTAATAAATTTTAATTTTATTTTTTTGTGTTATTTAGTCGTGTCCGCTCTAGAAATTTATGAAGTTCGCATGAATTTGTTGGTTTTTCGGGATTTTTTCAAAAATTGTGTTTCGGAACGGGAAAGTGTACACTTGTTTACGCGGCAAATGTCAAAATCAAGCATACGAACGGAAGCACCGGCTACAGTGATTGTGTATTTTCAAATATTTTGACAGAATACTTGATTTAAGTGGAATTTTAAGAGAAGAAATTCATGTTTCAGACCTTTTACAAATTTAACGTTCAAAATTAAAGTGTTTCTGGACATTTAATTTAGGCAAATGATCAGTCCATTAGTTTCAGTGTATGTGTTCGTAAGTTCGTCAATGGCGGCCGTGAAAACAAGAAATGTGCACCGCGAGTTAGTGTTATTTATTCGTATTTTGAACGGCATTTTTCGAATTTTATGATGCTATTTATATCGATTGCGAGTTAAAATCCTAATAATTTTCCATTATAGTAAATATTTTGTCCGCGCATTTTCTCTTCTAATTATGTCAGCATAACGGTATATGTTCGGTTAAGAGTACTTTGATATTTGACAGTTGTACACGTATTTTGGTGAGTTCGTTCCAATTCCATACATTTGGCCGTGTTTATTTTCGTAAATGTTCAATGATTTCCGATTTCGGTAGCTTGGTAAATCCGCGGACATGTCTCTTTCGGCAAAATTGATGTGTTTTTTCTCGGGTGCAGTGTGGCTTAGCACGCCCCTCACCTTAAATTCATATTATTGCTATAATAGCTCGAAATCGAAACAATGTGCCTCGGACGAGGGGAGGCCACGGAGCTCGCCCTCCCCGGGACCTGACCGGAGCTCCACAGTTGAAAACCGTTTTGAATATTGGAACCTTGAATTTGAGAGGGGGTTTTGAGTCAAAGAAGTACGAATTAGTTGAGAGAGCGAATGTTTTCGGTTTGGATGTTTTAGCTTTGAGTGATGTCCGTATTAAAGGACAGTTTGAGGATACGTTAGGGAATTATCGCGTAATTTTGTCAGGTGTTTCTAGAGGAAGAGCTGATTGGGGCGTAGGGTTTTTGATTCACAAAAATTTAGAGTCTTCAGTAGTCAGTCATAGATTCGTCAATTCGTCAATTTCGATTAAAATTGGGGGGGCAGTTTATAGATTTGTGAGCGTTTATTCGCCATGTGAAGGGGCAGATTCGGACCATTTGAACGATTTCTACATTGATCTGAATGTCGTAGTCGATGGAAAGGGTAGTGAAAGAGTGATTCTATTAGGCGATTTCAATGCGAGAGTGGGTAGAAACGATCCAAATTTTTCCGGTGTACTGGGGAAATTTGGTGAAGAGTCTTCTGCGAATGGTAATGGGAAGAGATTACTCGATTTTTGCCAGAGCTCAGATTGAGTTATAACTAATTCATTTTTCAAGCACAAGAAAATTCACATGTATTCGTGGGAAAATCCTGGCCAGAATCGAAAATCTCTTCTCGATTACCAGCAAGTGAAGCAAGCTTGCGCAACACAGTTTTAAATACGAGAGTGTATAGAAGTTTTGGTTTAGACTCTGATCACTACTTGGTAGCCAGCAAACTGTGCATTAGCAAGAGCGGCGTAAAAAGCTATCAGAAGTCATCAAAAAGAGTGAAAGTGGAAAGATTGCGAGATGTGAATGTAGCGAGAGAGTTTTCAGAAAAATTAGGGGAAAAATTTGCGCAGGTCGAAGTGAAAGAAGCGTCTGATATTGAGTATGAATGGAATTTGTTTGAGGAAGTGATTGTAGAAGTAGCAAAAGAGTGTTGTGGCATGTTTGTAGTCAAGAATGGGAGAAAGAAGACTGAATGGTGGAATGAAGATATTAGAATTGCTGTGAAGGAAAAGAGAATGAGATGGATCCGCTGGTTGCAGAACCGAACTGATGAAAATCTGGTGTCGTATAGGGAACAAAAGCGTGTGGTGAAAATGATGGTGAAAGGAGCAACAGAGAGAGAATGGCCGAAGTTCGGGCAGGATCTAGAAGTTGCTGGACAACAGAGGAACAAGGTATTCTGGTCAAGGGTAAAGAACATTAGGAATGGTGGGAAGAAACATGCTCCTGGAGCTGTTTTGGACAAGTCGGGCAATATAGTAATGTGCAGAAAGAATGTGTTGAAACGATGGAAGGAATATTTTGATGAATTGCTGAATGTCGAAAATGCCGATTTGGTAAATGAGAATGTGAATGGAATTGGGAATGAAGAGAGTTTGGAAGAGATTAGCATGGATGAAATTCAGATTGCAATTAATAAGTTGAGTTGGGGTAAGGCTGCGGGTGTGGATGAGATTAGGAATGAATATCTGATAAGCAGTAGTTTGGTAGGTGTTCGATGGTTACATCGTATCTTTAATTTAGCTTGGGGTTCCTCTTTTGTCCCTGAAGAATGGGGTGGCGCAGTCATTTCGCCATTTCATAAGAAAGGCAGTAATAGAGACTGCAACAACTATCGAGGAATTTCTCTGCTGAGCGTTGTCGGTAAAGTATATAGTGCAATTTTGGAAAAGAGAACAAGAGCTATTGTCGAATCGCTCTTGGATGAAAATCAATCGGGTTTCCGCCCTATGCGCGGCTGTAAGATCAAATTTTTTGCATGAGACAACTAATGGAGAAATTCCTTGAAAGAAATAGGGAACTGTACTTCTGTTTCGTGGATTTGCAGAAAGCATACGACTGCATTCCCAGATCTAAGTTGTGGTCCGTCTTGGCCGAATATGATGTGAATGGTTATCTTCTCAACGCGATAAAAAGTTTGTACGCAAACAGTAATGCAGCAGTAAGAGTGGATGGAGATTTGAGTGAATGGTTTGAAGTACGTACTGGTCTGCGACAGGGCTGTACAATTCCGCCACTTCTACTCATTATTTATATGGACAAGCTGATCAAATCAGCCAATTTAAGGGGTAGAGTAGCTTTGGGGGGCAATATTATCTCTGCACTCGCTTACGCAGATGATCTGGTACTGTTCGGCAATTCTGAACGGGAGCGGCAAAATAGTATCAAAGATTTGGAAGAGGCTTGTACAAACTTCGGAATGACCATTAGCGATACAAAAACTCAAGTTATGCATGTGGGCAAAACTCGAAAGCCAATTCATTGCACTTTGAATGACAACTTGTTGGAACAAGTTTCCCAATTCAAATATTTGGGTTGCATCTTTTCGGAAGATGGCAAGTTTAATAAAGAGTTTGAACAGCGTAGGGTTAATGGAAATTAAGTAGTAGCGCAACTTAGATCACACGTTTTCAATAAACGTGAATTGAGTACAGAAACAAAGATATTGATTCACGGGTCAATCTTCAGACCAACTATTCTATATGGTAGCGAGAGCTGGGTTGATTCTGAGAATTTGATTCATGATTTGGAAGTGTCTGATATGAAAGTGTTGAGAATGGTTTCGAGAGTCTCGTGCCGTGATCAGTGGGAAAACGGAATCCGAAATGAGACGATTCGGGGGAATTTAAACGTCGATTCGGTAGGAGAGGAAGCAAGAAAATTCAGACTGAGATGGTTTGGTCATGTTAAACGCATGGGAGTAGAGCGATTACCGAAACGGATTCTGTTCGCCGAAGCTGATGGGCCGAGAGCAGTGTTGTCGAAAGTTAAAATAAATTTATCTAGATAAAGATAAGATATTATTGAGGTTTTGTCAAAATTATCTAGATAAAGATAATATGTTATCTTATCTTTTTATTGTTTTTTAGATAAAAAAAAGATATTTGATTAGGCAAAAAGAACATTCTCAAGGTCATTGCTTATCAATGGGCGTATGTTTTTTTTTCATATATTCATGTCAAAATTGCAATAGAATTGATTAGATGGGTACAAGAAAATTCATTCAAAATTGATTTGAGCACATTTCTTTCATTTTTTTTCGTTTCTCAATGAGATTTATTTCTTATTTGTTTTATTTTTTCAATGAATCATTGCTGATGAAGAAGCGAAAATTTTTGACATGTGGAAGGCAACTTTTAAATTATGTAATCTTTCACCAAAACTGTTGTAGCTGTCATATCAGCATCATCAAATAAGCAATTGTCAACAATTCGGTTTTGAAAACTCCCAATAATTTAAAGGAAACAATTTTCTTTTCTGTTCCAATTATGGTAGTCTGGGTGAATGACAACATCTAAAATTTAAAAATAAAAAATTAAAATATCTTCCAATATATTTTTTATAAAAAGCATTTCTTATTGAATAATGTGTTACAATTGTCACAGTGAACGGCAAGCCCAATCGATGCGTTTTTGTAAATGGCCAATATCGTCAAAAAAGACCTAACTTCTTATGCTGCTTCATATGATGATGCTATACACAATCCTTGTGTATGCTTTATGCTCGGGTCTATGCGATTCAAAATGGCGATGCCATATACAAGGGTTTTTCCTGCTCCGGGATTAGTTGTGGCCCAGATGTTTTGTGCTGGGTTTCTAATCAAACCTGGTATCAATGCTTCTTGAAATCTCGAAGTGGAAAAGTTGAGTGCTGTAATTGCAGGCAATATATCACCATCGTTGAATAAATAAACGAGGAAAATGTTACTTTTAATTATTATTATATTTCTAATGTTACCTGTTTCAATATTCCCAGCAAAGCTGACTTTAATTTAAGTGTAAAGGTCTTGACATTCAAAGTTTTTGTTTTTTTTTTATCATAAGCTACCATAAAAATCAATGATTTCAGAAAAGAAGCATATTTATTTCATTATATTTTTAAATCATTTTTTTCATTTGTGGAGGACATTCCCATAATAAATAAGCGCTTCTTGAGCCGCTTTTTTCAAACCCACTGTTTTATCGAAATTGTTTGCGAATGAGTCGAAATGAGCCAAAAATTTGTATAATTGTGTCGTATACATTTTTGTGACATGATAATCATTAAACCACACAACGGTTACCATTTTATTTGATGGAAAGCATTTTATCTTTGCTGGCCATGGAGCAAAACCTTTGATTTTCGCCCAGACCACCTCTCCAATATTAAATTCGCCCCCTTCTCGAACTGCAACAATGTTGTCAACACCTGCTTCGTCACATAATTTAATTTTTTTTGCTGCTTCTTTGCTTTCGTCATGCTTCAGTTTTCTTTTTGATGCATTTTTTGAAACCATTTCAGTGCATACCACCTCAACGTCGTTGATTTTGTTTTCTTTTTCCTTAGGAACGATGATTTTATTCTAATCAAATGAAATAGTATTTAGATAATTATAATTGAATATATAGATATATATACATACAACAGCACTAGTAAAAAGTCAAACCTCATTTTCCGTTGATGCAAATGTTTTCAATTTTCGGCGTGGAGCACTTTTCAAAGAACCATCGATTTTTCCAACGTCAATGTTAAGAGATCGGGCTTTGGATCGTGTTAAACGTGCGGTAGAGTTGACTACTCTAAGTCAATTGAATTGTAACACATTGAATATCAATTCTAATTATCGCATTTTTCCCCAGCTTTGCTGCAACCACGATAAAAAGAACACAAATCTTAGCTGGTTTTCAATTTTTCTTTGTATTTCTCCGATATCAGTTTTTGTCAAATTTTTAAGTTTAATAAAAACTGGTTTTACTTTTGTAAGTGCCGAGCATTTTGAAGTCTTATCTATGAATACTTTCTTATCCATTTTGTTTGTTGAATTTAACGAAAAGAATTGTTTTTACTCAAATAACTATGTTTCTAGCAATCAAAATAAAAATTAGTACTGTCTCACAGAATGTATGTATTCTTCAGTGTGATCTTTTGAGGTTAAGACATCTTTTGAATGACATTATCTTAGAATGTAATCAGTGACTGAACCACTTTAACTGTCATACAATTTCAACTGAACCTTTTCAATTGGATTGTTGATGTCATTACGACTTAACCTGTTTTACAGATTTTTTTTTTATTTCACTATAGGACGATTTGAAAAACTATAAATATATTATTTGTTAAATTAATTTGTTGTAAAAATGTTAACAAGAGCGACTAAACGAGTAAATGAATACATTACGGATGGAATTGAAGGTTTGTAATAATCCAAGAGAAACAATTGAGCTAATTTTGTTACTATCTTCAAGTCATTTATTTTCATATTACTCATTTATAGACTCTGATAGCATCGAACCATTACTCAAAAAGCCGAAAAAAGCCCCTCCAAAAATTTTGGACGGTTCATTTTTCACTATTAAGAAAGAGGATCTCGATTTGATCGAAGCACAATGTACTGAATGCGGGGAAATAAAAAAGGGAAATATTCGGAGCACTGGAAACTTCTTGAGTCACTATAAATCAAAGCATAAAAACCGCCTCGAAGAAATGAAAAAACATTTAGACAAAGTCCGTGCAACTGATGAAACCAATATGACATTGACAAAGAAAGCCCGACAACCTGGGATATTTGATGCTTTTTATCCTTTTAAGCCAGCAACGGGTGATGAGGTACTCATCATTTTGAATAAATTAAAAAAATCGCTACTAGCTTCTATTTCAAATATACTTATTTATTTATTTCAGATTGCTTCAAAAATAGTCAACTTCGTTGTGGATGGAAATTTATCGTTTAACGTGTCCCAATTGCCGTCTTCACGTGAGCTATTAGAAACAATAGCTGGGAGAAAGATAATGATGCCAACACGCCATAAATTCATGTCTACTCTTCATTCAGAATTTGAAAAGACGAAAACTGTGCTCAAAGAACGTTTGCGAAAACAGGAACACATTTGTGTAACAACTGACGTATGGTCTTTCCGTGCTCAAAGTTATTTAGGGGTAACCGTTCATTTTCTGAATCAATCATATCAAAGAGAGTCTTACATACTTGCATTTAAACAATTAAAAAAAAGACAAACATACGATGTATTGGCAAAAGCGTTACACGCAATTTTTAAAGACCATGAAATAGATGTGACAAAGATAACAAATATATTCACCGACGGCGGAAGTTCGTTCTGTAAAATGTTTAAGAAATATGGTGATAGCATCGATGTTATGGTGGTAAATGAAAGTGGACAAGAGTTAGATGTTGATTTGACTTTTGATGAGAATCCAGATGTATTTGAAGATAGTGAGCAGGATTCAAATGAACACACAGATGTTTTGCAAGGTGTTATGACAGACGAAAATGGCGAACAATTTATAAATGAAATAATTACGTTGCGTGACCTGCCAAGTGACGATATCGGCATTGCTGATAGAATTTCTGACGACGACATTCAGTATTTTG
This sequence comes from Obolodiplosis robiniae, assembly GCA_028476595.1. Lineage (NCBI taxonomy): Eukaryota > Metazoa > Arthropoda > Insecta > Diptera > Cecidomyiidae > Obolodiplosis > Obolodiplosis robiniae. Next base: position 32,229,088 of record CM052015.1, on the reverse strand, counting down.
AAGAAAGTCAACCAAATGAAGTTACGCTCGAACATCAAATAAAATTATTGGGATTACAAATTGAAAACCGCGCATTTTTTTCAAAATTTCGATCTTTATTATGGGAAAATGGTTACAAATTGATAATTCAAAGTATTGTCCATCGCTAGCCACAACTTTTTCCCATCTTTCTGGCAAATTACGGATTCCGCGTCGAAAGAAATCTGTGCTTTTTTCGGCTATCCATGAATCGACCCATTTTTTGCATTCCTCGTAAGAATGGAAATGCTGTTCAGCCAGGCCATGTGTCATTGATCGGAAGAGGTGGTAATCGGAAGGGGCAATGTCTGGGCTATACGGCGGGTGGGGTAGGACTTCCCATCGAAGCGTTTCCAAGTAGGTTTTAACGACCTGAGCAACATGTGGCCGAGCGTTGTCATGTTGCAAAATAACTTTATCGTGTCTTGCGACCGTTTCCGACCGTTTTTCCTTCAGTGCTCGGCTCAAACGCATCAATTGAGTTCGGTACAATGCTCCTGTGATGGTTTCGTTTGGTTTCAACAACTCATAATAGATCACGCCGAGCTGATCCCACCAAATACACAGCATTAGCTTCGAGCCATGAATGTTCGGCTTTGGCGTCGATGTTGATGCGTGGCCGGGGTAACCATACGATTTTTTTCGCTTCGGATTATCGTAATGAATCCACTTTTCATCACCAGTCACAATACGATGACACGAGTCTTCATCGAGTAATGCTTCCAACTCGTCGTCTTCAAACTTTTCCACTTGGCCTGGACGCTCTTTGTCTTCCACATCAAAATCACCACTTTTGAACCGCGCAAACCACTCCTGGCACGTTCTAATCGACGGAGCATATTCTGGTTATGCTTCGCATAACAAACGATGACTCTCGGAAGCATTTTTCTTCAGATTAAACCAATAAAGTAAAACTTCCCGCAAATGCTGTTTTGTAGGCACGTAGCTCGATATTTTCAACGCAATAATAAACTTGTGTATTCAACTGAATGATAAGTTTGACAGATCGTTTTCAATGTATTTTTTTATCCTCTTTAAGATACAATAGCTGTCAAAGTCAAAATAATGACATCTATGATAGATATGAAGTTAGTAACGAATGCGCGGTTTTCAATTTGTTCTCCCAATACCTCCACAACGAAGATGTATGTCCCACCTGTTAAATTTATTATCCAAAGATTTTGAAAACAATTTGGAAGGTCTTGCTAAAACGGCATACGAAAGAACATTTGATACTCTGAGGCCATTATGGTATATAGTTAGAAAGAGTTCACGTGCCAAAGATATTTGCAAAGATATTTTGGGCATAACTTTAAAATATCCATGCGAGACGCGTTGGAATTCTAAATTCGACTGCTTTAAACAACTAAACAAACCTGAAATTCAAAGAAAATTAAACGATGTCATTGAAGCAATTAAATTGGAATTAAAATCAAACTCTGCTGCGCAGTTGAAAGCTCTGACCAACAACAACTTCGTGGTTATGACGCAATACGAAAAAGTATTTGATCCGGTGTCAAAAGCGCTTGATATTTTGCAAGGTGAATTCAGTTGCAGCCAAGGCTCGATTCTTCCTGTACTGGTTTCCATGAAAATCCACATTTCGCAACTGGAAGTAACTAACAATATCATCCGAGACTTCAAAACACTTATGTTAAAATTGATTGAAGCACGGTTCAAAAAGAATTTTGAGTACAATGTTGGAAATAAGGACTTTATTCTATCTGCTATCTCACAGCCAAGCTTCAAGGACACATTTGTTGTACACAACGATGACAAAATATTTGCAAAAAATCTGTTAATATTAGAGTGCAAAAAATTGTGCGAGGAAAGAAATGAGGCATCATCCGTCGAAGAAAACCAAGCATCTGCAAGTACAAATGGTGGAATCGGTTTCATAGTGTCATTTCCATCAGGAAGTAATAGTCGACGAAACTCAATCGAAGACCAAATTGAATCTGAAGTAACGCAATTCCTTCGCGATATACGTACAGAAGTTCATATTTTGAATGAGTTTCCACGTATTTGAACTGTATTTTACAAATATAATTCTACTCTCTCATCCTCAGCACCAATTGAGAGAGTTTTCAGCCAGTCACTCATGATCTTCACACCGAGAAGAAATAGAATTTCTCCGGACAATTTTGAAAAAACACTCCATCTCAAACATAATAGAAAGCTTATTATTTATTATTCAAAGTAAAAACCATCGACTGTTGTTTCAAAAAGCGACGAATAAAATTATTTCAATAAATTTAACAAATCAGTGAGACTGTAGTTTTTCTTTCCTTAAATCATTTACACTGCCCTATTTTTGTTCCTTTATTTATGCCTATTAAAATAAATTAGTGACTATCTAGCAAAATATCTGTGAAAACTAAGATAGATAATGAAAATAAAATTCAATCTAGATAAGATAGCAAGATAATTTTTAAAAAATTGAAACAATTTAGATGAGATAAAAGATAATATCTTATCTTATCTTATCTTGTTTTTATAAGATTATCTTCGACAACACTGGCCGAGAGGTAGGGGTCGACCACGTAGACGTTATTTAGATTCGGTTAAATATGATTTGAATGCGAGGGGATATGAATGGTGTGATGAAACTCAAAACTTGGCTCTCGATCGGGGTTTGTGGAAAGGTATTGTTAGGGGTATATGAGGCATTTTGTTTCACAAAAAATACCAGACGCTGAAAGGCATTAATGGTCTATAAATGCTTGTTGTTGTTGTTGTTGTTCAAAATTACAGCGCTAAGGCAACGTGTAAAAACACAGATGAATATGACAGCAATAATTTCATTGATTTAGAAAAAAATGCCACCAACAAGACGATCAACTATAACACGTGGATTGAAAAGTCCCGAGGCTGACACCTAGATGGCGTCACTATTATAAAATCCTTATTATTTCTAGAAAGTACAATCTTTCAAACGACGCCTGTCAAAATTTCATGACAATCTGACGTTTAGTTCACAAGTAAACAGTGGTTTTAGTGAAGCATTTAGTGTGATATTTTCAAAAAAATGGATTCAAAGCAATTTCGTGTGTTGATTTATCATTGTTTTTTGATGGGAAAAAATACCGTCACAGCAAAATCTTGGCTTGATAAATGTTATCCGGACTCTGCTCCATCGAAAGCAACAGTGGAACGATGGTTTGCTGACTTCAAACGTGGCCGTACAGACACCGATGATGCTGAACGCTCTGGTCGTCCAAATGAGGCAGTTACTCCAGAAAACATCCAAAAAATCCTGAAAATTGTTCGAAGTGATCGTAAGCTGAAATTGCGTGAGATTGCTGACATCGTAAAGATATCAACGGAACGTGTACATCATATTTTACATGAACATTTAGGTATGAGAAAGCTATTTTCGAAATGGGTGCCGCGTTTTCTCACACCGGACCAAAAACAACAACGTGTTGATGATTCGGAGCGCTGTTTGGAAATGTTCAAGCGCAATAAACAGGACTTTTTACGTCGGTATGTGACAATGGATGAAACATGGATTCACCACTACACACCGGAATCAAATCTGAGTGGAAAGAGAGGGGTGAAAGCCGATCAAAGCGACCAAAGACGCAACAGTCGGCTGGAAAGGTTATGGCGTCTGTATTTTGGGATTCGCATGGTATAATATTCGTTGACTGCCTTGAAAAGGGAAAAACCATCAATAGCGAATATTATATGGCGTTATTGGAACGTTTGAAGAAAGAAATCGCAGAAAAACGGCCTCAAATGCAGAAGAAAAAAGTCCTCTTTCACCAAGACAATGCACCGTGTCACAAGTCATTCGTAACAATGGAAAAATTGTGTGAATTGCACTTCGAATTGCTTCCCCATCCACCGTATTCTCCAGATCTGGCCCCCAGCGACTATTATCTGTTCAAAGATCTCAAGAAAATGCTCCGTGGAAAAAGATTTGGGTCAAATGAAGAAGTTATTGCCGAAACTGAAGCTTATTTTGAGGGTATTGACAAATCGTACTATAAAAAGGGTATCGAAATGTTAGAGAAACGCTGGACTTATTGTATCGCCCTCAAAGGAGACTATCTTGATGAATAAAGTCGAATTTTGCCTAAAAAATTTATTTTTCTTAGTTAGCCTCGGGACTTTTCAAACCACGTGTTAGGTCGACGTACGCGTAATTCTACCTATAGATTGAATCAAAGGAGAGCGCAAAGTGTAGAGGAACGCTCGCAACAAAATCAAGTACAACAATTACGAAACGATCTATGACGACGTGATCGGCAGATCCAAATCCATTAAATCCAGCATCGAGACGAACGACACGACTTTCACGTCGTGCTGTGCAAGAGATGGAATATGCTGCTTTCGCTTACAATAGCGAAAATGATTATAGTGAACATGCCAATATTGGTGGAATGACGGTGAGATGTCCACATTGTGATGCAGTCAAATTTCAGGGTGAAACGCCTGGCATGTGTTGTGCTAATGGCAAAGTGAGACTGCCAGCATTTGAATCTCCCCCCGATCCACTTCATTCATTCATTTTTGGAACGTCGCAAACGTCTAAGCATTTTTTGTCTCACATTCAAGAATACAATGCTGCATTTCAAATGACTTCTTTTGGTGCGACCAAAATTGTAAGAGACAATTTCATGCCGACGTTTAAGGTGATTACTTCATGCGGAATATCATATGAAAAATGAGATCTGAGCAGCAATTTTTTTGATGTATTCAAGAATTCTGACCCAGCATCTAATTACATTTCACAAATATTACAGATTCAAGGTCAGATTTATTACCGAGCTGGTTCCTTATTGCCATATCCTGATGCTGATCATCAATTTTTGCAAATCTATTTTATCGGAGATGCAAATCGTGAATTGGATCGGCGTTGTACAATTGCTGCGCGTGCAAGGCGACAAATTGTTTCTGAACTTCAAACATTCTTACATCAGTACAATGAATTAATTCGATTGTTTAAAACCGCTCTCGATCGTATGCCATCTGATGATCACAGAATCGTTATCAGGGCTGACAAAACGCCCTTTGGAGAGCATGCGAGACGATTTAATGCACCAACAATTGACGAAGCGGCCATTGTAATTGTTGGAGACCAGTTTCAATCTCGCGATATTGTGCTACATCGAAGAAATGAAGAATTACGGCGTGTTTCAGAGCTTCACCGCAGCTATGATGCATAACAATATCCATTATTGCACTGGAAAGGTGACGACGGCTATCATATCAATATACGAATGATAGATCCACGAACAAGCACTAGTTCTTGCATAAAAATATCTTTGCCTAAACGTTTTATGCTGCATAAATAGGCAAAGCATAAACGCCGACGGACGACCGTGCGACACGGGCGACCGTACATTGCGAGGTGCGTGCGTTAGTGTGTGTATTCATACAACACACAGCTAACTACGATACGTTCGTCGCACGGTCGTCCGTCAGCGTTTATGCTTTGCATAAATATCTTACCTAATTTTATGCACGAACCAGTGCTTGTCCACGAACCGGTAAAATATATATGAATTCAATTTAATATGTGTTATTTCATAAAAAGAAGACATGATTTTAATTTTCTGATAATGTATTCATCATAGGTCGTGACGTAGAAAAATAAATGGTCTTACGTACGTAAAACTAACTTTTCCGCACATTTCCCGAAATTGTTCGGGCTTACGCATTTTTCATTGATTGCTACTCATATGTATTGGATTTAGTTTATTTCTTATCGAATCATCATGCAACTTTGAGAATAAATCGCAGAAAATTTGAAATCATTACGATGAGATAGCTTAATTACGATGAGTCATTACACATCATGTGATTTAAATTTACATTTTAATATAAAAACAAATAAACATCTCAGTTCCTAATTCTTACTTCAACGTTCTCTATTTTTGAATTGGTAATTACAATTACGAATTAGTTCACTCTGATGTGAACTTTCAATTCATGCCAACGATAGATATGGTTCTACATTTATGTTATGTACAACAGTATAACTTTCGATAACAGCATGAGCATTCACACTGATGAAAAAACACAGATTAGAAAATCACAAATACTTCATCCAATTTATTGATTTAAATATTGACCCCGAAAATTGAAAATTTTGTGAGGGAGCTGGTCTTAAATCTCATCAGAATGAATTGAAAAACATAGAAAATAATATTCTGACAGTTCCAATAGGAAACAATGTGAACTTAAGATAGCCGCCATACAATTTTTCAGTTTTGACCCCGAAAAGACCCGGAAAATCGAAAATTTTGCAGTAGAGGTAGTCCTATATCTCATCGGAATGACTTGAAATTTTGCATGACTCATTTTATTCATAAAAAAATAATATATTCAAAGTTTCAATTCGTTACAACGTGAACTTGAGAAAGTCTGCATACAAATGTTCAGTTTTGACCTCGAAAAGGTCCCAACAAACGAAAATTGTACAGGGGAGATAGTCCTAAATCCCATTGAAATGACTTGAAATTTTGCACGACTCATTTTTTTCATGAAAAAATAATATTCTGAAAGTTTCAATTCGTTACAATGTAAACTTGAGATAGCTGCGATACAAATTTTTCGTTTCGACCACGAGAAGACCCCGAAAATCGAAAATTTTACAGGGGAGGTAGTCCTGAATCTAATTGGAATGACTTGAAATTTTGCATGCCTCATTTTTTTCATAAAAAAATTATATGTTGAAAGTTTCATAATGATAGAATGCGAAATAGTCATAGTCCCCATACAAATATTCGTAATTATATTGAAAAACCGCCAATTTTTTGATTCCACTCCACTAGAGCTACCCGAAAAAATTATCCGATTAGGCTGAAAATTAATAGGTTTCTATTCTTAATGAATTCAAATGTGTGTGTAAATTTTTGTCCAATTCTAAAATCAATTTTTTGAGTTATCGTGTTAACAAATTTTTGCGTACAACGGACAACGTACAACGGACAACGGACAACGTACCACACACGGACAAAAAATTGCTCCAGGAATGGTTGCAATCGTTTTTTCTAGGTTCAAAACGCATAGAAAACTTATTCCGAGCGTTTTGAATTTTTTGGACCGATCGCAATACTTTTACCACACACAGTGGTGTGTGCGGAAAAGTAAAAAGTTAGTGGGATGAATTATTATTCGTATAGATTCATGATTCTACATAAAAAACAATATATTTGATGGTCAGAATCCAACAGATCGACACGATATAACAGCACGTGTATTTCGACAGAAAGTAAGAGCACTGATGGATTTGATTATCAAATTGCGAATTTTTGGAGAGGTGCGTTGCTGGATGTATTCGATTGGATGGCAAAAGAGAGGGCTGCCGCACGCGCATATCTTGATATGGCTGGTTCGTAAAATAACTCCCGATCAAATTGATAACATTATATCAGCTGAAATTCCAGATGAAATCAGCGATCCAGAATTATTTGAAGTTGTCACGAAAAATATGATCCATGGCCCTTGCGGTCAAATAAATATGAATTCGCCATGCATGATCGATGGAAAATGTTCAAAGCGATATCCAAGAGCATTAACTTCGGATACAATTACAGGTGACGACGGATACCCGTTGTACCGACGTCGGTCACCGGAGGATAATGGCCATACAACAACAATTAAAATACGCAAACAAGACATTGAAGTTGATAATCGTTGGATTGTGCCTTATTCTCCACTATTGTCAAAAGTATTTCAGGCTCACATAAATGTTGAGTACTGTAATTCTGTGAAGTCGATTAAATACATTTGCAAATATGTGAATAAAGGCAGTGATATGGCTGTTTTTGGAGTAGCTGGTGACAATAGCATTGATGAAATCGCTCAATATCAAATGGGGCGCTACATGAGCACTAATGAAGCTCTTTGGAGAATTTATTCATTTCCTATTCATGAGCGATATCCTGCTGTTGTTCATTTGGCTGTTCATCTTGAAAATGGCCAGCGTGTGTATTTTACCGATGCAAATGTACAGCAGAGAGCAGCACAGCCACCAGCAACAACATTAACTGCATTCTTTCAATTGTGCGAAAGCGATGAATTTGCCAGAACGTTGCTGTATTCAGATGTAACGCATTATTTCACTTGGACTGCAAAGAAATGGCAACGGCGTAAACAAGGAACACCTGTTGATGGCCATCCGGGTGTTTTTTTGCAGATACCATGGGAAGATTATACACAGTTCTTCCAAACAATGCAGAATGTTATTATTTGCGGTTGTTGTTAGTAAATGTTGTTGGACCACGTTCATTTCAACATTTGCGAAGAGTAAATGGTCATTTATTGTGTGACGTATCGTGAAGCATGCGAGCAATTAGGTTTGCTTGAAAATGATGCGCATTGGGATTTAACGCTTCACGATGCATCGATTGCTTCTTCTCCACATCAAATACGTATTTTATATGCCATAATCATATCAACATGTTTTCCATCAAATCCACTTGAATTGTGGAATAAATACAAAGATTTTATGGCAGAAGACTATTTGATTCGAATGCGTCATCACACAAGAAACGCTGATTTGCTGATTTCATTGGAAATGTATAATGAGGCATCGATAGCGATTGAAGATATGTGCCTTACGATTGCAAATAAAGCATTAGGGCAATTAGGTTTGTCACCACCCAATCGTCCAATGCATGATTTATTTGATCGAGAATTGCAACGTGAACAACAGTATGATCCCAATGAATTGCAAACATTTGTGAATTTGAATGTTCCCAAATTAAATTACCATCAAAAACATGTCTATGATACCATCATGCAAGCTGTACAAAATGAAGTCGGCGGATTATATTTTTTGGATGCGCCTGGTGGTACGGGAAAAACATTTGTGATATCACTGATTTTGGCAGTCATTCGATCGCAACGAAAAATTGCATTGGAACTTGCTTTGTCGGGAATCGCTGCTACTCTATTGGATGGTGGACGAACAGCGCACTCTGCATTAAAATTGCCGTTGAATGTGCAAGTGTGCTTATATTTATTGATTGATCACTTTAAAATTTAATCGATATTAATTAAAATGTAATTATTCTCAAATTAACAGATGATTGAACATCCCACGTGCAATATTTCAAGAAATTCTGCGATGGCAAAAATTTTGCAACAAGCAGCAATTATTCTATTGGATGAATGTACAATGACGCATAAAAAATCGCTGGAAGCATTACACCGTACAATGCAAGATCTACGTCAGAATCAAGAAATTTTTGGTAGTGCATTAATATTATTGTCAGGCGATTTTCGTCAAATATTGCCTGTGGTTCCATGATCAACACCGGCGGATGAGATCAACGCATGTTTAAAGTCTTCTCTTCTGTGGCGACATGTGCAAAAATTGACATTGAACATAAATATGCGCGTCTAATTGCACAACGACCAATCTGCAGATCGGTTCTCGAAGCAATTGTTAGATATTGGAAATGGCAAAGTTCGAGTCGATAATACAAATGGATTGATTACATTGCCGAACAATTTTTGTACCATTCTCCAATCAACAGAAGAGTTGATTGAAAGTGTATTTCCAAATATTGTTCAAAATTACAGGAATCAAAATTGGTTGAGAGAACGCGCAATACTGGCACCAAAAAATGTACACGTCAATGCAATTAATTATCAGATTCAAGAAAAATTGCCAGGTGCAGTGATATCATATAAATCTGTTGATAGCGCAATGAATGCAGATGATGCAGTGAATTATCCAATTGAATTTTTGAATTCACTTGAACCACCTGGTATGCCACCGCATTATTTGAATTTAAAGATTGGCTCATCAATTATTTTACTGCCTAATTGAAGCCACAATATTGACCGGAACAGCGAAAGGTGAAATTGTGCTCATACCACGAATTCCACTGATTCCAACAGACATGCCATTTGAATTTAAGCGTTTGCAATTCCCAGTGCGTCTATCATTTGCCATGTTCATCAATAAGGCGCAAGGACAAACGCTTCAAATATGCGGAATAAATTTGGAGGAGCCGTGCTTTTCACATGGACAGTATATACGTGGCCTGCTCAAGAGTTGGAACTCCAAATTGTTTGTTTATGCTCGCTTCAAATGGGCAAACAAAAAATATTGTATAAGGAGTACAAATTGAAAACCGCGCATTCGTTACTAACTTCATATCTATCATAGATGTCATTATTTTGACTTTGACAGCTATTGTATCTTAAAGAGGATAAAAAAATACATTGAAAACGATCTGTCAAACTTATCATTCAGTTGAATACACAAGTTTATTATTGCGTTGAAAATGTCGAGCTACGTGCCTACAAAACAGCATTTGCGGGAAGTTTTACTTTATTGGTTTAATCTGAAGAAAAATGCTTCCGAGAGTCATCGTTTGTTATGCGAAGCATATCCAGAATATGCTCCGTCGATTAGAACGTGCCAGGAGTGGTTTGCGCGGTTCAAAAGTGGTGATTTTGATGTGGAAGACAAAGAGCGTCCAGGCCAAGTGAAAAAGTTTGAAGACGAGGAGTTGGAAGCATTACTCGATGAAGACTCGTGTCAAACGCAAGAAAAACTTGCAAAATCATTGGGAGTGACACAACAATCCATCTCCTATCGTTTAAAAGCCATGGGAATGGTTCAAAAGCAAGGAAATGTGCCATACGAATTGAAGCCGAGAGACATCGAACGCCGTTTTTTCACTTGTGAACAGCTGCTTCAAAGGCAAAAACGGAAGGGTTTTTTGCATCGTATTGTGACTGGTGATGAAAAGTGGATTCATTACGATAATCCGAAGCGAAAAAAATCGTATGGTTACCCCGGCCACGCATCAACATCGACGCCAAAGCCGAACATTCATGGCTCGAAGCTAATGCTGTGTATTTGGTGGGATCAGCTCGGCGTGATCTATTATGAGTTGTTGAAACCAAACGAAACCATCACAGGAGCATTGTAACGAACTCAATTGATGCGTTTGAGCCGAGCACTGAAGGAAAAACGGTCGGAAACGGTCGCAAGACACGATAAAGTTATTTTGCAACATGACAACGCTCGGCCACATGTTGCTCAGGTCGTTAAAACCTACTTGGAAACGCTTCGATGGGAAGTCCTACCCCACCCGCCGTATAGCCCAGACATTGCCCCTTCCGATTACCACCTCTTCCGATCAATGACACATGGCCTGGCTGAACAGCATTTCCATTCTTACGAGGAATGCAAAAAATGGGTCGATTCATGGATAGCCGAAAAAAGCACAGATTTCTTTCGACGCGGAATCCGTAATTTGCCAGAAAGATGGGAAAAAGTTGTGGCTAGCGATGGACAATACTTTGAATAATCAATTTGTAACCATTTTTCCATAATAAAGATCGAAATTTTGAAAAAAATGCACGGTTTTCAATTTGTACTCCCAATATATCCAAATGTTTTGGATTGACATTAATAATTTTGAAATACAATGCATTCATTTCATTAAAAAAACCTATAATATTTCATTTCTTTTTTTTGGTTGGTTGCAACGAAGTGCAACGGGGTCCGCTAGTATACTCAAATAATCTTGTGCCTAGAATTCATTCTCCTCACAGTCGTGCTACTAATCACATTGTCCGTTACACAAATTTCAAATTGATATTAAATTATAATTTTAGTGAAGAAAACCCAAAACGTCTTTATTATTTCAAATATATTTCATTGAGAAACACTATAAAAGTGGTGACCCCGTTAATGTAAAAAAATACGCAAAAATAACTTTGTTCATAAAAAAAGTAATTCAGATCATTCAATGGTGCTTATACCCAAAGTAGACACACAAATCCAAAAACAAATTGAATTGAGTTACGACTAGGGAATCGTAACGCAGTGATATGGTCTCAGCATTTCGAAAAACGTGTTCATGAAAAAAACGCTAGCTACTTGCGTCGGTTTTTAACCATCACACTTTTCAACGCATTATTATCGCACGAACGCGTTTCTTTTTACAAACGTCAAATCAACGTCTCGATTGTAAAGTAATGTAGTTTTTGAGTTTTTTTGTTGCAAATAAGTTAAATAATAAAGAAAACAAACATCCTGTTCAAACATATTTTAAATACGACGAAGAATTGAACAAAAGTGTTTGCAATACATGCAAAAAAGGTTTCAAAGGCCGACATTCTGGAAATCTATTGCAACATTTGAAGAGAAAACATCGTCCCCTGTACACTTTGATGTTGCCAAAATGCACAGAATTTACCCAGAAGAAAAAAGGAACAGAAAAAATCTACAGTCAGTGTAACTTACAATGTGAATGATTTGACAAAATCACTGGTTGCTTGGGTGACATTGGATGGACGGCCCTATAGTATATTCAACGATGTTGGCACAAAAGGAGTTTTGGAACCAATATTTCAAGCATTTGCTGATGCTCACATCAACTTTCGGATCACCAATGAAAATATCGTGGGCCATTGTAAGAAGTTTGAGCGAAACATCTTGGAACAATTAATCAATGGAGTGCGCGGAAAGCAGATTTCAGCAATAATTGATATTGTTGACATCCAAAATAGGTAAATAAATTGATGATTAAATGAAAGTAAACGAGAGTGATTTTTTCTGTTTTCAACGCTTCTATTTTCGAACCATTTTAGATCTTACCTTGGTATCAGTATTAGATTTGAGCATGGTGGGAAGCCTGTAACACGGTTCTTAGGAATAAAGCGGTTGTTATCGAATCACACAGGTGCATTGATGGCCCGATTGCTGAAAGACAGCCTCGAAACAATAAGACTTACAGTCGGCGGCGTGCAAAGCAAATGTGCCGCCTGAGGCAATGGTCTAAAATGTATTAGATTATTTAATTGTTCCAAGTCTTACGGAATTACCAGATAATGCATCAGATGGTCTTGAAGACGAGAATTTAGAGCAAGAAATCGAAGAACAAGAAATTCGCCAGCAACAACAACAAAGACAGCAAGCAAGACAACGTGCAAAAATGACTGAAACGGTGAACAAACCCGATGCACTTAAAACCAGTGGAAATATGGCTGAAAACTGGCGACAATTTAAAAGAAAGAGGTTCGGAAAATTATCAAAAATATTGGCCACTGATTCTTTTCAATAGATGTCGCACAGAAAAAGTATTACTCTATATGACTATTAACTGTTTTTGATAGAATGCAGTAGGGAGCGCTGTATGCTCTCTATTATTCAACATCAAAATTGCACAGAAAAAACAAAAAATGTTCATTTATTTAGTAAATAAATATGATTTTATAACATCTAAAGGGTGATTTTTTAAGTGGTTTCTTTTTGAAAATCGAAAAAAACGCAAAAAATTTCGAAAAGTGAATCAAATCTTTATTGAAATCGATAAATTGGTTCTTGCCATTTACTTTTTGAAAATAATTTCATGCCCCACAAAAAATAATCAAGGGGCGTTAAATCGCACGATCTGGCCGGCCAATGAACGGGGCCGAAACGAGAGATGAACTGTTCGCCGAACTTACGGCGCAGTTCGTCCATGGATGGACCCGCTGTGTGGCTGGAGGCGCAAGCGTTGCTCGTTTGTAAGTCTTTCCATCTTGAAATTGCAAAGCATACTGAGCATTTTTGACTGTGACAGACGTCAGTTGGAATTTGACATCTGTCAAAAAATTAAACGTCAAAAAGAAACCAGCTAAAAAATCACCCTTTATTACTATTTTAATATGTTTAGAAATTGATTTGCGAATTCCATTATATCCAAAATAATTGAATAAAACATTACGATTTAATGGCATCAAATACAGAACATCTGATCTACAGCTATTCAAAAAACAGCTGATCGGACACAATCAAACAAAGTAACGACTTGCACAATACAGCAATCATATATTCATTGCTATATATTGCGAAACACAGAGAAGGGAGAAAAAGACGCATTTATTGAATGGAAGCTATATTGACGCATTACTGATAACTCAAATGTATATGTTTGGTAACTTGGCGCACACCACATTACTCTAACTGTCGATCGTATTCATATTCGGAGTATGTGTGCGGACTGTATTCGGAATGTATTTGTATGCGTCTGGTTTGTCTTGGCAGTTGCATACTTGCTATCATCTGCTACATAGCATAGTGAAAATCGAGATTATCGAGTACACACGCGCAGCTCAAAATGTACCGACAGCTTATGAATAATTACGTGCTTTCAAATAGTTCCATGGTATGATAGCAACACTTTACCATCATAGGTTTAGTATGAATGATCAATTGATCGACTACACATGATAATGGAGGAAAGTCAATCGTTGATAAGTTTAATAGAAGTGGATGAGAGTTCAGAAGAAAATGATAATGCTGGTTCATTGATTAGTTTGATAGAAGTAAGTGAGAGTGAGAGTGAAAGAGAAAATGCAAGCAACGAAGGGAAATCTCAACTTAATGGTGTTAAATTAAAAAATATACACAGAGTCGTTCGAAATTGGAGGAAATGTTTTGCATGTAGCGAAAAAAAAAGTTTGCAGCGCCCATGTAAAAGTATGAGACTGTACTTTTGCAAATCGAAGAAAATTTATATACAAAAGAATGATCGTGTATGCAAATTCCATTCACAACGCCAATCTTGGGACCGAATTCGTTGCAAAAAAGTTTCAAACTTTAGTAGCAAAATCGTTAATGAAGTGATTTCTTTTCTTCTAAATCAACCTGCAAAAGAACGCCCAGCTACAAATGTAGAAATTGGATTAACCGAACTGCAATTCCAACAAGTTTTGCGTGAAATTGGAATACCGCATAATCCGAACAAGAAACAAAATAGTCTTATAATAGCTGTTAGATTATACATGGAAAGACTTCGCCACGGACATACTAATGAACAAATGGCTCATCGCCATAATATGGGACGTCAAACCATTGGCAAAAAAGTGAGGTGTGGCAGAACTTTACTTTTAAAGCGTTTCGTTCCAAATTATCTTGGATACGAAGGCAAAAGTCATGAAAGGCTACTAGATCACACAACCGAACTCGCACGTATGCTCTATTGCGATAAAGATGCAAACAAGTGTGTCGTTATATGCGATGGGACTTATGTTTACACTTGTAGTAGCAGCAATTATTCACATCAACGAAAAATTTATTCTGGCCAAAAACACCGTCACTTATTCAAAATTTTGAAATTTACTGCCGTCGATGGTACAATTATCGACATGTTTGGACCGTTCCCAGTAGTTAATTAATTCGGTTTTAAAAAAATTGATTATAGTTGTTTTTGAGTTATTATAGTTCGTTTTCGCCTTGATTACAAATTTACACCTTAAAAATTTTTTACTCACTTCGCTCGCAAGACTTCCACCTACCAAGCAACCGTCTCTTTTCAAACTTACACACATTTCATATTCATTTATATTCATATTTATTTATTTCTATTCATTCAATGATAACAATTACAATGAATTTAAAAAGTGCAAAATACCGAAAAAGTATATGTAGAAGTTTGTTTTAATGAAAGTGATAAATATAGAATCATTTAAAATGAGTGAAATTTATCGTCTATAAGAATAAATTCATTTAATTTATTTGGCATCGATTGAATATTTTTGTATACTTCAAGTGAACACAACTTGTCGTGCTTTGGCTGCCGCGAACTTTTGTATAATCGCTTCCTGTGGAATAGACTCTAACATTTCGGATTCAATTGATATTACTGCTAAGTTGCTAAGCCGATCTTGTCCCATTGTAGTGCGTAAATAATTTTTGGTAAGTTTGAGCTAAGAGAAACTAGCTTCGGCTGTTGCTATCGTCACTGGCAAAGTCAAAAATATCTTCAAAGCTGTTGACAAGTTCGGATAGATTGGCTCTAAACCTAACTCATTGATTTTATTCAGAAATCCCATTGGCGTTTTTTCATCATCATTATCAGTCAGTATTTGGAATGATTTAATTTCATCGAGTAATTGAGTAGCGCTCACGTCTTTAGTTCCGTCTTGTGTTGAAGTTAATGCATCTTCAAGTTGTTGACATTGATCTAGTGAAATATCTGTGGAGTACAGATCAAACAAAAATCCAAATACTTTTTGTATTTCGGTCAAATGCTCGAAACGTTCTTGTAACATTGTGATTGCTGCATCCAGAATGGGATAAACAAAAGACGTTTTAAATTTATTTTTATCATCTTCATCGAAACTGTCTTCCACTGGGAAACGGCTTGTTCGTTGTTGAGTCGCCATATTATCAATTGCAATTGGTTCAAAATTGATTTTATTCTTTATTTGTTTTGCTTTTTCAAACCATTCATCGATTATGGCACTATTTTGGCGCATTTCCTTGAACTGCTCATTCATGCTTTCGATTAACTTCAAACAGTAAGCGATATCGATTGAACGCGATTGCAGAGATTTCGAAACAATATTTATTCTCAATAAAATATCGTGCCAAACAACGATGCCACAAACAAATTTGAATTTACCAATTTTCCTTGCAATATTGTTGGCCTTATAGCTGTTATCGTCAGGTTTCGGTACGTTTGCAATTTCACGAAAGGCTGCATGAATTTTCGGTAAATTCAGCAAAAGTACTTTTGTTGCAGCTTCTCGGCTGGACCAGCGAGTAGTTGATACATTTTTCAAAGTGATTTTCCCATCTTCGGCGAATTTTTGTAGAATAGCCCAGCGTTTCGGCGATTCCGAGAGAAAAGCATAGCATTTTTGAACAGTTTCGAAGAATTTGAATGTGCTATCGTCGGTTAGCTTAACGGTATCATTCAGTGCCAAGTTCAATTTGTGGCAGGCGCACGGAACAAATATAGCTCGCGAATTCATTTCATGTATACGGTTCTGTACACCTTTGATTTCTGCCGCCATGTTGGCACCGTTGTCGTATCCTTGGCCTCGAATATTTTGAACTTCTAAATTAACTTTTTTGAGTTCAGCGATAATTGCATTTGTTATTCCTTCCCCCGTTGAATTCATACATGGAGAAAATGACAGAAATCGTTCTTGAATTTTGTACTTGTTATCGTTCAAACATAGCTCAACGTAGCGAAGAATAATGGACATTTGTTCTACGTGTGAGAGATCCGATGTACAGTCAACCATAATTGAGTAGTATTTGCTTTCCGCAATAGCATTTATTATTAATTCTGTCACACTATTGGCCATGCATTCAATTAATTCATTTTGGATTCGGTTCGATAAATAATGACGTTTGGTGGTCGTTGTGGCTCGATTTAAATGATCTTTCATTACTGGGTCGAATTTGGCAAGCATTTCCATCAGTTTTAAAAAGTTGCCATTATTTTTGTCGTACAATTTGCTTGTGTGTCCACGAAATGCAAGCGATTGTTGTGCGAGAAATTGAACGCTAGCGACGATACGTTTCATTACTTCTTTCCAGCGATCAATTTCCTTATTCAATAGGTTCTGTTGTATTGCATCAATTGTTTGATTCATTCCCAACAGTTTGCGAAAATCGAGCCAAGTTTTGAATGCCGTATGATGCTTAAAACTGGTCTCGTGACTGGTCACATCTCGTATAATATTTTTCCAATCTGAATAGCCACGACCAACAGCACAAAATGAATTTGCATTTCGATTGAATAAAACGCAAAACAAACAATACACTGAATCACTGGACTGTGAGTAAATTAACCAATCGCGCTTATATTGAGTACCATTTTTATGTGTGGCATAAAAGATGTTGGGCTTGAAACTACGACCATCACTCATTGGATAAATTGTGCCTTGTTCTGGGATCGGTTGTAATCCTGATTTAACGATATTTTCACGAAACGATTCATGTAAAATGTCAGGCCAAGTATGTGGATCATATTCAATTGTTTCATTTTTCTGTTCACTTTCACTTGTCTGCTCATTGTCACTTTGTGCCTCACTTTGTTTCTCACTTTTATCATCACTTGAGTCCATGTTCTTTTCACTTTGATGTGACATAATTTTTAGCAATTCGTTTAAGGAACTAGCGAGTACGGCATCTTCATTGCCACTTTGATTTTCAATTTCATCGCTACTTTGATTGCCACTTCCAATATCAGTTGATTCGATTGATTCGATATCCATTTCTGAGGATGTACTTGTTTTTAAATATTTGTCAAGTGAACCTTTAAGCTCAGTAGCCTCTTTATCACGTTTGATCTTTTTCTGGCGATAGCTATGGCCACTTTCTTTCGCTCGCTTTCTTTCACTCATTTTCGATCGAATAAATTGAATTTCAATGCATCCGTTCAGTTTGACATCAACGGTCAGAATAAACGAACAATCAGAAATATTTGGCGACAACGACCACTCAAAAATGAAAAGTGTTCTAATTGACTAATGGAAATTTCTAGCAAAGACCGAATAAACGATAAACTTTAAAATTCGCAGTCAAAGTCACTACATAAACATAAATATCAATCGTCATGAAATTATTGAGATATATGGAATAAAGTTTATTCAACAATTGTTTATGTTTATGTAGTGACTGAATTGAGAATTTTTAAGTTCATAATTTATTCGATCTTTGCATAAACACAAGTGCTGATTGTCCACTTGTTTTTCGATGATTCATTATTATTGTTCCAGTAGAAATATATTTGAAGCATGCATGGTGCGACTCACGTTCATTTGCACACACAAAATTCGCAGAATCCCAAAGAAACACACTCATTCTTGTGTTTATAATTTGTCAATAAGAATAGAAATACTTGGCCTTCGGAGAAATTGTTTTGGTTATTTTTTGTTTGTTTGTGCAACAGTTGTGCTTATCTTAACTAAAACACACGCTCTGTGCAATTCTATATGGGAAAACGACGTGTATTGGCAATGAATAAAATCAAATGGTGTGTTGGTTACTATATCAAAGGCTATGCTTACAATTTAGAGTGAATCGCCTCTTGGACTCATGGCAAATAAAAAGAGAATGAAATTATGTGTATGAAAAGTATATATCACATTTCTTTCCCGTTCAATTTGTTCCAAAACAACTGTAAAAAAAATTTTGCTCGCTCCGCTCGAAAATTATACCTGAAACATTTTTACCTTAAAAAATTTTTTGCCGCCCTTCACAAGGTGCCGCCCGAGGCAGTTGCCTCGTAAGCCTCGTGCTTCGCACGCCGCCGCATATGAATACCTTTCTCATGAACAACGAGAGGATTATGATAGAATGGCACGTAAAGCTTTTGCACGGGGTTTAAAAGATTCTAAATTGCGTGAACGACTAATTACCCGTGGCTCTAACTCCCTACAAGAGGCAATTGCATATGCTATTGACATAGAAAACGAAAATTTAAATAGCATATCAAACAATGAAATTTTTTGTAAATACTGCAAAATGGTGGGGCACAGAGAAAAAGACTGTAGAAAAAAAGAGAACCACGGGGGAATGAATCAATTCATCAATGCTCTACAATCAACAGGATTGTGGAACAATAATGGCCAACCAAACAGACCAAACAACCTCAATTTTCCTGGGAATTACAATCGCCGCTCCACTAACTCCCCAACCAATAATTACAACCGGCAAAACTATTCTACCAACAGAAATTGGAATTCAAATAACATTCATTGGAACAATCAAAATCAAAATCAAAATCCAAATCCAAATCCAAATCCAAATTATAAACAAAATAACAATGGAAATTACTCGCGTTATAATAATAATTCAATCGACAATCGAAACTCGTATCAAAATCGCAACAATTCAAATCAAAATAATCGCGGAAATTTTGCACAAAATCGCCACATGGGTGCAACTTACCATATAAGCCCTCCAAATGAGCCAAACAATCATTATTACCCTCCTGCAAATTATCCTCAAAACCCACCTAATTTCAACCCTGATTTTCAACAAAATCACTGTCCCTCCAATCAACAAAAAAACTAAATTCGATGGAATATGAAGACCGGCATTTTCCATCAACCGACAAAACGATTTCAATTAATTTCAGGCAATTTGAAAATGATAACTCGATCTCACAACGACTTCAAATCTTTCAAATTTTCTCAATAAGCAATTCTAATATAACTTCGCAACCAATCATTATTGAAAATGGTGCCGCCTTCATTTATTTAAACACAAATCTTACGCACAGACCTCTCAAAATGTTGATCGATACGGGCGCTGCCATTAGTTTAATTGATATCGACATAATTAAAAGCACAACAATTAAACATGACCACAAAATAAATATTTTTGGAATAGTCGGAAAAGATATATCCATAAAAACGGCCGGAATAGTCCATGGTATGTCGGCAATTGGTGGATCTATGTTGGGCACCTCTTTACATTTAGTCGACCGTTCTTATTCAGGCCCAGCAGATGGATTCCTGGGTTTTGACTTTTTGATTCAATACAAATCAGTTATCGACGTGAACAAATTATTAATTACATTTAGATTAGATGAAATCGTTATTACAAATGAAAATCGGTCAAAAGACAATGAAAATAAGCCTAACGAAACCAAAAGCTCTGAAAATGAAGAAAATTGCGAAAATTCCGATAAAAATTTTAATGAATATATCTTAAGTTTTATGAATTGTTATGATTTTGAATACGACATAAAAATAAAACCAAATCAAAATAAGAAAAATATTGCGAAAAGAACAAATAACAAAAATAAAAATATATTACAAATAATTGAATTGAAAAATAATAAAAACGGAACTAACAATAATGAAAAAATCAAATATATGAATGATCGCGCTACAAAATACGAAATTAAAATTAAACATTATTTTCAAGCAATGTGCTATTATACAAACGAACAAAATGAAATTGAACAAAGGAAAGTAAAAAACTTAGGAAATGATACACCAACAAATTATAATCAAAATTCAAATAGTGTTAGAAACAAAAACATGCGCGCACCAATTGAAAACATTCGATCAAACAAAATTGATAGCTCAAATTTGAATCAAGATTCAACAAAATTTTATTACAATAAGAATATATCATCAAACCATACGAAATTCAATGATAAAATTTGCGGTTCAAACCAAAATAAATCAAATCAAATTTATAATTTCAAGTTAAATTCAGATAATGGAAATACAAATCGCGCATTCTCTATTTACAACGAATTAAAGCTCGATCAATGCTCAACCGAAGAAAAATATTTTATTAAATCAATTTGCAATGAATTTCCAAATCAATTTTATATGAAAGGCGATATGCTTGGCTGCACTAAAATTCTTACACATCAAATCAAACTTATTCCAAATGCCAGAATAGTAAATATCCGCCAATATAGAATTCCTCACAGTCACAAACAAATCTTGAATGACATTATAAGAGAATATGAAAATCAAGGCATTATTGAAAAATGCCAATCAAATTTTAATTCGCCAACTATACTTGTTGGTAAAAAAGATGATCAAGGTGATAAAAATGATTATCGCTTTGTAGTTGATTATAGAAAATTAAACGAGATAATCGAAATCCAAATTTTCCGATACCACTTATTGATGATATTTTTGATGGATTAGGGGGTTGCAAATATTTTTCAACCCTAGATATCAAAGGCGCATTTCACCAAATAGTCCTTGATGAAATTTCACGGCTGGAAACTTTCAATACCGTTGGATACGTATGCCAATGGGTCTGTCTACGGCTCCTCTAACATGACAACGTGCCATTAACCAGAGCTGACATTGGCACCAAAAGATGGCGCGCATAATGGTTTGAGCATGCGATCTTATCAAGTGCGCGCACCTTAAAACATACATATTCTAAGTGCCGCACTCACAATATATTTCACTTGTCTTTTGATACGAAACATTTGTAGAAAAAATTATAGATTCACTTTTAATGGTAATAATAAGATTTTTTTTTTCAATAAATTGATTATTTTCAATATTTTAAATTTAAAAAACTAAAAATTGCAAGATTTCATTGTATCATAAATACGTCATTTGTTTGAAATACGAAATGATATCGCTACGTAAACCAAATGTCAAAAGTGGAACTGAATGTTCAATACATAGAAAACATGTAAACATGTTCAAGTCTGAAAGAGAAAAAATGACAGTTATTGTGAACAAAATAAATATCTCTAAGATCATAGATGGCATAGACTTTTTTAAATTCTATCTATGGGAAACGAATATATAAAACCAATAGAAATGTTGTGTCGTCAACTTCAGTCATTTGCACTGAAGACCTATTCTGTGTCAACGCAAGCTGTTAATACTGTTTTGCCAATAATCATAACAATAAAAAGTCTCAACGTTGATGGTCTAATACATATTTCAACATCAGCAATTATCTGTGTTTTAAGTTATAATGTTGAATTAAAACCAAAAATGGCAGGAAAAAAAACAACCGATCAAAAGTTAACACAAAAAGTGCACCTCAAGCAAAAATATCAAAACGAGGCAGACCAAAACGAAACATAAAACCAAAATTCAATGAGAATGAATATAATGTTGTTTTGGACGACAGTATGAACGGATCACCAATGAAAGCAATTCGATTGGAAGACACTCTCTCAAACGATATTGACAAACAAAGTACAGATTCTGTTGTTATCAGAGACAGACCTTTAACTTCACTGAATGTATCATCAGGTATGTATTTTTGTATTAAAAAAAAATAAAAATAAATTCAATCATATTGTATCACCTGACAGTGTCCAGAAGTTTTCCGAGTACAATGAACAACGCGCAAAACTTAAATTCAGTCAGTGGTAATGAAATGGCCAAAGAACCAAATGAGATTACAACACATACTACAAGTGTTTCAAACCAACGCAACAAACGTCGCTCCAACGATGATAGTTCAATCAATAATTTGGATCAAATCGGCACCATGGCAAATGATTTTGAAATGACACACGATCGAGATATACACCAAACCGCCTCAAAGAAAAAACTAGTTGAAGTAAATCCAAAGCAAAAACAAAAAAAAACTTCGCCCAGAAGATGAACGCACTTTGAAAATTTTATCCGAAAAATTCAAACAAAGTGAGAATGGAGCTGTGTGTCAAGTTGATTTGTGCAAATCCAATCCGTTAAAATCGATCAAGCCATCTAATTTGAAACGCCATCTTTCCCAAGTTCATCCAAAGACATATGAAAAATTATTTCCGAATGAAGTCAGCCAAAAGAAACAAATTGAGATGGAAAAACTCAACATTTTACAAGATGCTATTGAACTTGTAACTGTAAATGGTTATCCATTTTCCATGCTTAATGCATCTGGAATGCGTGGATTTATTCAATCGCGTCTGCAGCCATTACGTTTGGAAGGACGAACTTTGGCAATTAATAGATTGGATATCGTGAAAAAATTAGCAGAAATGAGTGAAATAGTAAGAGATAGAATTAAAGCTGAATTGAATGGAAAAAAGGTGTCGATTATGTTTGATGTGTGTACAATAGCAGCACTCTCGGCTTTAGGTCTTAATGTGACGTATATGGAAAATGATCAAGTCATCTGCCGGTCTTTGGGTGTTATCAAAATTGAAAAACGTCACACAGCAGTAAATCTTGCTGACATGTTATTCGATCTTTTGGCCAAATTTGAAATACCTTTGTCAAAAGTTTTTTCTATCACAACCGATACAGCAAAAAATGCAGTCAATACGACCGAGATTTTGAATATGGTTTTGGCCAACAGGAATGATGATTCCGAGGATATTGCACAACAAAGCATTTTCGATATTGAGCCGGATGATGACGGATTTGATATTGGAATTGATATTGAAAATGAAATGGAAATTCAAAAAATTATCGACAATACTGAATCTTGTTCACTGTTAGTTCAAGAAATGGCTGAAAAAGTAGTAGGTCAAAATACTTCAATTGAATTCATCAATCAAATTAATTGCTGCACTCATGTCTTACAATTGGCAATAAAATCAGCTTTAAATGAATCAGATGCACTCAATTTAATTGAACACACCAAGAAAATGTGTCTTCTGATGCGCACACAACTTGTTATGATTGAAATAAGAAAATTGGGAAGTAAAATTATTCTGCCTCCTTTGGATAATGTTACTAGATGGAATTTGATGGTGAGTACTATTGATTGACATTTTCAGAAAAAAAAATTGTTAAAAAATGTTTTTCATGCGTTTTTACTTATTTCTTTTTGTATTAAATAGTGTCGGGACTTCCTTAAATCAACTATCGTGCTGTGATAAATTTGGTTCAGAGTTCATGGTCAGTCAAGAATTTTGGGAGCAATTGGAAGAAATTATTTCTGTTCTCAAATCGGCATATAACGTGACAATTGATATGCAGAGGATTGGATATAGTTTATCGGATTTTTACATCAGTTGGATACGCATTACCAAGAATTTACTCCGCATCGAAAAGAAAAATCCCAAATTTAATTTGGCATCAAAGTTAATTGAAACAATGGAATTCCGAACACCGTCCTTGTTCAAGACACCACTTATGATGTGCAGCATTTATTTAGACCCAAGAATTATGTTTAAATTATCTGACGAACAGAAAGTAACAGCTGCTATGGATTTATTAAAAATTCATGAAAGAATTACTAATTCTTGTAACATAAATGTTGAGCAGTGTGCTAATGATACTTTAGATGAAATTCAAGAGGATTATCATGCTGAAAACTTTCGATCAAATCAAAGAAATTCAGATACTTTATTTCAAGAAATGTCCATATATGAGAATGAAAAACCGTTTGAAATTCGGGCAGATGTAATGCAGTCCTGGGTAGAGAATGCAAGCAAATATCCATTGCTCAGACCACTAGCTAATTTGTTACATGCTGTTCCATCCAATCAAAGCTGTACAGAACGATCGTTCTCATCGTTTTCTTACATTCGCAACAAGCATCGAATGTCCATGTCCGCTGAAAACCTCTCCAATGTTCTGATGATTCGTTTAAACAAAGATATTTTTTATTCTGTTCGGGAAAACCAAATTCAAAAAATTTTAAGCCGTTGATTCAATTATAATAATTCAAATAAAATGTTCACAACAATTTATTTAAAATAAAACGTCTTCTGAAAATTATTCAAATAAAACCAATAAGCATAATTCCAAATGATTATAAATATCTTTATTTATTTTATTTCATTTTTTATTCGTAATGATTTCTCTTAACCGGAATTATACATAACTTTGACTTTATATGATTTTCACAGCATTATGATTTTAACGATTTTTTACACAACATCGCGTTAGAGTTAATTAAAACGAAGTTGAAGGCATTTGTCATGAACAAATTGTTCAAAATTTGCCAATCGAGTTTGGTTTCGGCCCACTCTATTTTTAAAGATATCTGGAAAAAAAGAAAGTTACGAATTAATAAAAAAAGCAATTCAAGAAATAAAATAAAGGGTTGTCCATAATAGACGCAGGAAAGTAAACGCATATTAAAACTACAAGTATTATTTATGAAACCAAGTCAGGTACTTTATTTTGAAGGTTCATCTATACCATTTATGTATGGAATATAATATCGCTCAAATGTTCACCACGACTGGATTTACAGACGTCGATACGATGGTCGAAATTTTCGATAACATTTTCCAATAGGGACACTTCTATGGCATTTATCTCATCAATGATGTTGCGTTTTAGGTCCTGAATGGTAGCTGGCTTATTCACGTACACTTTGCTCTTCAAAAATCCCCATAAAAAATAGTCGAGCGGTGTCAAATCGCATGATCTTGCCGGCCAGTTCACATTTCCATTTCGAGAAATTAAGCGATCACCAAAGAACGATTGCAATTGCTGGATATTGGCACGCGTAGTGTGACAAGTTGCACCGTCTTGTTGAAAAAAAACATCGTCCACATCCATTCCTTCAATTTGCGGCAAAAAATAGTCCTCTATCATTGCATGATATCGTTCAGCATTGATGGTAACCGTGTTTCCGGCCTCATCTTCGAAAAAATAAGGTCCAATGATGCCTTTTGACCACAATGCGCACCACACAGTCACTTTTTGAGGATACATAGGCTGCTCTTGATATTCACGAGGATTTTCGTTGGCCCAAATGCGACAATTTTGTTTGTTTCCGTTCCGTTCAATGTGAAATGCGCTTCATCGCTAAACATGATTTTTGATGAAAATTGAGCATCAATTCTCCGGTGTTCAATGAGCCAATCTGAGGACACACGACGCGAAAAATGGTCAATTGGCTTTAGTTCTTGGGTCAATTGAATCTTGTACGCGTGGAAATTCAAGTCTTTGTGCAGAATGCGGTTCAAACTGGTTCTTGAAATGCCCAATTCAAGTGACCGACGAGTTGTTGATTGTTTCGGATCATCTTTCACACTTTGCTTTACAGCAGCGATATTTTCAGGTGTACGAACACTTTTTGGCCTACCACCTTTTGGCAAATCAGCAACAGAACCAGTAGCTTCAAATTTTCGCACCAAACGACCGATGGTTGTCTCATTTGGACGATTATTGCGACCAAAATGTTCACGAAGTGCGCGAAACGTATTTTTTATTTTTGCACCATTTTTGTAGTGCTCTTGAATAACTTTATAATTACATTCATTACTTTTTTTAATTTTATTGAACACAACATAACCTACCCTTGACAAAATTCAAAATATCATGGTCGAGTTTGTATTGTTTAAGAAGGCTCACATTAAAAGCGGAGAGCAGCAAGAGATCAACGAAAATTTTATCCATATTTGTATTGTTTCTTGAGGTTGAGCTTTTGTTTATATAAACGAGTCTGTTTACAATGTCGCCGTTCAACTTGACGCGTTTTCCGTTCACAGTGTAAATGCGTTCTGATTTGGGCTATAGAAAGAAGAATGTAAATGAATATTTTTGTTACTTCGATATTTAGCAAGAAATAACACTAAAATGTTTCAAATCATACTGTGCGCAAAAAAGGATATCTTCCCGAAATCACATCGAATGCCGCGAATGGTTTGTGCCCACGAATATTTTTAGTTAAACAAATAACATCATCATGTGAATTGTTCGAATGATTGACTTGGTTAGTCTAAAATATAGATAAAAAAAAATTATAATTGTGTTTCAAACAATGTTTCATTAGGTCAAAAGTAAGTTGCGTACCTTTGCAACTGTAACAGCTTCGATAATTGGAGATTCCATTGATGCTACCAATGTCATGGCTCTGGAATCAATGCCACTATTATTATTCTGATTCGGTAGTGGTGGTGGTGGTGTTGTATGGTTCGGCTGAGGTGTTTGTTTGGTGGCCCGCTTTGGATCTGTTGTTTTTGGTCGTGAAGCCGGGTATGGCTTTTCACGGAGCCTGCGATAATTATACACAGCTGGTTCAATTTTACGGCGAGCATTGCAGTATTTCAATGCATCTTCACAGTTATCTATAAATAACAGGTTATGCATGAAGTTCTTTTATTTATCTAGAGACCCATATTTAAAAGTACTTACCAAATGCTTTTAGTAATTTTACATTAAAACACGCATCGGTATAGTGATCGTATTTGTCAGTAACTGGTAAATCGAAGTTTGGTGTTTTTTTTTTGTTGTATGTGACCAAAATAGCAAATGAACTTGATTTCGGTTGATTGCATTATTGAATGTTTTCGCAAAATTTAGCAGTGACTGGGTCGGATATACAAATAATATCGATGCGTTTTTGTATGGACGTAAATACGTGCGAGATATATGGACTATATTTGCCGCATGTGCTACACACTCTATTCAATGCGGCATGCGTTAACCGCTCTGCGACGGCGCAAACACTGAATCGGTTACTAACTGTTCAGTGTTTGCGCCGTCGCAGAGCGATTAACGCATGCCGCATTGAATAGAGTGTGTAGCACATGCGGCAAATATAGTCCATATATCTCGCACATATTTACGTCCATACAAATACGCATCGATATTATTTTTATATCCGACCCAGTCACTGAAATTTAGTTCATAAATGTAATCAACGGGCACAATAACGATCTTTCCACAGTTCACTATTTTTGCGGCAATCAATAAATTAGTCAAATTCAATCTGTTAATAATTTGAATTGATTTGAATTGTGTGCAGTAAATGTCATTCCATATATTTTTGACCTTTTTTACGTATCGTAACAATTTCGTATTTAATATTTAATCAAAGATAAATATACATTTTCAAAATTGAAATTATTCAAAATATTAAAAATACTAAAATTAACAAAAAAAATTAATTAATACAATTGAATGTGCATGTAAATATAATTCTTTACATATGTTTCATATCCAAATTTAATCCAAGTGCGGCACTTAGAATATGTATGTTTTAAGGTGCGCGCACTTGATAAGATCGCATGCTCAAACCATTATGCGCGCCATCTTTTGGTGCCAATGTCAGCTCTGCCATTAACACAATCCTCGCGGAATTAATTGGAAATGGCGTTTACGTTTATCTAGATGACGTCATCATCTGTGCCAAAACCAAAGACGAACACGATCGCATTCTATGGCAAGTAATGCAACGCCTTACAGAACATAGCTTGCAACTCAAAATATCGAAATGCATTTTTTATGCCCGGAAATTCGAATACTTGGGACACATCGTTTCCGAATTTGGCATTTCAATAAATCCGAAAAAAGTTGAGACAATTAAAACATATCCAAGACCAATAAATGTGAAACAAATACAATCCTTCCTTGGCCTCTGCAATTATTACCGCAGATATGTTAAAAATTTCGCTCAAATTGCAAAACCATTGACAACACTGCTAAAAAAAGAACAACCTTTCGTCTGGACAAATATACAACAGCAATCATTTGACAAATTAAAAATAGTTCTTGCTGAAGAGGTAACCCTTGCATTTCCCGATTTCAATCAAATCTTTTACGTCACAACTGATGCTTCTAATGTCGCAATCGGTGCAGTATTATCGCAGGGCGAACTACCCCACGATAGACCCATCCAATTTTTCAGCAAAACTCTCAATGATGCCCAAAAAAGATATTCAACCATACACAAAGAACTTTTAGCAATGGTCGAAGCCATACGTGCATTCCGCGCATACTTGTATGGTCGATATTTCGTTCTAATTACAGACCACCGCCCTTTATGTTAGCTTTTCAACATGCGAGATTGCGGATCACGTCTTTTCAGGCACAAGCTCGAATTACTTGATTATAACTTCAAGATATTACATAGACCCGGCGCGCAAAATCGCGTCGCTGATGCATTATCACGAATAAACGTGCAACCGCTATCGATTGATGAAATAATAAAAATCGGAAACAAAGAAAACTGTTTTGCACTAACCAGAGCTCAAGCAAAACAAGAAATATCAAAAACGATAAATAACACGGAATGCATAATTGAAGAAAAAAATGGCACGATTTTGAATAAAAGGGGCTACGACCTTATTTTTCATTTAATTCCGACTGAAAATAATATTTTAAAAGAAAAAATCGTTAAAAAATTCAATGCACATATCGACGCAAATAACTGGATAAAATTTTGCGATAATCATTATGCACGTCTAATATCTAACCAATTCGCGCATAGAGAAAACGCAAACCTCACAAATAAATGCATTGATGATATCGCAAAAATCTGCAAACAAGAAAATGCCAACCACATAGCAATTAATCTGGATTACGATAGCATTCGTCATTATATATTTTTCAAATCTAATTTTCAAGAAATTTTCAAAGGTATCCCAATGTCGGCAACCTTTTATCTTAATAAAATAATTGACATATCAGATAAAAACGATATCGACACAATCCTTAGAATTTACCACAAATCCCTTCTTGGTGGTCATATTGGAACTGAGAAAATGCTCAAAACAATTTCAAATTTCTACAAATGGAATAATATGTCAGAAGATATTAAAAGCTTTGTCAAAAAATGTTCAACATGCGAAAAAACAAAAACAATAACGAACACCAAGATACCCATGCAAATTTCAAGCTTGGGTGATGTACTTTTTGATCACACATATATCGATTTCGTGGGACCAATATCGCCTATAAGCCATGACGGTCACCGATATATATTTACTGCAATTTGTGATCTAACAAAATACATGATTGCAGTTCCGACAAAAGACTGTACAGCCATTACGGCCGCACAGTGCATTTTGGACCACATCGCTTTAAAATATAACTTCCCTTCACGGGTTATTTCTGATAACGCTGCCGATTTCAATGCAAAAGTTATCAAAGAATTCGCAAAATTACTAGAATTTAAAAAAGTTTTTACGACACCATATCATCCACAGAGTAACATTGTTGAACGTGGACACCGCACACTTAATTCAGACAGTTTGGCCGATAACACGCGAAACAACATCGCCAAAACTTTGGATCTCGCCAAACAACATCTCCATTATAAAAAATTAATCAACAAACAATACTATGATGCAAATACATCAGAATTGAATATAGAAATTAATGACTTGATTTTAGTTAAAAATCAAGTAAAGAAAAATAAATTTCAAAACGTATACGACGGTCCTTATCGCGTTCTAGATACGTCCGATTGCTATGTTGAAATAATTAAAAACGGGAAACGCGTAAAAATTCATAAAAATCTCATTAAAAAATCTTTCGCCGAACATGAAAATGAACCTCCGTCCAAATTCCCAATCGTTTTATTAGATGATGCAGATATCGATTACTTATATAATAATTAAATTAGAATACGATATACTAAATTAACTAACAGTCACAATTCACCCATCAGCAGATGCATCCAAGAAAATTCCTTCTTCTCACAACCGCAATAGTGATAATGGTCGGATTCAATACAATATCAGCACTTAGTTTCGAAGCGCACGAACATAAAACGGGCCTCACTTTCAGAAAACTCGCAAGAGCTCGCATTTCATATGACTCATATTCGATCGTGTACCACTTGGATATCACCGAATATAAAAATTTAACAGGGGCTAACTCAGCCCGAAAATACGAACGGAACATAATCGCATTCGCGGGATATTGCATACATAGCAACATATGCAAATCCCTAGCCGAACAACTAAAAATACAACTAAACCACGTACGTAGGGACGAATCAGACATCAAATCATGCCAGCAGAACAAACAAATGAGAAACAAAAGAGCGCTCGAATTTATTGGTTCCGATTTTCATTGGGCATTCGGGCTAATGGACGCAAACTCAGCCCGAAAATACGACGACGCCATCAACCAATTACAAAACAAAACGGTACGAATTCACCACTTAACTCAGGATCAAACAACACTAATTAAAGAAACAATAGCAATTACAAAAAATAATCTAGAAAAAATGCACAGCCAAATCACTAAACTAATTAAAACAAATAATAATATAGTAAAAATCAATGAAATGAATACCGCCATAACCGAAATCGCTATAACCATCAATCTTATGATATCGGAACACCAAAGACTCACTCAAATGGTCATGAAAAGTTTAGAAAATTCTCTTTCGGGTAGAATCACCCAACTAATCCCAACTAAAACTTTGATATCTGACCTAATTCAAATCCAAAACTCAATCCCAGAAAACCAAATGCTCCCAATCGATCTAAATTCTGAAAACCCTTTACACGCCTACAAATTCACCTCCATTCTAAGCTCTCTTTACAATAATCGTTTAATGATCGAAATAAATATCCCTCTAATTGAACGCGAAAATTTCTTAGCATACCAGATCATACCGGTTCCAACTGTCATAGATGGATACACCACTATCATTTTACCTTCAACACATCATGTCCTCATTAACATAAAAAATAATGATTACATCCTAATATCAAGCGAAGAATATAAAAACGGGAAATTTAACTTGGTGGGGGAAAAAAAATAAAACCTGCCGAAAACTCATACTCTGACATCACAAAAAGTTGCGAAATGACAATTTTTTCAAATCCATCAGAAATAATCACCGAAATTTGCGATATCAAAATAATTCCAACAACAAATTATTACATTCCGATCAACACTAATGACATATACTACACGTATATTTCACGACCGGAAATTATTATTTAATTTTGCCGGGGCATCTCATCCGCTACCCATGAAATTATTAAAAGTGGAATATTACAAATAAACAAAAATTATCGTATCAAAGCCGATAAAATCAATATTAGATCGCGAACAAACACTAGAATCGATTCCAACGAAATTATATCATTAAGCAACAGCACAAAATTCTCGACAACCTATACGCTTTCGAACAAAATTAAATCATTGCAAAGCTCCCAAATCCCCATTTCAAACAAAACCACTTTAATCCGAGACTTCGAAAACGATTACGCCCGTTTAGCACAAGAAGCCGATAACTTAATCGCAAAATCAAACTACGAAATCAAATTCAAGCAAATTCATTACAACAATTTCATCCATTCCATAAGTGTCTCATCAATTTTGATCATTCTATTCACAACTGGCGCAACATCCTCAACTCTCTATCTCTACACAAGATTCTACAACCCTAACACCTGGATTAACTTAGCAAAACACCTTGGAGATACTAACCTAATTCCATCAAGATTCATTAAACAGAACTACCCCAGAACTCCAGCCTCTACCCGTAAACATCCTACGCCCATAAACGAACAAGAAGATTATAATTTACAAAATATATCAACTGAATAATTTTCCAACATTCACAATTTTATGCTCAAATTCCCAAATTTTCAATTTTCACCTAGTACATTATTAATTGGACTGATTGATGGAACGAAATGTTCTACTTAAGTATATAAATTAGATAATAAGACATTTAAACTAATTAATTTCATTTCAGAATTTTTGAATTATAACAGTTATTCATTAGTTTCAATTTTATTTTTTTTCTGGGGGGTGGGGCAAGTGTACGCGGCTCAGCACTACGATCACCGCTACACGCCTACCTCCATTTTCTTTCATTTTCTTTATGATTTGAAAATCCAATTACTTTTCTTTCTCCTACACTAATCTTAAGTTATATTTACAAAATCATTTTTATTCAATCCTTTTCCCATGGGGGGACGAGTTTAGACGGTTCAGCAATACGATCACCGTCTCACATTCGCATCGAACATTCACATCTTCTTCGAATGTTCGATTGCCTTGCAAAGTCCGAACTTATCTCACTAATTACTTAATCCAAAGGGCAAATGAGTTTCGACAATTGCATTTACGACCTAACTTCCTTTCCTTTCTGCATCGTCAATGCTGAGCGATACACATTTATGACACTCTCGTCTTTACGTCACCTCCGTGTTCGACAGCTAATTACCCCGAACAAAGATGAAGGTACGACGCATCTTTATGATGCTCATCCGCACATCGAATGTTCGGGGCTTTTCCCTTTTTACCTGATAAGAGCTCGAGTAAACGGATTACCTGCAATTAGGGAAATCATAGATAGAGACAGCCATATCTGTCTCTATGCCTAATCGTTCGTTATGGTAACGCCTTAGAATGCATCTTTTGCAATTCTCATAATTATACCCACTCAAAACCTATTTCCCTTTTTACTAAAAATTATCAATTAGCAACTAAGAACCTTTTTAGAAAATAGTTTTTAAGTCAGTCGAGTATTGTATTTTGTTGTGTAATTGAAAGGAAAAATTATTAGCATTTTTCAAGCTTCAACATCCGCAAAAATCAACAAATTGCTTAGTGAATGTCAGTTGGCTTCACATTCAACTGGTAATCGCTGCAGCCACCAAATCAACTTTAGATGAAGTAGCAGCAATTGCAGATGCAGTTATCGACGTAATTCCATCAGAAGCAACGAACAACAAAGTGACTACTTCCACTCAACAAACATCGAATGCAGATAATTCAATGTCAAAAAATGCGGAATTAGATGAAATGCGAGCAGCCATAAATCAATTAACAAAATCGTTCCGTGAAATGCAATCAAGCAACGGAAATAAATACAATGGTAAAAACCAGAATCAAAATCAACAAAAAAGCCGCGATGGATCAGCTTCACGTTCAAACGAGCCACCAGAAAATAGAGTTTGCCGTTATCATCGTAAGTTTGGGTATTCAGCTTATTTATGCAACCGTACACCGGTTAACGCATATATAAATCAATACAAATAATGTGAATATGAAATATGGTTCACGACACTTGACGACACTGCCAGCGCCAACCGCGGCAATCGTATGAACTATTGAAATATAGTGCATTCAATTACCTGTCATTTCTATCGGCACATTCTCACAAACACGCAGAGTAGAGTGCTGATAGAAGTGACAGCTGATTGATGAATCGCATTGTACTTTCCCAATAAATGCATTTTTTTTCACACATACGGAAAAATACAAACTATGTTCCAAAGAAAAGGTATATATTTCATTTTAAAATCAGTTCTGATTGTTCATTGTGATTATTATTTACTTTTCATAGTTACACGGTCGGTTTTGATGCCGTTCAAAAGAGGTGCATTTGAATCGCCAATTGATATGGCACAGAAGACCGTGAATGTGGTTTTCGCTTTAACATTTTCTCCAGAATTAGAAGCAAAACTTAGCCTTATGGAGCCCCGAAATATTCCCAAACGAAGGCGATCAATGTCAACACTGCGTCCACAAAGATCGATGAAGAAACGTCGATATTCTTGTGCAGGTAAATGCTGATAGAATTTGAGTTTAATATATATACCGCTGAAACTGGTTTTTTTTTTTGTTTCAATTTTTAGCCAATGTCCAGACAAGCGAGTCTAACGAGGAGCCTGAGCCTCCACAACCGGTGATTCGAACTACCGACAACCCAAATCGGGAGATGAACCATGCGTTGGCAGAAAACAGTGATGACATCGAATTTGACGAGCAATTGGTTTATTCGGATGCAAGTGATACAGACGAAGGTGAAATATTTTATCAAAATAAGAATGAATATCAGTTATTCATTTCGTAATTATCATGTTCATCTCGCAATTTTGTTTTTCCATTCATAGGTAATGCTCAGATAATCGGACATGATCAGAAACCGGAGACGTCAGAACAAACAAATCGAGCTACAAACAGCCAACAAGCCATTAATCAAACATCTATATACAGTGTATATCGTCTTCCACTTATTATTCCGGATGCAAGCGAATCGGATGATGGTAATTATATTTTATTAGAAAAAGAAGAATTTCGTATCAGAATTTTGGCATAGTCAAAGTAGTTTTTTTTTCGTTCAAGAACCAAGGCATGAAGCTATTTCGAGAAATGAGCCAAACGATTCGCCGTCTGACAACAACTTCAATGAAGTTTTTGCATCAAATGGTGCGGACGATACAATCTCTTCTGTGTTGCAAAGTTTCAAATTGGATGAAGATGCGAACAAAGAAAACGTCCCACAACAATCTTCGCCTACTACAAAAAAATGGTATGAAGGTGTTGTAATTCGACCAGTCGCATTTCGTTCCACAAAACGATCTAATCAAAATTAAAGAAAAAAAGAAGCACACATTCCGTCTCGCTTGTAAATAAAATACATTCGAAAAGTGAAAAGATTTCAGAATAAATCAATTTAAATTTTAAGTAGATATCAGTTATGTTCACACGAGAAAAAAAACGTTTCAATTAGATTATGACGTTTACAATGGATGCGTCTCTTATACGTGCTCAAAATGTGCCCACTAGCAATCGTTAGCAATCTCTTTTCTGTGTATAGGTAATAACGGTGCATAATTTCTCTCTCTCTGAAATTTATAACAATCAGTCGACTAAAAGAATCCACCGCAAAAGCATGAATTAGCACATTTGGTTAAATTTTTTCAAAAAACATCCAAATTAATCTCTCAAATGAACACATATATTACGTGGAATTTTTTTCAAAATTTTAATAAAATCAATTAATCGCAATCAGATTAATCATAGTTTTATTCCAAAAAAGTCAATAATTTAATCAATAAGAAATATACGACAAAAAAATGGGCGCACAACGCGAAGACGAGCTAGAAGTTGAAGCTATAACAGGCTATCGTGTCATAAGAGGAAAGGTAATACATTTTAACCAAAAATTAATTGGCTGATAGAAAACTGAGCCCAATTGCAAACAAATTTTAGGAGCAATATCGAGTCAAGTGGTTGAATTATGAAGAAAAAGACTCAACTTGGGAACCAATCGAAAGTCTCTACAATGCTATAGAGCTGGTGACCGATTTCATGGAGAAAAGAAAACAGGGAACTAAAGGTAAAAACAAAAACGACCCAATTGGCTTATACGCGTGATTTGATTTGTTTTTAAATTTGAAAATATTCCAGTTCTTGATCAAATAATCGGTTGTGGCCAGCGTAACGGGCAAAAGTATTTTTTAGTCCGATTCAAAGGCAGTGCTTCGAATGAAATAATAGATTGGGAAACTGCAAAACAATATTCAGTTCAAGTAATGGATTTCTTTGGATCTCGTACAGTTTGGACCGAAATGAAAAATATTATCGATCCGGACTCAACACACGAAGATTTTGACGAAACTGAAGCACAAGCAACTGAACAAGACGAGCACATAAATCGACCATCAACAAGCCGTTTAGGCCAATGTCCCAACGAAATCGAATTTGAAAAGTAATCGTTTAATTTATTCATTAATTTTTGCTCGAATGAAGTGACATCCAATAAGATTGTTTTGGGCGATTATTTCAATGGTTGCCACATACTTGGACATCAATAAAAAATCTATTCATTTTCATTTTTTTAAATAAAAAATTCCATATATCCACATCTAACACCACAAAAGGCATTTGTAATTTTATTTGCTGTTAAACGACAAAAGAATTGATGATAATTGATTCACATTCATTTCTATCGGCAGCAGTAGCTGAGTTGAAAAGACATAACCTCACACAACATGACAACTCATTTCGGTTTGTTTATCGCCGTTTATCGCGGTGAGCACCAGCTGATAGACGTCACTTTCAGTTTAACACAATAGCGCAATCGAGCGCAATAACCCTATCGCACAGTCACTCATCTGTGTTCATCTGTTCACAGATCTGTGTTCATATTCGGCGTCGGTCGAGATATTTTGCTTAGTTTAGTTTAACGATTAGTTTTTTGCCGCTATAAATTGCATAAAATATATATTTAGACTAGTATTTTCGAATGCTTGTGATAACGTGTGATAATTTAATAAGTGATCGTCACAAAATTCATCATTCTTATCCCAAATAAAATTGCTGATAGAAATTATTTATTGACCGTGTATGACAGTACATAGGAGACTAACAGAAACCAATTTCGGACTTGAATGTCCGGGTTTTCCTGTGATCTTATTTTGTTGCTAGTAAGTACACAAAAAATTATTTGAATATTTGTAATCTGCTTGTGGGCATTCACTGGATAAAACCAGTCAAAAAAAATTACTGGGATAAAGTGCCACACAATTGCTGATAGAAATGTTTTACGATGTTGTATGACCTTGAACCACCTTAAACGCCTCCATTTTAATTCTACATTTATTGTTGTTGTTGCTGTCAACAAAATTAATCTATTTTCTAACATAAATTATATATTTATAGATAAATTGTGTTTTGTCGTTGCTGGTTTTCAATGAAGAAACACTGAAGCCCACAGAAAGTCAGGCGATAGATGACTGGAATGGTTTTATTAAAGGCATTAAAGCGGCTGCAAA
This sequence comes from Obolodiplosis robiniae, assembly GCA_028476595.1. Lineage (NCBI taxonomy): Eukaryota > Metazoa > Arthropoda > Insecta > Diptera > Cecidomyiidae > Obolodiplosis > Obolodiplosis robiniae. The sequence goes on along the minus strand of CM052015.1, from coordinate 32,191,682 downwards.
AATCATCGATTGATCAGCGAGTGACAACGAGAAAGTGATGTCTGAACGAATTCCGTTGGAGCACAATTATGCCCGGTATATAATTTTCCTATTTTGTGTAAAAGCCATTCTATCAGCCGTTTTGTAATGTTTGTCAATGCGTTTTTCATTACGATTCATATTTACTGTTTTTTTACAATTCATATACAATCTCTAATATTTCTGATTTTTATAGGGGACACAAAAATGAAGATGACAACACGTTGCCACACATTTCATTGGAACACAATTATGATCGGTATATATTTCTCTTATTTTATTTAAAAACAGAGTCGATTTATGTTGGGATCGTTTGAAAAAAATGGCGTTGATAGACTCCCGAATAAACCATTAGTGATTTCTATCAGCCGTTTTTTACTTTTTGCCAATGCAATTTTGAAGTTGAATCATTACAATTTACTTACACTGTTTATTTTTAAAGATGACAACCCCTGATATATTTGACTCTCTTAGGAAACGCAAACGTGAAGACAACAATAAGACTGCTCGTGATCTCATGATTGAAAAGAAGAAAATAAAGCAGAGGTTACGTAAAGTTGTCAAAAGGCGAATTGAACAACAACAGACGATATTCAGTCACTGCTAGAAATCTACTACTTCATTTATTTACATGTGTGAATAATACGCAAGTTAATTTACAATTGTATATGAATCGGCGCCAATGTAAATTAACCAAATGTCCAACTATTTCAAATAACAAAAAAATTATTCGTAGTGATATCATTTCCCCCAAAAATGGATTTTAAATGTAGTTTTTGTTGCGAAAAATTTTCTGAGGTGAATAAAATATTTTTGCATTTGAGAAGAGAACATAAAGTGACCGAAAATTCAGAAAGAATTAAATGTCTTGTGAATTTCAAAGCCAATTTTTGTCAGAAATCGTACCTTACTTTCAGTGGTTTGCGAACACATATGAAAACATGTTTGATTTGTAAACACGACGAGGATCAAATGGTGATGTTGAACTTCTTTCCGTCTAAAAATGAAATCGCTATAATATTTCAATGCAAAATATAGGTTGTCGACTCCGAAATCTCGGATGAAACCGAGAAACTTGAAGCGGAATGCTGTCTCCAAGAATGTGAGAACGCGACTGATATTATAACTGAGGTAGAAAATCCTTAAAATGTTGATGGTTCAGTTATGATCTTTGAACATTATTTTCATTGATTTTAGATGGACGACTTGGCATATGAATTTCAATATAAATTTGGATTAATGGACGACAACAAACCTGAATACTATGATGCTGATGAAAGTTTCATATATATCAATCCAAAAAGGAGTGCCACTAGCAAGATTGATGAGTTTATGAATACTTTTATTACTTCAGTTGCTAACATGAAACTAACTGAGAGCAACATCAGCTGCATACTGAAAATGTGCGTTAATTTGGTCGAAAATATGAATGCATTCAGTATGTGTTTCATTGAGGAAGATAACAGCTTGTCAACAGCTGAGGTACTCGCAATGACCCTTCAGTATTTCCGAAATTCGATTTTTGCGATGAATACCAAATACAAGCGCAATAAAACCATTAAATCAAATAAATGGCATAATCTTCCAACCGAAGTTGCGATTGGAACACGATGGGAATTGCAAAAAAAGAGAGTAAAGGAAAGAACTATCAAAATTCCTCGACTTATACAGTCAACGTTCCAGTACATTTCCATATTGAAATCACTTGAAGTTTTGTTCAGCAATGAAGAATTCACCCAACTTTATTACGATTACAATTCAAAACGTATTCAAAATCACACTTGCACACCAGGCAAATTCGTCGGTTTTTGTTTTGGCAGTACGTACAAGTCCATCTTATCCAATCGTTAGTGAAATTAAGCAACTGGAATCAAATGGAATAAATGTCAATGTTCGCGAGATGAATGTCGACATTTAACTGAGGAGAACGCCAACAAAATTCGCACAGTGGAGGATTACAACAAACAAATTGATATTGTTGCAAAATCTACAAAAGTCGACTATAGTGAGACTAAGGGTGTTAAATACTATTGTTTGTTGTCAGATTTAGAGTATTTTCATATCATAATGAATCCAACAGTCGATGTTATGCATGATATCTGTGAAGGTGCAGTCCCAATCATATTGAAGCTACTATTTAGCGAAGTGATTTCATCAAAAATAATGAGTCTAGACAGTTTGAGCAAGTGCGTCTAGGGGAAAATTTCAATTCGGATATTCGAAAATTCGCGCTAAAATTCGTAGCATTCGGTTCATTCGCTTGACAGTTTACACATTCGTAGAAAAATTTGCCATTCGCAAACATGCGGTCGCATTTGCACACATTCGCATAATTCGCATGAAGTCTGTATAGTTTTAATATAATCATGTATTTGTTTTTGTAAGCGTGAACAAATACGAAACTAGCAGCGAAGCTGTTTTACTCACACATTCAAGTACAATTCGAATGAACATTCGTACTAATATTGGCACAAGTATTTGCAAGTGCTGTCAGCTGTCAACTTGGGTGGTCTCTGTGTGTTATTTTTTTTTTTGCCTACTCATTCATATACATTATCCACGACACCAGATAATTTTTAATCAAAATATTGTTTCAAATGTTTAAAAAGGGTAGTAAAAAAGATTATTTAAATCAGTTTCAAAGTTTTCTTAAAAATCAAATCCCAGATATTATTATTTCAATATTAAGATACACTGGTTATGACACAGCACTAGCCATCGAGAGTTTAGATGAAAATGCGGTAAACCAACTTGAAAGCCATATTACAGAAAGAGCTGACTTAATTGCATTGTTAAAAAATTCAATATACGAAAACGTCACGCCATTTCGCTTTTTACCCGGTCATAAAGCCCTTTTCAGTGCACTCAGAAGTAAAGTGAGCGAATTTGAAAACAATAGATTGCAAAAAAAGGGCTCAGATAGCGGTGTGCAATTCAATATCCAACGTGGTGATGGTTCCACAAGTCGTACTGTTGATAGCCTTTTTCATAATTCAACCTATAACCCAATCGCAGAAGACGAAGCACTTGATGCAGCCAATTCACTTTGTGCTTTAGGTGTAGCAACAAGATTTCAAACCGCTGATGATATTAAATCAAAGTTGAGAAAAAAAGTTACAAATTTCGTGCAAAAATACAACATTGAATGTCCGGATATCAGTGGACCTAGTGGCGATGAAACAAATGATGAAATTAAATTAGATATTGGGCAAATTGAGATTAAAAAAAATAGCAAAGGTGAATCTATTGGCAAATGTTTTGTAAAATGTATGAGCTGTAAAACGTCCTTTTCGTGTTTATACAATAAATATTGGATAATTAGTAATTTCGAGAATCACCTCAAATCATTTCATACAAAAGTTGAAAAGTCAGTCGATCCAGCAGCCGATAATTCATCTAGCAATTTATCAAATCAACCTATTGAACAACAGCCGACTACAGAGCAAAACGGCGGAACCAATATTAATCTCAGTGTTGGAGATTCACTGGAAAACACATCTAACAATAATCAACAGCTAAATCATCATAAGTCATTAGAAAATACTAGAGAAAATATTTCATCGCCAAATACTACCTCATCACGTGATTCTTTTACAATATCTTGCACGGAGAAAACAAAACAAAAAATTAATGATGTTCTAAAACTTAACGATTTAAATTTGAACTAAAAAGTACCACGAACAGTTTGACATTTGGTACACAATCTATTACAGCATTTGCATCGGCATTTGGTTTGACATTTGATTTAGCATTCGATTGTGAAATTTGTTGCAAGGAATCAATCGTTCAGTATTTCATAGTGCGTTCAATCGAAGTGTTTCAAAATAGAATTAATAATGTTTTACGTCGCATATTTGTTGCAATTCAATAAGAATGTTGTGGTCCCGGTAGAATGGGTTTACCAGAGCGAGCTACAGTGGGAGAAATTTGTCAACATTGGACTCAACACAAACCAGAAGCACCGAATTTTCTACACTGAAAATGATGCCGCATGGCATGAAGGTTATGTCGTCAATTTTGATTTGAACGCCGACAATTTCCCTCAAGAAGGCTGCTACGAAGGCAAGTTGGTGAAGTTTTTTGGTAAGTATCATATCTGTGCATTATAAAAAAATATTTCCTATACAATAGGATTATTACATCACTTAATTTCTCTAGTTTGTTGGGTAATATTCATTCCATTTCTCTTTGTTTAAAATGGTTTACTTTCAGTGGATTATCAAGAAGCTCAATCGTACGCTAAGAATCGTCGCGTTGGTGAACCGGCCATTTATAATCCACATCGTCTGCATGAACGCCCAATCCCACACTTGGAACCGCTGGCTGAATCTGATGCAAATGGTAATGAGCATGAATCGTATCATGAATCGGACTTGAACCTCAATTCGATGTTTGAAGCAAGTATTGATGCACTCGACGTGCAAAATAATGATGTCGTACCAACAGCTGAACAATCGGTATCGAAAATCGCTAGTGATTTGTTAGATGAAACCTCCAATAATGATCAAAATGACATGCAATCTGAACAAAGCAGTAAAGATACATCCATAGGTGAGACCCCAAATGATCATCAGAACAAAACGTTGGGTGAACAGGAACACAATGCCAAAGACCCATCCTCAACTGAAAACACCACCGATTTTCAAACAAACAATTCTCTTTCTGGTGTTAATTATGATGATATTCATGATATGGCTGAGATTGAAGCCAATGAAATGCAAAGTGTTCATGTTCAGAAGAATGACAATGCTACATCAATAAACATCGATATCTCGGCTCTAGCCGCGGCTGATACCGTAAATGTTGCACCAATGTCCAGTGAAAATTCAACAAATGAAGCTTCAACAAGTTCAAATCCAAATTCAAATGAAGGGCCTTTAAATGGATCTAACAATCAGATTGTAAGTGCTACGGCTAGTATTACGGTGAAATCTGAACCGCTTTTGATCGTTAAGCCATCATCAGTTGTTATGAACGATCTAATCGAAGTGATCGATGAGCCTGAATATGACGTGTTTCACTATACTGATGAAGACGGTGATGTCGAAGTTAAGGTTCCAAAGAACAAAGGAGTTGGTAAACCATTTGATTCAACCAATGACTATCTACCGAAACGAGAAGATGATCCAGTTTCAGGAAATGTAGCATTCATCGAAAGAGTAAGTTTTCATCTAGATTTTTATTCATACTTTGTTTCATCGTCCTTTTTTCATATATTTATATCTATTTATTCATTTTAGAAGTCTGGCGCTCGATTGTATAAGTTCGGGGAATACGTCTTAGAGGTGCCGGTGGAACTAGTATCCACAATTAAAGAATGGAATTCACGTCACGACAGACAAAGCGAACTATTTGATACACGCTTCATTGTTGCATTGGTAATGCTGTGCAAAAATATTGACAATGTAGCCATGGAATCCGTCGAAGCACAAATTGCTCATTTCATTCGTGCCTTCATTTTGGTTCGAGCAAACGGTGATGAAAAACGTGTCATTTTCATGGAAAATGAAATGAAGAGAGTTATGGCTGACAACTGATTCATTTGACTGATACGCAAACCACCCAGTACAATTTTTATGTTTTAATTCAAACACATGTTATCTTTTTACACTATTTTTTTTTCTCAATAAGGTCAAGCTAGTTTTTTTCAAACGAAAACATTTTTTAAAAAGTATTAAATGAAGGTTACCTAAGTTATTATTTATAACCAGTACCTCACTCGGGATATGATTCTAATTTGGATCTCAATATAAAATAAGTTCAATACAATTTTAGAATGGATAGAACAATCGAAAACCAACCGGGATTATATTTCTGACAATTCTCTGAAAGAGATTGACTACGACATAATGAAACTCATGGTTTTCTACATATTTACTCTCACACTAAATAATTATTTACAACAAAAAACGAAATTTATGACAAAGTTTCATTATATAAATAACTTAAGTCTAGACTTAAGTTATTATTTGTTATCGTTTTTTTCTACTCTTAAATTTCATTTAGCTAAAGCTAATAGGATTTTAGAAAGAATCAACTTAGGGTTAACCGAAGTAAAAACCAACTGTGTTCACTTATTGATAAATCTCTGTGAGAGATTATCCACAAGTCAGTGAAAAAATTCAGGTTTCTACTTTATTTTTACAAACAAAATAATCACATTTACAAGAAAAAACAAACATTAAGATAAAGTTTTATATAAGTTGTTATTCGTTATCGTTTTCAATCAGTAGCAAAATTGGTTCTACTCATATACTTCATTTAGATAAAATTAATGAAACCTTAAAATGGGTACGAGACTAAAAAAACAAATATGTGGTTTTTCAATGATTTAATGAAAGTTATCAAAAATGAAAGTGGACGATTTTCACTTGTTTTCATCCAATAAAGTATTAGAAAAATCAAGGAAGTATTTACAGCTAGAAAAAATATGAAACCAATGGAATTTGAGACTGTATGTGCAAATAAAATAGCAGTTCAGAACAATAAATGAACTGTTTCATCTCGATTTTCATTTAAAAAGTTATTTTTTTGTCTATCTTTTATAAAAAAATTAATTTTTTGTTTGAATGATTTTTAATGAAAAAAAGATGAATTCGCTAATGAAATCGTAACGACACTATTTATTGCTGTTTTCATTCATTGGCAGCTTTTTTAATTTCTAAAATTTGTTCGATATCAGATGAAAAATCTTTAAGGTTGAAATCGTTTGACATTTCAACGGTTGCTATATATAAATTTATATTAATAAATTTACTATTTCCTGAAACAAAGTGGGTTTGAAAATCGGCGTCAATATTTTTCCATGTTGCGAGTACTTCTATGCCACGAGGTTTTGAGGTATTTTTTGCAGATATTGGTACGGTGTCCAGACTGTACTGTTTACTTCTTTCGGTTTTTCCTTCAATGTATTTGAATCCTAATACCATACCTAGCACACAGCCTATACCACAGTTGCCATCATCACCATCCATTGGAATCGGATTTCGAAATAGAGCCCAATCTCCAACAACTAATTCTTCTGAAGAATAAATAACTCTAGAAATAACTTCATTTCCTTTTGTTCTCTTGGAATGGTGTTGTTGAAATTCGTTGCTTTCGTGATCTGTCATTCGTCGCTTTCGTGAAATTTTTTTAGGTGTTGCTGTACGTGAGCGTATGCTTGGACTTTGAACTCGTTTCAACCTATCTTTACTGAGCATATCTTTTGTCTCAGTAAGAGCCCATATAACAGACGATTTGAGAACTCTTCTACTTGACCCATCTTTTTCGTTGATTTCAACATATTTCGTATCGGATGACCTTTCTTGTTCCATATCATTTCTTAAAACTGATAATGGCAGATAATCATCATCATCATCACCTTCTTCATCATCGTCATCATCACTTTCGTAACTGCTGTTATCATCAATGTTCATCACTGTACTCTGAGATCGAGTGAACTTTCCAAATTTAGTTCCAAATTCATTAATGTTTATTTTGCATGCATCTATATGCATACCAAGCCGTGTTGCGTCTGATAATGCTGACATTTTGGCATCTTTCAAAACTATTTTCAATTCTTCATCTGTGGGCAAGTCATAAATAATACATTTATCGATGCGATTCTGAACTCTTGGGAAATTGACAATTGAGGACAATTTTTCGTAAACGATTTCATTCGACAGCTCCAGGCGACTAACCATATGTATTAATTCGAGCAAGTTGAAATTTATTTTCGTCCAGAATATGGTCGTCATAGACCTTAATTGTCTGAACGTATGCTCACAAGTTTGGCTACTAAAAAGCATTATAAGAAATAACTCCGGTCTTTCTGTATTTCTAAATTTCTTGATCAAATGTAGCAACCCATATGCATTGATCTCAATACATGAATACGAAGGCGACGTTAAGAAATTGTCATGCAAACAGTAGGCTTCATTTTCCGATATCCATACACGCCATGCTCTAATAAAATATGTTGCATGCCACATTAGCTTTACACGATCTAACGGTTTCATGTTTGGTTCTGCAAAGGCTGAATATATCTGTCGGCATATTCTCAAGAACATAATTGTACTTTCTGAACCGGGTACATGGCTTTTCAATGCATTCAAAACTCGATCATTGAAACATTTTTCGAGTGATCGAAAGTTTTGTCTGTCGTCAGGAAAGATATCACTGCGTACTAATCCGTGTATTTCTTTGGGTACGGTTGTGATAAGTACCTTCAGGTGGGCAACAGACACTTGTTGTTCTCCCATTGGCAAGCAACTGGTTGACTTTAGCATTTTATTCCTCATCTTTGTTTCAATATGTATCGTATCTTGTATATAAGATAATTCATCTGGAACATCGCTCAAATCAAAATTAATGGGATCCGTGCTACGTATTTCACGAGTTTGCTTCTTCATGCTCGACAGTAGTCTTGTATCTGCATCAGCAGAAATTCCTTCAACAGTAATATTGTACCTATTGATAAAATTTGATTTTAGGCTCTTGCAAAATCACTCGATCTCTGCATTAAACCTTGTCTTAATACTTACTTTGACAATTCGTTTATGGTATATTTCCAACGTTTCAAAACGTCAGTGCTCTTAAATGTGTTGTCAATACCATATATTGCCAATACAAATGCAGGTACATTTTCCTTTATCGGTTGTGCCATAATAAGATATACTGATGTGGCTTTCGGATGTTTAAGGCAAACCTCGATTTCATCCACTGTTTTTGGTGTATAGGTGAATGGAATAGGCATTCCTGTTTTTTCATTCGTTGGTAGTACCAATCCAATCATTTGATTGCTTGTAGAGTCGTATGAAACCTTTGAAATTATTCCGGAGCCATCCTCTGACAGCCACACGGATTTCGGTAAACCAAGTTTTTCCAAATATTCGTGCAGTTCCTTGCAACGCAATCTTCCTTCAATCACTTCTTGTTTTCGGCTGCTAATGTAACTCACTGCAAATCAAATGTATGAGTTTTTATTTAATTAAAAGTCGGAAAGTAATTTAAAAAAAAACTCACAGATAGTGCTAGGTTGTGGCAAAGGAATATTATTGCTTAAGACGTTGTATGCTGCTTTCCCGCACATAATGTAAAGATACGTTGAAAAATCTTTTAATTGATCGGAATATCGTCGATGCTTTGAATCAAAATTGCAATTGTTCAATGCCGTTTTGACTAACTCTTTCATTATGAAAGACACATTTGGATGTTCCAAAATATCTATTGATGATGAATTTTTCTTCCAAATACTATATTGTTCTATTTTTTCAGGCAATCCTAATAATAAAGCTGTGTGTCCGGGCATAAATTTGAAATTGTCGTTTTGTTCGATCTCGGTTATACTTGTTGATGTTAATTGTGAAAGTGCAAGCTCATTGTTGAAAGCGTTGGAATTTAATTTATGTTTTATTTCTTCTGGTATTCTGTACCCTAAAAAATCTTCAAAATTTCTCCAAAAATTTTCACTATCCATTTTTTATGTTTATATTCAAAGCCAAACAGACCAATCAAGTTAAATAGCAATGTTGTGATTCTTTGACATACAAGGAAACATAAACGTCAGTCTAGCGATTTCATTCAGTACTAAATCTAGTACCTCTACTGGTATACATTAAGTTCTGTACGCTGATTGTTTGCTATGTAAAAGAATGAATTCAAAAAAATCGTTGAAAATATAAAATTAATTCAAGCATTTAGTAATATATTCGTAAAAATATTCGAGCATTCGCAAAATATTCGCCGAATATTTGCAAAAGATTAAACAATTCGCATGCCATTCGGAAAATTCGCAAATATTCTTACATTCGCCAGGCATTCGAATATTTGAATCTAATTTGTGGCATTTGTTTTTTGATATTTTCCCCTAGAAGTGCGTGCAATTATTTAAGTATGGATTTTTGGAACGTTCTAATATTCCAAGCCCAATCGACCTGGATAAGCGATCTATTGGGCAAAATGCATCTCAATCACTATGCCTAATAAGGAATATTCCGTTTATTCTGTATAGATACCGTGATCACCCGAAGTTGTTAATTTGGAAAAGTACAAGAGTTTTGAATCGAATTATTGCCATTGTATTTTCGAGAGAATTGATGGAAGAAGATGTAATCGAGCTGGAAAAACAGATCAAAATTTTTTCATCACAAATATTGAAGTCCGGTCGTGATCTTACTCCAAAAATGCATTTTATGCAACACTACCATCATATTATTCGAATGGTTGGACCCATTGTCCATATGAATATGATGCGATATGAACGAATGCACTATGAGCTCAAACAATTTTTAACCAACAATTTCAAGAACATCAACAAAACATTAGCAGAAAAACACCAAGAGTTACTATCAGTCAATCAATTTGCTTATAAAGACGATATTCATGAGGGGTTTATTAAATACGGAGAAAATTTTTATGAATATGAGGTTTTGTTGAATAGAATACAACCAGAAATCGGCGTTATTGGGGAGCTTAGATTTTTGAGAGTGAATAATTTCGATTATCGTAAAGATCACTTTGTTATTCATGAAGCAAAATTTTTCCAAATTAAAACGGTTCTCGTAAGAAACAATCGACATTACTTATTGTGTAAACCTTTTGAAATTATTTCATTTGATGATTTTTTAAATAGTTTCAACGTTGAGGAAAATGTTACAACTGTTCATCGAATCATTGCGCTTAATGATTTAAAATATAAAAGAACTTATGCAATTCAGTTTTTGAGCTCAAATAAATATATCAAAGTTATGCCAGATATGGATTTAAACATAAAAATTTATTGAATGTTCGTATTTTGAATAATTTTAATAAAAAAATTAATAAATTTTCATCCATATTTTGAATAATTTAAATAAATATAAAAATTTAGTAAGTTTTCTTTTCAATAATTTAATAAATTATTTTATATCTTTAAACTTTATTTATTCACTATCAGAAATCTGTTGAAATTTTCAACATAATAAATAAATGTATTATTTCATTGAAATATTGGAAATATATTTGCACAAAGAAAGTTCTAAAACTAATTTTTATTAAAGATTCACTACACTTGTCTCAATATAGTATGATTTTCGTCATATTATTCTTATTATATGATTTTCTTTACATGTTTCTCTAAAATATGCATATTCAGGTAACTAAAAATTGTTTCACATCACGCTTTTACCTAAAATCAGATAAGATCATTGAATATCCTGAAAATTACGAGTTCTTTGGAAGGACGGTACGACTAAAATTATGTCACTAAAATCACTTAATCATGCTTGAAACACTCTCAAGCTTGAGTCATTTTCATGCTTTCGCTAAGATTAATCAAAAGAGGCGACGGACGGTTTATTTTTTTGATGCCGTAAAAGAAATGTAAGCAAAAGTGAGCCATTGGTTTAATGTTCGCATCGAAGTGCAGACCAATTGATTCATGAGTCTTCAGAAACAAATCAAATGTCTCAGCTATACCATAATCCTGTGGTACCTTGAGAAAACAATGATAAATAATTAAAATTACGTTCCAGAATTGATTACACACTACGATCTTCCCGACATGAGATGTGTTTCGAGATCAATATAAAAGTGAGTAATGTCGTCAATGGAATCGCCACAAGCGATGATGTATGGATGTTTGTTTGCTGGTTCGCGCAATTTTTCTTCCGGCAAGCCAATCTGAAAAAACGCCACTTGTAAACGTAAAAAAACAACATTTGTATGCAATTTTCAAACCTCTCGGAAAATAATCAATTTGCCAATAGCCTTATTGAATGCCTGAACGGATAACAAATTTTTTGAAGCTTTGGCATGCACCAATTTCAGCAAAATCAGCAAATCACGAAATTCACTCGGCCACAACGTTTGAATGTTTGTTTTGTATTGATCAATCAAAATAGAGTTTAATCTCTTGCCCAAATTGGGCCACTCAACCAAAAATACGTTGACATCATCGATTTTGAATCGTTGCAAAAAGTCGAAATGAATCTAAATTGAGAAATTTTATCAATAACTACTCATGTAAAATCTATGACTAAATGAAAATTTTACCAGTGTCGGATCAGTGAAAAAATAAGGAAAAGATTTCAATAAATCAACTTCCATTATTTCCATCATTCGCAAACGATAGTTCATGGTTGAGATCAATTTTTCTTTAATTTCAGTCATTTTTTCTGGGCAAACGACCATTCCTTTCAAAGCCACAACATCCGCCGCACATTGTTCATCGTTTTCTTTAGCCATTTGCTGTCTCATTTGTTTCGGTTCGGCCTCATTTAGTCTAGATGGTTTGGCGCGTTCATTGCGTGCTCGTATACCGCAAAAACCTTTGACAACATTCTGAAAATAATGAGTATTCTATAAATACGGTTCAAAAATGTCTCAAATTCAACCTACAGCACTTAATGTGGTGAACACAAGCGATGTTGCAATTGCAATTGATGTTTTTTGCTGGTTAGAAGCACTTTCTCCAAATCGTTCTACTTGGTATTCGGAAAGAAGGCGGATTAGTTTGCGCCGGGATTTTTCAGTCAATGGGCCGGCTTCATTTTCATTAAGGATATGTGTTGCGTTACGATTAATCAAATATAGCTTGATGTCCTGCAAAGTTTAAATTTATGTTTTAGCTACAATAAATTTTTTAAATGAGGTTAGAATTTAACTTACATTCGGTGTGACAATCGACGAGGAACCACTTACTTCATCCAAGTACAGATGAATATTTAAAAATGGTCCGGCCACTTCAACAAAATTTGCAAATCGATTGTTCGGAATAACTGCACCATTACTAGTAGTCATCCGAACTTTAGCGGAGTCGAATGGAATTTGGAATGCCTTCATGCCTAAAACATTTCACATTGAAATGATTATTATTCGACGCAAGCACGAATTTATGAATACATGGACAATTTTTTTCTACTTACATTCATCTAAGTACGTATAAAAGTGCCTGTCGCGAACTTAGCTATATATTTTCTTGTTACTTTAGTCGAATCAGGGAAATCACTAATTTTTGGGTACTTTTTGATAAAGAATTTGAATACAATTGAAAAGTCGGATCTCATTGAAAAAGTTCTTCGGGAGCTAACTAGCACTGGGTGCTACATTATGAGCATGGCATTTGACGGACTCTTAACCAATTTTTCAGCATGTGAAAAATTAGGCGCTTCTTTTAATATTGAAAATTTTAAACCCTTCATTTTGAACCCATCCAATTCAAAAAGAATTTATATAATTCTGAACCCTCCACATTGCATTAAGCTAATTAGGAATTGTATTGCAGCAAAGCAAAATTTAAGAGATGGTGATAATAATGAAATTAGCTGGTCATTTTTTGAAAAAATTGTATCGGCGAAGAGTGAGTTAGTATCTCACAAAATGAGCAAGAAGCACATAGACTTTCATTCAAATAAAATGAATGTCAGGCTCGCCGCTCAAACCCGATCATTTTCTGTTGCTAAATCAATGGAGATGCTACTCCGAAGCGGGGATAAGTCCTTTTCGAATGCAACCGGAACAATAATTTTCGTTAAAAACTTTAACAAGGCATTCGATATATTTAACGCAAAGCACGATAATTCGAATAATCTATTTAAACGAGGTCTCAATGGAAAAAATGCAGAAAAGATTTTTGAATTTTTGGAGTATTTTTCCGGATACGTGAAATCACTTCGATGTGAAGGAAAAGATATTTTAAAATCGCCTCGACACACTGGCTTTCTTGGCTTCTTAATAAATATAGAAATATTGCGTTATTTTTATAATGAGTTCATTATAAAAAAAGAACTCGAAAATATTCTCTTTTTCTTTTTCGGCCAAGATCTCCTAGGAAGTCTGTTTGGCCGATTGAGATCTATGCTGGGATCAAACACGAATCTTACTGCTGAACAATTGGCTGGAATAACTAGGCAATTGATTACTTGCGAATTGTTATCTAACGAAATTAAGGCGCCAGATATAGCAAACTGTCGAGATGATTTGAATATCTTGACTCTTTCCGGTGGAAATGCTTCGAATGATGAAAATCTATCTGCAACAACAAATTTCGGTTGTTGTAATATTGCAAATGACATCGAATTATTTTCTGACATACAGTTAAATTTTAAGCACCTATATACAATAAAACTAAGAGCTGGAACTATTGAGAAAAAGATTAGATATGCAAAACCGCGATGCACACACGAGCAATGTACTCATATTTTTAGTGGGGATGCAGACAAAATCGACGGTATTTTTTACGAAAATGGCCTTGCACAAAGACCGACTAACAGTACCTTCAAAATATGTGAAATAATTTATAGATGGTTTATGGTCTATGATGATATTTTTAAATTTAACTATGATCAGGTTTATCCAAAAATTTTGAACGAAATTCCATTCGAAGACTTATATAACCACATAGATTTTACTCATAATATAGAACATAAGTCACAGCTTATTTTATTAATCGTTGACGAATATATTAGAACTCATGCAACATATAATGCTCGTCTAGTCACACTTCAAATTCACTCCAAAATAATTGGAACGTCAGGACAAAAATTAAAACATAATTTGGGACAGTAATGCTGAAATCTCATTCTGAATGAAACATATTGGTTTTGTATCAAAAGACTGGCATAATTTATTTTATTTGTAATAAATGTCATCTAGAAATCAAATTTATTTATAGTCTGTCATGATTCTTACATATTTATTTTTCCTTTTACAGTTTTTTGGACAAGAAATTTCTGTGATATATTTAAATCCTTAATTCGTTTTTAGTTCTACAATGCATTATTTTTTTTGCATTTTCAGTATGTGAAAGCCAATATATGTAAATATTGTACGTTTTGTTTTGGATTTTATTACAAACATTTTTTTGTTATATTTTAAGCATTTCTTTAGCTCTATGACAAACTAAATTCTTTCAATATTTACAACCTGTGATAATCTTTTACGTAAATAAACATTTTATACTTTCCTTTTTGGAAATAATCAATAAGAATGTGAAGCTGATGAATAAAAAAAACATTGAACACAACAAAATAAACTAATTTTTACTTGTTGAAACTACATAAAAGAAATTTTTATACGTCATACTGATAGAATTTCACTTCACATATACGATGAACATCATAATTCCAATAAGCACTTCATTGAAAAAAATACTAAATTTTAATACTCACTAAGTAGTCTGTCTAACTGCGGTAATTGAACCGGCATTTGAATCCACGCAAAAGTCAAAGCAATTTTTTAGTGATTTTTTGCGCAACCAAAACCAATTTTTGGTTGTTCGAATTACATATATGAGAAATTATTATACGATCACACGGCTGATAGATTTTTTTAAATTTCATTTTGAAGACAGCTGCAACACAATTAACTACAACCGCGGTTGCTGCTTCCCAAATAATTCATTTGTTATTGAATGCAATGTTAAAATTAACGTTATGCATTTACTCAATTTATATAGGACCTTTTGTGATATTGGTCCATATGACGTTCTTTTTACGTTGTTAGCCTTAAATTTAACTGAAGGTATTCAATATTTACAGTCTTTATAATATTTTGTATGAAATTAATTTGTATTTTTTTGTTTTTTATGAAAACAATTTTTTACGATATTTCCTAAACTTTTCTTTGTTTCATAATAAACTGAAATTTTTCACACTCTTATCCTTCATATGAGATTCCTTTTGTGACTTTTTAGTATTCAAGAAAAACATTTTCTAATATAGCTTAGATAAAAAAAAAATTACTTTTTCTCTGCTAGGATTTCATCCAAGTAGGGGGTAAATCACACACTATAAGTAATATGTAACAAAAGTTGCGCGTTGGGTCCAGCTTTCCAACGATACCACTCTTGTCTCGAAACTCAATCCGAGTCGCGAGATATTCGGATTTATGCTTACATGCGAGGAATAGCCCCATCTTACCCTATGCCTTGTGTTCATCATGTGTAACGAGCTTATGGCCTCCAGTTGGCTCATTTTCGCCGCGAACATATTGGTTTATGTGAACTCGTAGACCACTCCGAGTGAAGTTTTTGGGGCAGAATTTGCAAATGCGATCTTTGATTACAGGTGTACCGTTTGGGCAAAATTCTTCACAGTGGATAGTCAGATTATATTTTTTGTCCGTTTGAAATGAGCACTTTGGACATTGGTATTTTTTGTCCGGTTTGGCAGATACTTTCGAGTGTTTTGCTGTCATTTTCGATTTGGTGTTTTTCGCGGGAGCCATTGATTTGGTCACCTCTCTTTTCGGACGATGTGCTGTGATTTTCATATTTTCAACTTTCATTGGTGTCTTTGCCACAAGCCGATTTGTGTTGAATGTAACTCTCTTCGGTCGACGAGCTGTGAGTGGTGGTTTTTCAGTTTTCACTGCTGTCTTCGCACCAAGTCGTGTTGTATTGATTGTATCTCTCTTCGAGTGACGAGCTGTTACTGGCTGGATTTCAGTTTTCACTGCTCTCTTTGTAGCAAGCCGTGTTGTGTTTCTCTCTCCTTTGGACTTTGCCGATGCATTTTTGCTCTGATTCGCTGCCAATCCTGAATCCGGGTCTTCCACTGTGTTTCCAGAATTTTGACTGGAAAACGATTCACTTTTTGTGACCTCTTTAACGTTTTCTAGTGCCGTATCAACATCTGCAACTGAGTTCACACTGTTTACCGTTTCTGTGTTGTTTCGAATGTCTTGAATGTGTTGCATCGTGTTCCGCATAGTTTCATTCGCTGTTCGGTACTGATTGGTCTGTATATTTTGTTTATCAATATAAGCTGACATTTGCTGAATTAGTTCACTTTGATTGCACAATAGTTGTTGTAACTCGATAATTTGTACCGCCTGTTGTTGGATAATATATTGCGGATTTTGTAGCTCATTTCGGTTCGGTGCCGGCGTCAAAACCGGCAATTTTAATGCCAGCTGCTGGGGTTGGTCTCCTCTCAACATTTGTGCTGGTTTTAAAATCGGTGGAGTTCAAAATCCCAGACACCGATTTCCAGTGTACGTATGCAACGATTCAAAAAACTAAATTCGATCTTGGCATCATGTAGTGGTGCTGATGATAGTCAAGAAAGTGTTGAATATGCCAATATAACAAATGTAGCGTTTACACTACCAACGAAATGTAAAACGTCAAATGCAGATTCGTGCGGTAGCACACACTTTTAGATGGTGTATAAATTCATTCCACTCTCACATCTCACACAGTACACATCTCCAATACAGTCTAATTAAACTAATAATTATCTAATTTACTTTGCTGATTAAACCCGATCGATTTATTTCAGTTATACTTCCACGGATTTCTACAGGTTATGGGCCCAGATATAATCAGAAATAATTAAATAAAAACGACTTAAAGTTAAGGTCAAAGTTAGTGCAAAATATACAGTAAGGAATACAGTTAAGATGGCGGACGCAACAAAGGCAAATATCACAACTTTTCGACTGGATTTAGTCGAGGGCGGCGATGCAAAAGAGCATATTTCACGATTGCAAGAATTGTTCATGAAATTATCGGATTTGGGCGAAGACAATTTGTCCGAGCGATGGAGTGCGTCAAAGTTAATACGCAGTTTACCGGACAGTTACAGCCCATTGGTCACAGCGCTACAAAATCTTGATCCGGCACAAATCACTTTTGCATTGGTACAGCAGCGAGTTAAAGCGGAATATGAGCGTCGTTCGTCCACCGATCGGAATTCAAGTGACCTAATACTCAAAACTGTGGCAAATGTGAGTAATGCATGTTTTTTCTGCAAAGAGCAAGGCCACCTAAAGCGAAATTGCAGCAGTTACAAGAAATGGTTGGTCAAACGCGGCAGCAATAAGGGCAGAGACAGTGCAAAGTGTCGTGATAAAGTGAATTCAGTGGAAGAGAGCAAGCCAAATTCATCGCAGCCAAATAACAGTTCGGGGGACTTTTTGTTTGCAGTTGGCGGAAAGAAGAAAAGAGGCTGGATAATCGATTCGGGCGCTACGCGTCATGTCGTCAACGACAAAAGTTTTTTTCGTGCACTGGATGAATCTTACAGAGGCTCGATCAAGCTGGCAAACGGTGAAGTGGCGTCCGTTAAAGGTATGGGCAGAGGCGATATGAAATTCGTCGATGAGCGCGGTCACGTACATACAGTCGAAGCGGAACAAGTGTTATATGCACCAGATTTGGTCGGCAATATGCTTTCAGTGAAACGATTGGCAAAAATTGGTTTTCGGGTTGAATTTGATGAACGGATTTGCGAGATAAAATTCAGGGGAAAGCAAGTTGGTGTCGCCGATATGGTTGGCGATTTGTACGTTTTGCGTGAGACAGACAGAGTATGTGCAGTATTGCAACACAACGAAGCATGCATTCATCAACTACATCGGAAATTCGGCCATCGCGTCCCAAACGCAATTCGGAAAATGGCCTCACTCAGATTGATCGACGGACTGAGCATCAAAGATTGCGGTATTGAAGAGGTATGTGATGCGTGTTTGAAAGGAAAAATGACGCGCGTACCGTTTTCAAAGCACTCAGAGAGTGAGTCATCGGCACCGCTACAGTTGATACACAGTAATGTGTGCGGGCCTATGCAAACCGCTACACCGAATGGGAAGAGATACGTCTTCACATTTATCGATGATTTTTCGGGTTTTACAATCATTTGTTTGTTGGCGCACAAATCGGAAGTCGAGGGCACATTCAAACAATTTGTGGCATTTTGTAAAACCAAATTTGAGCGAACTCCAAAAGTACTTCGATCGGATCGCGGAGGAGAATATTTGGGCAACGGAATGACGAGCTATTTATAATCAGAAGGAATACAGATGCAGTATACAGCAGCATACAGTCCGCAGCAGAATGGCAAAGCAGAAAGGAAAAATCGTACACTGATGGAAATGGCACGCTGCATGCTAATCGATGCGAATATGCCGAATACATTTTGGGGCGCGGCAGTAGCGACGGCCAATTACATACAGAATCGTGTGATCACAAGAACAACGAACACAACACCATACGAGCTTTGGAATGGAAGAGCACAGATGACAACTCAAAGGAAATCGAAATCGCTTACGACAAAGTAAAACGTCATTTGAATAGGAAGCGAAGTGTTGTATTGCCCAAAAGTCCAACAAATTGTGAAGAATTACGTGCCGCATATGCAGTTGATGGAATAATGAATTTATATGGCTACACAAGATCATCCAATAAGAAAGTCTTCTTCAAACATTTGCATGAATCGTCTCAATTTTCCTATTGCGTTTTTGCATCTGAGAAAGTAATATCACTTATGCTGTTACATTTGGATGTTGCTGACCGTAATTTTTTGATTGACGCAACTTTCAAAGTTTGCCCATATGGACAATTCAAACAATTATTGATCATATACATTGAATATATGTGAAAGGTAATTTTTTTAATTAGAACTTGAGTCACTCTTAACAATCCAATTGATATTGACTTTATTTTTTTTTTTAGATTACGCCATTTATTTTCGTTTTGATGTCGAGAAAAACCGAAGCTTGCTATCGTCACGTATTCAATTACATTGAATACAATATATGTACCCTTGCCGGTAAATCGTTCATATCCGATTTCGAGTTAGCAATGCGCAATGCGTTACATGCATTACATCCAGATATGTCTTATTTTACATGCTGGTTTCATTTCGTTCAAGCATGTTTAAGGAAAGCGAAATCGATCACTGGCTTTGAAGAACAATGTTTAAGAAATAAGTCTCTTTATACCTTGTTTAGAAAATTTCTTCATTTGCCACTTTTACCTGCAAAGGATATTCAACATGAATTTGACAAATTACGAGCACTTTCAATAGACTTGAATCGGAATTTATTTCAACCATTCCTTACTTACTTTAAGCGTCAATGGTTAGAAAAGGTATTTATTGAAAAACTTATTATGAAAATTGTTATATATAGAAAGTTTCTATTTACATTTTATTTTCTAGGAAACACCTGTAACAATTTCTGTATTCAAACGTTCCACACGAACAACAAGTGCCGTGAAAGCCGGGAATAACAACCTTGGCAATAAAATCCGAGCAAAGGGTCATTTTTTCAGGTTTATTAGATCTCTTCAAAACCTCGAATACGAAAAGAGTCGCGAATTTGCACTCTTTTTCCAAAATGGTGGCGATGGAAATGAAGATATACGTAAAAAGCATAAGGTAAATTTTATATTTTGAAAAATGTATATTCATTTGTGTTTTTGGTCGAAATCCTTAACTTGATTTCACTAGACGTAGTTTATTTTAGAAATTAAAATAAAACCAACCTCGAATGCATTTCGAACTGTTGTTCAGTTCATCATCAGCATCACGACTGAAATCATATGGTGAATTGTTGTCGTTATTCGGCACCTCATCGATCCAGTATGCTATGGTCAAATATAATACAAAAATACATAGCAGAACGTATACACAGCACAATCACACACCACAAACGATAAGCAGAATTCGGATATAGGAAGTGTTAATTAGCAAGAGCGAATAGGCAAGATTGAATATTGCCCTCGTCTTGATTCATCGGTTTTGGTTCAATTGAAATGTAATATGACTCCCATGCATCGAGCTGCCTCTCGTCATTCACTGCTTTTATGAGCATTACATTATCAATATTAATGCCGTGCTCGTAGTCAAGTGTGTGTGCTGCCACAGCAGAGGAATTCGGTTTGTTATATTTTATGCAGCGTAAAAACACAATTGTTATCGGATTTCACGTTGGTTCAAAATAATTAGTTATTTAAATATGGCAACCAAGCCAAAGAACCGTTTCTCTCGGCTGAAATTAAATGTGAATTTGTTGCCGCTTGACATTTCTTTTTTAAAAACGTGTAGAAAAGAGAAGTTAACGCCTAGTTTCATACAAGTTAAAGCGGCGGTATGTAATACACGTTCGGAAAAAGTGATTCAGTTTGCTAAAACCAAATGGCTTGATTTAGAAATTAAGCATAAATACAAACTATTATCGGACTATGAGTTAGAGCTGTTAAATTTACATCTCGCTCTAACAAAAGATATTGATTCACCTGAAATGGCATGCTGGGACTCGTTTGTGTCGCAAGTGGAACTCTCAGTGAACAAGCTTAAAAAGAAAAAAGTACAAGTACTAAAAAGGAAATTGAATTTTTTACGCGAAAAACAATCGATAAATAGAGTAGTGCAAAAACCTGAATTTATCCCAAATTTCGTTATAAACAAATCTAATGAAACTTTTAATGAAGATGAGCTCAATCTTTTAAACAAAGGATTGAAATATTCACCGAAGCCTACGAAAACTCCGATTGTTGAGGCCGTCGTTGACATTGAGACAATGCTTAAATACAAAGTGCCGTCTATTCAAAACGACGTCCACGGTACAGTTAAAAAGACTATTGAAACTATCAAACAAAATATAAATACCGAAGAAATAAATGAAATGAACATTATCAAAAACCTAAAACTTAAAAATTGTGTGTACGTAAAAGCGGACAAGGGCAACAAACTTGTCATTCTTGATCCGACTGACTACGAAAATAATATATTAAAACACATTGATGATGCTAATTACCAAAAAGTGAATCGAAATCCTCTCCCAAAAATGGTGTCAGAGAGTGATGATGCACGAAAAAAAGTTAGTGAAATTTTCGGAAAACGGTTTATACGGTCGTTGTTGGTTTCAAATCCAAAAGTGGCAAAAATGTATGCATTACCAAAAATCCACAAGGGCAACGGTAATAGCATGAGACCGATCGTTGCCAGTTTTGAGACTCCGTCTTACAAACTGGCAAAATGGCTTGTAAAAGAAGTAAAAACATTGCCACCGTTCGAAAGTCTGTCAGTGAAAAATTCATTTGAGTTTGTGAATAAAATCAAAGACATTACACTTGATTCGAATGAGATTCTGGTTTCGTTTGACATCACATCATTGTTTCCGAGCATTCCAATTGAAGCAGCTCTTAGTGAGTTAGAATATTATCTGAACGATGCGGACATATCTGACGATAAAGCATTCGTATACATGTTGATGGCTAAAACGTGCATGAACCAAAATTATTTTCAATTTAGAGACAATTTTTATAAGGTAGAAAAGGGAACAAACATGGGTAACCCATTAAGCCCTTTGATATCGGAAATTTTCATGGCTTCATTTGAAATGAACCTCAAAAAACGTTGTCTCTAACCGAGAATTTGGATTAGATATGTTGATGATGTGTTCGCTGTTATGAAAAGAGAAGATATCCTAAGTCTTCTTGACACTTTGAATAGCCAATATGAATCGATTAAATTCACATATGAAGAAGAAAAACAAATACTTGTTACCGTTTTTAGACCTTGAATTAACGCGTGTGAATAAAAAAATCGAAGTCGCAGTGCATCATAAACCTACGAGCACTCAAAGAGTCATCACACGCGATTCTCATTGTGCAATTCAACACAAAGAAGCAGCGTTTCATTCAATGTGTCATCGTTTATGTCGTTTACCGCTTAACGCACAAAATTTCAAAAAAGAACATGATTACATTAAAGAAGTGGCGAGAAAAAACGGTTATAGTGAAATTTTCATTGACAGGATTGTCAAAAAACATTTCAACAAAGTCAAAAGATCAAACTTATCGACGTTATTCTCGCAATCGAAATCTGAGCAAAAGAAAAAAATTGCGTTTAATTTTATCCCCGAAATAACGAATAAAATAAAACAAAAATTGAGAGAATACGACATACAAATGGTGTTCAAAAGCCAAAACAAACTCTCATCGTTACTCGGTACTAGCAAAGATAAAACACCATCGCTACAAAGGTCCGGTGTGTATCGTATTAAGTGCAGTGTTTGTGACTCGGCTTACATAGGACAAACAAAAAGAAACATAGAAAAACGATTCAAAGAACATTTACGCTGCATAAAATATAACAAACCGAATTCCTCTGCTGTGGCAGCACACACACTTGACTACGAGCACGGCATTAATATTGATAATGTAATGCTCATAAAAGCAGTGAATGACGAGAGGCAGCTCGATGCATGGGAGTCATATTACATTTCAATTGAATCAAAACCGATGAATCAAGACGAGGGTAATATTCAATCTTGCCTATTCGCTCTTGCTAATTAACATTTCCTATATCCGAATTCTGCTTATCGTTTGTGGTGTGTGATTGTGCTGTGTATACGTTCTGCTATGTATTTTTGTATTATATTTGACCATAGCATACTGGATCGATGAGGTGCCGAATAACGACAACAATTCACCACATGATTTCAGTCGTGATGCTGATGATGAACTGAACAACAGTTCGAAATGCATTCGAGGTTGGTTTTATTTTAATTTCTAAAATAAACTACGTCTAGTGAAATCAAGTTAAGGATTTCGACCAAAAACACAATTGTTATCGGATTTCACGTTGGTTCAAAATAATTAGTTATTTATGTATATTCATATTTAATATCATTTATTATTCATTATTTAGGAACGCAACGAACGCATTTTGAATGCAATGAATAATCTCGAGGGAGGAAAAATGAAACTATCTGAATTTTTATCCTTAATTGTCTCATTTAACAACAAATTCGAGAAAGAAAACATCTTTCTCAATGTAGATCCAGAAGACGATGAATGTGATGAGAACTTGAGTCAAGCAACCACAGAATCAGCGGGAACTTCACTCTCTAGATGGTCTTCTCAATCGTCAATTGGTTCATCCTCTTCAGTCGGTTCTTCATCTACTAAATGTAGAATATGTTTTACTCGAACCATCAAGGTTTTATTGCTTCCATGCAAGCATTTCAACGTAAGTGGTAAAAATTGATAATTTGATTGAAGTGATAATTTTTTTTATTCAAATATTTCAGATTTGTGAAGAATGTTATAATACGCTTCTTACTGAAACTAAGGAAAAAAATGAAGCGGAACAATTTTTTGTGGATTATGTGCCGATTGAATTGAAATGCCCAACTTGCCGTGCAGTTGTTGATGATGCGATTGTGAATGTCTTTTTTGGCTAAAAAAATTAACTAATTTTAAATGTGTTTTTTAGACTAAATTCTAACAATTGTGAAAAAAAAAAATACTGTATTATCCTTCATAGAAAGATTAGGATTACTAAAAATAAAAAAAAATTTATATCCATAGATTCTACTTTCTCCGCTCTTAGTTCGGATGGTCCCGTCAAAGAACATAGTCAATCTTGTTTCCATGTTATAAATAGTACCAGTATTGTCCAGGTGAAGTTGTTGTCTTTTCAGCCAGGTATTTGAACAATGATTGGAATTTTATAATTCGAATACGTCATTCACAGTTGTTATTCCAATGTTGATTGCAAAATTGAAAAATCCGTAAAGCTTTGACTTCATCATTTAGTCCGTTGCCGTAGAAAAACAGAGCAAGACCAATTCTTTCACTATAGCCAAAATCAGGCGTCAACAGCAATTCCAAAGCAAAAATGGGCCAGCTTTCCAATGAATAGAAACAATCACTCATTTCTTCTGTAATGTTCCAGCAACGCTTGTTCTCAATAAAACGAATTTTGGCGAGCAAACCATATTTTTTAATTTCTTTTTCCGTTTTCAAAAATGTTCGTTCCATATTTTCCGGTACGCGATTCATCACTTGATTATATGATTTGTTTAAAAAATCATCGAATCCATCGTTCAATGCATTTATTGGCTTCACTTTTTCGATCACTTGATCGTAAGATTTATTTAATAAATCATCAGAACCGTCGTCCATTTCTTGATTCAATTCAAGTTCATCTTCGTATTTTTGGGCTGCCTCTAATAGGATATGGTCATTACCATCGTCCAAAAAATCTATAGCATTATCACTGAATAGTGTGTCCACTGTGCCCAAGAATAAGCGACGTTTTTTGTGAGCCATTTTTATGTTATTGAAAGTAAAAACAAACCTCTCTCTTTGAGATTGTATAGAGAACTAAAATATATTTCATTTCAAAAATGTTGAGATTCTCTGCGGCGAAATTATGTCTCACTCAAAGAGTTTTTAGTCCGCCGCGGTCTTATGTCCATATTGAATTAATAATTAGTCGTCGGACTTATGTCCTTTTGAAAAGACATAAGTTCGCCGCATAAATTGACGGTCTTATGTCTCCTTTTCTTCGGCGGACTTATGTCCCGCGGTCTTATGTCACGTAGCCGTTCCAAACCAGGTATTAAAGAATTTCAAATTTTTGGCACTAAATGCTTCGTTCATATACCCTTAGAAAAGAGACGGAAATTGGACAGTGTAGCAGTCGAAGCAATATTTTTGGGCTACGACGAAAATTCCAAAGCCTATCGATGCTACAATGGGTGGTATTAATAAAACTGAGTGAAGTGAGTGAACTCGTCTTCCCTCAACTTCACTCAGTTTGGTATGAATAAAGCATCTGAATAAAACCAGACCCCACTCCACTCCACTCACCATCTCTTGTCATCCTTAGTGCTCATTTGTCAAAATCGTCGCCACTCATGTTCACTCAATTTCGTATGAATAAAAATGAGTGTTTGGTCCTGAAATGGGAGTGTGCTTTTTAGTTCCCTCAACCGCACTCACTCAGTGCATTTTTGACAACTGGAAAGTCGTGTTGATTACAATTCGCAATCTCATTGATTAATTAATCAATTTTTAATGATGAATATCATTTTTGATTCATCGGATGAGGAAAGTAGTGATGGTGAACAACGAAAAGTTAAAATTTACAAAGAGAGAAGACCGGGATGCATTGAAAATTACCGCAAATTAAATTATATCGTTTTACGCCACGAAATGTCGAATATTTGGTGAATTGTTTTTTGCCAGCAAACGAAGAGAAGCGTGGTGGTGCGTTAACAAATACCGAAAAAATGAAAACATTTCTCCGGTATATGGGTGATCCTGGCTTTCAAGAAGGTGTTGCAGAAGATGTTGGCATCCATCAAAGCACTGTATCGATAACCATTTGGGAAGTTTGTCAAAAAATAATTGCCAAAGCGAGTGACTGGATTCATTTTCCTTCAAATGAAGGAGAATTCGAAGCAGCATAACAACTTTGGCGTCATAGTTTCAAATTCCCGTGTGCGATTGATGCTATAGACTGCACTTTGATCGCTATAAAAAAACCATCTCGACACGGCGATGAATATGTGTGCCGAAAAAACTTTCCTGCTTTCAACGTTCAAGCAACATGCGATGCAAGAAGTATGTTTACCAGTGTTGAATGTTGTTGGCCTGGTTCGGTCCACGATGCTCAAATTTGGCGAAATTCTGCTGTTCAGCAAGTTTTGAATGGGAACTCATGCGGTGCGCTCTTATTGGGGGAT
Organism: Obolodiplosis robiniae; assembly: GCA_028476595.1. Lineage (NCBI taxonomy): Eukaryota > Metazoa > Arthropoda > Insecta > Diptera > Cecidomyiidae > Obolodiplosis > Obolodiplosis robiniae. The sequence continues at coordinate 32,165,435 of CM052015.1, read as the reverse complement.
GAAGGTTATCCACTAACACCCTGGCTTATGACTGTGTACCGCAATGCAACAACAAATGCACAGCGCGTGTACAAAGATTTGCACAAGAGAGAAAGGTCGTTGATTGAGCGAATGTTCGGTCAACTGAAACAAAGATTTCCTATTTTGCAAAGTAGAATACGATTGGCAACTGAACGAATTCCACCAGTGATTACGGCGTGCTTTGTATTGCACAACATTGCAAAGTTTCTAAACGAAGAAGATTTCGAAGAAGAATTGCCAGACGGAACTGAAGAGTTGGAAGATTTGGGTGCAATGGATGAGAAACCAGAAACATTTTCGACACCGAGTGGTACACTGAAACCGCGCCAAACCAAATTGACTGAAATGGGGTTCGCAGAAGCAAAACCAGATGGTCCGTCAATTTTATCTGAATTATCCACAATTAAAAGTATGATTTCGAAATTGACTGGGAAAACAAACGAAATACACGAAGACATGCAATTTTTGGCCCAAAAGTCAATTTCTCGAGGTGATTCGGTACAGAAAAAAACTGTTTCGCGAAACATTTCAATCGCTCATGCCTCAAAATCATCTTTTGCACACACCCCGACCAATTCATTCGCAGACACATTGCGCAGTGGCTCACAGCCTCAATCGGCCAAGCGTCAACGTTCCGACTCACCGAAATTCCTTGCTCCGAAAATTAATGTTTCGAAATTTGAAGCTCCAAAGCCAAAAATGGGCACAAAATCGTCTGTCACTGGCCTAAAAATCGTAACAAAACCGAAACGCGTCGAGAAACCGGTGTTCCACAAAGCAATTTGGGTTTCCGGTTTTGATCCAATGACCACCACAGAAGAAATCGTAAATTACATTGTGCGGAATAGATTGGTAAGTGACAAGTCGATGTGCAATGTACACAAATTGGTGAAAAAGGACAAGGATGTCAATACGTTGAAATTCGTTTCGTTTAAAATCGAAGTCAACGAAGCCCATTTTAATGTTTTGTCTGCTCCGGATGCCTGGCCAGGGAATGTTTTCGTCCGAGAGTTTCTGCAAAACAAAAATTTAGGTGATTTTTTTCCGAACTTGAATTCGAACAACAGACGCAACTCGACCTCAACGGATTTAATGGAAACAAACGAATCACAATTACCGGCCAGCACCGCAATGACCTCGTCGAAATCACAATCGAACAAAACACCGAACAAAACGCCCAACAAAACACCGATAGAAACACCGACAACTTCACCGATAAATCGCATCATTATCTAAGTGATCATTCGTCTGCAGTCAATTCGAATGAAACAAATCTGAATGCGCATATACAAAATACTTCGCCTACCAATTTTCCAGGCCACATTAATATTAATCATCTGGACTTATTGGAAATCAATATCTACTCCTCGAATATGCGTGGTATGAGAACGAAATCAAAGGAAGTGTATCGCAACTCATCTTTGTCAGAATATGATATCTTCACATTGACTGAAACCTGGTTAACTGATGGAATCGCTTCATCAGAATATTTTGATACATCATTTAACGTTTTTCGTAAAGATAGGGATCAAACTGATTCAATTTTTGAACGTGGAGGAGGAGTTCTGGTAGCTGTCCGATCTCATTTCATCTGTTCAGAAGTATCTATTTTCAAAGCATCATCAATTGAATGCGTTTGTGTTAAATTAACGTTGAATAAGCATACAAATGTATTTATTTTTAATTCGTATATTCCACCAATGTCGTCAAACGAAACTTATCAATCTCATCTTAATGCCATAAAATCAATACATTCATCATGCCGTCCATCGGATATTTTTATATTGACTGGTGATTTCAATATGCCAAATGTGTCGTGGATCGCGGATGATGATTCTAATATTCTCCTGCCAGAGCAAATAGAACCTTCACATGCAGCTGAATTTATTGGTACAATAAGTGAGCTTGGATTGTTTCAAGTCAATAATATTCGTAATTCAATGGGTAGACTATTAGATCTTGTATTTACGAACGACCACGAAAATCTAACAATTTTTAGACCGCCTCCGTTAGTCAAATTAGAGGATCTTCATCCACCGATTTTGCTCACATTTGAATGGCATTTCAATGTTGCTTCATCTGAGCCAAATACCGACACATTTAACTATAAAAGAGGAGACTATTTTGGCTTGAATCAGTATTTGTCATCTTTATGCTTGGAAAATCAACTTATTAGTCGTCATCTATCTCTGGACGATAAAGTGACTGTGCTTGTTAATTCATTAACGACAGCAATAGAGCGGTTTATACCAAAGAATACCATTAAACGTAATGTAAAGTGTCCATGGAGCAATGCTCAACTACGCAACCTAAAAAACAAGAGAAATAAAGAATGGAAGAATTTCAAAATCTCGGGTGACAGACGTTCGTTTGATGCAGCATTCGCTGCGTTTGATTCATTGAATACAAAACACTACGATGACTACATCAATAATATGGCTTCTACTGTTCGATCAGATTCAAAATCATTCTGGCGTATTATTAATTCCAGGAGGAAAACTGATAATATACCGAAAATTCTTCATTATGGTGATACATCAACGACTAATATTCAAGTTCAAGCTGATCTTTTTGCAAAATTTTTCAACAAAAATTTTGAATTTAATAGGAATATCTTACAACCCAATCGAGTTACCACCATTGGAGGAACTAATGATTTATTCCTGTTGGAAGAAGCATTTGTATTCGACGAGCTTATGAAAATTGATATATCGAAAGGAACGGGACCTGATGGTTTTCATCCATTATTGCTGAAAAACTGTGCAGCCTTTTTGTGCACTCCACTTCACATCATATTCAACGAATCACTAACTCTCGGATTGTTTCCTTCTCAGTGGAAGAGTTACAGCGTGAATCCAATCTTTAAAAAGGGATCTAGATCGAATGTTGAAAACTATCGCTGTATAGCTAAACTACCAACTATAGCTAAATTCTTTGAGAAACTCGTGAATATTAAACTGACTGATATGGTTGCAAATAGAATATCACCGAAACAACATGGATTCTATAAAAGGCGTTCAACAGTGACCAATCTTATGGATTTTACTCACTTTGTGTTTAAAAATCGACGACAAGTAGATGTGCTGTACACAGATTTTGCAAAGGCCTTTGATAAAGTCAATCATGATATATTGATTTCAAAGTTAAACAGATATAATATACCTAGTAACCTCATCTATTGGATCAAATCATATCTTCGCGACCGTCGTCAATTTGTATACTACAATGGTAGAAGTTCCGGGGAATTCATAGTAAACTCGGGTGTGCCTCAGGGAAGTCACTTGGGACCTACACTTTTTTTACTATTTATCAACGACATAGTTGAGGAATTGGGTATTGATGTGTTTATATCTTTGTTTGCTGATGATCTTAAAATTGCAGCTGCAATCAATTCCGCTATGGACACATTGAAGCTTCAACGTGCTATCGATAAATTGAGGCAATGGTGTATCGCAAACGATTTACACCTAAACTTAAACAAGTGTTCAGTGATGTCAATTACCAACAAACAACAATCGAACATCTTTATTGGAAATTACCATTATGGGGATCACGTGTTTGAGAGAGTTAAAGAGCAAAAGGACCTTGGTGTGATTGTGGATTCGAAACTGAATTTTAATAACCACATAAATATGATCGTGTCTAAAGCAAAATCTACACTTGGATTTATCAAACGCTTTTGCTTTGACATAAGAAATCTCAATACGCTCAAGACTTTATATAACACTCTAATTCAATCATTGCTTGAATACTGTTGTGTCGTATGGTTACCATATCATTCGATATCGATAGAATTAATTGAATCGGTGCAAAAGCAATTTACAATATTTGCATTGAGAGAATATCCATCTGCCGAAAACAACTATCATATTTCTTCATATGAATGTAGACTGGAAAATTTGAAAATGATGAAACTTGAAAGGAGGCGTATCAATGCAGCTTTGCTGTTTTTCTACGACGTATTGAACGACATTATCCCATGCTCACAGATAAAAAACGATATTGCGCTTCATTCAAACCCATTCAATCTTCGTGAATCGTCGGTGGAGACTTTTAGAATAATAGATCTATTACTTATTAATGAACATACGGCACCAATAAATCAGATGTGTAAACTTGCAAACTTCATTGATGAACTGTTTAAAGAACCTGCTTCTCGTGCAAATTTTAAATCTCAATTAGTTGCCTGTGATAAATTGAATCTTAGGTTGAAACAACAACAAATCCAATGATTGTAATTAAACCATTTCTTTTTAAATTTCATTAGCATTGTTAATATTGTGATATTGTGATTATGTGATATTTTTAGCATAGTTATCGAATGTAATATTTATACAAATTGTATTTATAATCATCCAACCTTGCAATGTTTGAATGGATTTTTCTTAAAGAAAAGATACAGGTTTTAATGGTGGTGAGATCCGATATAATCGATTAATGACCCTTACCTTTTCCCTGTCAGATATGTAATTAATCAATAATGAATAAAAACAGCCAGTCTTTGGCGGTGTATTGTTATGAATCTGCTCAGAAGAGGAACAATTCGACGTGATCAAATTGCATGCACAATCTTAGGTGAGCATTGAACATGTGTAATATTAATTATTTAGTGAAATAAACCTTTATTTACACACTTAGTGAGTATTTAATTTGTTCAGCTTTTGTTTATAGCATTCGGTTTGCACTGCAAACAATTCCTTTTGCATCTGGAACATCTCCTTCTGCATTGCGAATACTTCCATTTGCTCTTCCAATAACATTTTCTGCATCCCTTGTTTCCCATGTTTATCGCCCACATCCTTCAAAAAGAGAAACTGGAGTTAGATTTGAGAATTATTTGAATTGAAAGACAAACTAACCGCTTCTTTTCCATCAGCTGCAGAGAGTTTATTTTTCGGGACAGCCGATGATTTGGAAGGTGCGCCCAATGATTTAGAAGACACGTCCGAAGATTTAGAAGACACGCCCGAAGATTGCGTGGATTGAGACGCAGTAACACCAATTGCTGTTCCAACTACAGACAAAATTGTATAGGTATTCATTTATAATTGTACAAGTATATAAATTTTGTTCACATGTTGAAAAATTGTACAATAAAATACTCACCTCGCAGTCTACTGATCGCTGGATTGTCTACACCACTCATCAGGTCGAATAACAACTTTTCCGATGGTTTCAATTCAATTGGGAGGTTGCCAGTTTTTTTTAGATCAACTTTCTTCTTCAAGCGCGCCTTCATATTTTCAATTTTCTTTTTGACTTGACTTTCATTGCACTGGTAACCTTGCGCCGATAAATAATTGATTACTTTATCCACGCATTCCTTCTTTTTAGTTTTCGCCGCAGGTGTTTGTGATTTTTGAAGCAATGGTTTGCCAAGTTTTTCGATGGCCTTCACAAAGAAATCGTCTTCGCAAATTTCATCTTCTTCACACTCTTCTGATTCGACCTCCACTTCCTCCATTTGAGGTTTCACTTCAAGGAAAATTATTTCTGGCAGGAAAGAAACAGACTAAACACGTAAAAATCGTGAATTTTATCGTAAATGATTACTTACCTTCTTTTTCGTTTCGCTTCATGTTCGTTTGTTGGCAGTGCACCGACTGACAGCTGAGTGTTCACTCAAGTCCACTCAGTTATTGCACTCGGAGTGGAGTGGAGTGTATTTCATACGGATTTTCGCACTCAGCTTCGACGATTATCGCACTCATTATAGCACACTCAACACACTCCACTCACTCACTCCACTCAGTTTTATTCATACCACCCAATGTCAACACGAAAAAGGTGGTCATCAGTCGTGACGTGAAGTTTTGTCCATTGACTTCATTCGTGTCGAGCAATCAATTTTCTACAGAATTGTCACAACATTCATCGCAGGAGAATGCATGTGACAATTCAGGAGGAGAATATTGAGTCAGCGTTCCTCAAGTAGAGCAACAAAAGGAATCCCACCAAGGCGTCTAATTGATGAAATTTTCGTTGCGAGTGCTATCGTCGAGCCAAAGTCGTACACTGGAGCGATCGAAAGCGACGAGAGGGTAGAGTGGCTCACAGCAATGCAGGAAGAAATCGAGTCACACATGAACAATGGTACTTGGGAGCTAGTCAACTTACCACCGGGCAAAACAGCGATTGGCGGCAAGTGGGTTTTTAAAATAAAAACCGGAGAAGATGGTGAAATCGAACGATATAAGGCCAGATTCGACGCGCAAGGATACTCACAGAGGTACGGAGAAGACTATTGGGAAGTGTTTGCGCCAGTCTTGCTTCATACTACGTTTCGAGCGTTATTGTCTGTGGCAGCGCGAAGGAAAATGATCGTTCACCACTTAGATGCAAAAACGGCGTTTCTCAACGGTAGACTGACGGAGACCATTTATATGAAGCAACCAGAAGGGTTTTCCAGCGATGATTCGAAAGTTTGTCTATTAAAAAGGTGCATCTACGGATTGAAGCAGGCAGCGAGAGAATGGAACCAAGCTGTACACGACGTTCTCATCGACGCGGGTTTTCAGCAGAGCTACAACGACCCGTGTCTCTACTACATGGAAATGTCAGGTCAGTTTTGCTACGTCATTATTTACGTCGACGATATAATTGTCGTATGCCAGACGACACAGCAATTGACGGAAATCGAATGCATTTTTAAGTCACAATTCAAAATGCAAAATTTGGGTCCAATTCATTTATATCTGGGCATGCAAGTCACCAGAGACACGCACGACTATTTTGAATTGTGCCAGTCAGCGTACATTATGCGTATTGCATCGGATTATGGGCTCGTTGATGCCAAGTCAGCAAAAACACCACTGGCAATAGATTACGGAAAGGGTGATACATCGTGTCCACCTGATAACAACACCAAGTACAGACGTTTAATTGGACGGTTGTTATATTTGTCGGTAAATACGAGGCCAGATATATCGGCGAGCATCAGTATACTGGCACAGAAAGTGTCAAAACCCACAACTGAAGACTGGGAACAGCTCAAGCGAGTTGTCAAGTACTTGAAATCAACGCACGACATGAAATTGAAGCTAAGCAATATTCGTTCGGACGATTTGTCACTACACGCATACGCAGATGCTACTTGGGCGGACGATCCAGTCGACAGAAAGTCAAACAGTGGCAGAATCATATTTTTCAACGGCGGCACAATCGGCTGGTCTTGCCAAAAACAGAGCACCGTGGCAACATCATCATGCGAGGCTGAATTCACTTCAATTTCCGAAGCATCGAAAGAAATCAAGTGGCTACGTCAACTGTTGGCAGAAATGCACGAGACAATTTCATCGCCAACAACCATTTACGAAGATAACCAAAGTTGCATTGATTTAGTTCGCGATAACAAATTTCCGTACAAAACAAAGCATATCGATACAAAATACAAAATGATAAGAGATTTGGTTGGGAAAGATTTGATCATTTGTAAATATTGTCCTACTGATGAAACGAGGAGGAGTGTTGAATATGCCAATATAACAAATGTAGCGTTTACACTATCAACGAAATGTAAAACGTCAAATGCAGATTCGTGCGGTAGCACACACTTTTAGATGGTGTAAAAATTCATTCCACTCTCACATCTCACACAGTACACATCTCCAATACAGTCTAATTAAACTAATTATTATCTAATTTACTTTGCTAATTAAACCCGATCGTTTTATTTCAATTATACTTCAACGGATTTCTACAGAAAGAAAGCATCACATAAACGGATCTAATTCCAAAACAGACAACCGTAAGTTAATGATTTTAGAGAAAACCACAGGAAAAGATATTATAATGTAATATGAGTGGAATAAAAATACGTCCGATCTCGTTTGCGATTAGAAAGAAAAGCAACATGATTTATTAAATGGCATTTGATGGGCTGTCAAACAGTTTAAATACGTAATATATTTCGTACGGTTCAGATGTCAATTGGAGCTCTTTTCGTTTTCCAGTTCAATTCACAACACCCTCACTAGAGCTTCAATTATGATTGATTAATTTAATAACGATAAATTCAAAAAAAAAAAAAAATATTTTGGCAAATTTACATAAATTAGTAAATCAATTACGCAGGCCATATTGCTCAATGAATTTTTCTAGTTGCGCATGGTTTCTGGCTTCGTCATGATGTCGGCAATCATCTCATTCGTGGAACGATAATCTAATTTTATAATACCTTCGGCAAGCTTCTCGCGAATGAAATAATGTTTGACGTCGATATGCTTTGTACGTGCGTGATAGCTGTTGTTGGTTGCCAAATGAATTGCTCCTTGGTTGTCGCAATATAATTGAATCGATTTCGACGCCTCGAGAAATATTTCGCACTCAAAACGTTTGAGCCATAGCGCTTCATGAATGGCTGCAACCATTGACATGAATTCTGCTTCCGTCGACGACAAAGCGATAGTTGGTTGTTTTCGAATAGTGGCCATTTCTGCACGTTCTTCGTCGGTCTTTGGACACATTTCCTTCGACAGTCGCTGATTCGGGTCCATTGGTGTCTTCGATGGATTGCTATCGGTCATGTTGAATCGATTCAAAACGTCAATCAAATATTGCTTTTGGTCGATTGAAATGGACCCATCGGCATCCCGTTCAATACGCATTCCAAGCACAGATGATACAGCACCCATGTCCTTCATCTTGAAATGCTCCGAAAGTCCTTTCTTCAGCTTCGTAATCATTGTGTTGTTGCTGCCAAAGATCAATAAATCGTCGACGTAGACGGCCACTATGATTGTGTGCAATTCTGAATGCTTGAAGTAAATGCACTGGTCGATCGATGACCTCGTAAATCCAAGCTTCTGGGTCAGTACGGATTTCAATTTGTTGTTCCATACTCTGCTCGACTGCTTCAGGCCATACAGTGATTTTCGCAGACGACAAACTTTTCCCGTTTTGTCCAACATCCTCGTCCAATTCGTCCTGCAAAAACGCAGTCACCGCATCCATTTGGTGAATGGACATATCGTATTTGACCGCCATGGCTAAAAGAAAACGCATCGATGAGTAACGGGCAACCGGTGAATATGTCTCGTCAAAGTCAATTCCCTTGACCTGTGAATAGCCCTTCACAACCAGACGAGCCTTGTGACGCAGAACAGTTCCGTTGCCATCTCGCTTCAGCTTGAAGACCCATTTACTATCGATGGCCTTACGGCCCGGTGGCAAGTCTTTCAGCTCCCAAGTCCCATTCTCAAGCAGTGCGTTGTATTCGTCGACCATTGCCTCGCTCCATTTTTCGCTGTCCGGTGAATCAAGTGCTTCGCACGGTAGTCGGTTCACTCGAATCGGTAGTCACGGCCAACAAGCCAACATGCATCGCCTTCGCTCCAGCGTTTCGTTCGTCGTCATCATCATCGGAAATTCGAATGCATGAGACTTCACTTGCTGCAACTTCGAAATCGTCGTCTCGAAATGAATCGTATCGAGAATTCTCCAAACTGTCATTGCCATTTCCCTCACTGAATTCGACATTCAATTCATTTACAGCATCGTTTGACGTCGATGCATCTGAATTCGATGCACCCGAATGATTTTCGATGATTTCCGATGTGTCCAATTCAGTCACATTTTGATTTGGTTCGCCCGAATACATATCGCCCTCACTCGCTTGATTGTCACTCGAATCGTCGTCGCTGTGGCCATCATTACTGAAATCGCCCTCACTGGAATTCGATGATTCATTGCTGTGATCGTCAATTGCGATGCGATTTTGATTCTTCGATGATTAACGTTTCTTCGGCGAGTAAACAGAACGATTAGTAATTTCTTTTGTTTCAATTACCTTATTTGTTCGGTGCTCAAAAAACGTAACGTATAACCGCTATTGGCAATCGCCATCACCATCGGTCGATATTCATCCGGCAATCCGCTCAGCATAATTTGCGCTACAATATCGTCGGGAATTTTCGTGCCGGATTTTTCCAATTTTTGTTGCGTAGAATTCATTTTGTTCACATAATCTTCCATAGATGAACAATCGTTGAGCTCAAGTCGCATCAAATACTTCAGTAAATCCATGCGACGAAGTACACCGTTATCTTCGAATGCTTTTTCCAGCGCCTCCCATGCGGTTTTAGCCATTGTACAGCTTTGCACGTAGGAATAATTCGTCGATTCGATGAGCAATCCGAGTGCCGAAATCGCCTGCAAATTCTTGTCAGAGCTCGTCTCTGTACCCTCGATGCATGGCCAATATCCCTTCAACACCAGATACGATTTCGGTGCGAATTTCCACGTGTCGTAGTTCTCTCGGCCTTCCAGTTTCTCAATTTTGTCGACGCCCATTGTGTACACTTTCAATGATTCAAACCAAATCAAATTTACACGTTTTCTGCGCACTAAATACTGTGTCACGATGTCTCCAAAAAATCGCTCGAAAAAAACAAATTGAAAACTAATAAATTAATAATTCACTTTTCAATTGCAACGTGGGGCAGCCATAACCTATTATAATGTAATATGAGTGGAATAAAAATACGTCCGTCCTCGTTTGCGATTAGAAAGAAAAGCAACATGATTTATTAAATGGCATTTGATGAGCTGTCAAACAGAATAAATACGTAATATATTTCGTACGGTTCAGATGTCAATTGGAGCTCTTTTCGTTTCCCAGTCCAATTCACAACAAAAGAATTTTTAATTGACACAGGAGGCGTAACATCGGTCATACGACCAAATAAAAATGAAAAATTAAAACCAGATGACGCAATCCTATCACTTTACGCCGCAAATGGAACAAAAATCGATGTGTACGGTTTGAAACGAATCGATGTAGATTTGGGATTACGTCGTAATTTTTCATGGATTTTCATCGTAGCAAATGTCAGCACTCCAATCATCGGTTACGATTTTTTAGCACAATTTGATTTATTGATTGATTGCAAACGAGCAAGGTTGATTGACGGAATTACAGGTTTATTTATAAACGGTGTATTAACGAAACATCAGAAACCGAAATAAGAACAATTGACATAACACACCCATTTGCCGATTTGTTGCAAAAACTTCCTTCAATCACATCACTAGATCAAGCACCAAAGCCTATTAACGCAAATATTTATCATCACATTGAAACGAAAGGACAACCAGTTGTTGGTAGACCAAGAAGATTGGATCCAATAAAACTGGAAGCAACAAAAAAAGAATTTGAATATTGGATGAAAATAGGAGTATGCCAACCGTCGAAGAGTAGCTATTCATTACATATGGTACCAAAAGGCAAAGATTATCGGCGCCCATGTGGAGATTTTCGATCACTCAATGCAAACACTATTCCCGATAGATACCCCGTGCCATATTTGCAAGATTTCACAAATATTTTGTATGGAAAAAAGATTTTCAGCAAAGTTGATTTAAAAAAAGCATATCTTCAAGTACCAGTTCGACCAGAAGACGTACCAAAAACAGCTATAACAACACCATTTGGACTCTTCGAATTCAAATATATATGCCGTATGGTTTATGAAACGGAGCGCAAACTTTTCAACGCCTAATGAAATCGTGGACTCGATTTTGTGTTAATATTTCTCGACGATATTTGCATTGCATCCGAAAGCTTCGACCAACACAAAGAACATTTACGTCAGGCATTCGAGAGTTTGGAGAAATAAAGGGTGATTTTTTAATAGCTTTCGAACTTTTTTTTGAAAAAAAAAAACACAGAAAATTAAGAAAAATGCATGAAATCTTTATTTGAATCGATAGAACGGTCCATATAATTTAATGTTTGAAGATAATTTCATGTAGATGTTGGCCGCGACTGCGCCGTAAATGGCTCATCCGTTGGGTCCAATTTTGGCACACTCTCTCCAACATATCGGCCGGTATCTCACGAATAAATTCATGAATATTGTGCTCGAGAGCGTCAATCGTAGCGAGCTTGTCGCTATAAACATGAGCCTTCGTCAGTCTTTGGAATTTCCTTCTTTCAGCTTGCTAACTGAGAATGTCTAACTGAGCTCAGGCGCTAACGAGCTGTTGTATATAAACGAAGCTTGTGTACGAGAGCGGCGTGTATGCGACACACAGACTTCGTTTATATACAATAGTGAATACATAGCGCGCGTCGATCAGCGCGTTTTTACTGATCACGGAATACAGTTGTGCACAGCATCACCGCACAAACTCAGCAACGCACGCACTATGTATTAGTGTATATCTGTGATTTTCAAACGGAACATCGCCGATAATTAAAAATTCCTTTGAGTGCGACATCAATTACAACGAGCCATCAATATGATGAATCTCATTCAACCGGCCTATACAATACAAACCATTAGCTACAATCAAATTTAATATGTGTACTCATGGTGAGGACAAACTCCAATTGAAATGCCCGAGCTATTCTTATCCAATTGAATAAAAAATAAATTTTTACAAAAAACATATTGTGTATTTTTTCTTCATCTTACAAGCTATAATGAAAACATTGACGATGGTATCTAGTGATGGTTTTTTTTTTCATGTAACTTTCTGGTCCAGGATAAATTAAAAAAAGTGACATTCAATTTTTAGTGTAAGCTGAACGAACATATTCCCCAGTGAAATATCGGCTTAATTGACTTAAAGGTGAACCATTGTTCATATCACACAGTCACAATTTCGTTCGGACAAATTGACTAAATACACTTTTTTGCGTATTTTTTGGAAACTTACATCTATCTTAATGTGTAAATAATGGTAATTGTAGCTAATTGATTAATTCCCAAAACTATATAAAAATGTACTTGTAAGATGCTTGAATTTGGATCAAAATATTCGAAATAAAAAGAAAATAATGAAATTTACTCTTTTTTTTATCGTCACAATGAACAAAACATTCAATTTATTAAGAGAAATAATTTGTGCATTGTGATTTTCAGCTTAGGACATTATGGAATGTTTATCATGATTATCATTCAGTATTTATTTTCTTAATTGCTTTTTTAACCTTTTTAATTATTATCGATTATTTGTGAGTCATTTCAATATTTTTTATACGTCGTTCATAGTCTCAATAGTTGGAGATCGCAACATTGTTCAGATCTAAGAGTAGTTGCCTCTCTTAATATCGTTAAAGGCGCAAGCAACCAAATTTTTGAAACGCAAATAACACGTACCTTTGTCGTCATCGTGGCTACCGATTCGAATTATGAATAAATCTATAAAAAAGAAAAACAAATAATTTGAAACTTGGTTTGGTTTTTTTATGTTTGATTTCACATATCATTTTATCAACTAATATGATTGAATAAAAAAACGTGAATCTTTTACCTTTAATGAAACTAAGAATTTCTTTCAATAGAAGCTTGGGGTCTTTCAAGTTGCGAATCACTTTTAATGTATACACCGCAATCAGAAGTGCTTTAATGAAAGTCAGATCTTTCAAAACGTCCTCGCGACGGCCGGCTTCATTCAACGAAATCAAACCTTCAACCACACGCTTTGCCAACTTAACTTCTTCAAATGTACCATCAGATTTATTAATCATATAGGCACGATCTTTATTCACCTATGGAAGATAGAAAATATATGTAGAAATGTTTCAAAAAATTTTATCAAAATTATTCTTACATTTTCTTTGAATGGAATGTTCTCTGACAACAAATCATTGATTTTCACTTGGTAGCCCGCATGGACAGGCTTGAATACATCTTGGCCAAAATTAAATGTCATTTGGCATTCATGATCGATAACTTTAGTTATCGTCTTAGTTCCGCCTGGGCTAACGGACAAATGCTCATCAGCAGCTTGTTGATTTTTGTTTGTGTTGACAGTCAGCAAGTTCTCCGATATGTTCTCTTCTTGTTCTTCATTGTTTGTTTCGATGACTCGCCAGTATTTTCATTTTCCTTTTCATCAAAAAGGGTCGACAGATCAGAATCACTAACTTCATTATCATCACCTTCATTTTCATCGAAGAAAGTTGATGCATCAGATGTATTTGGTGCAGTAGCACCACTTTCAGTTTCATCTAAAAATGCTGACAGATCAGGTGTATATGCATGTGGAGTTTCTTGTTCACTTTCAATGTGTTCACCAAAACTTTCATCACGATTCGAATTGCTTTGTTCATCATCGTTTGGCTGATGAATTGAATTTGATGGACTGATTGCCTGACCTAGGCTAATCGGCATACGCATTTCTTTGGGATGCGACTGACTATAAACAGCTGGAATCTTCGCGCGGAAATAGTCACGGTACCACTTTGCTTCAGCAAACGATTCTAAAGATAGTCAAAAGTACATAATTGAATTACTCATGTCAATGAAATTACGACTTGGTTAATTAATGACTGACAATTATTAAAAATAGGCACTTTTTCTATTTTAACTATTTCTAAAGTGACGATGAGCCGCTATATAATTAATTGCGATGACATTTATTCCATAAATGCGGCGCATATATTGAGAGACTTCTGATTCAAAAGTCAAATCTAACGAGAACATAAACGACTTTTTTTCAATATAAGAATTTGTTTACAATAAATTGTAAACCGATAAATAAAAGAAATAAATAATAATAAATATATGAACAGAACACTTTTAATACAGCTATACGAAACTGAACTTACCAAAAAAGTATTTGATTTGGCCAGTGTAGCATGATTCATCTTCTCCTTCTGGTGGGAATGTAGAACTAACGTTCAATCCAAAATTCGGTTTGTAGTTTAACATTGGAACTTCGTCATCACCAACAAGTGATTTTTTTGACCAAAACACCAGAAATTGCTTGTTACGTGGTCGACCGTAATTATTTACATATTGCTGTGATAGCCCAAAAATGAAGTTTTGTGGCAACACGACATGTTTTTTGGGTTCACATAAATAAACAACGACGAACATTTCGTCGAGATGGAGCACTTATAACGTATTTAATTACAAAATATGATTGTAACAAACAACAGCAATTTGTTTCACTTTCACGTTCGAGCAAATCAATTCAAATGACAGCGACGCTTCAAAAAACCGTTGACATTTTCCGCTTGACGGCTTGACTATGACTTGCAGTATTCACTCAAACTCACACAAATTATGTGCCGCTATTCAACAAACGCAAGCAAGTGTTCTATATGGGCTATGAACAAGTGCTCTATGCTTTTGCGTTATGCCGCTCGATATTAGTTGATTTAATAGTGTGATGTTATAAATATCCAAAAATGAATTGATGCACCATAAATTAAATTTAAATATAAATTAATTAACTTCAGATGAAACCAAACAAATATTTTGATTATTTCACTTTTTTTCTTCAAACATTTAAATAACAACGAATAGTTTATAACACTTTAGGTGTTTTGGCGCTAGAGAAATGTCAAAGTAGCATACAGTTTGTGTGCAAGTTTCAAGTGATGATATTGTGCATGTGTAACGCCGATTTGCCGCATTCTACGTGAACAAAGTCAATTCTGTATACATTGCGTTTCATTTTGAATTCGGATACAAGTCAGTGCAGTGCACACATTTTTTTTACTGAACATTAGTTTTATTCTAAACATCAGTTTAAATGACGGCACCTCCGAAACGAATAAAGATATCCCCAAGCCCAAGGAAAAGAGCTAAGCTAGTGGAACCATCAATTGCCGATTTATCAAAACCATATTTTGAACCACCATTCGAGGCCGTGGTAGATGGAATTGCAAAACAACTTTATAAATGTCGACTGTGTAACAAGGATATTGTTGGTTCAAAGCAGAATAATTTGGGATCGCACTTGGAACGAAAACATGGTGACATTTATTACCAAAATTCGGCCCATGAGAAAAGAACCATTAGCCGTGAAACGCTTGAGAATTTTATTGAATGCCGTCGAAATCGTTACTGTTAACGGACGACCATTTAACGCACTTCTCGATTCTGGATATCAAGCTGGGATCACGAACAAATTGAAAAAGTTGCGGGATGCTGGAATTGGTATAAATTTTTCAAAAGAAGACCTAAGTGAAGTGAAAACAACGATAAAGAGAGTGGCAGAAAAGGTACGTGCAAAAATTCGGGATGAATTGCAAGGAAAGATGATTTCTCCGACAGTTGATATTGGAACAAAAAACAAGCGATCAGTGTTTGGCATAAGTGTGCAGTTCATTGCTGGAAAAAAATTAGTCGTTCGTTCTCTCGGTCTCATTGAACTTCAAAAACGACACACAGGCAAACATCTCGCGAAATTGCTATTTGAGCGGTTAAAGGAGTATGGTATTGGAAAGCGTCAAGTAATAACAATCACAACGGACAACGGAAAAAATGTCATAAAAATGGTGCGAGATTTCAATGAGATGGATGGAAATGTCGCCAGCACAGAAGATCGTACAGATTTATACATGATGGGCCGTGTGTTATTCCCGGAATTCGAGGAAATAAATGAAGAAAATGCAGACGCCGAGATTCAAAAAGTACTTGCAGAAAGAATGACGGACGAAGAAGCGCTAGACATTCTGTTTAACCAAGAGGAACACATGGACCAAGATCTTCTTTCTTCCGTTTCAACAGAATTTGTTGCCGATGACCAAATCTGGGATACCACAGGCCTCAATTGCGTTGCCCATACAATTCAACTGGCTGTTAAAGATGCCTTGAAAAATATAAGTACCGACCACTTTAATGTAATTGAACTGACTCGTGAAGCTGTGCATTTCATAAATAAAACAACAACGCACTATGAATTGATGGAAAAAGGGTTCAAGTTCAGTTTGCCTCGAAAGGATGGTAAAACTCGTTGGTGCTCAACCTGTATAATGGTATATATTATTTTTACATTGAACTTTTACATATCACCGAAAAATAAATTAAATATTTCATTGCGATTTTTTGAATGAATGTTAAATTTTCACCGAAAAAAATGAAAAATTGAATTATTAATTTTGAAAATCGCAAACAGAATCTTTGATAAGTTACAAAATCCGGTACGATAATGTAATCATTCTTTTAAACAGCACAACATAATGTCGTTGTGTAATGAAAATAATGTTTAACAAGCCTTCTTTCTTCATCCTTTTCGATTTAGCTATCTGATGTTCTCACAATCAAAGACGTAGTTGATTATCTTGCGAAGGGAAAGAAGGAGAAAATCTTTCAGTTGCTTTATTTGAAGTGGCATATTTTGAAGGAAATTGCATACTTTTTACAAATACCACTTCGAGCCACGATATCACTACAAAAGCAAGACCTAATACTGTCCGATGTATTCGGCATCTGGATGAAGATGAAAATTCATTTGCAAGCATGCATCGCTAAAGGTTCTTTTAAAACTGGTCTCGCCCAGAAATTGTTGATCGAGCTTGAAAATCGTAAGGAAAAGGTCTTCAGTAATCACTTCATGAGTGCGGCGTTATTTTTAGATCCCAGATATCGACGGTTTATTATGAGGAATGATGCAGAAGTGGAAGAAGCGAAAGAAACTTTGCTTCGTTTATGGCAACGAATCAACGAAACTGAAGTGTGCATGGCCGAAAATACCACACAGCAAGCTAACGACGATTTTGACTTCGAATTTGATGAACAGGCTGAGCTGAACAAAATGATTTTTGACCAGAACGATAATAGAGCAAACGCCGCACGAGAACAGAGTACAAATGTTGAGTTTTTACTCGATGTGTTTGATCCTGTACCCATTCAAGCAGAAAAATCCATCATAGAATTTTGGGTCAACGAAGAATGCAATCACCCAGAGTTGTATCGATTGTCTATGGCTGTTTACGCGATTCCACCTACAGAGGTCCAAAATGAGAGAGATTTTTCTCAATTGAATTTCGTTTTTACCGATCGTCGTTGCAAACTTCAAAGTGAACGACTGGAGGACATTATGATCATACATATCAACCGCGAAGTTTTTCACAAAGTTAAGAAAAAATAACTAGAATCATGTATGAAGGAAACGAATTTCGAAGGATGTGATAATTAGTTAACTTGTTGTAAGAGTTATTTAATTCATAAGTTGAATATTTGTTATATTCTTTCAAAAACATGCCATTTTCATTTCTTAAAGATTTGCCAATCATCATATTCAAAACAACACAAATTCCTTGTTACCACAAATAATAATTAGTTACTCAGGTGTTCGGATTTTGTGATGAATATTTACGTGTATATAACTACATAAATTTATCGGCGATCATGAACATTTCTCTTTATAAATTGAATGTTTTGTTCATTGTGACGATAAAAAAAAGAGTAAATTTCATTATTTTCTTTTTATTTCGAATATTTTGATCCAAATTCAAGCATCTTACAAGTACATTTTTATATAGTTTTGGGAATTAATCAATTAGCTTCAATTACCATTATTTACACATTAAGATAGATGTAAGTTTCCAAAAAATACGCAAAAAAGTGTATTTAGTCAATTTGTCCGAACGAAATTGTGACTGTGTGATATGAACAATGGTTCACCTTTAAGTCAATTAAGCCGATATTTCACTGGGGAATATGTTCGTTCAGCTTACACTAAAAATTGAATGTCACTTTTTTTAATTTATCCTGGACCAGAAAGTTACATGAAAAAAAAAACCATCACTAGATACCATCGTCAATGTTTTCATTATAGCTTGTAAGATGAAGAAAAAATACACAATATGTTTTTTGTAAAAATTTATTTTTTATTCAATTGGATAAGAATAGCTCGGGCATTTCAATTGGAGTTTGTCCTCACCATGAGTACACATATTAAATTTGATTGTAGCTAATGGTTTGTATTGTATAGGCCGGTTGAATGAGATTCATCATATTGATGGCTCGTTGTAATTGATGTCGCACTCAAAGGAATTTTTAATTATCGGCGATGTTCCGTTTGAAAATCACAGATATACACTAATACATAGTGCGTGCGTTGCTGAGTTTGTGCGGTGATGCTGTGCACAACTGTATTCCGTGATCAGTAAAAACGCGCTGATCGACGCGCGCTATGTATTCACTATTGTATATAAACGAACTCTGTGTGTCGCATACACGCCACTCTCGTACACAAGCTTCGTTTATATACAACAGCTCGTTAGCGCCTGAGCTCAGTTAGACGTTCTCAGTTAGCAAGCTGAAAGAAGGAAATTCCAAAGACTGGCCTTCGTGTAGCCCCACAAAAAATAGTCTAACGGTGTCAAATCACAAGATCTCGGCGGCCAACTGACGGGCCCCAAACGTGAAATAAACTGTTCACCGATGGCGGCTCTTAATTGGGCCATTGTTTCGCGTGCTGTGTGGCATGTGGCACCGTCCTGTTGGAACCACATGTTGACCAAGTCCAATTCTTGCATTTTTGGCAAAAAAAAGTCTGTCATCATCGAACGGTACCTTACTCCATTGATCATAACGTTGCGGCCTTCATCGTCTTTGAAGAAGTACGGCCCAATGATGCCGCCTGCCCATAAACCGCAATAAACAGTGCATTTTTCGGGATGCATTGGTAGCTCCTGAATTGCCTCTGGCTGCTCTTCACTCCAAATACGGCAATTCTGCTTATTCACGTATCCATGGAGACAAAAATGAGCATCGTCGCTGACGACAATTTTCACATTTGACGCATTTTTCACAGAGCACTAATTTTGATAATAAATTTCAATAATTTGCAAGCGCTGTTCGTTTGTAAGTCGATTCATGGTTAAATTATAGACCAAACTGAACAAGATTGACAATGACACAAGACACGAATCACGCGTGATCTGTGAAAAACAGTGCTGCCAAAAAGAAAGTCGTCAAAAAATCACCCTTTATAACCTGACAATTAATGTCGAAAAATGCGAATTGGGCAAGGACACATTGATATTCCTGGGTCATAAAATCACCGCAAATGGAATGCAGCCAGTACCAGAGAGAGTGGAAGCAATCAAAATTTTTCCATTACCAACTGTTGCACATGAATTGGGGACATTTTTGAACACAATCAATTCATATCGTCGATTTATACCACACGCCGTAGATAGCCAAATGATTTTACAAAGTTTAATTGTAGGTAACAAGAAAAAAGACAAGACACCGATTGTATGGACAGATGAGGCAAAAACAGCGTTTGAGAAATGCAAAGAAGAGCTCAGCAATGCAACACTTCTTGCATTTCCAGCAAAAGACGCAGCAGACAAATCAGTTGGTGCAGTTTTACATCAACTCGTCGATGATGTTTTACAGCCACTTGGTTTCTATTCAAAAAAAAAATTAACAAATGCGCAACAAAAACACAGTACATACGATCGTGAACTAACAGCAATATTTCAGGGAGAGGGCCATCTAGCGTTTGCATTTTGAACTACTGTTTATTTAGAGAATGGCAGCTCAAATGTCATTCAATTTGTGTTCATAATTTAGTTAAAGGTTTGACATTTACGAAATGGGACGCTATACGCTTGAACAAAATTGGGAAATATTGAAAACTTACTTCCAAAGTGGTGAGTCTTCAGTCCAAACTGTAAGAAATTTGAAAAAAAATTCCATAAAAATGATTGGCCTTCAAGGCAGTTTGTAGATCAATTTGTGAATCGTGTTCGAGAAACTGGATCGTTGGTGGACAAAACAACTCGTTCATGTTCTCGTACAGTGCGCACAGCTGGATTTTGGTCCGGCGGCATCATTGGGCCATTTTTCTTCAAAAATGAGCAAGGAGCCGCCGTTACAGTCAATGGCGAGCGTTACCGTGCCATGCTCAACGAATTTTTGTTTCCAAAAGTTGAAGAGTATGACATGGACGACATTTGGTTTCAACAGGATGGCGCAACAAGCCACACAGCCAACATAACAGTCGAACTTTTGGGCACCGTTTTCGAAAATCGAATAATCAGCCGAAATTCTGAAGGCTACGTGACATAAGACCGCGGGACATAAGTCCGCCGAAGAAAATGAGACATAAGACCGCCAATTTATGCGGCGAACTTATGTCTTTTCAAAAGGACATAAGTCCGACGACTAATTATTAATTCAATATGGACATAAGACCGCGGCGGACTAAAAACTCTTTGAGTGAGACATAATTTCGCCGCAGAGAATCTCAACATTTTTGAAATGAAATATATTTTAGTTCTCTATACAATCTCAAAGAGAGAGGTTTGTTTTTACTTTCAATAACATAAAAATGGCTCACAAAAAACGTCGCCTATTCTTGGGCACAGTGGACACACTATTTAGTGATAATGATATAGATTTTTTGGACGATGGTAATGACCATATCCTATTAAAGGCAGCCAAAAAATACGAAGATAAACTTGAATTGAATCAAGAAATGGACGACGGTTCTGATGATTTATTAAATAAATCTTACGATCAAGTGATCGAAAAAGTGAAGCCAATAAATGCATTGAACGATGGATTCGATGATTTTTTAAACAAATCATATAATCAAGTGATGAATCGCGTACCGGAAAATATGGAACGAACATTTTTGAAAACGGAAAAAGAAATTAAAAAAAATGGTTTGCTCGCCAAAATTCGTTTGATTGAGAACAAGCGTTGCTGGAACATTACAGAAGAAATGAGTGATTGTTTCTATTCATTGGAAAGCTGGCCCATTTTTGCTTTGGAATTGCTGTTGACGCCTGATTTTGGCTATAGTGAAAGAATTGGTCTTGCTCTGTTTTTCTACGGCAACGGACTAAATGATGAAGTCAAAGCTTTACGGATTTTTCAATTTTACAATCAACATTGGAATAACAACCGTGAATGGCGTATTCGAATTATGAAATTCCAATCATTGTTCAAATACCTGGCTGAAAAGACAACAACTTCACCTGGACAATACTGGTACTATAACATGGAAACAAGATTGACTATGTTCTTTGACGGGACCATCCGAACAAAGAGTGGAGAAAGTAGAATCTATAGATATTAATTTTTTTTTTTATTTTTAGTAATCCTAATCATTCTATGAAGGATAATACAGTATTTTTTTTTCACAATTGTTAGAATTTAGTCTAAAAACCACATTTAAAATTAGTTAATTTTTTTAGCCAAAAAAGACATTCACAATCGCATCATCAACAACTGCACGGCAAGTTGGGCATTTCAATTCAATCGGCACATAATCCACAAAAAATTGTTCCGCTTCATTTTTTTCCTTAGTTTCAGTAAGGAGCGTATTATAACATTCTTCGCAAATCTGAAATATTTGAATAAAAAAATTATCACTTCAATCAAATTATCAATTTTTACCACTTACGTTGAAATGCTTGCATGGAAGCAATAAAACCTTGATGGTTCGAGTAAAACATATTCTACATTTAGTAGATGAAGAACCGACTGAAGAGGATGAACCAATTGACGATTGAGAAGACCATCTAGAGAGTGAACTTCCCGCTGATTCTGTGGTTGCTTGACTCAAGTTCTCATCACATTCATCGTCTTCTGGATCTACATTGAGAAAGATGTTTTCTTTCTCGAATTTGTTGTTAAATGAGACAATTAAGGATAAAAATTCAGATGGTTTCATTTTTCCTCCTTCGAGATTATTCATTGCATTCAAAATGCGTTCGTTGCGTTCCTAAATAATGAATAATAAATGATATTAAAAATGAATATACATTTTTCAAAATATAAAGTTTACCTTATGCTTTTTACGTATATCTTCATTTCCATCGCCACCATTTTGGAAAAAGAGTGCAAATTCGCGACTCTTTTCGTATTCGAGGTTTTGAAGAGATCTAATAAACCTGAAAAAATGACCCTTTGCTCGGATTTTATTGCCAAGGTTGTTATTCCCGGCTTCCACGGCACTTGTTGTTCGTGTGGAACGTTTGAATACAGAAATTGTTTCAGGTGTTTCCTAGAAAATAAAATATAAATAGAAACTTTCTATATATAACAATTTTCATAATAAGTTTTTCAATAAATACCTTTTCTAACCATTGACGCTTAAAGTAAGTAAGGAATGGTTGAAATAAATTCCGATTCAAGTCTATTGAAAGTGCTCGTAATTTGTCAAATTCATGTTGAATATCCTTTGCAGGTAAAAGTGGCAAATGAAGAAATTTTCTAAACAAGGTATAAAGAGACTTATTTCTTAAACATTGTTCTTCAAAGCCAGTGATCGATTTCGCTTTCCTTAAACATGCTTGAACGAAATGAAACCAGCATGTAAAATAAGACATATCTGGATGTAATGCATGTAACGCATTGCGCATTGCTAACTCGAAATCGGATATGAACGATTTACCGGCAAGGGTACATATATTGTATTCAATGTAATTGAATACTTGACGATAGCAAGCTTCGGTTTTTCTCGACATCAAAACGAAAATAAATGGCGTAATCTAAAAAAAAAAAATAAAGTCAATATCAATTGGATTGTTAAGAGTGACTCAAGTTCTAATTAAAAAAATTACCTTTCCCATATATTCAATGTATATGATCAATAATTGTTTGAATTGTCCATATGGGCAAACTTTGAAAGTTGCGTCAATCAAAAAATTACGGTCAGCAACATCCAAATGTAACAGCATAAGTGATATTACTTTCTCAGATGCAAAAACGCAATAGGAAAATTGAGACGATTCATGCAAATGTTTGAAGAAGACTTTCTTATTGGATGATCTTGTGTAGCCATATAAATTCATTATTCCATCAACTGCATATGCGGCACGTAATTCTTCACAATTTGTTGGACTTTTGGGCAATACAACACTTCGCTTCCTATTCAAATGACGTTTTACTTTGTCGTAAGCGATTTCGATTTCCTTTGAGTTGTCATCTGTACTCTTAGTATGCCTGATTAATTAATTATTTTAGGAATTAAAATGTGCACCAATAGAAATAGAACTCATAAATCGTAATAAAAACTTACTGTGATAAAACATCAACGAAAATATCACGAGTTGTGCCATTGTCTTTAGTCACAAAATCATTTGGCATAGACGAACATCGCGTTTTTAATTCATTCAAAACGCGCATCTTTTCATATTGTTCTTGCTGACTTCCATGAGAATGTAGAAGAAACTCATTTCTTTTCAATAGCCGACCATCGTCAGTCATATATCGTCTTGATTTGCATTGTTTTATTCTACACGTATAAGCAATCGTGCCGTCACTTAATCGTTTGTTTTTAATGTATAATTGTTTTTCAAGTAACGTGTAAATAAGATGACTATTCACTCTAAGACCAACAATTTTTTCATATTGTTCTTCACGATTTTCGATTTCACTTTTATTACTCGATTCACAATTATCCTTTTCAATTGCTGTTATCGATTCACGGTTGTCCGTTTCACTTTGTTGTTGAATATTTTGCTCTTCCATTTTTACTTGGCACTTGTTGCTTCTTTCAAATCACACTTCATAGTGATCTCAATTCAGTTCGATGTAAATGTTATTCGATTCTTTACACCCAATTAGCAATATGAGTGTGGTTTTTCTGTATATAATTCTGATGTAAATAATTTGTATGTGCTCTCTGGGCTATGTAAATCCAACATGATTGTGCAAATAAACAATTTGTTTCAAATCAATACGAAAACATGTCTAATCACGTTATAATGAACAGTTTTGTTCGGCGAACTTAAGTCTTCATGAGTGGGACATAAGACCGCCGATACAATCGTATACATTTTAAAACCGTTTGTTATTGGAGAGAGTAGAAGCTGAGAGCACTGAACACTGAGTCAACCAAATTTATCGGTTCTTGGAAAATATTGTGTTTACAAACAAATGAGAGTCATTATATGATTTCTGGTTGAAGAAAGTGGAAGTGAAAATTGAAGTTGATTTGAGTGAGTTTTGTGTGATCTGTAATAATACAGATAATATGGAAATATTTATTAAAATTTTTTCTTTGTAGCCAAGTGAAAAAATGAGTTTGCCGGCTGGATTTATAGAAGAGCAGACGGCACAAAGAATCGCAATTGAAGAAAATGTACCAATCGAAATGGCACGATTGGTGATTTATGTTGAAGAGCCAGGTGAATGGCAATTTCGAAACGAACGACTTGCTCTTTTGCAGCAAATGAGAGATATGACAAATTTTGAAACTGATTTGGATCTTAACGAAACACAGTTACATTTTTTGACAAAAATTGCGAATTTGCTGTTAACACTCTTATTGAATTAAATCAATAAATACAAAATCTCTTTTCTCTAAATATATCATTTCTTGTATATATATATTCAATTTTTACAGTTTCAACCTTGGAGGTCATGTGCTTCAATGGGCGAACTAAAGTCTTTTTGAGTGGGACATAAGTCCGCCGTTCATTTTTGCGGTAGGAAAGACATAAGACCGCCGCGAACTTATGTTTTTTCAAATGGACATAAGTCCGCCGATGGCGAAATTAAATTTTTTCAAAAGGACATAAGTCCGCCGCGAAATGTATGAATGAAATTCAACCAAAGTGGGACATTGTTCCGCTTAAATTTTGTATGGGCGGACTTATGTCCCGCGGTCTTATGTCCTGCTCCCATTCTGAAGTCAATTGGCCGCCTCGGAGCTGCGATTTGAGCCCGTTGGACTATTTTTTGTGGGGAGCTGTCAAGGACAAGTGTTACGCTAATCATCCAGAGACGATTGATGCCTTGAAACACGTGCTTGAAAATTGGGTTGGCAGAATGGCGTACTGTAAAGCCAGTCGTGGCAGTCATATGAACGATATCGTTTTTCATTCATAAATAACAAAGTTCAAGCTTTCCAATAAAAAAATAAGTTTGGAAGAATAACCATTAGTTTTTTTTTTATAGCCGATTCGAAATGCAAATTTTATATGGCCCACCCTTTACTTCCGTTACACGGTTGAAGGACGCAATTTCCACATAATGACCGATCATAAACCATAAATATTTGCATTCACACAAAAACTGGACAATGCAGGCACAAGAAAAATTCGTTATCTAGATTTCATCAGCCAGTTCACTACTGATATACGTTATATACCGGGTGAGCTCAATGTAACCGCAGATTTTCTATCGCGAATAAACCAGGTCAACACAACAGCACCAGTTTTCTACGATGCAATAGCAACTCAACAAGAGTCGGACGACGAACTTTTGCAGATTACCAACGGTAATGTTAAAACATCATTGAAATTAAAAAAAAAATAATAATTCCAGGTTCAAAGCATGCAATTTATTGTGATGTATCAATGGACAAAATTCGACCGTATATACCGAAAGCTAGCCGACAACACATTTTGAAGAAAATGCATGAAATATCACATCCAGGCGCCCGTGGTACAGCCAAATTAGTTATGGAAAAATTTGTTTGGCCAAACATCAAAAGGGAGTGTACCGAATTCACGAAACGGTGTATTCAATGCCAACGCTCCAAAGTCAGTCGTCATGTTAAATCGCCAATCGCAACGTATAAATTGATAGCCAACAGATTCCAACATTTAAACGTCGATTTAATTGGACCAATGCCGCCTTCAAATGGTTATTGCTATTGTATCACAATAATCGATCGATTTACAAGATGGCCAGAAGCAATTCCAATAGAGAATCAAACAGCTGAAACCGTCGCCAAAAAATTAATTGAGAATTAGATTCCACGAAATGGTGTGCCAGCACAAATTTCAACAGACCAAGGTAAACAGTTTGAAGCAATACTTTTCCGTGAAATAAATCAAATTTTAGGAATCGATCAATTGCGCACAACATCATACCACACTCAAGCGAATGGAATGATAGAAAGATGGTACCGAACACTTAAATCATCGATTATGTGTCGTGATACAATACATTGGTCAGACGAATTACCCATGATATTACTTGGTCTACGCTCAACATATAAAGAGGACATCAAATGTGCACCTAGTGAAATGGTGCATGGCACAACATTACAATTGCCAGGACAATTTTTCGATAAGCCACAGGAAAACAACAACTCAACAGAATTCGCCAAGAATCGAAGTGAAATTATGAACGAAATCAAACCAAAACAAGCTTCGCGTCACGGAAAACATCCTGTCTTTGTGCATAAAGCATTGAGCGATTGTACTCACGTATTTGTACGCAGCGACGCAGTCCGTAAATCACACCAACCACCATACAATGGCCCGTTTGAAATAATTTAAATTCGTGTTAACAACAAGATAAAAAATATTTTAATCGATCGACTGAAACCAGCATTTTTACCATTCAACGACACACACATGATGCCAAAAGCAAATGAATCAACATCATCACAACACTCGAAAGATCAAAAACTCAATTCAAAAACAAATGAAAAATAAAATTCAAATAATATGTCACCACCAATCAAACCGATGGGAGAGCAAATGACTACCAAATCAACATCGACAACAGTTACAACTAGATCGGGTAGAAAAGTCAAATTTCCAGATCGACTAAACTATGTATAACTGTTATCCAGTGGGAGAGTACTGTGGCGACCATATTACTTTTCATATTTTCAAATAATTTATTTTCTAATTCATATTATTTCAAATAGAGCGCCTTGCATTATACAAAATATCAAACTTCATTCTATACACTCGATACACATACATACACATATACTCAAATAATCTTGTGCCTAGAATTCATTCTCCTCACAGTCGTGCTACTAATCACATTGTCCGTTACACAAATTTCAAATTGATATTAAATTATAATTTTAGTGAAGAAAACCCAAAACGTCTTTATTATTTCAAATATAATTCAGTGAGAAACACTATAAGTCCGATCGAGTCGATAAAAGCGAACACCTAAAACGCTTTCAGTCGGTGTGCGCCTGAAAATATGCAGCATATTAAGCAAAATTAACTTTCCAAAACTTTCAATGTACATATATTCATTTGATGCGCTTTTATCTCAAATAGAAATATTAGTTTCTTTGATCAAATGATGAATTTTATTTCTATAATATCTGGCTATTAATTTAAAAAAGATAAAATAAACTACACAAACATAAAAAAAAGTACGAAACAAATCAGTTCAAAGTTGTTGTGTTCTTGTGTGTCGCTGTACATTGATTAAAATTCACATTAAAGGCAAATCGATAGATGTAAACAAATAAGAAAAATTGATAATTTGAGAAATATAACAGTTCAGTCAAGTATTGAATAAATTACAATATGCAATTTTCATGTGTATAAATAAATATACTAGTACATGCTTTCACATTAAGTGGCGCTATATGTTGACATTTTCCATCATTTACATTATTTCTTTTGTAAAGGCGGCACCCTCGCGCAATTTACTAGCACATTCGTTCAAAAAATCTTTCAACGTCGGAACATTCATTGTCAGTTCGTGCGGAGAGCCATTGAGTTTGTCTAGTCTTTCTTTCAAAAATTCTTGGAATGAATCATCATTCATTGATGTCAGTGGTCTTTCACACGTGGTTACATGTTTAACGCATGTGTAAATTGTTGAAAGCCGCAACCACTCCCAATTTTCCTTGTTTGAAAAAACCACCTCTTTTAATTTTGATGAGTGGATCTGTATGAAATGCCGAACTAGTGAAGAATATTTTTGTGTCTGCAGTTTTGATTTGCAATCAGTCACTAAATAAAGAATCAGAAAATGACTCGATGTGTATCTTATTTATTCTATTCATTGTATTAATCTTAAATTTCACACTTAAATGAGTCAAATATTTAAACCTAACCGACGTTTTGAAATGTTTTTCAACATTTTTTTCACGCATTGACAATTCAATAAAAGAGATGTAACAGATATTCATCCACAATAAATACATACACAAACAGAGTGAGAAGTGAGGAGTGATGGCTCGTACCGTTCAATACAGACTGAAAAGCACCTAAATAGACGAAATATGCACCAAAGTCTGTAGAAGCGTATAATCTTCGGCGTATTAGTATTGGCAAGTGCCGTGCAATAGAAACTGAGTATCCCTTAAAAGATACAACATACCAGGTACTTTCATATGAAACCGGTCGACATCTAGCGGTCAATAGCTGGTACTGTGTGATCTGTCAATCCATGTTGTTCATGCTTATTAGTAAATATGACATCTGTCAACAATACTCCATAAACAATATTTCAAGTTTCATACAACAATGTGTTTTTTTCGCTCTTGAAAAATGTCGAATTTTGTGCCTGAAAATAGTGAAATGCGGACACCACTGCTTTTCTGCTTTCGTTTAAAGAAAACTGCTGCCGAATCTCATCGAATGCTTCTAGAAGCTTACGAAGAGCATGCTTTAAGTGAAACACAGTGTAGAGAGTGGTTCAGACGATTCAAAAATGACAATTTTGACCTGAGAAATGAAGAACGTGGTAGACCGCCGAGGAAGTTTGAAGACATTGCATTGCAGGCATTGCTGGATGAGGACGATGCTCAGACGCAACCACATCTCGCAGAACAATTAAATATGGACTCAGCAACTATTTCCAGACTTTCGAAAGCAATGGGAAAGATCCAGAAGGTCGAAAAATGTGTGCCACATGAACTGAATGAAAGGCAGCAGGAAAACCGAAAAACCACTTGTGAATTGCTGCTCGCAAGTGCTCGCAAGGTACAAAAGGAAGTCGTTTCTGCATCGGATTGTGACTGGCGATGAAAAATGGATATATTTCGAGAATCCTAAGCGCAAGAGATCATGGGTAGCACCAGGTGAACCAGCGACATCGACCGCAAGGCCAAATCCGGCCAAATCGGTTCGGAAGGAAGACAATGCAGTGTGTTTGGTGGGATCAAAAGGATGTCATCTATTATGAGCTGTTAAAACCTGGCGAAACGGTTAATACTGATCGCTACCGACAGCAAATGATCGATTTGAACCGCGCATTGCTTCAAAATCGGCCGGAATATCAAAAAAGGCAACACAAAGTGAATCTCTTGCACGAAAATGCTCCATCACCAGGGCTAGTGAAAATATGCAAAAAAAAACCCATGAAATATGGGAATAAAAATGCTCCAAAAACCAATCAAATATGCTGTCAAATATGCCGCTAAAAAGTAGCAAAATATGCAAAAATAGCCAAT
This sequence comes from Obolodiplosis robiniae, assembly GCA_028476595.1. Classification (NCBI taxonomy): domain Eukaryota; kingdom Metazoa; phylum Arthropoda; class Insecta; order Diptera; family Cecidomyiidae; genus Obolodiplosis; species Obolodiplosis robiniae. Next base: position 32,135,591 of record CM052015.1, on the reverse strand, counting down.
ATTTTCCTTAAAATATGTATTTAAAAATTATGAACAAGATAACGATTTATGTTTGGATCAAAAATATTTTATTTTTCTTTCATGTTGGTGCATTGCACTTAACAATCATGTGTCGTTTCAAGTTTTCGAAAACGAACGAACGACGTTTATCTGTCAAAGTGTTAGCGTATGCTGAAAAAGAGCGTTCTACATCACTTGATGTTGTTGGGCAAAATCGAAACAATGTCAATTCCTTTGTACTGAGACTTTTAACATAGTCGTCAGTTGGAGATGTTCCTTCATCCAAAATGCCACATATTTCTGTAAGTGGCTTATAACCCGCATTTCGCTGAAGAACTCTGTCCAATTTCTGACCAAATTCCTTTCGCGAAAGAGAATTTAGAGACTTGCGTATGTTTTCCATAATGCCAATGCTATCTGCCATAGACAATCCTTGTGTTTCGAGAATGATTGTTGCAGAAACTATCGATGCAAAATTGCTCTTGATAAATGCCAGCTCAGTCTTTACTCGTTGGTTGGAAAAACATTTTTTCGACAATCGAATTGATTCAGCATCTTCACTATCAAAGTTATCAACAACTAATTTCACTTTGTCAAAATGATCGCAGTAGTACAATGCTGCTTTCAACCAAGTCGTCCAGCGAGTTGTGACGGGTTGTGGTGGCAATGCTTGTCCTGGCCAAGTTTGTTGAAATACTTTTTTTCGAGATGGTGCCTATGTAAATGATTAATCATTTTCAAAAATGGTTTTGATAAACATATTTGGACAAAAAGAAGCAAAGAACAACTTTACAAAAACACTCTTTGTGCTTGATATAAGCAAATTGGTTTCAGAAAACGTCGTGCGTATGAACTCAGCTACCCGATGTAATCCATGGGACAAACATGTCAAGTGAAGCATCTTTGGATAATGTATTTTGAGTGAATTCATAGCTGCAAGCATGTATGACGCTGCATCGGTAACTACGAGAAGAACCTTCTGGTATTGAATACCTAATATTACAATAAAATATATACACAAAATTAATACACATTTTAAAAACGATGTAATAAATCTAAGATACCATTGAGCCATAAAATTGACAATGAATCATTGAAAAAAGCAGCCATACTACTAGCATTCGAGGAATCCACTGTCGCCATGTTCAATAAATAGCACTTTCCACGTTCTTCACTTTTATAGTCACCATCTAAAATACCAAAAACAAAATTTGCCACCAATCGCTGTTCAGCGTCCGTCGTTTCGTCAATCGATACCCATATGTAATTGTTTTCAGCTTTGGCTCGCAAATTTGCAATGCAGTCATCGTATAGTAATGGTACGTACTTTTGTCGAAGAGTGCTCTCAGATGGTGTTGACTTTTTTGTGTATTTCTCCAAAACACCTGACAAACTCGGGTGATTGAGTTTGTGCAATGGAATGTTCGCTTCAACAAAAGCCTTACAGATATCTAAATTGTACTCATTTACTTTGAGTTCTTTGTATTCCGTGATTAGCGTTTGTGTTTTTGTTGATTGTGCATTGCTCAAATTAGCCGCTTGTTGATGCTTCGTCGTTCCAATGTGTTGTTTGATCAAAAACATCTTATCTGCAGATACTGTACAACTGCAGTAATTGCAGAACAACACCGAGTTGTCCGAACGAAAAACCCCTGAATATTCACGCAATACCCGCGCGATAAATTCACTTTGACTTTCCTTTTTTTTCGGCATTTTTAATGACACACGTATTACATTTATGATGTTCCAATCGAGGTCCAAAATCAAACTGATTGATTTAAAATAACACATTCGATATATTGATGCGTGCACAAATATCTGAATAACAGAACAGCTACATTTGCTCCGATTTCGTGTGGAATAACTGTGTTTATATAAAACAATCATCTTATTGTTTTGAAAAAAACATTCACGTTGGATTCTTTGACGATTCAAATGTCGTGATGCGAAATATTCTCGAAGCTGTCACACTGACAAGTGACAACACAAATACAAACAATACAGAAACATTTCCAATGTTAACAGATATCTTATGTTTATTACTGTTTCAAACACAATAATACTACTTTCATACCCAAAATGTAAAGAGGCTCAAAAGGTTTTTTTTAATCGTCTTTTTTGGCTATATATTTTTCATGATTTCTTTTGCACATATACAACGTTCACATTCGCACCAATTTGACATATAGAAAATTGAATGTTCTGTTTACGTTTCACATTTTTATTTACAGTATGTCGGTTTTTTGTCGTATTTGGATTTTATATTTGTTTGTTTATTTTTATCGATTTCGGGAATCTATGAATTGACGAAAACATGTAGAAAAATTTATTTTTTTTTAAAAATAAAAAAAAATTTCGAAATATGCTCGATCGACTAAAATTGCCCAAAATATGCAAATGCATATGCAATATGCATTTGCATGTTTTCACTAGCTCTGTCCATCACACACTGCAAGACTGGTCAAGGAAACGATTGAGTCGCTTATTTGGGAAGTGCTACCGCATGCGGCTTACTCACCAGACTTTGCACCGTCAGATTACTACTTGTTCGCTTCGATGGGTCACGCACTGTCGGAGCAGCGCTTCACTTCTTACAAAAATGTGAGAAAATGGCTCGATGACTGGTTTGCGTCAAAAGACGAACAGTTTTATTGGCGCGGTATTCATAAATTGTCCGAAAGATGGCAAAAATGTGCGGATTCGAATGGACAATACTGTGAATAAAATATGTTTTGCCATCATACTAAAATAAACGTGTTTTTTTGACAAATAAATGGTCTTATGTACGTAAAACTAACTTTTCCGCACATTTCCCGAAATTGTTCGGGCTTACGCATTTTTCATTGATTGCTTCTCATTTGTATTGGATTTATGTTTATTTCTTATCGAATCATCATGCAACTTTGAGACACAGAAAATTTGAAGTCATTACGATGAAATCGAATTTCGAGTCATTACACATCATGTGATTTTAATTTAAATTTTAATATAAAAACAGATAAACATCTCAGTTTATTCTTACTTCAACGTTCTCTATTTTTGAATTGATAATAACAATTACGAATTAGTTCACTCTGATGTGAACTTTCAATTCATGCCAACGATAGATATGGTTCTACATTTATGTTATGTATAACAGTATAACTTTCGGTAACAGCATGAGCAACTGATGAAAAAACACAGATTAGAAAATCACAAATACTTCATCCAATTTATTGATTTGAATATTGACCCCGAAAATTGAAAATTTTGTGAGGGAGCTGGTCTTAAATCTCATCAGAATGACTTGAAATACATAGAAAATAATATTCTGGCAGTTCCAATAGGAAACAATGTGAACTTAAGATAGCCGCCATACAATTTTTCAGTTTTGACCCCGAAAAGACTCAAAAAATCCGAAATTTTGCAGGGGAGGTAGTCCTAAATCTAATCGGAATGACTTGAAATTTTGCATGACTCATTTTATTCATAAAAATATAATATATTCAAAGTTTCAATTCGTTACAATGAAAGCTTGAGATAGCTGCCATACAAATTTTTCGTGTTGACCTCGAGAAGACCCCGAAAATCGAAAATTTTACAGGGGAGGTAGTCCTGAATCTAATTGGAATGACTTGAAATTTTGCATGCCTCATTTTTTTCATAAAAAAATTATATGTTGAAAGTTTCATAATGATAGAATGCGAAATAGTCATAGTCCCCATACACATTTTTCGTAATTATATTGAAAAACAGTCCATTTTTTGATTCCACTCCACTAGAGCTACCCGAAAAAATTATCCGATTAGGCTGAAAATTAATAGGTTTCTATTCCTAATGAAGACAAATGTGCGTGTAAATTTTTGTTCAATTCTAAAATCAATTTTTTGAGTTATCGTGTTAACGAATTTTTGCGTTCAACGGACAACGGACAACGGACAACGGACAACGAACAACGTACCACACACGGACAAAAAATTGCTCCGGGAATGGTTGCAATCGTTTTTTCTAGGTTCAAAACGCATAGAAAACTTATTCCGAGCGTTTTGAATTTTTTGGACCGATCGCAATACTTTTACCACACACAGTGGTGTGTGCGGAAAAGTAAAAACAGTGGTTTCATATGCAAGTACCTGGTATGTACGGAAGTCTCCAGAACCATAAAATGTTTGCCGCTTCAACACAGGCGCGTAATATTGACATTTGGCAAACACCAGTCTTGGAAATCATAAGCATTTGTTGTCTATTTGCCTGCTTATGCAAATTTTCGGCATATTCCGAAAATAGGCCTGTCAGATATTGAACGCACCCATTCGAAATTTGACAGAAGTGTCTTAGTGTTGTATTGTTCCGTCATTTTTTCTCAACTTCCCAACTGCAATTAGAACGTTGTATGAGAAAAACATTCTAAAAATAAAGTTACAAATCTATAGAGTTATATTTTTAAAATGTACTTGATTGCAACTATTCAAAAATCAAAGGAACACATTGTAGTTCCTTTGAAATGGGTAAATGGTTTACGATTGGCAGCAGCAATTAATGACGGTGTTAACTGCGACGATATTTGGCTTGCATTTTTGTCGTCAAACAAAGAAAAGGTTGCTGATTTCGGAGCAGCTATCAAAGATGCTTTGGACGAATCAAGTGATGCTTGTTATATTATCCAACCGGTTAAATTTTATGGTAAGTATTTCATTATTTTTCATCGGAATTATTACTTATTATGAGTCTTAAAACATCTTATAATAGGTTCGGAAGACGAAGCAAAGCAGAAATGTGAGGGAATGCGTCTCAATATTTTGTCCAAAACGTACTGTGAAGCAAAGAAGAAGCGAGCTAAAAATTTCATGAATGATGAAAACAACATCACTGCTGCCGTCGAGAGTGACGAAGAAAACGTCGATCCAAACATTGAACAAAAGGCGCTAGTCCGTGCAGAAATCGATCGCAAAATGCAAGCAATGAATAATCAATTTTTTGAAATGTTGTCAGACGATGACATTGACGTGATTCAACGGGCCTTAGAAAGTGATGATGAATGTGATTTCGAGCATGTTGTGTATGCTTCTATTGGTATTTCAATGAATACAGACGCGTAAAGCATACAATTTGTGTTTCCGAGTTATCTTCTCAAATATATTTCCAAAGTCAGAAAAGAAATCAAAGTACTTTACAATTTCAGTCTTGTTTTATTGACAATTTTTCTAAGTCTTATTTTCCAAACAATTTTCACTTAATTACTTTGAGCCTATTTAGAGTTAACCGTAGGTTGAACAAATTAAAACTGAACGATTAACCTAAGGATTGTTTGAACTTTTATACTCTTTTTCTGAACTAACACATATTCAATCAGATACATCATACATTGTAATATTCAATACATCTAAAATTATACATTCAAATCATTTTAGTGTATTTGTGATAGAATATTGTTTTGTTACTTTTTAAATATAGATGCATTTGAATATACAAAAAACTATGATTGTAAATGAACTAGAATATATTTCATGTGTTAAGTGTTCACACTTATTCAATTTACTATATTGGTGTTAATGCATTCGAACATAAAAAACGATAGTTGTATTGCATATGTAAAAAACTATGGTTGTGTTATTCACTTATTCCATATATAGAATACCACACTTGTTTGATAAAGTGAATGCACTATTGCACTCGCATCATCCTCGCTTATTAAAAGATTGAATTTCTATGCTTACTGAAAAAAAAGGCACACACATATGATTCAAATCTATATGAGTGAATTTGAAAGTGTGTATTTGCCTGAAAGTGCATGTTTGAATCCCGCTTTTACGATCTTATTTCATTTTTCTGTATTTTCCTTATTCTCTCTATTCATATAATAGTAAAGGATTCACTTGCCGTATTAGATTATGAGCACGTGTCAATTAATGTTCTAATTTTATCACTTCTTGGCACCCCTTATATTCGTTCTCTTCATGGAAAGAGGCTCGTTCGCGTCTTTCAATAATTATTATTATTATTGTTGACGCTCTTGAAGAACGCATATGAATATTTTTATTATTGTTATTATTATTATTATTATTTTGCTCTCTATGTTAAACGATGAACGCATATGAATCGATGTTTTTGTTATTGATATTATCATCGGTTCATAGCTGAATCGTTTACACTGTCCCCTACTTGTGAGAAAAAATTTTTTTTTTTTTTTTGTTTTTTTTTTACATAAAATTTTTTTTTTTTTTTTTTTTTTAATAAAAACTTAAATTCTTTCTGACAATTTTAATTATAGTATTTTATTTCATACATTTGTTTCTAGTATGTTTTCATTTCCCATTCTCGAATTATATTTCTTGACACATGAATACAACAAATCAATCAGTGGGTATGAAATCGTTAATAGCAATATAATTATGAAAAGACAATCGTGATCTTCAAATTGAAATATGAAATTAAAACTGTCTTCAATTCTTGGTGATTGTATACAAATTTGGTATTGCTCTTTATTTTTTGGCGAATAATGGAAAAATTCTGTTGTTATATTGTAATCTATATTTTCAATTATTTTCATTGAATGTGTTATTTCTATAGGGTAACTCAAATTATTTTTGTGTATAATGATTTTCATTGGTGAAAAAATAGTAAAATAAATTTGATTCATTATTTGTGTTAATATATTGACGTTTGGTAGTTTTCCAAAACATTCTTTATCAAATTCTTTTTTGGAGATATTTTCGAAATAAAATGTTTCGCAATTGTTTATATTTTGTACTGGTTTTCTACAAAAATTTAATTGCTGTGTAGAATGGCAGTTTTCACTGAAAGAAATATTGTTATAGTATAATTTTGGAGTGTGTGAAAGTATGATTTTGATTATATTTGTTTCTAATAAATATGTTTTATTATTCCAAACGATAGGCTTTGGAAAAACTGAATACATTTTATAAATTCTACTTCCATATATCGGAATTTCTAATTTCAAATAAATTATATTATCTTTATAATAATATTTTGATTTTGAATGTTTCCAGACGTTATCCATTATCAACATATAATTATATTTGTTTATGATAAGAGGTACAATACTTTTTGTGATATTTTTTGCATTTAAAATATTTATATCATTTTGAATTTGTTCAATTGATATTATTTCATTTAGTGAACTGAAGTTTAATTCCGATATTTCATTTAAATTGTCTGTTATATTTTTCGAATCAGTTGTTATACTTTGTAATAAATTGCATCCAATTATTCCCAATTTATGTATATTATATTTCAATCGTTCAATTGGTTGTACGTATATTTCTGTTGATTCAATTTGATTTATTGTTGTATTTGGAAAAAATTTCCATCGGTTTGGAATATTTTTGATTTCATAAAATGGTTTAAAAAATGTATCGTTATGGCATTTTTCTTTTGCGAATTTTTCAATATTGTCCATTGAATTAAATATTGAAACATTGAGTTTATATGTAAAAAAATGAGATTCTTCCTGAATGTATACATTTTTATATGGATAAAAAATTACTCCGTTTAAATTATCTTCAGCTAATAAATCAATTTGTTTTGAATACCTTGCAAATAGGCATAAAACGTAAATATACATAGGTGTATATTGCATTTCTGTAAAAGAAATTATTTTCCAATTAATAATTTTATGATTTGTAGTAATAGAAACAAGATTATAACCAATATTGAAAGAATAATTATAATTTTTATGGTTTTTAATTTAAAAATTTCTCCAAGGTTAACAGAATCAAAAAATCCTTCTGTATTTATATTTTCTGTGCTTTTTATGTTATTTTTAATTTTAACTTGTAAATCATCTATTTCATTATGTACTGATATGAGTTTTAATTTATAGCGATTCAAAATTAAAAAATCTGAAGTCCAATTTTGTGTAGAATTATCATAAATGTGTAATTCTGGCTGAATTCTTGTATTTTTGATATTTATTTTAGTTTGCCATTTTGAGCCATGATCAAACATTGCAAAATTTTTATATGGTATGCAGTCTTTCGAGAATTTTATTTCGTGGCTAGAATTTATATTCAGAATTTTTTGTGAAAAGTTACAAATTATTTTGATACTCAATGGTGTTTTTATAAATACATATATTGAATTATCAGATATATGAAATATATAATTTTGATACGCGATCTGTTTATATTTACAATTTTCATCTGAATTCTGAATTAATAATGTTTTTAAACAAATATTTTCTGAATATTGAATTTCATTTAACATTGTGTTGCAAATAGTTAGATTATTGCATTTATTGCAAAAATCGTTAAATCCAGGTGATATTATTTGAATATCATTTTGATTTTTGATAAAATAATTTGCATTTTCTTCAATTATGTATAATTTATTATTTTTTATCACTGGAGTTGGTATTATTTCATATAGCTTATATTTTTGATTCAATATGGATGTTTTTATGAAATCCATTAAGTTAATAATATTTGGAATTATCAAATTTTTTCCCAATTCATTTTTATTTAAGTTTTTTATTGTATTTGTAAAATTGTTGTAGTCAATTATGCTGAATAATTGAGTGTGTATATTACCAGAATATAAAGTTTTTAATTTTTCTTGCATTCTTTCATGATCATGTAATATGTATAACATTGTATCAGTAATTTGACTAATTTTTTTATTAATGTTAATTTTTTCATCCAATTTATTAATTTTATATGTTAAATTCATAACTTTATGATCGATTTCTTTCATTATACCCTCATGTAAACATAAAGCTTCTTCTGTTAGTTTTAGACTTTCCTCCAGTTCTTTCTCACTTTTTATTAATTCCGTCTTCAAGTTTCATTGTGCTTGATGATATAACTATTAGAGTCATTATTGTTATTCCTCCCAATACTAATAGGAGTGGAATAAATCTCTTTTCGCGATTTTTCAGATATTGTATTTGATGCATATCAATTATCATATCGAAACTATATGATTGTGCTTTTTCTATAAAATAATTACATGATGTATCATTGTACACAAAAATGTTAATTGATTTATACAATCTTGTAATAATTTTTGATTTTCTGAATAGAGTCCAAGTTCCATATTATACTGTATTTCCCATTCTTGCTGGGAGAAGTATAGGCTATCTAGTTCATTTATATGAACATTTGGCTCTATTTCATAGCTAAGTTCGGAAAAAATGTGTATCAAAACACTTTGAATCAGAACAATTCTCAGTTTCATTGTCCCGTCTGAAATGAAAGAAGAGAAGAGTTTCTTCCTGTGAGAATGTGTGATTTTTGGGTTTTAAGTTTGTATTAATTGTATAAATCCACAGTGTCTAAGAGTTCATTCATGTCTTGAAATTAATATTTTTATGTTCCTGAACTGTTTACTCCCGTATATGAAAATGTATTCGCTATTTTCCCCCTCAAATTTTTAAGAAGTAATAAATTACTTATTTTATTGCTCTGTTTTTACACACCGCATTGGTGGTTATTCAACATCTTTTCTATTGAGATAGTGCGAGATGCGTTGATCTTATCTAATATGCACGTTCAACACTTGTTCTGTGTTGTGCATATACCCAAATATTCTTCAATTGAATTTTTACACATTTTATGTGGAAAATTATTAGGTCGTAAAATTTAATCGGTCGAAAATTTTCTTGGAGGATGATTTTGTCATCTTTCAGTTAAATTGATCATTCAAGTTTTAATTGTGAAAGTGATCGGTTATAGAAGAGTGAAAAGAAAATGAGTTCTGTTTCTTGTTATTATTCCTGTGGTCGAGATGGATTTGGTTGTGGTTTTCCCTTGGTTCCAATTGAGGATATTTACGAAAAAACTCCGTTTAGTAAGTGTTTAATTGTACTTTCTCTTTGAAAAATGTGTATTAATGTGTTCAGTGTTATGCAAAATGTGTGGAAAAATATTTATATGTGCTTTTTTAATTCCTGTGTGAAAACTTTGTATGGATTGGGAACAACTGTATTTTGTACCAATTGCCGAATTATACTTGGATCATGTTTACTGAAGGATAACATCGTAACCGTGTCATTATTTAATGTTCATGATTGTTTATTCTACGATGAGGAGTTGATTAAATATTTTCAATCCTTTGATGTTATTCAACAAGGAACACCAATTAGTTCCAGAGATGCATCCATTCATGACTTTGAAAATTCAAATGATGATGATATTCCGATATTGCTTCCTTCTTATCCATCTACTCCTCGTAGTCAAAATAATGAGCTTTTTACTATCGAGTCTGGAAATGCATCGCCAATATTTTCTGATTTGGATTTATCATTGGATGGTGAAAATTTGGAGAGTATATCGCAAGTGTCATTTGATATGCAATTTCTTTCGAATATGGATGAAATTTTTCAATCAGACAATTTGGAAAATTCAAATGTACAAGGGGCGGCTCACTCTACTCCCAAGCGTGGAATAAAAGATATGAGAATTGTTGACTTTTATACAAATGTACTTGATTTTAATAATACTGAATCTGAATCTGAAAATTCTGATTTTTAATTTCAAAAAATAATTATATCTTTGATCATACTGCATAGTAATTTTGTATTGAGAAAAAAAAATAGTATATTTTTTTTATAATAAACTTTTCAGAAAGATAGAATTAATTTTCATTGTATTTGATTATATTGTGTTTGTCAAAATAAAAAAAAAACGAAAAAGAAAAATTTAATTATTTAATTTCAAAAATAAGATCCCTGATTTACCCCTGTTCCAATTTTGTACTGGTCTATTTGTTTACATATGATTCAAGACGATTGCTCTACTTTTCATATACCTCTGTTTTATTGCCCTTCTATTCCCACATATAATTGAACATCTGGTGTTTACAGACATGCTGTCTACGGTAAAAATACTATCTTCCATTCATGCGTTTTCAACGTCTTTCTATTATGAATGCGTGGGTCAATAGAAAATTTTTGAACATATGTTCACTTTTCTTATCTCATTTTCAATGCATTGGCTAAATGTGTCCTCATAGTGATGCATTTTGAGTATGCATTTCTTATTCAACGTATTGTCGTATTTATAGAATATTTGAAATCTATTTGTTTATGTTCATTTTGAGTCTAACTGTTGCATAATAAACATCGTTGTGTTTATCTAAAAATATGTCGTCGAATCAAAGTGTATATTGTTGTTATCAGTGCAGTGCTTCTGTATTTCTTGAAAGTAAATTGCATCGATCCAGTGTATACGATAATATGCGTTATTTTTGTGTTGCACGTGTCGACGTTTTTAATATAAAGGAACAAACAATGAATAGAGTTCATTGTGTTAATTGTGGTTTCCTGGTTGGTTCAATCGATTTCAATACTGATCAATATGTGTTGTTGTCTAGAGTGTATCCAATATCAATGATGGTAAGTAGAACCTTCTTTTTTGTTGTTATTGTTTAGATGTTTATAGTGAAAGTTCATTATTTTCTAGAAAATCGTGTTCCCTATTATGTTATTATTATAAGAGTGAATGGATAATTGTGTTTTCGATCCCTTTACGTTAGAGAAGATAGAATTTGAGTTTTTGAATTTTTTATGTTAGGGTGGATAGAAAATTGGTTTTTCGAATTTTTTATGTTAGGGTGGATAGAAAATTGATTTTTCGAATTTTTTGATGTTATTCTTTGTGACAAAAATTATGGATTCGGATTTCAATTGTTTCCCTGTATTTTATTATTTCTGGTAAAAATTTTGTTTTTTCTCATTGTTTATTATTAATTTAATGTGTTTTTTGATTAATTTTCTGTTAAAGTTTTGTTTTATATTTTCTAGTAATATTTGTATTTTGAAGTTATTCAATTGTATTTGAGAATGGTTTGGAAAATTTGTATGTGATATATCTAGTATTTCCATTTTCGGTATGAATGTAGGTAAAAATTCCATGTTTTTAATGTATTTATAATGAAAATCTATTCTGAATTCAGTTAGGTTTTTGAGATATTTTAGGAATTTGAATTCCAGTTTAATGTCAATGAGTTCTCCTCTTTTTAATTTACATCCAAAATATTGTAATGTAGGGCATTCATACATTAAAATTGTTCCCAACTCTCTAATTGAATAATAATTATTCCCCATTGTAAGAAATAGTTTCTCTAAATTTCTTGCATTTCTCAAAAATAATTTCATTTCTTCCTTGACAGGAATTGTGATATTATATAATTTAAATGTTGTTAATTTCATTATCAATTTTTTAAAGAAAATAGTCACATTCGGTTCTGATATTCCCTCTATTTCTATAGTGTGCAAATTATCAAAATCATATTGATAGTATTCGATTATATTTTTGAATTTTAAGTCAAATGATTTTATTTTTCATATTTGCAAATTTCTTATAAATGGTTTGAATATTATACTTTCGTGTGTATTTTCAAATTTATTAATATTGTTGTCCCTATTTTCCTTTATTGTTTCAACGTTAAGTTCTGTAAAATTTTTCGGATTGCAGTAATGTGTAATTAATTTATAGAAATATGTCTTCATATTTGTGCTTGTTTTGAATTTTTTCATTGATTTCCCGAAGGTTTTAAATATTTTTATTGTTATTTTCTTGGGTTTGTCTTCTAATGTTATCACATCGATGTAGGTATTTCCTATTATTCGGCGGTTCATAAATTCTGTTAAAGTTTTAGGTTCTTCATCTATTTTAGAAATATTTAATAGAGTTATTATATCTAATCGTTTGAACATTTCAAATAGACAGTCTTCATTGATAATACATTTAATAAGTAACTCACATAAAATATCGTTTGTTTCTATGCCCTTTTTGGTTTTAATATTTCTATTACCCATATTTTATTTTTTATTGAAGCGAAATGATCGATTACACGATTCAATTTTTCCAGTTCTAAAAAGATAAAGAAAAATATTTTTTTTTTCTAATAAACTGAATTTTGATTTTGGATTAATTATAATTTATTTTTAATTTAGGTAACCGAAAATGTTGCAGTTGAGGATTTACATTGTGGAATTTCTACTACTGGTACAGAAAGGACTTATCATTCGTTTCTTCGTTTTGTAAAACGTGACAAAGGAAATGTTCAAGCTGAACCCGATTATATTGAGCCATAAAATTCACATATGATATCGAATTTGAAAACGTTATTTAGCAAAAGGATTTGATGATTAAACTTTCCCCCTATTTTCTTCACATTAACTGCTTTTATTATTAGTTATATTTTTTAAGACTTCATGTGTAATTCTTTTAATTAAGTTTGATTTATCCCTTAACTGTCTTTGAAATTCTTTAAATTCTTTATTATGATAAATGTCATACATACAGACGTCACATAATTCTCTAATTGTTTTTCTATTAAATTCAGATTTGTATATTTTACTGTTTAATATTTCATTAATACAATTTGAGTCGACCGGAATAAAAGTGAGAATACACCGGCTCTAGATCAGTACTGCGACTAGATAATCAAAAACGCTGAAGTGAACCATGAATATTGTTGAGTGGCAGCAGCGGTCCATAATTTTCGCTATCAATGTTTATTTTTAGTGTAAAATGAACATTGATAGCGAAAATTAAGAACCGCTGCTGCCACTCAACAATATTCATGGTTCACTTCAGCGTTTTTGATTATCTAGTCGCAGTACTGATCTAGAGCCGGTGTATTCTCACTTTTATTCCGGTCGACTCATTTTTCCATAGACTGTTAATACATGATTCTATAAATTGTTTTCTAAATTCATCCATGTCAGATTTTTCAGAAAATTTTAAAAATTCCATACAAAAATCAAAACATTTTAAAGTTATTGTAATTTTTGGTTCAATTATGGGAAAATTATATTCAATAAAAATGTCCAAGATTAATCTCTAACAATTATTCAATAATAAGACTGGTATATGTTTGTTATCATTTGCGATAGTGTAAGTATGTGTAATTTTTTGATTTATTGTCTCATTTCTTAAAAATCTTTGTAGTTTACTCAAAAAATTTTCCGATTTGTCTACTTTTTCCGCAATTATTTTAATTTTTTCTCGGAATAGGTTATTTTGAAAGTTTTCATTTGATAGCATCCCTAGAAAGAAAATATGTGCCAATTAGGTCTATTGTTTAAGACATATTTTCAATAAAAGTTTATTTTATTTTGATCAATTTTTAATGTTTTATTTGAATTCTATGTGGGATACTTTTTAATTCATTTGCTCAAAAATTTACGTTATTTTTGGATTCTGTGAAAAAATAAAATTAACTCAGATCGATATCATATATTCGTTTGATTGTATGTATATCATCTTCTGTTAATTTATTTATGAATATTATTGGCTGTAGTACAGGTGGTATTGTATCATGTTCGGCTTTTGCTTTTTTAATTAAATTTTTATGTATTTTATGATTTTTTCCCTTTTTCTGATATTCTACATAGCTTTCTGATGCATTTGTCACTCTATATGGTCCTTCGTATATGTCTTGAAATTTATGTTTCTTAACTGGACTTTTAATCAAAATTAGATCGTTTGTTTTTATGTCATATTCTGCTGTTTTTTCGTCGTAATACATTTTATTTTTTATTTTCTTGTTTTGTAAATGCTCCCTTGTTAATTCTAGAGCTTCTGCAATTGTATTACTACCAAAGTTGCTAAATTCTCATAATTATATGATAATTTTTGTTTAGTTAAATGATTGGGAATTTGTATTTTAAAACCATGAGCTAATTCATGTGGTGTATATCCAGTTATAGAATGAACGGTGTTATTGTATGCAAATGTTGCAAATTTCAAAAGTTCATCCCATTGTTCGCGATTTTTTGTCGTGAATGCTCTTAAATAGGCATTTAAAGTTTTGTGCGCTCTTTCCACAATGTTTGCTTGTGGATGATAGGGTGTTGTGAATATTTTCTTAATGGAAAATAAATGCGTTAAATTTTTGATTACATTTGACGTGAAATCAGAAGCATTATCTGAAATTAATCTGGATGGAAAATTATATCTGCATATGACATTTTCTAACAAGCAATTTGCGGCTGTTAATGCAGAACAGTCTTTGGTTGGAACTGCTACCAAAAATTTCGTTAAATCGCAAGTTGCATTAAAAATGTATTTATTTCCTTTTTCACTACTTGGAATTGGACCCACGAAATCTATATATGTATGATCGAATAGAATTTCACCAAGACTTGATATTTGCATTGGTACTTTTGTATTTGTAATTACTTTTGTTTTTTCACAAATAGGACATTTTTTAACATAATTTTTAATTTCTTCAACAATATTATTCCATGTATAGAATTTTGTAATTGTCTTGTACATTTTTTCTGCGCCCACATGTCCTCCTAATAGACTTTTATGGTAAAGATCCATAATTTTTTTAATATCTTCTCTTTCTTTTAATATTATAACTTTGTTCAGAAATAAAGTTATTGCAATATTTGTATCGTGAAATATTTCTTCAGTTATATTCTTGAAATATATATAATGTCGAAGATTATCGTAGTCAATATTAATGGCAATATTTTCAGCATTTTTTTCTCTACAGATTTTCATTATTTCTCCTATGCTTTCTTGTGTACAGTTTTCGTTACTTTTATTTGAAAATTGGTTCGATATTATTTTTGCATAATGATCTTTTGCTATTTCACTAATTTTGTTTTTGAAGTTTATAACTCCAAATTTATTTATAATTTTATTTTTCAGGACGTCATTTTCAATCGGAATCAAGTGGAAAATCAGATCGAACTCTCTCTTTCTCAAAATTTTACCAGGTCTTTCTTCGATTGCATACTTTAAATCATTATTCATTTTATTCTTATGCGCTTGACCGCGTGTTATAACAAAATTATTCTTTTCTTTATTAATTTCCATTAATTCTTTTAAAGACAGTGGTTCCAATCGAGAGAGTGCATCTGCCACATGATTCTGTGCTCCCGGGCGATATAGAATTTTAAAATTATAATCCATTAATTCCAATTTTTGTCTAAATAAGCGAGAACCACAATCTCTCATATTAAATAAATAGCATAAGGCTTTATGATCTGTAATAAGTATGAAAAATCTTCCGTATATATATACTCTAAATGCTTTTATAGCCTCTACTATGGCCAAAAGTTCTTTTTGTATAGTTGAATAACGTCTTTGAGCTTCATTTAATGTTCGACTGAAAAAATATATTGGTCTATCATTTGGTAATTCACCCTGTGATAGCATCGCACCAATTGCTATATTTGATGCATCTGTTGTTACATAAAACAGTTCATCAAAGTTTGGAAATGAAAGTATAACTTCTTCCGTCAGTGCTTTTTTCAAATCATCAAATGATTTTTGTTGAGTTTCTGTCCAAATAAAAGGCTGTTCTTTCTTTAATAATAGTGTTAATGGTTTTGAAATTTTTGAAAAATTTCCCACATATCTTCTGAAATAGGAACATAATCCCAAAAATGATTGAATATGTTTTATATTATTTGGACGTGGATAATTTTCAATAACTTCAATTTTTTTAGGATTAGCTTTCATTCCATCCCTGGAAATTATGTGTCCAAGATATTCAAATTGTTTTGCATAGAAAATGCATTTTGAAATTTTCAATTGTAAATTATGCTGTTTTAGTAAATCCCAAGCATCCTATTTTGCCTTACTTAGAAGGTTGCCTTTTTTAATGCAAAGCATATAAGGTAGCATTACGGCGGCGCATCTCACTCAGCTGTCGCACATATACAGCTCTCGTGCGATAGCGGACTGTGTGTGTACGCACACCGTAGCCGTCGCAAACAACAAACACACCCATACGCTCAAGTGATTCATTCTATGACAATTGAAATCAATTTATGTACACAAAATGTGCATCAACTTTCACTTTTTGGTTGAATAATGCGTGTAATTTTTACAATGTTGATGTCATAAAATATGAGTATTTGAATTTTCTGTAGAAGAGAGAGAGAGGTGGATGTATAGAGCGAGAGAGAGAGAGAGAGATAATATAAAACACCACAACTTTTTTTCGTGTATTTATTAAGTTGGTTTAGTGCGATTTTAGAAAGGAGTAAAAAAAGAGAGAATGAAAAACATGTATAGAAGAGAAAGGAACAATGTAATAAATGAATTCTCATGCTTAAACTAATTGGATTTTCATAATTCTATCGAATTCGACGAGCAAAAAATCAATAAGAACGATAAGTTCAATGTCGGTCCATAGAAATAAATGAATGACGGCGTATGTGTTTCATTATTTGCATTATTTATTGGCCTTCCTTGAATTTCAGCGCCCATTCAGAGCAAATTTCTTCACGGTATTTGTGCACAGCGGCTAAACGAAAAGGATCCGATTTGGTGCGTACGTGCATGAATTCTGAAAAATAAACAAAATTACTTTAAAAATATGTTCACATAAATAAACACACATCATTTCTTACTGTTGATAAATTCCATCACTTCTTTTGTGATATTACCATTTGCAACATTTTCGACACCGACACAGGTGATTAGTAAAGCGGCAACAATGTTCCTGTCCAAACGATGGCTTACATCATATGGTGGTGTGCTCCACTCGATGATTTTATCCAAAATACATTTCTTCAGTTCGACGGGCTGAGAACCGATTTTGTAAATCCGATTACCATTTTTCTGTGAATTGAAAAAAAAAAGTTGTATAAGAAACAATGAACTAAATTGGCAAAAAAACATCATTCTCATGGTTATGCAATCAAAAGCACATGCCTGAGGTGCTTCGTTGAACGCCAAACTTCCCGAAATGGGATCGTCTTCACGTTTCATCAGATCATCGTGTGAATACTGTGCCGGCATTGGGAAAGCATCGCCGAGAACCGTCATTTCTAATTCGTCATCGCTTTCGTTTAAAATTGATTCAATTTGGGCCAACTCAGCTCGTCGAATAACGCGTAGTTCGACCTTAAAATGAGCCGGTATGGAGTCATTCAATCCACCTGTAGAGCTGGTTGCCAAGGCATCAATATTTCCGCTACTCGCCGGCATTGAATTGTTCAACACATTATTAAATAAACCATCGCTTGAACTGGTCACATTTAATTCATCCAAAGATTCAACTGAATCATTTTCGCTGTTCGATCGTTCAGCTTGACTGTGGGTATTTTCGTTGTCGTGTGGAATTTCTTCAACGATGTTTTGAGTCAAGTCGGGCAATGGTGCCTCGTGCAACCGACGAATGTTGTATGTGCCAGGCTCCATCGATCGCAATCGATTCTTATGCGCAATAGCATCAGCGTAATTGCAAAAAAATTTGACCGGTTGTCCAAGAAAACATCCATCGGCTGCTGGTGGAAAATTGTTTTGTATCGCCAAATCAAAGTCCGGTTGAATATTTGTGTTTGGTTCTCCTTCTTCGTTTGTTCCAATAGACCAGAAAAACACATGTATTTGATTTCTATTTATGCGATTCTGGACGAATTTTTCAAGGTGAACTTTGGAATCTTTCATCCACGAAATTGGAAAAACATGATGTTTTTCTCGCTGATTTATACCAGCCAAACGAACCACGTAATACATTTTCAATTAACACGAGTTGACCGGAAAAATTATTTCGCAATAATAGTTAATCTGAAATGCGTCACTGTATACTTTGTATGAAATAATGTCTTCACTGTATCGCTGATGAAAACCAAGTGACCGTTGTCCTTTTAAATTTGACACTTGACGAGCTCTTTTGTCTTGTCTGTGCAAACGATTGTCTGCGTGATTCATTTTCTGCCGCAATATATCGATACGCCAAATTCACTCGCGCCAAACTCAACACTGAAAAATCAATTGCAAAGTGTTATTCTCTTGATTTTTCTATCATAACCAAACCTGCAGTCCAATCGCAGAGAACGTGTTTTGTCAACTAATTATTTTGTAATCCCATCAATTGCACCATGAGTAATAAAACTCAAAGAGCACTGGCTCATTTTGAAATTGTTCCGGAAAAGGACAACATATATAAGTGCAAACTTTGCAACAAACAAAGAAGTGGGAAGAAAAAGTCTAATCTCGTTCAACATTTGGAATTGTGTCATAAAAAAGAGTACGATGAGTTGGAGGAAATTGATCCGAATGCTGCAAAGGAGATGCAGTTAAAATTGTTGCAGGCAATGGTAGAAAAAGTGACTATTAATGGGCGGCCTTTCTCTTCATTGAATGACTCGGGCTATGTAAAATCGATTCAAGATCAACTAAATATTTTAGGCAAATCTGAGTGTGGAATCACAGTAGGACAAAAATCATTCACAAATTAAGAAGTGCATTTCTGACACTGCAAATAAAATTACTGAGAAAATAAAAGCTGAAGGAAGTGGTCGACACGTATCATTAATGCTCGACATTGGCACCAAAAACCACAAATCAATTTTGGGCATAAATTTGCGCTACATCATCGGTGATAAAGTAGTAGAGAGATGCATTGGTATGATACAATTGCTTGAAAGCCACACGTCAATGAATTTAGCTATCGAAGTCAAACGGTGCTTTAATAAGTTTGGAATTGCTTTGAAACAAGTAAAATCCATCACAACAGATAATGCACCCAATGTTGTTGGTATTGTTGACAATTTGGATGAAGAAATGCTTTGTGCATTCGAAGAAGAGGCCGATGAAATGGTGAGTTCTACGCATGAACCAACTGAGCTCGTTCTAGCCGAAAATATTGATAATCCGGTTAGCGAAGATGAAATCCACGATCTTGCGCGTCAAGTGATGGAAGATGATGCGTTGGCAGTTTATTTGGACGACACCGATGCATATGAAGACCTGTTAAAACAGGTGATTGAAAATCTTCCACATCATTTCAATGAAAATACAGTAAATGTACGGTGTGGCGCGCATACAGTGCATTTGATTGTTCGCGCTGCATTGAAAAATTCAAATGTTCGACAATTAGTCACAGTGTGTCGAGGCATAGCAAAGGAGCTGCGAAAAGAGCCATATGTTCGAGAGTCTCGGCATCGTAATTTGCAATACAGTCTGCCACATTTGAATGTAAGCACGAGATGGGGCTCAGATTACACTATGGTTAGTTCTGTTCATATTTTTTGTTTTGTTTAGTTTCGTTTGAAAACATAAGACTGTATTCCACTTTTATATGTACTAGAGTTCGCCCCGTCGTCCAAGATTGGACGATCCAAAAAAAAAAGTAAGAACTCAAAGAATATAACACATTTAAATTTATTGAAAATCAAGCAAAATGCATATTTTATTCATGAAATTCAAAATTAATGATCTCATCTTATTTTTTAATTGCAAATAATTGAAAAATCAAATTGGATTCAAGGTTAATGTACAATTCTTATTTGAAGTGATGAAAAGAGTTAATTGTCTTCTTCTGGTTTTGGATAGAACCTGCACACACCGAAATACATTGCCATTTATTATTAAAATGCCCTATAGTAATCGGCTTTATAGCCTTTCACTATAGTGGTTATATATCCTACAGATAAATTGAATAAGATATTTAACCATTTGGCTATCTCAAGTTCATATTGTAAAGAATTGAAACTTTCAAGATATTTTTTTTTTTTATGAAAAAAAATAGTCATTCAAATTTTCAAGTCATTCTGATGAGGTTTAAGACCTTACCACCCCTACGAAATTTTCAATTTTCGGGGTCAAAATTCCAATTTCCACACATGATCACAAAACATTATAGTCGTACCGTTTTTTCATGCAGGCATTTCAATAGTTTAGTTGTGTGCGAACGGTTGAATGTTATTCACTGGCTACACACATCCGTCGGTATGACGAACTGTGTGTGATGCGACGAATGAAAGAATGTAACTGTGTGTATTGGGTTTTTTCCAATCTTTATGAAAAGGTATTGCGATCTATATGAAAAGGCAACAGGCGGGTCAAAAAGTCTATGGCCTGACATACAGATGGCGACACTAATTATGATCCTTATTTTTCGATACAGTAGACGCTCAGAATTCTCAAGTAGTTTGTCCTTGGTTCACTTTACTTTTCCGAATTCTTGACTTTTCTGGACGGTTTTCAAAATCAACTTTTTTCTAAAGAAAAACACCTATATAATACAATGTCATACATTTTCATCATTTATTAATCGAAATATCGAAGCATCATAGTCAATTCAATGACATTTGTGTGTGAAAAATATTTTAGAATTATTTATTTATTTTTATTCTTCTTAAATTCCTCATGTTAGTTCATATAAATACCTAGATAAATACGAAAACTTAAAATTATTCATTTGATTGCGTAAAAAAGGTTGTGAGTTTGGTTTGTTTTGGTGGTTTCAATATTTGTTTCTTCACGATATCTGATCGAATTTGAAGAAGATTTAACATGTGTTTTGCAGTTAAATCCGCGTTTTGCTCGCTCCACTTGATGAACATATTCGCCGCATTGATTGCATCAGAGTATGAAATAGCAACAGAATTCTGAACAACATTGTTATCTTCTTCGCTATCACTTTCATCCATAAAACAGCATTTGGTGTGAGTTTTGATAACAGCTGCACTGTTTCCGATTTCATTACGGTAAGCATCGATTTCATTTTGCTGTGCCAAATTCGCTAATGGAATGTTATCCTCTTCGTTAAATTCACCATCATCCCAATTCAAAATTTTTGACCACGACTTTTCAATAATGCTAATTGGCAACACATCCCATGCAGACTTCAAAAGCAAAATAGTATTTTTGAGATGATGGCTTTAAAGAGCATCGTGAACTGATACATCATCTTGTGCAATGATGCTGGAAATCAACATGTTTCGATACTTTAATTTGACGATTTTGATCGGGTTTTGGTCCATGGGCTGAATTATTGCTGTAACATTTGGCGGGAGCATCATCGCCTGGATATTTCCATCCTCAGAGCGAAGCGATTCGATAGGAGAATGGGCGCTACAATTGTTCAATAACAAAAGTGCCTTTGGAGGAATGTTGTGATCAGTGCTGAATTGTTTCACCTATCGATCAAAAAATAATTTATGTTCAAAAAGCGGTAAAATAATGTTTATACATATGCACTCAAAGCAATCAATCAATTGTTCAAAATAATTTATATGAATATACAGCGTACTCACTTCTTTGACGAATGAATTGTGGAACCAATTAACGAAAATTCGTGACGTCATCCATGCCTTTGCCGAGTGATCATAAACCAACGGATTTTGAAAACCTTTGAAACAACGCGGTTCTTTGGACTTTCCAATAACAAACGGAGTAACTTTATTCGATCCATCTGCATTTGAACATAACATGAATGACACTCGTTCTGTTTTCTCACATGCTGTAACATACGTTGTATTGGGCAACAATCGATAAAAAAGACCTGATTCATCGGCATTATAACTTTTTGATGAATGGAGCAATCGTTGAGGTATCGCTGGATAAAATTGCACCGCAAATTCTCTTGAATCGGATGCCATGTCTATGTTTGAATTTGGTGAACCATCCATCGCTGGCATTAAAATCACTGCTCGGTTTATCTGGCTACAATTGCGCAAAGAATTTCAGAGCCATTGCTTTCAATTCAACACCATTAATTGGAACATGCTTGTTGCGCTGATCTTCAAACCATTTGTATAATTTTGATTCCATTTCTTCGGATTCTGGCTTGTGTAGTGTTTTTTACTTTGCTTCATGCATCGAAAATTTCTTGTTTTCTTTTCTTGATTTTTGAGATTGCACCTTCTGTTACACCATAATCAAGTGCGAGTCGATTACCACGAACACCACTGTCTAACTTCTTTAAAATTTCGGACTTTTGTTCTAAAGTCAACCTATTTTGTTTTGGTGTTGACATTTTTACACAAATGAAACGAAATGAATATTTTAATAAGTCACAATCGAAGCGCAAAGCAGAACTAATTTGAAATTTGCTCTTTGTCCCACAACACGTTACAAAACTAACAATCTTTGACATGCACGCACTCGCTGGCATATTGTCTTTGGCTACTACGACCGCAAACTACATCATGATTATTTTCTTTCTTCAATGTTTACATTTACAAATCATACCGATTCTCTCTATCCGTTGAAATGCTAATCCATTCAATTTGTTTAATTTACTTACCGAGAATTCCATACCAAAACAAAGTGATAGCATAAACCGTTTATTCGAGCTAAAAAATATTTGGTTTGGTGAAATTAAATTTATAGGAATTTCATTATTTACGTTGAAATCAATAAGTTGAAGACAGACAGATAATTTAAAAAAAAATTGAGAACATATTCAGAAAAGTAAAGTCAAATCTTGAGATTATAGAAAGTTGTATGCAAGACAAAATTCACTTGAGTTTTCTGGACAATTGAATTTTCTGAAACTTGAGAATTCTGAGCGTCCACTGTAGTACAAACCTTCAAAAGCATACTGTCAAACTTTCATGACATTCTGTTTATAATTACTCAAGTTACAGAGCTTCAAGTGACGCTTCTTTTGTGTTTTCATAAAATTATGGATTCAAAGCAATTTCGTGTGTTGATTTATCATTGTTTTTTGATGGGAAAAAATACCGTAACAGCCCACGGATGGCTTGCAATGTGTTATATAGAATCTGCACCAATGAAATCAGGCGTCAAATACGTTCGCTGAGCTTAGACGTGGTCGTACAGACACCGATGATGCTGAACGCTCTGGTCGTCCAAATGAGGCAGTTACGGCAGAAAACGTCGAGAAAGCCGAGAAAATGATAATTTCGAACCGCAAAGTGAACTTGCAAGAGATAGCTGATGCCTTAAAGTTATCAAAAGGTAGTGATTTCACCAAAATACACGGACATTTGGGCATGAAAAAGCTGTTTTCAAAGTGGGTGCCGCGTTTCCTTAAACCAGAATAAAAACAACAACGAATCGACATTTCCGAGAGCTGTTTGGCGATGTTTACGCGTAAAAAGTCGGAATTTTTGCGTCGGTACATCACGATGGATGAAACATGGATCCATCATTATACTCCGGAGACCAGTCGAGAGTCAGATGAGTGGAGACACCCGGTGAAAGTGCACCAAAGCGTCCAAAGACGCATCAAACAGCTGGTAAGGTCATGGCCTATGTTTTTTGGGATGCGCATGGACTCATATTCATTGACTACTTGGAACATGGAAAAAAAATCAACAGCGACTACTACATTGATTTGTTGGTGCGTTTAAAGACCAAAATCATCAAAAATAGACCACATTTGGCGAAGAAAACGTGTTGTTTCACCAAGACAATGCACCGTGTCACAAGTCGAAAAAACCATGGAAAAAATAGTTGAATTGGGCATCGAATTGCTTTCGCACCCACCGTATAGTCCAGATCTGGTCCCCAGCAATGGTTGAATATAAAAACGTCAAAAAAAATAATCGACCGTCAAAAAATAGCCAAAAACGTCGAAAAAATTAAGAAAACGTCAAAAAAATGAACAAAAACATCAAAAATTTAAATCGTCAAAAAAAAATAATCAATCGTCAAAAAAATAACCGAAAACGTCAAAAATCTTCACAAATCCAAAAATTAACAAAAACAACCAAATTATAATGTAAGAGATAGCCACGATTCCGTGAATTATCTTGTTTGTTTATGATTCAGTGCTCATTTTCTGTTTTCGAAATACCCAAGATCTTTTTTGTTCAACAATTTTTTTTGACGATTTAAATTTTCGATGTTTTTGTTCATACTTTTGATGTTTTTGTTCATTTTTTTTGACGTTTTTTGTTATTTTTTTGACGTTTTCAATTTGACGTTTTTGTTCATTCTTTTGACGTTTGTATAACTAACCCCCGGCAATTACCACCTTTTCTCAGAACTCAAAAAGATACTCCGAGGCAAGAGATTTCGCTCTGATGAGGAAGTGATCGCCGAAACTGAAGCGTATTTTGAAGGCCTCGACACATCGTTCTACAAAACCGGTATTGAAAAGTTACAGAAGCGTTGGAATAATTTTATCTCCGCCAAAGGAAACTATTTTGATGAATAAATAAGAATTTTTGCAAAAAAATGTGTTTTTCTAAGTTAGGCCAGAGACTTTTTGACCCGCCTGTTATTTCCCCGTTTTTTGAATTATATCACGAGCCCGCATTCAAAACAC
Organism: Obolodiplosis robiniae; assembly: GCA_028476595.1. Classification (NCBI taxonomy): domain Eukaryota; kingdom Metazoa; phylum Arthropoda; class Insecta; order Diptera; family Cecidomyiidae; genus Obolodiplosis; species Obolodiplosis robiniae. Next base: position 32,110,649 of record CM052015.1, on the reverse strand, counting down.
ATAGTTTGTGCACATATAGTCGACATTCCCTTTCCATTGATATATAACTTTCCTATATAAATTTACGGCATAGTAGGTAAAAAGGGATTATAAACTTTTTTTTGTTGCCGTATTTATATATAGATTCATTATTGTGTTGAAATCGTATCAGATGTCAGTTGATATGTAATTAACAAAATTTGAATATTTATTTTGTCTCGTTTTTGGATTTTTTTCAGTTGAACGATATTTTACAGTGCAAAGAAATGGTGGACCACTTTGCCAAAACACAGAGAGAATTTAAAATAATCCAAACAAAGTGGGCTGTTATCCAGGAAGCCGTTAATGTACTGAAAATGTTTTTTTTGACTACAAAGGATCTACAGGGTGTCAGCTTCACTTTATCCGATTTTTATGGCCACTTGATAGCACTGAAAGAAAACCTGACAACTTATTTGAATAGTGTTCACCACCTTTCGGATCTTGCTAAACATCTTGCAATTGAGCTGGACAAGCGACTACCGATGCTGAAAAAAAATCCACTGATGATATGTGCGGTTTTTTTGGATCGTCGGTATAGTTCTGAACTAAATAGAGATGAAAAGGCACTTGCGGTTAGCGACAATGAAAACAATGATAGTGATGTTGACTCATTTCGTTTTGCAGACCACGCTTCTGCTGTCGAAGCCTATTTTGCCTCAAAAGGTGTTCAACTACAAGAGCCAGAGAAAACGGACAGATCAAACCCCGAATATTCAAAGTCAAACGCGAGAATGTACGATATTTTGTGCGAATTTGACAATAAAATCGGTCGGATACCGGCAACACAAAATGTATTACAATTCTGGCAAGAAAAAAAAACAGAGCATCCAGAAATTTATTTGCTATCCACTACAATAAATGCCGTTCCGCCGACTCAAAGCACCACCGAACGTTCATTCTCGACATTGTCATTTGTCTATGATGACAAAAGAAATAGACTGTCTTTGGTTTTATTGGAACAGATTTTAATCATTAAATTGAATAAAGATTTAGCGTTAAAAATTTTCGATGAAAATTTGGAAGTAATTACACGTAAAAAAGAAAATTCAGTTCCTTAAAATATTTAAAGATGTGAAAAAAAACTTAAATAGAAACTTGATATTTTTATAAGCAAAAACTAACATAAGCCTCATAATGCAAATAATGAAATGAAAATTTTGATTAAAAAATAAAAATGGCACATTTCGATCAAGTAAATATGAAGTGATGTAGCCACAAAAAAATTGCATAGAATGAATCACTTGAGTGTATGGGTGTGTTTGTTGTTTGCGACGGCTACGGTGTGCGCACACACACAGTCCGCTATCGCACGAGAGCTGTATATGTGCGACAGCTGAGTGAGATGCGCCGCCGTAATGCTACCTTATATGCTTTGCATTAAAAAAGGCAACCTTCTAAGCAAGGCAAAATAGGATGCTTGGTAAATCCATTACATTCCATAGAATATCATTAGGTTCATTAATGGTTTTAGCATAGATGATTACGTCATCCAAACAACATAAACTCCATTGCCGATTAAATTGGAAAAATTGTATTGATAGCTCTTTGCCATGTTAAGGGTGCTGTTGCCAGTCCCATTGGCAATCTATTCCATTGATATTGAAAATTTCCTGCCGTAAAGGCTGTAAGATTGCGAGAAGATTCATTCAAAACAATTTGATGAAATGCTCCCTTTATATCTAATGTGGTGAAAAAATTACATCCACTCAAACCATTTAAGATATCATCAATTAATGGTATTGGAAAATTTTGTATTTCTGTCATTTGATTTAATGTTCTATAGTCCACAACAAATCTGTAATCAGTTTTTTCTCCAGTTTCGTCCTTTTTTGGTACTAAAATGACTGGGGAATTGTATATCGACTGACACTTTTCTATTATACCCTGATCTTCATAATCGTTAATTATTTCTTCTAAAATTTTTCTGTGTGTTTGAGGGATTCGATATTGTCTGATTTTAATTACTTTTGCATTTGGTATTAATTTTATTTCGTGTTCGATTACGTTCGTGGATTTTAGTGTGTCACCACATTGACGTAAAATTGATATTTAAATTCATTACATATTTTTTCTATAAATTTTTTCTCGTCTATCGAACAATTATTCAAATTTAATTTTTCGTAAATTGTTTTCGTACGATTACATTCAAAAGAAAAATTTTTAATTTCCGAATTTATTTCAACATTTTTAATTTTCTTCATATAATAATGCATGGCCTCTTTATATTTATTATCATCTTTTTCCGTTTCTTTGGATTTGTTTTGTTTTTTGTTCTTCTTATTGTTCAATTTATTTTCAATTCTTTCTTCAAAATCATATTCACGATAAATTGTATCTAGGAAAGTTTCATTCAATTTATTAGGTACGGATATTATTTCTGTTTCGATATTTGTGGGATTTATTTCTTCTTCACTAGCGGTGGTGTTTATATAAATTTCATCTAAATTATCATTTTTCAATTCCTCATTAATATTCTCATTTTCAATATTTGTATATTTCCCTTTATTTACTTCAATTTCAAGATTCATTGTATTCAAATTAATAATTGCTTTATATGTAGATAAAAAATCATATCCCAAATAACCATCCGCTGGTCCCGCATATTTTCGATCAATCAAATGTATTACCGTTTGTACTGGTTGGTTTTCGATTATAAATGTACCATTTAACATTCCCATAGTTTCAATTGAGTTGTCTTTTCCCAAAATGCCGAATAGATTGATATTATAATTCAATATTTGTATATTTTCTGTAATTATATCATTGGCTATCAAAGTTATTGTAGCTCCCGTATCAATTAAAAATTTCAATGGCCTTTTACATAAATTCGTCTACAAAATAATATATATTGCTCCGTTTTCCATAAAAATGTTTTGATTAATTTTATTGATCTCATTATTTTCTTTTGAAGTACATTGAAAGTTTTTTATAACATTGAAAATTTGTTCATAATCATTCGAAGTACGAAAATTTAACATGTTTGTGTCTAGGGATGGAATATGTTGGCCTTCATATTCCATCCGTTTTAGTTTTCCGATTTTTGTTCGGCTTTATTCTCATTCTCCGTTTGGATTTTATTTATACGAGAATTTTGCATATTTAATGGCCTTTGATTTTGACGTGTATTTTGGTGTTGCATATTTCGATTTTGATTAAATCGATTTGAATTATTTTGATTATTTTGTCGATCAATATTTTCATTGTTGCCATAATTATTGTTATTGTTATTATTACTGTTATATCCATTGTTGTAGTTATTATATCCCTCGTTACTTCTGTTGAATCTATTGTTATAATTGTTATTGTTGTAACGGTTCTGACTATTATAATTATTATCATTCCAATTCCTATTTCTGTTGTACCAATTATTATTATCATTATTTTTTCTCCAATTATTTCGTCCAAAATTTCGACGATTATTTTCATAATTATTCCTGTTTGGATAATTTAATGAATTTAATGCTGAAATTAATTTTTCCATGCCTGATCCATTTAAGTTTCTTCTTCTACATTCTTTTTCTGTATGTCCCGGAATTCTGCATGATCGACAATATAATTCATCTCTTGAAACCTGATTGAGGGTATCATTATCAGCTTCAATTGCATAAGAAATTGCATCTTCTAACGAATTGGCTCCTCTTGTTAACATTCTTTCACGTAATTTATTATTTTTTATACCTTTAATAAATGCTTTTCTTGCTGATCTATTAGTTCTTCTTTTAATTCTTCCGATATATTGTTATAAACTGCATTTTTTTCAATCAATAATTTTCTTGTTCTTTCAGCATATTTTGAAATTGATTCATCATTCTCTTGATGTAGATTTTCAATTTGGCTTGTCAAAATGTTTTTGTTTGACAAATATGCAAAATATTCCAATAATTTATTTTTAACAGAATTCCAATTGAGATTTTCTATCCTGGTAATTAAATTTCGAGCTTCTCCTCGTAATTGTAAAATCATTTGTTCATAAAACTCGTTTTCTTCTGTTTCGTTAGCGCAAGAAAAATATAAACTTTCTGCTACTTCCAGAAATTCTTTTAATTGATTATAAGATTCTCCATTGAATTTCGGAATTAATCTTAAACGACGAAGATATGATTCTCTTGCACCAATTATTTTATTAAAATTTTCAAAATTATTTGAAGGCATATCCTGCTTTACATGTTGTGACATATCAGAATGTGGTTGATTTGGAATATGTGAATGCTCATTTGTTCTTATTTGATTTTCTCTGTTAGGGTTAAATTGAAACGCTTTTCGAATAGCTTGAATTTGTTGATCACTTAGATCATATGGTAAATCAACTTTACTTGGGGATTGATTTATTTCAGTCGTTCTAAAATTATTTTGGGAAGGTTCAAAGGTTACACTTTGATTATTATGTAAGATTTCTTTTGTTGTATCCAAATCTTGATACTGAATTTTTTTTTCTTGGGAACTTCTTTCACTATATTTTTCTGGTGTATCTCTATATTTATTCCACTTTTGTGATAGTAATTCATCTTTTTCTAAATCATCTAAATTCTGTTTTCCCCTATTTAAGAAATCATATGATTGAAATGATTTGGGAATAGCTCCCCTTTTTTCAAATTGAGCACGTTGAATTACATTTTGTTCTCTAAAATTGTCTTGTTGTTCTTCAATTTCTTGTATTTTAGGCAGATTATTTAAATATTGTTTTTGAATTGAAGTTATATTACTACGAATTTTCGTCCTTCTAGGGCCTGTAATCAGTTTTTTTTCCCTAGTATTAACATCTTTCATAAATTCATTAACATTTGAATTGTCATCTGTAATTAAATTTGCCATAGCTTGGTCTAATAAATTTTTTTCATTTGGTTCTGTTTGAGATCTTTCTGTGTTTTTGTTATTTTTATTTTCTTCTTCATTTTCAATTGCAATTGTTTCTAATAACGGATCTTGGTTTTTAGTTTGTGTCGATGTTCTTTGTGTTAATTCTCTTGGATTTTCATCTCGTTTAACAAATTGTGGTGGAGTGTTGAACATGTTTATTTCTTTTTCTATTGAATTATTATGTTCACTATCGGTATCTGTTAATGAAATATTTCTTATTTTGTTTTCTACTTCTTCTAGTCTCACCTTTTGTAATTGGGATAAGAAATGTCTTTCTCGTTCCAATAAATAATTTATTTTAGTTATTCTTTGAATTGATACTTGTGTTGATTTATATCTATATGCCTGATCACGTAAATTTGTATATGGTCTATTACCTTCAATCAAAATATTTAAACGTGATTCTAATTTATATTTCTCTTCTTCTAATTTTGCTATTTTCTTTTCTATTTGTTTTGAAGGTGTTGTATTATACATGAATGTTTATACCCCTTGATCAATTTGAAAGTAAAGTGTCGTTCTTTTTAACATTTAAAACGAGAAATGATTTTTCTTACAAAATATTGTCAGAGCAAATTTCAAGTTTTTACTCACTTAAAGTGTTTATTATTTGACTTTTTATTGGCTGTGGCTGTTTTATTTAATTCTTTTTGTTGCTATTAATATTTGTTGAGATTCCTGATTGTAGAAAATGTTGATGTTTTGGTTTAATTTATTGGTGTTTCCGTTTATTCTTGTTGCTTCTGTCGGATTTGTTGTTATCCCAAATGAATTTTTATTGCTTCGGCTGAGTTATGTTGTCTCTCTAGTTGTTATGTTGCTTAATTTGTCGTTTCAGTTGATTTGTGTTGTTGCTCTAGTTGAATATTTGATTGCTTCGGTTGGTCTTTCTTTAAATCTCCAAATTCTTTCTCGATTACTTGATTTAATTCAGATCCAATGTTATAGCTCGATAGTCGTTGGTTCAGTTTATTTCTTGTTGAAAAATTATGCTTCCCTACTGTCTTAATTTTTTTTGTGCGACAATTAACTCCAGGTTCAATCAAGTAAAATTCAGTTACTTCTTGTTTAAATTTTTCAGACTTGTCAATTTGTCAATTTTTTAAAGATTTTACTTTTGTATTATTTCCTTCGATTATCTTCTAAAAATTCTTTGGAATATTCGAAAATTTCTCGGGGCTTCACAAAATTGAAAGTTTTTCTTTCATACGCGATTTTCTGGTCTTTTTATTTCAAAAAATACAAGATCCTACAACAAAATTGTTTTTATTATTAATTCCGTTGACTTGTAATTTTTCTTCCGAAAATACAAGATCCTACAACAGAATTATTTTATTTCAATTTTTGTTGACTTGTGATATTCAACGACTTTGACTTATTTTTTCAAAGTCCTTTTGTTCGCAGCGCCAGTTTTTGTATGCTTCTATTGGTATTTCAATAAATACAGACGCGTAAAGCATACAATTTGTGTTTCCGAGTTATCTTCTCAAATATATGTCCAAAGTCAGAAAAGAAATCAAAGCACTTTACAATTTCAGTCTTATTTTATTGACAATTTTTCTAAGTCTTATCTTCCAAACAATTTTCACTTAATTACTTTGAGCCTATTTAGAGTTAACCGTAGGTTGAACAAATTAAAACTGAACGATTAACCTAAGGATTGTTTGAACTTTTAAACTCTTTTTCTGAACTAACACATATTCAATCAGATACATCATACATTGTAATATTCAATACATCTAAAATTATACATTCAAATCATTTTAGTGTATTTGTGATAGAATATTGTTTTATTACTTTTTAAATATAGATGCATTTGAATATACAAAAAACTATGATTGTAAATGAACTAGAATATATTTCATGTGTTAAGTGTTCACACTTATTCAATTTACTATTTTGGTGTTAATGCATTCGAACATAAAAAACGATAGTTGTATTGCATATGTAAAAAACTATGGTTGTGTTATTCACTTATTCCATATATAGAATACCACACTTGTTTGATAAAGTGAATGCACTATTGCACTCGCATCATCCTCGCTTATTAAAAGATTGAATTTCTATGCTTACTGAAAAAAAAGGCACACACATATGATTCAAATCTATATGAGTGAATTTGAAAGTGTGTATTTGCCTGAAAGTGCATGTTTGAATCCCGCTTTTACGATCTTATTTCATTTTTCTGTATTTTCCTTATTCTCTCTATTCATATAATAGTAAAGGATTCACTTGCCGTATTAGATTATGAGCACGTGTCAATTAATGTTCTAATTTTATCACTTCTTGGCACCCCTTATATTCGTTCTCTTCATGGAAAGAGGCTCGTTCGCGTCTTTCAATAATTATTATTATTATTGTTGACGCTCTTGAAGAACGCATATGAATATTTTTATTATTGTTATTATTATTATTATTATTTTGCTCTCTATGTTAAACGATGAACGCATATGAATCGATGTTTTTGTTATTGATATTAGGAGTACAAATTGAAAACCGCGCATTTTTTTCAAAATTTCGATCTTTATTATGGAAAAATGGTTACAAATTGATTATTCAAAGTATTGTCCATCGCTAGCCACAACTTTTTCCCATCTTTCTGGCAAATTACGGATTCCGCGTCGAAAGGAATCTGTGCTTTTTTCGGCTATCCATGAATCGACCCATTTTTTGCATTCCTCGTAAGAATGGAAATGCTGTTCAGCCAGGCCATGTGTCATTGATCGGAAGAGGTGGTAATCGGAAGGGGCAATGTCTGGGCTATACGGCGGGTGGGGTAGGACTTCCCATCGAAGCGTTTCCAAGTAGGTTTTAACGACCTGAGCAACATGTGGCCGAGCGTTGTCATGTTGCAAAATAACTTTATCGTGTCTTGCGACCGTTTCCGACCGTTTTTCCTTCAGTGCTCGGCTCAAACGCATCAATTGAGTTCGGTACAATGCTCCTGTGATGGTTTCGTTTGGTTTCAACAACTCATAATAGATCACGCCGAGCTGATCCCACCAAATACACAGCATTAGCTTCGAGCCATGAATGTTCGGCTTTGGCGTCGATGTTGATGCGTGGCCGGGGTAACCATACGATTTTTTTCGCTTCGGATTATCGTAATGAATCCACTTTTCATCATCAGTCACAATACGATGCAAAAAACCCTTCCGTTTTTGCCTTTGAAACAGCTGTTCACAAGTGAAAAAACGGCGTTCGATGTCTCTCGGCTTCAATTCGTATGGCACATTTCCTTGCTTTTGAACCATTCCCATGGCTTTTAAACGATAGGAGATGGATTGTTGTGTCACTCCCAATGATTTTGCAAGTTTTTCTTGCGTTTGACGAGTCTTCATCGAGTAATGCTTCCAACTCCTCGTCTTCAAACTTTTTCACTTGGCCTGGACGCTCTTTGTCTTCCACATCAAAATCACCACTTTTGAACCGCGCAAACCACTCCTGGCACGTTCTAATCGACGGAGCATATTCTGGATATGCTTCGCATAACAAACGATGACTCTCGGAAGCATTTTTCTTCAGATTAAACCAATAAAGTTAAACTTCCCGCAAATGCTGTTTTGTAGGCACGTAGCTCGACATTTTCAACGCAATAATAAACTTGTGTATTCAACTGAATGATAAGTTTGACAGATCGTTTTCAATGTATTTTTTTATCCTCTTTAAGATACAATAGCTGTCAAAGTCAAAATAATGACATCTATGATAGATAAGAAGTTAGTAACGAATGCGCGGTTTTCAATTTGTTCTCCCAATATTATCATCGGTTCAAAGCTGAATCGTTTACAGTTGCTCAATCGGATGAGGCTCATGGCGAAGGTGCTATTGAACAAGCGGGTATAATGAATGATTGACAATCATCTGATTTGTCCGATGAAAGTGATGTATTTCCAAGTTTGACTTACAACGATTCAAATGAACTGTTTGAAAATATATCAGATCAAGGTACTGATTTTTCTTCTGCTGCTGTCTCTATCGAACAAGAGAATGTTGAACCATTGGGTACAGTAAACAGATTGAACTCATTAGATCCACAAACTTCAAATGAACCAGCTCAAACCGTTCATTCGAACGAAATTTGTGTTGAGGAGCATATTGTTGGTCAAGGTGATAATGAACCAGTGGATTTAACCAATCATTTGCACCAACAAAACGATCATGATCTGGACGATTCGTCTGATGGAAGTGAAATAGTGTTTTCGCCCAATTCATCTCCATTCCTACAGCCTGCTGATTCGAAAATTGGCATTCTTGATCCGACCAACAATAATTCAAATGAACCGTCTGAAAATACACCAGCGCAAGGTGCTGCTGCAGCTGTTTTTCAACCGATTGAAGGAGAAAAAGATGAACAGTCGGTTGAAAATGTGAACGCTAACAAAAATTCGTTTCAATTGACTGAAAATATGTCAAAAGCAAAATTGAACGTATTTTCTCCACCAATCAGTAAACCAATCCCAAATCATTTCCGAAGCCTGGATCCCGAGTTGTACAAAGCACTTCTATCTCAAAGTTCGGGCACAAGCCAAGCCGTATCGAGCATAAGCCAAGAAAGCGATAAAAACTCTGATGGTCCCACCACAGCTATAAGTTCGTCGACTGTCAATTACATGCTTAGCACAATGCATTTGTTTTTTCCGGGCGAGTGTTGCTTCGTAAGTACAGTCACTATTTTCATCAAGGATTCATTAATACTTTGTGTGAATGAAATATTTTTAATTTTACAGGAAAATCGCATGTTTTCTTTTCTCGAATATGGTGTCAATTTGAAGTTTGGAATAGTGGATATGATCATGGATTGGAAGTCATCGAAATCGTGCAGCTCCATTGCTTTTGACCGGAAATTTGTTTCAGTTTTAATTGGTGTCATCTTTAAATCAGCGAAAATAACAAACAAAAGAAGTGACAAGATGAAAATTGGTTTCATCAAAGGTATGCAAGTATTTGATATAACTAACAAATCAAATTTCTAATTATTTTCTGTTCAATTTAATTTCAGAGGCGTTCGCCAAGCGTGTTGGAAATAATCCAAATCGTTTGTTGAAGATCTTGGAATATTTGAAATGAAATAAGAAAGTGCAACAAACTCACAAACTATTTAGTACATTGAACTCCAAATGTTGGTTTCATACAACCAAATTCAAATTTGATTTAGAATTTAGCTAATTCAAAAATGACAAATTCATTTCGAATCACAAATATACTTTTGACAATTTTTATGAAGCTCCATCAAAATATTATCAGTAAAAAATACAAAATATTTCACGTTTCTTTTCATACTGAAAGTTTTATTTTCTAAGGAATTACTTTGAAAATGATTTATACATAAAACCGAATCATCGAATTAAAATAAAGTGCTCATTGGAAACATGTGTTCTGTGCACTAAATTTTCTGCTTGTCCAATTAATCTTGTGTTGCCTTTTTTATTGGTTTTGGGAATTCAGCGGCCTGGTCCATCCAAATCACGTTTTCCTCATCGTCGTCATTGCTTTCGTTCAACGCATCTTGGATATTGTCAATGTCAGAATCATCCAAGTCAGTCACATCGACAGCCCAACATTCTTGATTTCGATAAAACCGGTGCATATGTTCGTTTGCTTTCACCATTGTTTCTGTTCAAAAGAATTATCATCACATTAAATTCTTTGAAAGATCGTCATGAAATAGCAAATATTTTCCAAAACCCATGACAATCATTGCCAAATAACAGCCTGGACGGTTTTCGTCGTAAATATTTCGAACATTCAAGTAAAAATCTGGCTCGTCGTTGAAGTTTGGAGAGCAAAATACCTTATATAATTTCTTGTGAAGTTTTGCGCCATTGTTCAATAGAGTCAAAAAATTTTCCGGACTCAAATCTTGAATCCAATTGAACGGAATGATGATCTTTTGACCGGCAACTTTTAAATGAACCAAAACGTACATTTTGAACGGAAATAGTTGTTTCTTTCTATTTGAAAAATCTTCAACGTGCTCACTACTCGCTCGATTAACTTATACACAATGTCATTTCTGGCGGCACATGTTTGACGTTTCAGTACAACACATTTTCTGTTTCGAGCGGCAAACACAGTTTTTGGTACGATATCAAATCAAAGTTTAATATACATCATTAAACCACAGAAAATAACTCAGAATGGGATCAGTAAAAGCGGAAGATATTTCAATATCTAATGGACACAACTATATTGACTTCTTCAAATCTGAAATTTCATCAAATGGACCTGGAAAACTCATTCGCCAAGTAAGTGGCTGTAGAAAAAATACAGCGATAAGTCGGGGGCCATCAGGCATTTAAAAAACGACCACAAACAAGCGTCGTTGAATATCCTGCATTTCAAAGAATTTTACTACCATGCGTGACTGCACGTAAGCTGAAAGGAATAGATTTAGTGATTAACAGAAAAAATCTAAGAGAGCGGATTGCAAAGACAGCCGATGAAATCAGAAACGTAATTACTGCGGAAGCAAAAAATAAAATGATGAACTACTTTGGTTGATATTGCTTCTCGATACAACAGATCTATTCTTGGTATTAGTATGGTATTTATGCATGACGACGAAATTCGAGTGCGTACAATCGGAATGCGTGTTCTGACGTTTGATCATACTGCAAATAATATTAAAACTAAGATAATGGAAATTTTGGCCAAATACGAAATCCGGTTAGAGCAAATAATATCCATAATCAGTGATAATGGCAAAAACATTACAAAGTCCATTGCTTTGCTCGATGAAATCTACCAAAAAAGTAGATCCATCAAAGAATGCCTGGTTGATATCGATTATGATGAGGAACATATTTATAGTGACGTGTTTGATGCTGGCTATTATGAGGACTTATTGTCAAGAATTCATGAAACGTTTACGGAAGTTCCAAGGTTCGATTTGATAAATGGCGTGTCATGTGCGGCTCACTGTATAAATTTGGTCGTGACCAATGCAATTGAGAAGGATAAGTCAACAGAGAATGTCATAGAAAAATGTCGCAATTTGGTCAAAAAACTACGTACACCAAAACTCCGAAATTTGCTGAACGCTTCAAATTCGCATGCAGCTAAAATAGATGTAGAAACGCGTTGGAATTCAATATTTTCAATGGTAAACAAACATTTTAATTTATCAAATTTGAAATCTATATTAATAATTCGTTTTCATTTGCAGTTGGAACGATTGTTAAGTTTGATGGAGTTTTGCAAAGCATTAGTATTGAATAAAGACATCAAAAAATTTTTTTTAAGCGATGAAGAATGGATAAGTGTTTCACAGCTGGTCACCACACTTTCACCTTTCAATAAATACACCAAGAAACTTCAATCGGAATCCGTAACACTCTCCGATTTTTTTGGCTTTTGGACATCACTCCGAATTAAAGTTTCAAAAGCAACCGATGCATTTTCTCAATGTTTACTGGGACAAATGAATGTATATCGTGAACGTTTGATTAACAATCCAGCCATCGTGGCTGCAGTTTACCTGGATCCCCGTTATCAAAGAGCACTCAAAGGAGACAAGGAATTAGCCATAGATTTTTTGGTTTCTACCTATGATAAAATACTTCGAGTGGAATCTTCCGATGCGATGGGAAATGAACAACATGACGTTAGAGAAAACGATAAAGATGATTCTCTTGATGAGCTCGAAGACTATCTTCAAGCGTGCCAAAGTATAGTTATTCATAATCAAGGAAGCCGCCAACAAGAAAAGAGCTTGAGGATACGTGAAATACTTGCTGAATTTAACGGAGTACAAGAGCCACTTAAATTCTCAATATTAGAGTATTGGAAAAACCAAAAAAATACGCGTCCAGAACTTTATAAATTGGCCTGTGTTGTGTACTCTATTCCACCGACACAATGCACAGTGGAGCGTGCATTTTCTTCTTTAGCCATTATATTGACATCACATAGGACCAAATTGGGCAATGATTACCTCGAACAAATTTTATTGACACGCTTGAATCATGATATTTTGAAAAAATATGGTTACAAAAGTGCAAATGGTTTTCAGTTAGTTGATGTTGAGATTGACACTATTGTTGTTGGCAAATAGAAACTTTATAAATATTTTATATTCATTTTATTTAATTTTTTTCTCAATCTTTCTTTGAAATTTCAGTTGTCTATATATTTGTGTTTCAAATTTTGAATACTATGCGCTATTTCTTTAAACGCACCCATTTGCAAACGATGGCATTTCATACGATCGGACAATGATTGGGGCCTATGCATGCATACGCTTTTTCAGACAATTGTCCGGCAAATCTCACAAGACTGGCAAACACAAGTTGTTCTCGAAGCTCGTATGTTGTACAACGTACAAACAACGAATCGAATTTTTGGAGGAATAATTCTACCGTTATTTTTGTTGAAACAATTTAAATTTGCCTGCTAAATGTGATTAAAATTTTCAGCCCAACAATTTATTGAATCGTTCAATATGAACAACGTCATTTCAATTGAAAAATGGTTTGCTGCAATTATTTTGGAAAACTCTAGAAAGAAAGTGGTCGTACCAATCAAATGGGTTGGCAACTTGGATTTGTTGCAGATACTCAAATCGGCGTTAGTCATACAAAGGATCATGTCATTTTTTATTCGAAAAATCGAAACGATGAACCCAATTTTGCTGCTGAGGTAAAGGAACATTTCGATGAAGACGCAGACGAGTCTTTTTTGCTACGATGGTTTTGCACATTTGGAGTGAGATAAAGAATTCTATGTCAAGTTGCAGACAAACGATGCTTATATGAATGGCTGAGAATAATAATGCAACGTATTCTTGTTTGCAAATGAAGTGTCCCTCAACAAATTTACAATATAAGTGTCCCTGAAAATTGTTTCAGTAAAAGTGTCCCAACTTTTCGAATTTGATTTTCGCATAACTGATAGGAGATGAGTGATAATTGTCTTTAGCAAATATATGAGGCTTTTTGGGATCTACGTATTTGGCGAAGACACTTTTCACTTATCTCTTATCAGTAATGCGAAATTTAAATTTGAAAAGTTGGGACATTTTAACTGAAACAATTTTCAGTGACACTTATATTGTAAATTTGTTGAGGGACACTTCATTTGCAAACAAGAATACGTTGCATTATTATTCTCCGCCATTCATATGTATATGCATATTCAAGATATTCGAACGTGTATTAATTTCTTGTTTTGTTTGCAGATACTTATGAACCATTTTTATCGCCCAAACGAGGTCAATAAAGTGAATGAAACAAATGTTCAGCAGCCAATCAAAGCAGAGCCGATGGATCCAGTTGTTTTCCAAACGAACCGGCATTGATTATCGTTGTGGAAGACGATGATGATGATTTAGACGTGGTGGATATCGTATCTCTAAACCAATTGGTTTATGATGATACAAGCGACGTCGAGGCCAATACATTCAGCGCTGCACCAACCATCGACAATAACGATCCATTTGACTCTTCAGAAAACAGTGGAAATTACATCGTCTTCCCGAATGAACCTGATTTGACAATCAATGTGAGCGATGATTAGCATGAAGTGCTTCGCGATGTAATGGCATACGACAACGATGAGGATCCGGGAGAAATGATTGAAATCGAATATATCCATTTGGCATTTCGCCCACGACGTATAGTCAAAACTGAAGATCAAGAAATTGATTTGGTAACCGGCAACATGTTCTTTGAAGTTTTATTAAAGATAATTCTTGCATATTTAAGTTACTCATACCAAATATTTACTTTTCACTCATAGGAAATCGAAAAAACTCGTCATTTCCCTTACGCAAACGTGAAAATTGAAACATCACATTTATGCGCTGCTCGAATTTAATAATGATTTGCAAGTTGTCGCGACTGATGGTGTTTTTTATGACCAGAAATTCGTTGAAATTTTGCCGTGTGGCATTCTCGAAATACAGAGAATGCAGTAGATTTGAAAAGCGAAAATAAGACACGGGAATCGATTTGGCTATCGGTGAGAATGTTTGAATGCCCTTATTTTAAAATGTAATCTAAATACAAGTTTCGGGTGAAAAATGATGCCAAGCGTTTAGCTGCCTTTGACAGATATCTTGGAAAATTGGTCATTCGGGGAAAAATTTTATCGAGAAGAAAGCAGTGTAGAGTATTGAGCAGTGAAGGTTTTCCGTTAGCCAGCATTGTCTTAGCCTTGGTTTACACCAACAACTGGTGTAATCCAATCATTAGCCAGCTATCTGTGTGACTACGCTCTATGTATGTTTATGTTAAATGAGTACGTTCAATGTATTGTATATTAATAATTTTTGATTTTAGTATTGTGATTCAAATCATACAAATCAAAATAAAAAATAAATAGATTTGAATTATTTATAATTTAAGACTCATTTTTATAATTCTAATTATTATTTTTTTCGAATGGAGAAAGCTGTGCCATCAAATGGACGAACTTGTCATATTGCTGTCAAAAACTATTTCAATTTGGTTTAGTTGGAGCTACAAATCAACCGTCAAATTGGTTCATGCAAAAAAGTTTTTTTTAAATACGTTCGTTATATTCTTTAAAATAAATATCGTACGCAAAACAAAATTTACGCAGTGGTTACACTCAAAAATTCTCTGGTGAATATTGTCATACCAGCCCATTGGATCGATGGAATTGCGATGCACGAATTTGCAAACGACGGCTGTAGTAGAAGTTGGCCATACAAAACCTTTCATTCAATGGACGAACGAAAAGAAGCAAATTTCGCATTGGTGATCAAAGACTATTACGAAAAATTAGATTCAGAAAGTTGTTATATCGGTTATTTCCGAAAATATTTTGGTAAGATTTTCAATGTGTTGATTATATCGCACGTATTCGAAAGCTATTATAACCTCAATTATATCTACAGACACAAAGGAAAAAGCCAACTGCTATTGCAAAAATACGCGTCAGATTCGGCGACCCGATTATAACGACAAAAAGAATCGAACTGCTGCGCGAAAATATTTCAAACCAGTTGTTATCGATGATGATCATGTAAATCTGGATGTTAATAAGCAAACCATTCAAAATGAAATTAAATTGCATTTTGCAAAAATGCAACAGATGAATGGACAGTTTTTTGATTTAACCGAAGTGGAAATCGACCAAATTCAAGAAATATTAGAGTTTGAATATGATGAAGAAAGTTCTGACGGAGACGTACGTAACGAATCCGAAAGATTTGAACACACGTAAGAAAATAATGCCGATTTTGATGGAAACACAGTGAATGCGACAAACGGAACTTTGAACCATGATGAAATATCGGGCAAGAACCAAACAATGGCAATATGCATAAATATATGAAAAAAATATTCTCCATATTTCGCATATTTTGGTGCGTTCACGCATTCACTATGTCGCATGCGCATACATTCATGGACGCGTCACACAGCGAGCACACACATTTCGAGTTGCCACATTAATACACGTTAAAAGAAACACATATAAATGCGTGCGTCGCTAACAGCGAGCCAAACAATAAACGAACGAACGATGCAAAGAGAAGCTGAGAAGAAGACAAAACAAAACAAATTACTCACACATTGACACGATTGAAGTCGAATTCTGTGCATGGAACGAAATCAAATTTTTCATATTTTTTGTTTTGATGAAGGGAATTTTTTTTTTCGGCTTTTTCAAATTTTATAAATTTTATTTAAATGAAACGAAATGGTGTCACAAACATAAAGTTATAAATTAAAACAAGTGATTGAATTATTGTCGAAGGTTTGCTAAAAATTGCATCACATAATCACTCGATTGCATCATTCAAATGGAAACAATCATGATTTATTTTGTTCAAGAAATAAATGAAAATTACGAAAGAGTACCGTTCAGCCGTTCTTCTTTTACCAATTTAAATATGTCTCTGTTTAAATGTATCAATAAAATGTCTTTTAAACGTGTTGGTGATAGGTTGAATCGTCGTTCCGTGAAAACATGTCCTACACTCGAAAAATTTTGTTCTATTTTGGCTTGTGTCGGTGGAATCGAGAAAACGGCCATGGCTATGTTATATAACATTGATTCTTTTTGAGTTTCCCAAAATTCTAACAATGGTTTTTCCGATGGCAATAAGTCCGGTTGAAATAAATCGATTGCCTCTTCAATTCCCAATCCACTTTGATTATTTCGGTTTGTTTGTAGCATTGTAGAACAATCACCTTGGCTCATCAATCTATTTAGCTCAGCCCCTTCATCAAATGAGACATGAAACTCAGTCGACTCACTCGACAAGTTTTTCGATTTGTTCATTTGTGGAAATGAATTGATTCGGTTCCAAACACTCAACAAATATTCCTTTGCTCGATTATGTGACTCCCTGTTATTCAAAACGACTCGACGAAAACGAGGGTCAAGAAAAAGGCAGCCTACCATCTCAGGAGTGTTGAAAATTAATTCTTTTTTTACATTTAGCGCAGCAATCAAGTTTTGTGGGAGGCCGGTTTTAAATGCATCATTTGCAGCATAAACACTCAAGCGAATTGTCATCTTGGTCCAAATCCCATACATGTCTGAAAGCGTAATGGATGGATTTTGGAGTGCAATCGTAGCGTCATATGGTACTCGCAGTACACGAACCAGCTCTTGCAAAGTATTCCATTTTTTGAGCACCATTTCAAATAATTTCACCTTTTTCCCCGCGAAATATTCAAAAACTGTTTTGATTTTCTCCACATCCGACAACTATAAACATAAAAAAACACCCAAAACAAAAGTATTTAATTTGTTGCTATGCCATTCAGTTTTAAATGATTTCTAGAGAATAAATTGAGTTAATTTAGCGTATATGCATGCCATTATATATGTTGAGCACCAACGAGTTGCAACATCAAGATGAGGTACGCTAAATTTTATATCAGCCGACTTCAGCTCGTGAGCTGTGGATTGCATTCGTATTGTTCTTGCGATGCGACGACAAAGAGTGATTAAATTTTGATTTCCTTTTGAAATTTTTGACGTTCCATCATGTATGCCTAATTGCAAAGTATGCACCGCACATCGAACTCCCTTAACTGTGAAATTGTATTCATTTGGATTTCGCCAGCTATTTACCATCGCATTTAATAATGCACCATTGTCTGTGATAGCTCTTTCATCGATCTCTTCATCACTATCAAGTTCCTCGAATAAAATATTCAATGCTTGATCATTTATATCTTTTTTGCATTCCTTGCATTTATAATACTGTTTGTTCACACCATCTTTATTTTTTCTCGTTTCTGGTGCTTCGAAATATGAACGCGCGTTTGTTAAATTTAGTCGTTGTCTTTTTCTTGGGTTTGGACGGTCCATTTGTGCGATGATTTATATTTTCTCTCAGGAATTTTAAATTGTGTTTGGTAAATGTTCGTTAAATTTTTAAATTGTGTACCGTACTTTCTCTTCAGCTCTTATATTGACACTCGTATGTTGACCACATGCAAAAAAGTTAGACATACTGGCGCCAATAAGCGCATCGCGTTTCAAATCAATTCAATTATTGAACTGACAAGGACGGGATATCATATTCCCTTAGCGCAATATACGCTTGACTCTTTCCACTACGTGCATAGCACGGTGCGTTGCGGTCAGGTGAGTGTAAGCGCCAAAAGCAGCTCATATTAGTTTCCATAGTCTACTTGTTCCGTTCAATCAGTCGACAACACAAAAGATTTTTTTTAAATAACATATCTTAGTGACACATTCTCCGAGACAAAAAAAGTGCAATAAAAAAAAAAATATTGGTCATTGTTTATTTGCAAGATCCGAAAAAATATACGGTCGTGCCCGAATCATTCATATATTATGATTTAGACGAACGAAGTTTG
Source organism: Obolodiplosis robiniae (assembly GCA_028476595.1). Taxonomy (NCBI): domain Eukaryota; kingdom Metazoa; phylum Arthropoda; class Insecta; order Diptera; family Cecidomyiidae; genus Obolodiplosis; species Obolodiplosis robiniae. The sequence goes on along the minus strand of CM052015.1, from coordinate 32,091,963 downwards.
AAAAATGGTGGTGTAAATCGCAACCAAAATCGATTGATTTACTTTTCACAAGAATGGTTCGAAAACATGCAAGCCAACGAAAATGTGGACGCAAAATTCGAGCCAAATTTCCATTGCCCAATAACTGTGGAATATCCGTTGCCGAACCACTTGGTGGAAGCATCCTTCATCGGGCGAATGGTTTCTTTCGAAGGTGAGACAAATCATCAAAAAAAAAATCAAAACGATTCTGCCGAAAATATTTTCGACGTATTTTAACGTGAAAATTTATTCTCTTTTCTCATAAAGAAACATTTGAAAATGCAATGAAGTCGATTGATCGAAAGCGGCGGATCTTGCCACCAGTTTACAACGCTGCACGTGTAATTGAACGGCCAATTCCATCGACTGAGTGCACTGAGGGCGATGAAAAAACAACCGATCAAACCGCCGTCTCAGTTGGTACATCTAAAGAAGAAAACACGATTGGTTCAGGCGATTTGCAAGCGAGTTTTTCCGAAGATGTTGTTAGCTCAACGCAAGATGATGTGAAGCCGATCGTGGATGAAGAAGACATCATTGCAATTGAATATTTGTTCAATGATCGCCAAATCGCGAATGATGACGGCCGAATTGACTTGAACGAAAGTGCACACGCAGAGGACTTCTTAAGCGATGAAAACATTTCTTCATCAGTGTTTCAAGGTCAGGAGTCTTTTCTTCGATCTATTCAATTTGAAAGTACGCGTGTTAGTTCAACTCAAGTGATGGAAAATGTCGTTGAAAGTGCAATTTTGGCCGATGATACTGAGACAAGTCCAGCCGCCAATCAAAATAATGGTACGCCAGCGGATGAAGCTACAACCGACTACGAGCTCAGCACATGTGTAAATCGAAATGATGCAACATTCACCAATGAGATGGTTAACGTTGATGATTCCCAAAATCAAAGTTTATCATCACGTGAAAAACAAATTGAGGTGAACCTCCGTGAAGTTTTGTTGCGCGGCCAAACGGTTGTTATTGATGACGAGTTGGAGTACATTTCCATTCCAGATCAACAGCTTGCAGCTATTCAATGCGAACCGATTTATCAAACCAAAGCCAATGATCAACTTTGTGGTAATAAGCCGTTCAAAGAAAATGTGAGTACGCAATTCATTTTTATTTCGAAAAATGGTTTTTTTAATTCTTGTTTTGTTTATGATTGATTTATAACTTTCGAAACCATGATGTTGCCGATTGTGATTAAATTTGCGCGTGTGTTGTCTTCTCTAATGATATACAAATTTGCAAAATATGATTTATGTCTTTCATGTGTGTTTCATAATTTTATCTAACGTTCAAATTTACATTGTCATTACAGGGCAATGGTGACCGCGCATTCATGATTGCTGACGGAAATTCTTTCAAAGAAGTATGGCTCCAATCAAAGGTTGTGGATGGTTTGATCAAATTGAATAAAAAGAAACCAAGTGAAGACTTCGATTTGGTTTTTTTAAAGGTTTTATTGGTTGGATTGTGCACAATAAAAGTTATCCAGGCAAGAGCAACAATCGATGAAGGCGTTTTGGATTTGCTGAAGGGAATGTTTGAATGGCGTGTACAAAACGATGAGCAGCGCATGCATGCATACGAAAATTTGTTCAGTTCTGCGATCAACGGAATTCGTAACAATAGATTCAAGTAGAATAAATTTTTGAGACATACATTTCCAAAAACTTTCGAACGTTAAAACATTATTATTATTTCTTTCTTTTTTATGAATAAAAACGAACAAAAACTACAAAATGTCCAAATGAAGGAAGATATTCTTTCACTTCAGTTCTAAGAATATATTTTATGTTCAATTTCGTTTCATTACAATAAAATTTGAAAAAGCTGAAGTAAGAAAAAAAAAATTCCCTTCATCAAAACAAAAAATATGAAAAATTTGATTTCGTTCCATGCACAGAATTCGACTTCAATCGTGTCAATGTGTGAGTAATTTGTTTTGTTTTGTCTTCTTCTCAGCTTCTCTTTGCATCGTTCGTTCGTTTATTGTTTGGCTCGCTGTTAGCGACGCACGCATTTATATGTGTTTCTTTTAACGTGTATTAATGTGGCAACTCGAAATGTGTGTGCTCGCTGTGTGACGCGTCCATGAATGTTTGCGCATGCGACACAGTGAATGCGTGAACGCACCAAAATATGCGAAATATGGAAAATATTTTTTTCATATATTTATGCATATTGCCATTGTTTGGCAAGAACCGATCGAAAACAACGACAATTCACATGAAAATACAGTGAATGACATGATTGGTGCAAATAATCCAGTTGATATATCCGAGCAAACCGATTCAGATAGAAACACAGTTGATACCGAATCATTGAGCTTAGTTCGCATAAAGAAGGAACAAGGAACCGGAACCAATGCCAATTATTCAGGAACCACTGCAATGTTTTCGCCACCCAGTACATCATCAAGTGTGTTCTCCGGCCGAATTCCAACCCACTTTGCACGGTTGGATCCAAGCCTCTACGATTTACTTAGTAGACGTGGAAAGGATACGTCGAAGAAACCCAAAGTCAAATGTCGCCAATTCAAAGTTTGTTGGATCATGTACCATCAGTTTTTCCTGGTTTGTTCACTTACGTATGTTAAATAAAACCTATTTTATAAGCCATGAATAAATAATTCATTTCATTAATTTAATTACAGAATGATATGAAATTATGTTTCGACGAGTACAATGTGGTTTTGAAAATGGGCTTGGCTCGGATGCTTATAGAATGGCAATTCTCAGCGACGTTCTCTTCAATTTTGTATGACAGCAGTTTTGTTCACTTGTTATTAGTGCACTATTTTCTGAAAATGATATTATGAACAACAAATTCAAAAAGAAGAAAATGAAATTTGTCAAAGGTAATAGAAAATTCAATAATTTTTGTTCAATGACTATACGAATAATACGTATAATATGAGTAAGAGCATAGGGTAAGATGGGGCTATTCCCCGCATGTAAGCATAAATCCGAATATCTCGCGACTCGGATTGAGTTTCGAGACAAGAGTGGTATCGTTGGAAAGCTGGACCCAACGCGCAACTTTTGTTACATATTACTTATAGTGTGTGATTTACCCGTAACGAGCTACAGCCACTGTCCCAAAATCTAAAATCGTGGGGCTATTCCCCGATGGTGGGGCTATTCCCCGCACTTCCATGGTATGCTTCTGGCTATTCGATGATGCCAAACTAATTTCAAAAAAAACGAATCTAAAAACGCTCTATATTCACTCGAAAGTACTCGCCTTCTAGTTTAAAAAACACTCACCTTTAAATGAAAATATAAAACATTAAATAGAAAAAGTTCAAATTCTGTGGACCGAAAAAATTGCAGCGAGGAGTACAAAAAACACGTTTGGCTTGCTCGACGATCTGTCACTGAATGAAAAAAAAAACTTTCACCAACCAAACATGACTCATAGTATGACACATACAATAAGAATGCACATTCGAGATGTAGTGTTACCGTTTCTGAGAAAACAGTGGTGCGGGGAATAGCCCCACGCGGGGAATAGCCCCATCTTACCCTATATTGCAATGCATGTAATTATATATAAAAACGAAAGTAAGATAGAGTGAGAAAGAGAATTAACATCTGTTCGATTGAATTATCCATAGTCTACGACATTGGTAGCAAGACTGTTACAATCTCTACTATATAAACGTGCGAGGAAAGAAAGAATGAAAAAACAACAACAATTACAAAAGATCAGCGCATATGCTTGTAGTGTATATTTCTTATGGCAAGGTCTCTGCTTGACTGTATCTGATGAAATATTTGTGTGGAAAAGTATAATATCTAGCATGCTATTCATCTTTTCAAACCATAAATATATGGAATTACAAAAAAGGTATGCTTATAGAGGGATCTGAATGAAAATGTAAACAAACGAAGCTTTAATTTCATTTGTTGTCGTGCGTTCAAGCATGAGTTCCCTTTGTATTCAATACATATTCAATTGTAGGCTGAGTACATTATTTTCAGTGCTATTGCATTGTCTTGTGCGTATGACCAATTTGATCTGACAAATGCATCGCGTCAATTGCTTTTTGTCTTATTGACCTTGAATTTTCATTCGAATTCAGTTTTTTTTTATTCATTTTCACTTCTTTTTCGAACAAACAGAACTTGGATCATTTTGAGAATTACTTCTCATTTAGAAAAAAAGTTTATGTAAATTCAATTTTTTGAATGCTCGTACATTGTGAATTATAAAGACATATCTTTGTTTCATTTACACATTTATTAAAATTTCGCACGCACACACATATGTATACAATTGTTTCTTCTAGTTTCTTTCGCACATGTATGATTGTCTGTATATGTTCGATTTCATGAAAATAGTTTCGATTTTGATTAAAAAAGTGTTCGATTTGAGGTTCGATTTTATGTAAAAACGTTCGATTTGATGTCAATTTCATGAAAATAGCTCGATTTGAGGTTCGATTTAAGGTTCGATTCTGTGTAAAAACGATCGATTCGGTGTTATTTTAATGAAAATAGTTTGAATTGAAGTTCGATTATATTTAAATAGCAAAGATCTAGTGATACAAGTTAGTGCAAGTTGAACATCCCAGCAATAAAGTCATCTTTATGGACACATCATGCGTTTGAATACAATGCAAAAGGTCGACATTTTAGCCAAATTGAACGGTGGAGTGAATGGCAATCGTCTAGCAAAAGAATATGGCGTTGCTAAATCAACAATTTCATTATTAAAAAAGCGTAAATATGATGAGATGCTTCATCACAGCAAAAGAAGTGGAAATTTTAATCAACAGTCGAGTGTGAGCGAGAGCAATAATAGATCAAATCAATTGATCAATGCATCTAATGGGGATGAAATTGATGATGAAGTCGCTGGTGATGATGAGAGGCTTGAAAAAAAGTAACACACATTGCCAATGTTTCGTCAACTCAAACTCTATAACCAATCGCCCGAAATGGATGAGAATGAGCATAACGACAACGATGCCGCTGACGAATATGATGATGATGAGTCCTCCTTCTCGGAGAGTGAAGAAGATGAAGAAGATTTCAATGAAGTATGTAGAAAATTGCAACGTGTATGTGACAACTTGCATGTTCCGGCTCAATCACTTCGCGTAATGTTTAAAATGTTTTCCAAATTACGAAGTGGTGGCTACATTGAGTAATCTGTAAATTGAAGTGTAATACATTTTTGCATCAACACGAGGAGAGCAAAAGAAATCAGAGTGAAAAACTTTTAAAAATAGAATATATTTAAAAAAATCAGTTTACAAGCCGCATTCATTCAAGCAACTACAATAAAGCGGAAAAACATTGAAAAAAATGTTCACAATGACGAACGCACATCCACTAAATGATGGTTTTCACACATACATTAGATTGAAAGATTTGAAAAAAAAAAAAGAAAAAAAAAAAGTTTAACTACATTATGTTAACAAGATGAAATAATGAAATAAAAACTCTTGTTTCGTTGATGAAAAGCTGTTTCATTTATTTTCTTTTTCTTCACATTTCAGAATATTCAATAATTTATTAATAATACGTATGAGGCTAATTCATTTCAATCATATATTAGTTCAGTTTCATGAAAAAAGGGTATAATTTCATGTTCTATTTCAAAATATGGTTCGATTTACCGTTCCATTTGAAGGTATATAAAGGAGGAAAAGTGTTAAATTCTTAGCAACTTATAAATCTATAGCTTATCTCGATTGTTTTTTTCAATTATATTTATCATAAAATGTCCCCATGCAAGTGTATCGACGCCATCAGGTCGGAGTAGGTAGCGTTTATCGTCAGCTGGGTTGAGTGCAATTTTCTCCTGTTGAATAGTGTACACATTATGCATTTTTGATCGAATGGTATTTTGTTTCCGTACAATAGTACAAGGACCGCTTGCATTCTGTCCACCGTAACCACAATTCTTTTCAATGAAATCAATGTAATCGCTGAAAGCAATTTCCCATTTTACGATATTCTTTTTTATACCCTTGGACTTTTTGATCAACTTAGACTTTTTATTGAGCTCACAATTCTCTGCATCGCAATCAATGTAATTGCTTTGTGTTGCCCGACGGTGAACTACACTCTTTTTTGGACATTTACATTTATTTAATTTTGCTGAAAGTGGCAATGCTGCATAGCACTTTGCGCGTAAACCCGCGAATTCAGCCAAAATTTCTCCATTCAATTCGTCTTTGAATAGGCCCGGAACTTTTTTAATTATCTCTCGGCATGCCGTAAACATTATCGTTTGGATAGTCGCTTGTGTCGAAGCGTTCAATGTTCGCCTTCATATCAGCATAGAAATCATCCGTTCTAACAGATAAAACAAATGAATCGGTATCTGTATAACAAACGTTACAGTTTCCACCACATTTCGGTTTAAGGAAATCATACAGAAAACTGTACATGGTAATTTTTGATATGTCTAAAATGGACATTCCTATTATAATCGGTTTGATCATTTTAATGTGCGTTTTATGCAATTCAATTGCAACCACAGTATCAGAGAATATTTTACATTTTTTGAAATTGGGTCGTGCAATCAATAGACCAGCGCCACATCTATCCTCCCATTTATTGACCACTTTGATGTCGGCACGAAGACGTAAATTCTCCATCGTTTTGCCAAAGACTGAATTGATCATGTATTTATAGAAAGTTTTTTCGAAATCATTTCGGGCCTCTGTTCGCAGCTCCGTATTTTTGTCAATGTATGGTTTTAACCATTTGTTTTGGTTGAAACTCAGTACACGATGGACTTTTTTCAAGACTAACCCATGCCTCAAAGCTAATTTTAACATGCGGTAATGAATGACATAGTTCTTTTTTTCACTTAGTGTGAGCAGGAGTTTGTCAATTTTATTCACTTTAATCTCATTGATATCGACGGCTTCGCGCGGCAATATTTGCTTTTCGCAGCAAAATGGAAAATCATTATGTGCGTTGTGTAAATTTTCCGGATATTCTAGGTCCACTTCGAAAATAAACCCGTTTTTACCGTCATCATGAATTTTCATTATGTCCTCGGCTTTTGAATAAAGTTTTTTTATGCGCTTCATTTGTACCCACTAGAAATTACTGATTGGCAATGATTGTGACATTGAATGCCCGTACAGGTTATTCGCTATTGCTGTGTAGATGTGCGTGTGTGTATGAAAGAAAAAAATATTTGATTTACAATTTCATAATATAATGAAATAGAATGTCTAATGAATAAAAAAATGTAATATTACCGTCCAAATACATCAAGTAATTTGAATCTTTATCTGGTTTGTATTCATCACCCATATATTTGTTGTTGGCTTTGGCATAGCGTTTGCTACATTGGCTAATACCACCACGAATACCGCGCTCTACAAACAGCAGCATATCAGGATCCGTTAACAGTTCGATTTTAACTTCGGTATACTTAAGCATGGCATCCCACGATAGACCCGGGGATGTATAGTAGTGAGCTGGATCCAAACCATATATTTGAAAGCAAGTTTCTCGAAAATTCTCAAATACATCAGCCAATAGCAAAACGTCGGTTTTCAAATATAAATCTGAATACTCAGCTAATGTTTTACAATTGAATTTGTTCCACATTTTGCATGAAAATTGATACTCCTCGTCGGAAATGTCTTCCTTGTTGAGTTGGCTGTAGAATGCTCCTTTCGGCGGTAGCGCCGTTTCCTTTAGTCGTTCGGTGCTGTCTACATATTCGTATGGAAATACTCCTTTTCGTTGGAGCATGGCCTCTTGTTCAGCCGAATATCCATCCAGCTTGCATTCTTTTTTCATAATGAGTTTTTTACCGACTGGTAGCAGTGATGCTAATTCGGATAATGATGCTGGCATAAACCGATATGAATCGATGAATTTCAATTTTATATTCTCTTTTGTGCATATACCGCGCGTACTTTCCGAAACCGCTTTGGTGAATGAAATATACTGCTCTGCATTAGTTGGAATAACTGAGATATCGCCCTTCATAATCTCATCTGATGCGAGCTTTGTAATGAATAAATGCAAATCATGGCCCGATAAATTGCGCATTATTACCGGAATGGTGCGAGTGTCTGTAAACTTTAAATTGCATTCGTTATGCGATGGTCCGCGGTAAGAGCCTGTGATGTGGCAGTGATCACGCGCGCGCTTTTCACCCACTGCATATGGTCGCTTGCAAACATGACATACCGTATTGCGAGCGTTAAATTTATTTTCCTCGATGAAAGTCAGCGGCTCAATTCGAGTATTTTTGCTGAGAAGTTTTGCTGCTTTTTGAACGACCTCTTCCAATTCTTTGACGAACCATTCAACAACATCCACTCCGTTTTTAATTACATCAATTGCAGTATTGCTGCTACGAAAAAAAAGACAGCGAATCATCAAAGTGACACTTAACATAATAACCAACGCTGAACATTAAATGCTGCTGCTTCGCAGTGGTCTTACATTCCTCGCTAAACACATTGATTTGCTCGTCCAAACTAAGTTCTTTGAGATAGGACTCAGTGTCGGCATATATAACGAATGGAGCCTTCAACTTATGTTTATGATTTATGAATTCCATCCATTTCTCATTGGCCGCAGGCATTTCGATGCTGCATCCGCTGCCAACCTTCTTACATTGTTCCCAATGGGCATCCAATTTTTCTTGATTGCTGTAATATATTAAACATTGATTGCAGATCCCTCACAGCTATTGCTTAATGATTCAAATGACATCGAGTACACTTGTGTAAAAGTGAGCATCAATTCTCGATCAAGTTTGTTCATTTACGTAGCGTACATACCACCTTCATCACCAAGGGAATTGTATCTGAAGCATCTAAATGCCATCAAATCGATCCATCTTAACCCATCTGACAGCATTTTCGTATTAGGTGATTTCAACATTCCCCATGTAGATTGGGTTCTACCACATGAGAACTTCGATGATGACATCAATGTCATGCTTCCAACCAACGTTTCACCGCCATTTGCTGCTGAATTTTTGAACGAAATTCTCAGCTTAGGATACAATCAGGTCAATGATATCGCCAATGACTTGGATAGATTGCTTGATTTGGCATTTACCAGCGAGTTTTTAAATGTTGAAGTGGCAAAGCCCAGACCGCTTTCAAAGATTGATTCCAGCCACCCACCGCTCCTGTTCAATTACCAATGTCAACTTGATCTACGCAAATCAATGTCAACCGCTCATCGCCCAAATTTCAACCGTGCCGATTACATCGGAATGTGCAATTTCTTCAATCATTCAAGAATTGTCGATAAATTTATTGGGAAATCGTTGGACCAAAAAGTGCAAACTTTACATGAAGTAATCAATGAGGGGATCTCATTACATACACCATTGTATACTTCTAAGCGCTACAAGAATCCATGGTGGAACAAAGAGCTTCAATCGTTGAAAAACAAAAGGAACAAAGAATGGAAACGATCTATTGCCACAGGTGACAAAACGCAATACAACTTTATCTTTGCTCAATTTGATGCATTAAACTCGTCATCGTATCAACGTTATCGAAGGAATTTGGAGTCATCGCTCAAATCTAACCCATCATCGTTTTGGAAGTTCGTCAACTCTAAACGTAACAATGATTCATTGCCAAAATTACTGCACTATGAATCGCGTTCTTCAACACTTACGATCGAACAGGCTTCAATGTTTGCTGAATTTTTCAACGGCAATTTTTCAGCACGCTCAACTACAACAACATTATCAGCTCAGCAAACTAATTTTGTCAATAATGAGATATTTTCCCTCAACGAGTTTTTCGTCTTCGACCAGTTGATGAAAATTAAGACGAACACAAGTGCGGAGCCAGATGGTATCCACCCACTGGTGTTGATAAATTGTGCATCCATATTGTTTGAGCCACTTTCGCTCATTTTCAACGAATCTCTCGAGACAGCAAATTTTCCTGATGTTTGGAAAAGATACTCCGTCACCCCGATCTTCAAAAGTGGTGCCAAATCAAATGTCTCAAACTACAGAGGCATAGCCAAATTGCCAACGATTGCAAAGTTTTTTGAGCACTGCGTCAATTTTCATCTGATCAACTACGTCTCACCAAGTATTTCACCACACCAACATGGCCTTATGAAAAACCGCTCAACAACAACGAATTTAATGGAGTTCCTTCATTACTCGTTTAATGGTCTAAATGCAGCTGGGCAAGTTGATGTCATCTATCTCGACTTCGGAAAGGCTTTCGACAAAGGTAATCATGACATTCTTCTTCGAAAATTAGCAGCATTTCCGATCCCAGTCAATATTGTCAAATGGCTTGAATCATATCTGTCGAATCGTCAACAATATGTCAAACTTGGAGATCATGAGTCCTCGGATTTTACAATCAATTCCGGAGTACCTCAAGGAAGTCACATTGGCCCCACTTTGTTCCTGCTTTTCATCAATGATTTACCATCCTCGATCACAAATGAGGCATTCATTTCAATGTTTGCCGATGACATTAGAATAGCCAAATCAATAAATAGCCAAAATGATTCAATGGAACTGCAATCGTCAATAAATTGTCTTCGAAATTGGTGCGACTCAAACGACTTGCACCTAAACGTTAGCAAATGCTCGGTACTGTCACTCCATCGAGGTAGAGTAGTACCCCAACCAACCTACTTTTATGGCGACCATCAGTTCTCAAATTCAAGTGAACAACGTGACCTGGGTGTCATAATTGACAGCAAGCTCAACTTTAGAGCTCACACTGACTTGATCATTTCAAAATCAAATGCTGCCTTAGGCTTCGTCAAACGTTTTTGTCACGAAATAAATGACCAAACAACGCTCAAAGCAATCTACTCCGCGTTTGTTCAATCAAAACTCGACTAGTGCAGCTCATTATGGCTAACGATACCACCCACACGATCAGATACGATTGAAAGAGTTCTACGACAATTCACAATGTATGCGCTCAGAGAATACCCGAATGTGAATAATAACTACCAAATCTCATCTTATGATGAACGATTGAAAAAATTAAATATGATTAAACTTGCTCGTAGGAGAATAAATTATGCAATATTATTTTTGTACGATTTGTTAAATGATAAGATACATTGTCCATATGTCAGAAATTTGATCACAATTAACCAGAACACCCGCAATTTTAGAAATTCTGAACGGTATAAGATTTCAGACAGCAATTTAAGTAGAATGCCAAATGTACCAATTACAATGATGTGTAAATATGCAAACCTAGTCAAGGATGTATTTAATAATTCTTCAAATCGAAATATATTTAAGGAAAGGGTGTTCAAGCTGGATGATACCCTGTTCAACACGTAAGAGGTTGTAAATGCTATATATAAGGCATTCAGCCAGTTTTTTTTTTGGCGGTGAAAAATAAATAAATAAATAAATAAATATATTTCTTTCCATCGTGTTCGGTGAGCTGTTTTATGAGTAGAGCACTCATATTTTTAATCCAGCAATAATGCGATTTAATTGAATCATTTTCGAGTGTCTCCTTGATGGCGCTGCTTGTGGTGGTGTTAGCATTAGCTCTGACACTTTTTTCATCGGTTGTTAGAAAAAGATTCACATTGTTTCTTTTAGCGGTTTGAGTCATTCGCAATGGACACACGCGCTTTTTATCGTAATCATAATAATAAACGTTTACCGAAATTTCCTTTTTACTATTCTGCCTTTCGAATTTGTCGATTTGGTTTATATGCACCGGAAAATCGATTCCAATGAAATTCAATTCATCGGAATATCCATAGTAATGATATAATTCCCCCACGTGATCTTTTGCTGGGTGTAAGGCTGATAATATAGCCCATTTAAAACACATTTCATCGTCATTGTTCACGTTTATAATAGCATGTTTGTTTTTGATAAATTTCGGCAAGTCAATGTATGATGATGCACGAAGCGGATCATAACGGCATACATTCACGTCCAATTCGATGATGCGGGAGAGCGTGAATCCCGAACCGCGAAGCTCTACATTCTGCACACTCTGTACGGTTACTTCTACAATATGCTCTTCATAGTGCGTACGTAAATCGCTAGAGGAAGCGAGTATCGTATTCAATGTTACCAAATACAGCATTTGTTTTTCGCTTAGTTCTCCATTCTCAGTTTGGATCTTTTTCTCAAATTCAGCAACAAATGTACTCGCTGTCTTAATATGAACATGATGTGCGATAATCGGGGATAGCTGCTCTTCATAAATATGAAGATTGTGTGAATATGATTGCGTCCAAAAACAACGGTACTATGCACACAATCACGCAACGAGAGAAACTGTACAAGATAATTTAAGTATTTTAAACGAAAAAAGCAAAATGCGCCGATCTAACAACTTAAATAAACGATCGAATGCAATCGGTGCGACAACAATGGCAATTTTACGAAGTGGAAAAAAAACAAATTTGATCCAAAAATCCAACACCAACAAGAAAAAATTGTTCAAGCATTTTGGGATAAGAGATTGTTTTATCAAGCTAAATTCGCAACCAAGAATTTATGAAATCAAAAGAAATGTTTTCGTTCTTTGAATCCGGGGGCTTAACAGGCTACAAACAAAAAAAAGATGACAAGGTATCAATCAATTTGTTTACATTTTTTATCTCGTTTGATTCATTCATTCAAATATATTGCAGGAACGTTCTGATCAAATTCGATTTAGTGCCGCAAAGCTTAAGAATAAGCAAATCACATCCGACCAATATTTAGATCGTATTGTGTATATTTACACGAAAAAATTCGACGAATTATCTTCGAATGGTGTCGAATTGACGTCAGAGAGCGACAACAGTAGTGAATGCAATAACAATATTCAACATTCATTTGCTGAGTTAAGTGTGTCCGAGCAAGTAGAACCAGTTCAACCACAAAAAGGCGTTTGTATTTCATGTCGGTCAGCTCAATGTGACATAATTTTAGTACCATGCTACCACATTGTCGTTCGTTCTAAATGTTGGAATGCCCATACTGAAAATCATAAACAGCAAACTAAAATTTTATTCAAAAATAATAAAAGAAAACAAGTACAAGAAGAAAAAAAAGTACAGTGCCCATGTTGTGACAAGATTGTTATGCAAGCGCAGGAATTTTTCATGGCAACTATCAATCACTAAAGTTGAATAAAAGAATGACATTTTCGAATGATTTTTGACACAATCAATAGAAACAATATTTATTATTAGAATCTATTTCGATTAAACCGAAATAATTTATTAATAGGTTATTTCGAATAAAAAAGTTCGGTTTTATAAATACATTAATTCAATAAATTATTTCGATTCAAAGTCGAAATAATTTATTAAATAAATTATTTCGGAATAAATTATTTCGTAGAGCCATTTACATCGATATCAACATTTTCACCTACGTTTTCCGCATTTCCACTGATATTTTAACGCATGCTCTCCATTCTTTTCAGATTAGTTTCCTTATCTCGCTCGAATGAAATTAAAATTCCTTTTTGCTAAAGTTCACCTTGTTAAACAGCGTAAACCAAATAATGATCGGTGTACAATATTGCGTTTGGTATATCAATATGGACTGTTCCTTTAGGAACGCACTAAACGAAAGTACAATTCCGATGTGAAGAACTTTACACAGACAATGTAGTTTTTATTTTTTATACACATTTTTTTCAAAATCACCACTGGCAAAATATGATTTGGTAATTTACGTTGCTGCTATGTGAATATTCATTTTGGTTTTTTCTATTTATTCTCTCCCTTTCTCATGTTTTCGGACTGAATAGTAACGGTATGCAGGCACAAGCATGCACGTCCATGCACATACAAGTACACGCAATCATTGAACTTTGGAAAAAAAAACCTATCTCGCTAAAAAGGTAAAACTAAGCGAAGCCAAAGCTCTGGTTTGTTATTATTTCGACTCTAGTGTTGAGTCTTCCTCTCTCCTATGTTAAATAAGTTGAAAATATATTCACGAAATGTGTTGTAAACGCAACCATAATGTTTTTCATTCTGTGCATTTTAACACATGGAAACAAGGTAAAGTATCCACATATAAACCGAAACAATGCTTTGCCGTACATACATTTTTACTTTTCCGCACACACCACTGTGTGTGGTAAAAGTATTGCGATCGGTCCAAAAAATTCAAAACGCTCGGAATAAGTTTTCTATGCGTTTTGAACCTAGAAAAAATGATTGCAACCATTCCCGGAGCAATTTTTTGTCCGTGTGTGGTACGTTGTCCGTTGAACGCAAAAATTTGTTAACACGATTACTCAAAAAATTGATTTTAGAATTGAACAAAAATTTACACACACATTTGTCTTCATTAGGAATAGAAACCTATTAATTTTCAGCCTAATCGGATAATTTTTTCGGGTAGCTCTAGTGGAGTGGAATCAAAAAATGGGCTGTTTTTTAACATAATTACGAAAAATTTGTATGGGGACTATGACTATTTCGCATTGTATCATTATGAAACTTTCAGAATATAATTTTTTTATGAAGAAAATGAGTCGTGCAAAATTTCAAGTCATTCCGATAAGATTTAGGACTACCTCCCCGGTAAAATTTTCGATTTTCGGCGTCTTCTCGGTGTCGAAACGAAAAATTTGTATGGCAGCTATCTCAAGTTTACATTGTAACGAATTGAAACTTTCAGAATATTATTTTTTCATGAAAAATTTGGATATATTATTTTTTTAAGAATAAAATGAGTAATGCAAAATTTCAAGTCATTCCAACTAGATTTAGGACTACCTCTCCTGCAAACTTTCGGATTTTTGGGGTCTTTTCGGGGTCAAAACTGAAAAATTGTATGGCGGCTATCTTAAGTTCACATTGTTTCCTATTGCAACTGTCAGAATATTAATTTCTATGTTTTTCAAGTCATTCTGATGAGATTTAAATCCAGCTCCTTCACAAAATTTTCAATTTTCGGGGTCAATATTGAAATCAATAAAATTGGATGAAGTATTTGTGATTTTCTAATCTGTGTTTTTTCATCAGTTTGAATGCTCATGCTGTTACCGAAAGTTATACTGTTATACATAACATAAATGTAGAACCATATCTATCGTTGGCATGAATTGAAAGTTCACATCAGAGTGAACTAATTCGTAATTGATATTACCAATTCAAAAATAGAGAACGTTGAAGTAAGAATTAGGAACTGAGATGTTTATTTGTTTTTATATTAAAATTTAAATTTAAATCACATGATGTGTAATGACTTAAAATTCGATCTCATTGTAATAACTTGAAATTTTCTGTGATTTATTCTCAAAGTTGCATGATGATTCGATAAGAAATAAACATAAATCCAATACAAATGAGTAGCAATCAATGAAAAATGCGTAAGCCCGAACAATTTCGGGAAATGTGCGGAAAAGTTAGTTTTACGTGCGTAAGACCATTTATCTGTTTCTCTCTTTACACTCGCTTCCCGTACAATCGATTCCCATATAAATACACATAAACATGAACGGAGATGTGTGTTGCTGCCGTTCGCTTCCGTTCCAATTTGTTTACACTTTTTCATTCTATCATTCCAATTGTATGTTGATGTTGTTGCCGTCGCCGTTTGTGTATTGCATTTCGTATTGGTGATTCTCTCTTTCTCTCTTTCACTTGTGGTGCGCACGCAGATTGACATTTCAACAAAAAATATAATAGGGTATAGGAGAAAGAGGAAGAAAACCATGTACATTCAATACATAGCATAACCGTAAGATACGATGACGTCACAGCAGCACAGACCGCATTCAACGTTTCTGTGCAGCGCGTATTGTTGTTAGTGTATTTTTGGCACGTCGTTATCTCTCGTCTTGTGATAGATTTCAGTTTGATCAGTCTATTGTTTAAATTACTTGTTTTGCACGCACTTTATTTTTCATCTAGCCACTCTTATAATTCACTCGTGCAACGTACGAGCAATGTTGTTAATTAGGCTAAGCAATCATCAATAAATCATGCACTATTAATACATAATCAGCATAAAAACCTGTTAGTATTATTTGTATCAATTTTTCGCGGCTCTTCATTGAATCGCTGGCTTTCCAAGTGCTGACGTGTTCAGTCTTGGTGTTCATAAAAAAGGAAACCCCCATAGCCTCTTCTTTTACCTATCTCTCTCTCGCCTTTTGAGTGGACTAGTTCTATCATTGGCATTCTTACCATTTACACTCTTTTCTTATTCTTAAAGCCAATGAGTGGACATGTATCCACCTTAATGCAGATAGTGATAGTTTCACACGCTTACACGCTTACACATTCATACGCTTATACACTTACGCACTCATTCATACATTTTCTTTTCATTTTAGATCAGCAATCACATTCTAAATTTCATTCCAGAAGTAATTAGATTTTTCTCATTTCATTTCGCGTACACACTTTTAGTTTCATTCATTCCCATTTTATTTTTTTATTCATTTCAAATCTCTCTCGTACGCACTATTGTATTTCCACTGCGCTAGTGCCGACCGCAAGAGATTTATTGGTAGCAAAGCGAAGTTCCGCTGGACAGCGATTGAAATCGATCATCATCAATCCGCTCCATTTGGCAATTGCAAAACGCCACGCTAAGCGAACCAAAATCAGCGGACACACCAAACCTATCAACAGGGGCAATCGTCAGCAAAACCGTTTGAAATTTCGAAGCGAACGCCAGCCAAGTGTGACACCAGCTCAACGCTTGGAAAAATTCTCGGCCGATTACAACGGTGACGACAATCTCTGTGACACGCTCGTGATTTCGGAACCAGTCGAAATTAAAGGTACAGAGCAGTGTGAACGTGGCCGTTTACTTCACTTATCGACAAAAAAACCAATCCCAAGTGGGAGTGAAGAAAACCGTACACCAGATCCAATCCCATTGGGATCAAATGATGGGACCCGCCGTATCGTTCGACTGGTGAATTTGCCACAAAAACCGGGAGAGCGTGCCTCTTTGCGTATTCAAGTTGTACCGAAAACCGTCAGTATTGGCATTCAAGTCGGCACTCCAAGCCCAGAATTACAAAAAATACGTCCGGTTGAGCCTCCATTACATGGATATTGGACACACAAAATAAACTTACCGTATCCACCGGCTCAACAACGTCAGGTACAACCGCCACATTATTTGGTACAGCAACAACAGCAATTGGCTCATCACCAATATCAACAACAATTTGCATTGGTGTCTCAGCCGTTCGGTCAACAATTGGTCCAACCACAGCCGTGGATGCAACAACAATCAATTCAGCCAATTATTCAACCAATCAACCAGTACAATCCAATTGTACCATACGTTCATCCGCCACCCAACTTGCCCCTCAACCGACGACAGCGTCGTAACGCTGTCTCTCGTGAGAAGTATTTACAGCGCAAGGCGCAAAAGGAACGCCAATAAAACAAACCGAATTATAAATTTTGTAAAATACTCTTGTACATAATTTTACGGTACATGCTGTAAATAAATTAACCAATTCAGCATAAAATTCAAGTGTTTTCCTTTGCCATTGAATGAGAATAAAAATATATACACAAAAAAAAAGGTCCCCCGACGAAAAAATATACAAGAAAATGGCAAATAAAATAGAACGCTTGACATTTGTACGGAAAAGGCTTGCATCTGACATCGAGCAGCAAGTTACCATCATAAAAGAATTTACAGCTGCAACAAATGCCGTTGTTTTGCTTAGCCGAAAGGAGGCTCTCGAAGATTTGTGGAGTGATTATTGTACCAACACTCACGATTTTGAAACTGCACGTGACTGGGTGGGTAGCCAGGAATTCATTGATGAGAATTCTGGGGTTCGTGAACTATATATCGAAGGGTTAGCGAAAATAACTGAACTAATACCACACGATGCACATGATTTACACGAATCAATGATTCTCACACGCAGACATAGCCAGTTCAATGGTAATTTAACACGCCAGCGTGCTGAAAATGACGATAACAATTCAGAACATGAAGAGCAACAATCGAACGTAGAAAGTAATCAATCTGCTGAAAATATTCGTGAAAATAGCCATCAACCGATCACTAGAAATACTCATTTCGTTGATAATATGATAACGGTGTTCAACCGTCACAAAGATTGGTAGGTTTGCCACCGTCAATCAAGCTACCACCGATACAAATTAAGCCATTTTCCGGCAATGAGCTTGAATGGCCAGAGTTTAAGGCTACGGTAGAGTACCTTTCCTGGTATCATCGACGAAATATGCCGTTTTCAATATCTCAAGGGATATTTGAGAGGTGAAGCAGCAACAAAAGTTCGGCATTTACCGCCGGTCTCTGGTAGCTATGATCGTGCTTGGCAAATATTAAAAAATATATACGACAAAGAGAGAACAATTATCAATGCCAATTTGAAACGTTTGTTTGATTTACAACCAATAGCCAGTGAATCAGCAGAGGCGTTATCAAATATGCTTGACGTTACAAACGAATGCATCGCCGCCATCAATAGTTATGGTATTAACACTAATTCATGGGATTCAATTCTCATTTTTACATTGACCCAACGGCTCGATCAAACAAGCATACAGTTTTGGGAAGAACGTATTCAGGGCAGAGAAACAGTGCCAAAATTTGAGGAATTCGTCGAATTTTTGGAAATACGTATCAATGTGTTAAAAACCGTTGCATTCACACGTTCACAATCATCATCAGGTGCACCAGTACAACAGCGTAAACAAAAGGTATTGTTCACCACAACAAATACAAAACAGTGTACAATTTGTAAGAATACGAATGAACACTACGCCTACAAATGTCCACGGTTGATAGAAATTCCTGTGGAAAACCGAATTAAATTTGTAAGTGATAAGGGTCTGTGCATTAATTGCCTTTATACTCATCCTGTTGAACGTTGCTCATCAAAATACTCATGCCATTGTGTTATGCGTCATAACCGTGTTCTCCATCCACCAGCTAAAATTCACAATTTTATTACTGAACCAGAACCTGAACTCGATCCCGAGCAGTTACAAGCCATGGAAATGGAACAAGAAATCATTATGCACACGGACGTAAAAAACACATCTAAAGATGTGACGTTAGCAACTGCAATGGTTCGAGTAGAAAATGGCAACCAATTTGTCATGGCTCGTGCTTTGATTGATCAGGGTGGGACTGCAAACGTTATCACTAAACGATTATGTGATGCTTTAAATTTGGAGCAAAAAAGTCTAAGCATGCATGTAACGGGCTTATGTGATGTTGTCACTTACCATGTGAAGAAAATAACAACAGTTCATTTACGAGCCACTCACAATTCAAAGTATGGCATAGAAATTCCTGCACTGGTAGTACCGAGCATTGCCTCTGTCCCAACAACACATACAAGCAAAGAACTCACACATCTTAAGGGTCTTGAATTGGCCGATGCAAATTGGATGAAGGGCGGTCGTGTTGATCTTTCATTGGGTTCTGCAGCTCATGGAGAAATTATTTTAAACGGTATAACAAAGGGAAAATCCGGTGAACCAATTGCACAGAAAACAGAATTGGGCTGGATTGTATCGGGTGGCGACGGTGGACAAAAAACAAATGCTTCCATTTTCACAATAAAAGTATCGAACGAGGATTTATCTCGTGATTTGAAACACTTTTGGGAAGGCGAAGAAATACCAAAAATAAAACGATACACACCTGAAGAGCAATTGGCCGAAGATATTTTCGCACGAACGACCAAACGATGCGATGATGGTCGATTCATGGTCCAATTACCATTCAAAAATGAAAAACCTGTTTTGGGAGAATCAAAAATCATTGCTGAGAGACGTTACGCATACATGACGAAGCGATTTTTGGCACAGCCCACGCTCAAAGCCAAATATGATGAGATTATTCAAGAATACTTGGACCTAAAACACATGGAGTTAGCTGATATGTCAATATCGCCCCATAATTACCTACCTCATCATTCTGTTTTTAAAGAATCAAGTACTACTACAAAAGTATGAGCCGTTTATGATGCTAGTTGCACGATCAGCAACGGCAATTCATTAAATAGCCAGCTTTTGGTCGGCCCAACTATCCAAAAGGACCTATTTTCAATCCTCATCAACTGGCGAAAACATCGATATGCCATCACTGGGGATATTGAGAAAATGTACCGTCAGATTTGGATAGAACCAAAACATTCGGAATTTCAAAGAATCCTGTGGCAAGCACCGGGAACATTTGGAATCAAAAGTTACCGTTTAAAAACTGTAACTTTTGGCGTCGCGAGTGCACCATTTCTCGCCATTAGAACATTGTTTTTAATCGCTGATGATATTGGTGATAGCGAGTTAGCAACAAAAATCAAATATCAATTTTATGTCGACGATTTCTTTGACTCAGTAGATACAATCGATGAGGCCAAAGGTATCATAAAAAAAATGACTGAAACGCTCTCACAGTATGGATTTTCGCTCCGTAAATGGAAGGCCAACGATAATGCAATATTAGCAGATTTGGGACCCAATGAAATGGATTCGTCTTCATCAAACGTGTTCAAAACGCTTGGTATTCAGTGGCAGCCCGTCCCAGATGAATTTTTGTTTATACCGGCAGAATTAAAAACCGTAAAAGAGTGGACCAAACGCTCAATTCTAGCGGATATTTCGAAATTATTTGATCCGCTCGGTTGGCTATCCCCCTGTATAGTCATGGCAATCATCACAGAATGGGTCACCATTCGAACACAATTTTTAACCCCATGTTCTGTGAAGATTCCACGGTGGATTGGTTTGAAAAATGACGTGAAAAACGTTTCATTGCAGGGATTTTGTGATGCTTCAGAGAGAGGCATGTCAAGTGTGGTGTTCATACGCGTGCTAAACAATAACAACGAAGTAAGTTGTCAGCTTATTGCGTCTAAAACAAAAGTGGCACCTTTGAAAAAATTATCAATTCCCCGATTGGAGTTAAATTCAGCTGTTTTACTTGCAAAATTGATAAGCAAAATCAAGGATGCATTGAATATACCACACGTGAAACAGCAAGCTTGGACCGATTCGGAAATAGCTCTGCACTGGTTATCAAATCACCCCAGTCGCTGGAAAACTTATGTGGCCGGACGTGTATGTGAAATACAACAATTGTTACCGTCACACGATTGGAGACATGTTCCCACCGCCTTAAATCCGGCAGATTGTGCTTCACGTTGTATGACGCAAGAAGAATTAGAAAAATTCGACATGTGGTGGCATGGGCCCGCATTTTTATTCGAAGATGAACAAACATGGCCAAAAACCAATTTACATAAAAACCCTTCCAAGCAACTATTGGAGGAAAGAAAGCAGGCTCTCGTAGCTGCTATAATCACGATCGAACCCAATCCAATAATTAGCCAATTTTCTCGTTATCATAAAATGTTGCGAGTCATTACACGTTGCTTACGTTGGAAACAACGAAAAACCAGTTTTAATGAGCCAATCGAAACCGAAGAGCTAGCTCAGACCGAAAAACAATTAATTAAAATTGTACAGTCAGATATTTTTTCAACTGAAATTGTCAAATTACAAATGGGCCAAGCAATCGATGGAAAAAGTCCAATTCATAATCTGGACCCGTACTTAGATTCAGGTGGTATTCTACGAGTAGGTGGACGAATTCAAAAGGCAATACTTTCTGAAAGTGAAAAGCATCCGATTATTTTGCCACCAAAACACAGTTTCACAACAATGTTGATTTGATACACGCATGAACAGGTAAAACACGGTGGTTTTGGGTTAACCGCACAGACACTCCGACAACAATTTTGGATTGTGAATAGTCGAGTAGCAATAAGGACAGCAATCCATCGATGCGTGACCTGTTTTCGGTTCAAAAGGAAAACATTGATTCAAAAAATGGGTGATTTACCATCATATCGTCTTGAGGAAACAATTCCATTTACATTTACGGGCGTTGACTATGCAGGTTTCTTTGATATAAAATCATCTCAACGAAAGAATGCACCATATGTCAAAGGATACGTTGCTGTTTTCGTATGTCTCACTACTCGAGCAATACATCTCGAACTTGTGAGTGACTTGTCAACCAGTCAGTTCTTAAAAACGTTCAAGCGATTTATCGGCAGAAGGGGCCTTCCTAAACAAATGCGTTCGGATAATGCAACGAATTTTGTTGGTGCTGATCGCGCAATTCAGGAGATGTTAGATGAAGCATTATCACAGGTCGATAGCGAACTAAATACATTTTTGGCAGATAGACACATTACTTGGTCAAACATCCCAGCTCGTGCACCACATTTTGGTGGCTGGGAAAGCAGCGTAAAGCTCATGAAACACCATCTCAAGCGAGTAATGGGAAATGTACGCCTATGTTTTGAAGATTTCAACACATTAATAATCGAAATCGAAGCAATCGTGAATTCACGACCAATGTGGTCGATTCCAACGGAGCCAGATGAATTTGCAGCTTTTACTCCAGGACATTTTTTAATCGGAAAGGCCTTGAACACTCTGCCTGAACCAGATGTAACTCAGATTCCATTGAACCGATTGAGCCAGTATCAATATTTACAAAGACTCCGCAGCGAGTTCTGAGAGTTATGGTCCAAAGAGTACCTCCAGACACTGCAAACCCGGAAAAAATGGAAGAATGAACAACCAAATGTACGACCTGGTCAGATTGTACTCGATACTGAAGATAATGAACCCGTTACTTGCTGGTCACTCGGTAAAATCACACAAACATATCCAGGCTCAGACGGTTTAATCCGTGCTGTTGATGTATTGTGTCGAAAAAAAATATTAAGGCGACCCATCCACAAGTTGAGCTTGCTGCCAATAGTCGATAACAGCGACAACTCTAATAAAGACGTTAATTGCGGCTTTTCAAATCAACCCACAGATAACCCAAAGGACGATTCCAATTGAGCTGGATCGCTCAAGGCCGGGGAGTATGGTGCGCACGCAGATTGAAATTTCAACAAAAAATATAATAGGGTATAGGAGAAAGAGGAAGAAAACCATGTACATTCAATACATAGCATAACCGTAAGATACGATGACGTCACAGCAGCACAGACCGCATTCAACGTCTCTGTGCAGCGCGTATTGTTGTTAGTGTATTTTCGGCACGTCGTTATCTCTCGTCTTGTGATAGATTTCAGTTTGATCAGTCTATTTTTTAAATTACTTGTTTTGCACGCACTTTATTTTTCATCTAGCCACTCTTATAATTCACTCGTGCAACGTACGAGCAATGTTGTTAATTAGGCTAAGCAATCATCAATAAATCATGCACTATTAATACATAATCAGCATAAAAACCTGTTAGTATTATTTGTATCAATTTTTCGCGGCTTTTCATTGAATCGCTGGCTTTCCAAGTGCTGACGTGTTCAGTCTTGGTGTTCATAAAAAAGGAAACCCCCATAGCCTCTTCTTTTACCTATCTCTCTCTCGCCTTTTGAGTGGACTAGTTCTATCATTGGCATTCTTACCATTTACACTCTTTTCTTATTCTTAAAGCCAATGAGTGGACATGTATCCACCTTAATGCAGATAGTGATAGTTTCACACGCTTACACGCTTACACATTCATACGCTTATACACTTACGCACTCATTCATACATTTTCTTTTCATTTTAGATCAGCAATCACATTCTAAATTTGATTCCAGAAGTAATTAGATTTTTCTCATTTCATTTCGCGTACACACTTTTAGTTTCATTCATTCCCATTTTATTTTTTTATTCATTTCAAATCTCTCTCGTACGCACTATTGTATTTCCACTGCGCTAGTGCCGACCGCAAGAGATTTAACTTGTTTGTTCATTAACTTGGAATTATGTGCGTGTGTGTATGTGAATGATTTATGGTAGAATAAAAAACTATCAGTTACTTGAAACATTGACTCAGCGTAAAAATGGCGTAAAACATACATATTTCATAATATGATGAAATTTCATAGTTCATTTTACCAAAATCTCTCTCTATCTCACACACCTTTTTCTATATTCATTCATTCATTCACTAATTCAATATACATACGCGAGCGATAATTGTAATAATACGAATTATTGGAATAGACTCAATGGACATGACTTTTCCAGTTTGAGCCGAACGTCGGTTGCAGCGGTAGCAAAGGTTTTGTGTACTGTATATTTCTTTGCAATATATTTGAGACTGTATTTCTGCTTTTGAAAGTTCAAAATAGTGTGCTTTTAAATTATACCACCGTGGCGAAAAAATGAAATAGCTTTCAATTTCGACTGCTCCCATTTAAAATATATTGCGAGACCGTCCAGAACTGTCTTTTTCCTACTACTATGGAGTAAAAGGGTACGAGGACACATGAAACTTTCCCATCCAATTGAACCACGTGAATTGAACACATCCGAACTACGGCTTATTAAAATAGTTCAGAACGAATCATTTGCAGCAGAACTCTCACAGTTGCAGGAAAAGGGAAACCTCTCAGCCAACAGCTCAATTCAAAATCTGGATCCATTTTTGGACAAGCACGGAATAATGCGAGTGGGAGGACGCATCCAGCAAGCCGCCCTATCAGAAGACGAAAGGCATCAAATCATCCTACCACCGAAGCATCATTTCTCGAAAATTCTTATTCGAAAATCACATGAACAAACGATGCACGGTGGGTTAGAATTAACTTTGCAGCACCTCCGACAACGCTTCTGGATCGTAAACGGTCGAATCACGGTTACGTCCGCAATTCACAATTGCATTACGTGCTTCCGTTTCAGAAAAGGTTTACTGAGCCAAAAAATGGGGAATTTATCAGCCTATCGCCTTCAACAGGCAATCCCATTCACATTTGTTGGAGTATACTCCATACTATCTATAGATAATGCTGGATATTTCGAAGTTATATCATCACAGCGAAAGAATGCTCCGTACATCAAGGCTGATGTGGCTTTATTCATTTGCCTGACTACGCGTGCAATACATTTAGAACTTGTGATTTATCCACCACTCAATATTTGAAGGCACTGAAACGATTTATTGGTCGGCGAGGTGTACCTAACAAAATGTTCTCAGATAACGGTACCAATTTTGTCGGTGCTGACCGAGAAATTCGCATGCGTCTCAAGCAAGCTCTTGAACAAAATGACGGAGGTATGCGCCCGAGCTCCGCATTTTGGAGGATAGGAGAGCGATGTCGAGCTTTTTAAACATCATTTAAAAAGAGTCCTTGGCAACGTCAGACTATTCTTCGAAGACTTCAACACACTCACCATTGAGATTGAGGCCATTATAAACTCACGACCACTATGGTCAGTACCATCGAATCCAGAAGAATACGAAGCATTAACACCAGGTCATTTTCTGGTTTTTAGAGCATTAAACACTCTACCAGAACCCAGTTTAGCAGAAATACCACTCAATCGCCTGAATCAGTACCAAAACTTCCAACGACTGCTTACGGACTTCTGGAAATTATGGTCACGCGAATATATACAGACATTACAAAAACGGAAAAAATGGATGAAACCACAACCTAACGTCCGAGTTGGACAAATAGTTCTCGTAAGCGAAGACAATAAGCCTCCAACAATGTAGTCATTAGGACGAGTCACAAAAGTGCATCCCGGTCTAGTCGGCCTAGTTCGCGCAGTCGAAATCAAATGCAGAAGGAAAACACTTCAGCGGTTTGCTGCCAATTCTGGATAATAGTCAGGAAGGAAGTCTTGAGCTGGATCACTCAACGCCCGGGAGTATGGTTCCACATGATGTAAAAAATAAAAAAAAAATATATATATATAAGGTCAGGATCGAACCCGCGTCACAAGAAACCATCGCCAAAAAGAGTCACATTTTTACCCGCGCCTTGTCCATCCGCGCCGCAGTATTTATACAGGTAGTCTAAGTTAAATCATTCGCCACTTATGTTCAGATCAAGCAATCCAAAGACCATGATGCGAATATACGTTTCTCAAGAGAAACTTTTGTCACATCTGCCATTACACATCACTTCTTCGAAATGTTCGTTCTATCTATCGGATTTCATGTTAATTGATCTGTGATTCGCCAACGCAACGTACTGGCATAGATAATAAGAGGCTCACGAAATTCCAATAAAATTAGCCTTTCTAAACCACCAATTGGTAAGAAAATAGCTCTTTTATTTTGCATCAAATACGAAGTGGACCATTTCCACTCGTATTATTTATTGCACAGGTGGAATATTTCTGCCGTGCTTGTATTGAGGTGGACTCAGTCCATCTCTACTTTTACCATGGTAATCGCCTGCCGTCCGACTGTGAATACAACCAATAACCCCTTCTATTTCCACAGGTAATCACATTGGCAGTTTCATTCCGCCCTCTCATTCGCATTTCGCACTCGCATTCGCATTCACATTCGCATTCTCATTTGCATTCGCACTCGCATTCGCACTCGCACTCACATTCACACTCACACTAGCATTTGCACTCGCATTCACATTCGCATTCGCATTTGCATTCACGCTAGCACTCGCTCTCGCATTCACATAAGCATTTGCATTCATCCGCACGCATCACATTCACCATTCAATCACTCGCATACAAGTAAGCACTGCGTTCTCTCTTACTCACTCATTTCATTCACACTTTCTCGCTTCCACCAAAAAATTAGTGTCGGACGTGCCGAACCATTGGCAAAGTATGATTTTTATAAAATTTTATCAACAATTTGTTTAAATATTGTTTTTAAATATTTATTTCCTTTTTGTTTCAGAATCGGTATAGAAGTAGTTGGCTTTTCAGCGGATGGCGACTCGCGCTTGCTCAACAGCATGATATAGTACATTGCACAAAAGTCAATGAATCGAATACGGAAAGTCTAAGTAATACAAATCAAAAACAAAATAACCTAACACGGGTATCTCCGACACAACCCAATTCGCAAGACATTGTGTGTGAACATACTTATCTTCCGTTTTACTGTACACGAGATACTGTGCACATTGGAACAAAGTTACGGAATCGTCTGTTGGTAGCTTCAATCCTTTTGCCCCTTGGGTATTGGATCATCACCATATCACATCTTAAATGGTTGATCAACCATGTTCCAAAAGAAGAAAGGCCGCACAGCGAAGCTAAGACAATATTCGTGGGAAAGTGCTCCTATCAAAGCTCCAAAAGGCGTGAAAAATCCACGCGGAATAGAAGTATTGGCGTCTTGGTTTGAAATTGGATCAAGTACAATATTTTCTTCAGTTGAAAACATGCACAGCTTTTACATAAATATTGATAAATACATTACTAGCTTCAGTTCTGTGCAAATTAAATTGATTCCAGAATCTGGTTGTATAACATTAGCAAACGATGCAGGTGTTTTAAAAGCAATGCATGAGCAGTTGAGTCGACTCTCAGAAAATAATGTACCGTGAAGACTAAAACATTTTTCATTTTTTTCTGTTCAATAAAAAGAAAATTGTTAAACAATGTAAACATAGAACAAAATTAAAAGAGAATAAAAAAATATTAATGTTTGACTCAAACAACAACAACAATAAATGAACAAATGAATTCAAAATTTTCGAAGAAAAAAATAAAATACAGATGAGGCAAATAACCAAAAAAATTGAAGAGAAAAAACATTCGTTTTTATTTATAAATGGAATGGATTAATCCGTTTCAAAATTACACATACATAACGCGTTGGCTGAAAAGTCCCGGGACTGACACCCAGGTGGCGGCACTGTTATAAAATCCATATTATCCCCAGAAAGTGCTTTTGAACAGATTGCAATGTTTTAATAATTTTCATCTCACTGGGTTTATTGTTTACATCTTTAATTTTGCTGACGGTGTTATCCTCGCTGATTTCGTATTCTTCAAAAACAAAATGTGTTTTCAATTGATTTGTAAAATTTCCACAAACCCAAAATGATGAATTGCGATTTCATGGAATTATTTTTGTGCACATTGGACATTGAATTGAACACTTGTAAACAGCATACTATGCACTGTAACTACCATATAAGAGGACGCATTAAACGACAGAGCTCACTCTCATGTTGTTGCTTGGATAATTAACATTGCATTGTTTTATTTGCATTTTCCTTATTCGCTTCTTTCTTTAGCAATCGATATTAAATAACAATAGCTCAAGTGGAGTCGAATCAAAAAATTGGCTGTTTTTCAATATAATTAAGAAATATTTGTATGGGGACTATCTTAAGTTCACATCGCATCCGATTGAAACTTTCAGTATATTATTTGAATGCCTGAGAATAATAACGACTCAAATCTTTCCAACATGGAAGTCTGAAGCATAGAAAAGATACACGCATTACTGAAATTGAGAAAAAAACTTTTCAATATTACAACGGAAAAAAAAAATTCACAAGAATGAAACATCCGAGAAGATCACATGAATATTTTTCAAGTTTCAGTTTTTCGTATTCTGTATTCAAGTTTCTTTTCAATATAACTTGAAAAGAAATTACATTTAAATGAAACTTCAAAACAGAATACGAAAAACTGAAACTTGAAAAATATTCATGTGATCTTCTCGGATGTTTCATTCTTGTGATTCTTTTTTTCAGTTGTGATATTGCAAAGTTTTATTCCCAGTTTCAGTAATGCGTGTATCTTTTCTATGCTTCAGACTTCCATGTTGGAAAGATTTGAGTCGTTATTTTTCTCATGCATTCATTTGGTCATGAAAAAAAAGTCAATGATGATGACTTTAAGTCATAAATTTTATGAAAAAATGAGTCATGCAAAATTTCAAGTCATTCTGATGAGATTTGACAAAATTTTCAATTTTTATCGTAAAAACTTCAACCAACGAGAAAGTGATCAAAAATAAAATTAATTTAGAACTGAAATCAAAATACGCAAATTATCAATTATGGAACTGGAATTATATAATTGTTACATTCCATCAATTTTAAACTAAATTACAATGATATGGTAGGTTTCACGTGCTTAATTCAACTTTATATGCATTTATTCTTGTTTTTATGTAAATATACGAAATATACACCGTTATATATATTTTAAATGAAATTATACGATTTATACACGTTATACACGAAATACACACCGTATTTGACAAATATTTCCGAATGAAGTGTCAAATGTCAACTGTGTGTATTTGTATATGTATAGTGCTTCAGGCACCGCCAAAATGTGGAATTTTATACTATAACTACAAGGGGACAAACAGCATTGTTTTGATGGAATTAGCTTATGCAACTTATAAATTTACATATGTAGATGTAGGTTGTCATGGACGTATTTCTGATGTTGATGTGTTCAACCGATGCTCTTTGTCGAAGGCACGTGAGGAAAATGCTCTCTATGTGAAAAGCCATTGCCCAATAGAAATGTTCCAGTTCTATATGTAATTGTAGCAGACGATGCATTTGCAATGAAAGAATATTTGATGAAACCATATCCATTTCGAAATTTGAATGACACACAACGAGTCTTTAATTATCGACTAACACGAGCACGTAGAGTAGTTGAGAATGCATTTGGAATTTTATCAGCACGATTCCGAATACTGCGAAAACCGATAGCTATGCTAAATGTGGAGAATATGAGATTCGCAACTTTGAGTATTTGTGCTTTGCATAATTTCATAATGTCCAGAAATGCTTCGAGAAACATTTATGCACCTGCTGGAACTTTCGACATAGAAAATAATGACGGAGCAATAATAGAAGGTTCATGGAGACAGGAAATACCGGACGGTAACATGATCGAATTGAACAGACTCACCGCATCAAATATTTCGTTGCGCGCCAAAGAAATTAGAAAAGAATTTGAAAACTACTTTGTCACAGATGGGGAAGTTCCATGGCAATATAAATTCATTTGAAGGTAATTTTTATTTAGAAATAAAAATAACATTTGACAAGTACTCACAGAAATATTCGAGAATGTTGATACAGAGATGATGTTCCTTCACCAGCTTCAATAAATTTCATTCCTTCAAAATATTTCCAATTGACTTTGACATTTTCATTCGCGCGTGTGTGGTAAAAGTATTGCGATCGGTCCAAAAAATTCAAAACGCTCGGAATAAGTTTTCTATGCGTTTTGAACCTAGAAAAAATGATTGCAACCATTCCCGGAGCAATTTTTTGTCCGTGTGTGGTACGTTGTCCGTTGTACGCAAAAATTTGTTAACTCGATAACTCAAAAAATTGATTTTAGAATTGAACAAAAATTTACACACACATTTGTCTTCATTAGGAATAGAAACCTATTAAATTTCAGCCTAATCGGATAATTTTTTCGGGTAGCTCTAGTGGAGTCGAATCAAAAAATGGGCTGTTTTTCAATATAATTACGAAAAATTTGTATGGGGACTATGACTATTTCGCATTGTATCATTATGGAACTTTCAGAATATGATTTTTCTACGAAAAAAATGAGGTATGCAAAATTTCAAGTCATTCCAATGAGATTGAGGACAACCTCCCCTGTAACATTTTCGATTTTCGGGGTCTTCTCGGGGTCGAAACGAAAAATTTGTATGGCAGCTATCTCAAGTTTACATTGTAACGAATTGAAACTTTCAGAAAACTATTTTTTCATGAAAAAAATTAGTGTTACAAAATTTCAAGTCATTTCAATGGGATTTAGGACTACCTCCCCTGTAAAAGTTTCGATTTTCTGAGTTTTTTTGAGGTCAAAACTGAACATTTGTATGCCGACTTTCTCAAGTTCATATTGTAACGAATTTAAACTTTGGATATATTATTTTTTTATGAATGAAATGAGTCATGCAAAATTTCAAGTCATTCCGACTAGATTAAGGACTACCTCCCCTGCAAAATTTCGGATTTTTGGAGTCTTTTCGGGGTCAAAACTGAAAAATTGTATGGCGGCTATCTTAAGTTCACATTGTTTCCTATTGGAACTGTCAGAATATTATATTCTATGTTTTTCAAGTCATTCTGATGAGATTTAAGACCAGCTCCCTCACAAAATTTCCAATTTTCGGGGTCAATATTCAAATCAATAAATTGGATGAAGTATTTGTGATTTTCTAATCTGTGTTTTTTCATCAGTTTGAATGCTCATGCTGTTACCGAAAGTTATACTGTAATACATAACATAAATGTAGAACCATATCTATCGTTGGCATGAATTGAAAGTTCACATCAGAGTGAACTAATTCGTAATTGTTATTACCAATTCAAAAATAGAGACCGTTGAAGTAAGAATTAGGAACTGAGATGTTTATTTGTTTTTATTATTAAAATTTAAATTTAAATCACATGATGTGTAATGACTCGAAATTCGATCTCATCGTAATGACTTGAAATTTTCTGTGATTTATTCTCAAAGTTGCATGATGATTCGATAAGAAATAAACATAAATCCAATACAAATGAGTAGCAATCAATGAAAAATGCGTAAGCCCGAAAAATTTCGCGAAATGTGCGGAAAAGTTAGTTTTACGTACGTAAGACTATTTATTTCTTGTTCAATTTGTTCGAATTGTCTTTGAATTGAGACCGCAAACCTTGCGACTTGGTGTTCAAATCAGCAGCACTAAACGTATTTTCAAATGCAATTTCAGACATCGATTTCCATGCAGAATCACGTTTGACTTTAATACGATAGTCAGTTAACGATGCATCCCACAACAATGGTTCTTTTTCAACGGCTTCAATTAACTTTCGAATGAGCTCTTCATCCCATTCGCGGACGATTTTTCGGGATTTTTGTTGAGTTTTCGATGATAATTGAGTCAATGGAATATCTACCTTCATAATGCAAATGAGCAATGAATGACATTTGAACGGGAGCAGGACATAAGACTGCGGAACATAAGTCCGCCCATACAAAATTTAAGCGGAGATCATCTTTTGTACGGATTGGAGCTCCAAATAGCAATTCGGATGGTATTGTATCGATTGAACGCTGGTAAGTTTTGTTCATGAACTGTTGAACTTTGACAGTGCGCTGAAACCACTTTTCGGGAACGTCAATTGATAATATCGTCAAAACGGAAATAATCATACTGTGCATTCTCTCAACTTGTCCATTTCCTCTTGGGACGGCAGTTGTTATGTGCAGCAACTCGATTTTTTTATCTTCGCAGAATTACGTAAAATCTGTGCTCGTAAATGCTGTACCTCGATCAGTGATGATTCGGTTTGGATTTCCAAAGATGGATGTTACCGTTTCGAGTTTTCGTTTCACTTCCTCTGTTGTGGTGGATTTCACAGGAAAAATCCATATGAATTCCGTAAATGCATCCACAATCGTGAGGATATATTGATAGTTTTTCGTTGTTGATGGTAAAGGGCCAAGATGGTTCAAGTGAAATGTTGACAATGGGCCATCGTTTTTCGCAATTAGATAAAGCAATCCTTCCTTTTTACCAGATTTTCGATCTGATAGTATGCAGGTCACACAATTTTCAACAAACTGCTTGACTTTTTCGTCTTATTTTCGAATAAAAAACTCTTTGGCAATCAGCTCTTTCATTTTTGATGCTCGAAAATGACCAAGTTCATGTGAACGACAAATGATTTTATATTCCATTTTCTCTGGAACAACAATCAGCTTTTCATTGCTCACAACTCGGTAAAGTAGACCATCAGTTAACTCGTAGCTATTGTGATTTCTCTGTTCATTAACTGCTTCGATAATTGATTTGATATTTTCATCTTTTTGCTGGTTTCTCTGCAACGTTTGTTTTAAGTCTCCTGAACTAATGAAACACACAGTGTCGGAATGGTGGCGTCTGAAGCTGAGATTATATTCCGTATTGAAAATCGAATGAAAAATACCCTTCGAAACGCTCTTATCAACCGTTTCTTTCGAGTTTGCTTACTGTCGGTATAGTTCCGCAATGGTCAATTCTTGTGGTAAATATTTTTTCATTGAACTCGCTCGACCATAATGAGATTCATAGGCTGGAACCGAATCAATGAATTTCCTCACAAACAATTTATTTGCTTCTTTCGTTTTGTTAGCCGGTGAGTGTCTGCCACGATTCTCTCTTCCACTCGGATTTGTTTTGATAGCGGAATGAATGCGCGACGAAGTTACTTGCAAACAATTCATAAAAAAATCACGACACACTTGCTGCGAAATACCTTTGTTGTCTTAAAAAACTGTATTCGCACGTGATATTTCGGTATTTGACTGCAAAAATCGGGAACAGTGCAGATCTTTTCATTTGAACATCTTTGGTTCTTACAGCGGATGGAATGAACAAAGTTTTTTGAGTCCAGTCGGATTCTTTATAATACGTTTCAAAAATTTCTCTTTGCCGCAAGAGATCGATTTTTTTTGAACTTGCGCTTACATTTGCAACTGGCTTGCGATAACCGTAGCAGGAATTTCCTTGCCACTTTTGGTTTTGCGAGCCTGTCCGCGCTCTACTCTTTAGCGATTGATTTTTTGTGCAAATGTGGATTTCCAAGGCGCTTTTGCATGCGTTCGAACCATTTGTTACATCAGTTTTGCCATTCGGCGAGAGACACCTCCAAAACATGGTTTTTGAACGCTTCAACTACTTCTTCGGCGCTCGTAAATCGCTGACCACGCAGTTTATTCTTGATGTTCGGGAACAAGAAGAAGTCATTGGGTGCCAAATCAGGGCTGTATGGTGGATGACCCATTAGTTCGATGTTTTCAGTGGTCAAAAATTCATTTTTTTGACGAGATGTGTGAGAGCTCGCATTGTCATGATGAAGAATGATTCGACAGCGCTTGTTTTTTCCCTCATTTCATTGAACACTTCTGGCAAACAAATGGCCGTGTACCACTCAGAATTGACCGTTCTACGTTGCTCAAATGGAATTGTTGCGACATGACCAGTTTTTCCGAAAAAACAAGTCACCATTTGCTTAGCTGTGCTTCGTGCGCGAACAACTTTTGTTGGATTTGGTTCACTTTGAAAGACCCATACAATCGACTGCTGTTTACTTCCAGGCTCATACGCATAGATCAATGATTCGTCACATGTGACGATGTTATACACGGCTTTTGAGCTTCCGCGGTTGTGTCTCTTGAGCATTCCTTTGCACCTATCGACACGAGCCTTTTTCTGAGCTATCGTCAAATAATGTGGGATCCAACGGAAAAAAATCTTTTTCACAGCTAAATGTCCATGCAAGATCTTATGTATGCTAGTCATACTAATGCCTTAGGTTTCCTCAATCTCACGGTATGTCACATGACGATCTTCCTTTATGATTTTTTCCACCGCATCAATGTTTTCTGGCACAACCATTGATTTTGGACGACCTTCACGGATTTCGTCGGTGAATGAACGGCGATCAAAATTAAATTCTCTATACCAGCGGAACACAGTCGTATTGGAACGCCAAAAGTGGAATTAAGTTAATTGACACACTCTTGTTGTGAAACACGTCGAAAGTCATAATAAATCACGGTACGAAAATTTTCACGAGTCAATTCCATTTTTTTTACCGAGATAAATTTTTAACTTCACTGTAAACAACACAAAGGACGCTTTTATGTCAAAACGTTCTAAGTACGTACCATATATACTAAAAAACCTATACCTCCTTCTTTGTTTTCTTCGTCATCTTCGCTCATTTCTGTGAATTCATCGTCGTCTACCGACATACAATCCTCATTATCATCACCGTCGGCATAATCAAAAACACCTCCTCGTCCATTACCAGCACATTGTTGTACATATTCACTATACAGTATTTTGAGGTTTGAATTCGATGCCAAATATCTTCGATTTGCTGGTACTGATGCACGAACATTATGTGATTCATATTGCGGTAATGAGTTGATGAACGATATTGCGTGGCGAATTTTTTCTGACGGTGATCTTCTGCGATGAATGTTTTCCGCGAAGATCAGTTGCACACGAACTTGATTTGATTTGTCTTTTCTTAACGCACTTTTCAATTCCTCCTTCGCTGATCTGTAGCACTTGTTTGAAAAATGTCTTGCAAACCGTCTTTTCTTTTCTGCCGAAAAAGTACCGCCGACGAAATTGTTTTTTGAACTGAATATTTTTGCGATTCTCAGGCTTGCGTCGGATTCTGCATTCGATCGATTCAATGTTGTTTAACAGGAATGAAGTTTTTTCACACCAAGTTGTAGTAATTTTCAAAAATCACTTTCTGTTCGTTCTCTGGAACTGTTAAATGGTACGAATTCCGACATTTGCAAATCGTTTTTCGAAATTCTTTCGCTGGAATAACTTTCCCAGTTTTAGTTTGATATTCCGAACCCTTTTCGCGATTTTTTCTATTAACAGTGCGTTGATGATTTAGCTTTGATGGCTTTTCATTTTCTTTATTCTCCATGATGTGATTTTATTGATTGTTCCGTTGCACATTACGTGCTAATTAGCGTAAAGTGTGCTGCATGGACTGACTGACGCCATGTTGAAAATCAATCGTTGTAGGCTTCGATACTGTGATGTATCACTGTGCAATGAGCACAGTTGGTGTGTTCTTATTTTGAAAATATTACTGTCGACAAGAAGAAAAAGCATAGTAAATGAAAATATTCTACAATATATAATTTAAACCTCTTTTAATGACCATCAAGTTATAGTCAATATAAAAAGAATTCTAATCGCAGTTTGAATTGTTTATATCGATGCGCGCCTGGGAATGAATATCGAAGGTGAGAGGACAAGTGTGTGTATGTGTATAATATACACTGTATATTAGCTTCCAATGAAAATTCCCTCTGAGACAGTATTTATGTACGAAATGTTTTTTTTCTGCCCTCAATACAGTCCACTTCAAATGCAAATTAAAAATAAATTAAATTTCTCATTAAATATGATTTTGGTTTTATTTTTCGAATAGTTTTTCATGTGATTTCACCATTGGCGAATATGTAATTAGGAGGAAAACTGTTTGCCCAATTTGATCCATACATTCATGCGCTTCTGTTAATGCGCTTCAACTTGAATGAAAATCACAGTTGATATTGTGTATTTGAATATGTCGGCGATCAGCTGTATGGTGCTGTACTGTAACACATCACTCAATAAGTCTTTGATCTGACATACAAAAAAACATTTTTTTGGCAAAATTCCACTTTATTCATCAACATAGTTTCCTTCGAGGGTTATACATTGATTCCAACGATCTTCCAACTTTTCGATGCCTCTTTTATAGAACGATTTCGGAAGTCCCTCAAAATAGGCCTCAGTTTCGGCGATCACCTCCTCATCAGAGCGAAATCTCTTGCCCTGGAGCATCTTTTTGAGATCTGAAAAGAGCCAGTAGTCGCTGGGGGCCAGATCTGGCGAATATGGTGGGTGCGGAAGCAATTCGAAGTGTAAATCGTGTATTTTTTCCATCGTTTTGAATCATCGATACGATGTTGTTTTTGGTCCGGTGAGAGCAATCGCGGTACCCACTTCGAATGAAGCTTCTTGAAGCCCAAATGCTCATGCAAAATGGTGCAAACACTTCCAACCGACAACTTTAAAGTGTCAGCTATCTCCTGCATTTTCACTTTGCGATTGGAAAACACGATTTTGTGGACTTTTTTGATGTTTTCGTCGGTGACAGCCTCATTTGGGCGTCCAGAGCGTGCAGCGTCATCGGTGCTTGTACGACCGCATTTGAATTCATTAAACCAATATACCACGCTTCCTTTCGACGGTGCAGAGTCCGGGTAACACTTATCAAGCCAAGTTTTGGCTGTGGCGGTATTTTTTCCCATCAAATAGCAATGATAAATCAACACAGAAAATTGCTTTGAATCCATTTTTTTTTAAATGACAAAAGTAGCTTCACCCAAATGACTGTAACTCGCAAACTAATCGGTCGATTTGGCTCAAATTTTGACAAACGTCATCTTAAGGTTTTAGCTGTCAGCTGATGTGGCGCCATCTATGTGTCAGATCAAAGACTTATTGAGTGATGTGTTATGTATACGGAGCATGTGTATTGCGAATACGCACTCTATGACTTTGTATCAATTCTGAAATCTTGTTAACTACTTTTGAAACATTTATCTAAATGCGTTCTTTTGCAAAACATGCTCCTTTTATTTACTGCAGAAATGCACAAAACCTCGTTTATCTCGGACAGTTCAAAAATCCAAATATAATAAATACTAAATATCTTTCTGCTTCTGCTCTCCTGTTACTTCTCTTCGGAAAAGTTAATTCAATACACTATTTTCCAAAACATACTTTCCGATTTTGCAATAAAGACGCATTAAAACATACTATCTTCTATTTCAAACAGTTTACAAGTTATCAAACTCGCAATGTATGCTCATTGAAAAGAATATATTACATACATTCTTATTTTGCGATAAAAATTCAGTCGAAACATGCACTCTTTTATTATTAACAAGCCTAGATGAAATACTTGCTCTCTTATATCATAATTTGGCTAATGGATGACCGCACGGTTGCTGCAACAGCAAGGGACTACTAGCGACATCTGTTGGTACCGTTCATAAGATGTCTAATGTCCGTATATGTAAGCTCAGTTAAAAGCGGTAGAAAGCCTCTCACGTATGTGCTTCCTCAACTTTGAATGATTTGACAATTTATGTCAATTTGTGTGACATTTTATATGTCATTCTATTTGTTTATATCGACATTATATTCATACTATTGTAAATTAATAATGCAAAATAAATTATATTAGTTGAAAGTGAACAGACTACTCAAAATACAGCAAGCTGTATTGAAATGAAAAAAGTCAATGTACAAACACCAGCAGCCAAAAAATTATTCATTTGCAAAATTTGTGGAGCTGAAATCAAAGGAAAACAATTCAATCTCGATCGACACGAGGCACTTCACCGTGAATTGCAGAGAAAAATCAAATGCAATCACTGCGAAAGTACATTCCAAACAAACAGCAACTATAAAAAACACCTTCAAACTGTACACAAACTCTGTCACAAGTCTATGCATTCAGAGATGCTTCAACATATTTTCGTGTCAAGCAAACGTAAGTTTATTTATTAAAATTGATCAAATCGCTGCTGATTGTGGCAAGCAATGAGCTAATTAAAAAGCATTGAAAATATTGTACCATTTGAGGTCTCAGATCTGCTTATACCATGGAGCAGGCTGTTGCACCAAAAATTGAAGCTACTTCTAACATTGAACAAAAAAGGCTAACATTGGTGCGTAAAGTTCCACCAACACGACTGAAATTGGAGGTGAACTTTAATCAAATTGATTTCGGCAAATTAATCTGGGAATCATGAAGTGTTGAGAAACATTTACAATTTCAAAGTTGATTTTTTTACAATCTGCAAATGTTTATGTTGAGTATAAATGAAATACAATACAAAGTCTCCACACTCTCGTACAACTTCACATTGACTTTGTCACAACTTGACAGTCAACACAAAATTGTACATTCACATTTTCATTTCATATTTTTAATAAAGACATTCTGAACAGAGCCATCGAACCGAATATACCACAAATTGGCGACAACTGCAGGATCGAATGTAAAACACAAACGACAAGGCAACGAATAGTGAAACAACAAGACATCAAGATGACTGGTGACAGCACTAAAAATGAAATATCGAAATTTGTTCACACATCACAAATGCCGTTGTTTGAAATTGGTGATAATTTTACATTGTGGCATGAACGTTTGGAAATGCACATGGTTCAATTAAAGTTAACGGAAGATTCATCGAAAGTTTCATCATTACTCAAATCGTTAAGTTCAGAATCATACAGTGTGATACATAGTATTTGCAGTCCGGAAATACCGAGCACGAAGAATTATACGGAATTAGTTGCATTATTAAGACAACAATTCACTAGTCCAGTGATTATTGTTCAAGAGCGGAAAATTTTTTATACCGCAAGCATGGCACCAAATGAAACAGTTGCTTGTTGGTATGCTCGTGTAAAGAAATTGTCATTTGATTGCAAATTTGGTACACACTTGGAAAGTATCGTCAGGGATAAATTCGTGATAGAATTACCTCCGAAGATTTTTGAGAGGCTATGCGAGGAGACCGAAACATTAACATTGAATGAGGCATACACCAAAGCATTATTGAGAGAGACAAAAATTTGTCAAACATCGACTGGAGAGGTTATGTATGTCAAGCCACATGGTCGGGCCAACAACAAAAAGGGCCAGAAACATAACTACAACAACAACAAAAGCAGCAGTTCAAATGCAAAGCCACATGGTTCAACCAGAAATCCGAAGTGCAGCCATTGTGGATGGAAAAATCATACGAGTGCCAGTTGCAAATTCAAGAACAGCACTTGCCATAAATGCGGGACTGTTGGACATCTGAAAAATATTTGCCAGAAGAGTTCAAATTTGTCATGCTATATTATTCCAAATGAAAATAATGATCAACATGTTAATGATTTTTTTTTGAATTCTATTTATTCAATTCATAGATCTGAAGCAGAACGGGTAAGCGAGCTCGATTCGACATTCTGTAACATCAATGATAATTCGAGAAAGAGATACAGGTTAACGGTTGAAATCAACGGTTGTGCTCAGGAAACTGAATGTGATACGGGTGCGCCTTGCTCTTTGATGGGAATCAATATTTTCGACAAACTATTTGATCGAAGTATATTGCGTCCATGTCACACTCCTTACTCGGGTTATACAGGTGACGGATTGAATCTATTTGGTGAGTTTACGGCAAATGTAAATTTTCGTGGAAAAATTTTGTGTGGTAAAATTACTGTCACAAAATACGACAGACCAACCTTATTGGGTAGAGATTTTTTGCGGGGTTTTGGTTTTGAATTGGTTCAAATTGATAAAAATGGCCATGTTGTTAATTCGATTGAAGTCTCAAATCCGTTTAATGAGATCATTGAACAAATTAAAACACAATTTTCGGAAGTTTTTAAAGATGAATTAGGTCGGTATAATATATCGAAAGTTAAATTGCAATTAATTAAAGATGCGAAGCCAATTTTCTGTAAAGCACGCTCCATTCCATTTGCATTCAAAGAGGGAATAGAAAAGCAGTTTGAAAAACAGGTGAAAGCTGGAACATTAATCCCAACAACTGATTCAGAATATGCTACTCCGATTGTTCCAATTTTAAAACCGGGGGGAGATTTTCGTATTTGTGGGGATTTTAAAGTGACAATAAATAAATATTTAATTGATTTCAAATATCCTTTACCAAGTATTGAACAAATATTTGCCTCAATGCAAGGTGGTCACCTGTTCACGAAGCTTGATCTCACAAATGCATATAATCAGTTGGAATTGGACGAAGAATCGTCAAAATTGTGTACATTGAATACACATAAGGGTTTATTTCAAATGACACGCTTACCATTTGGCATTAAAGTAGCCGCTGCAATATTTCAAAAGACCATGGATAACTTATTGAGTGAATTCACAAAAGTATTCTGTTATCAAGATGACATTGTCATCACGGGTGAGAATTTTGCCGAACATTTGAAGACATTAAAGCAAGTTTTGCAAAAACTTCAAGATGTGGGATTGAAATTGAATGTCAATAAGTGTACTTTTTTTTCACACAAAATTTCATATTTGGGTTTTGACATTGACAAGAATGGTTTAAGCAAAAATAGAGATCGAATCAAAAGCATCATTGATTCACCATCACCATCTAATGTTTCAGAACTAAGAGCATTTAGTGGCATGGTCAATTACCATTCTAAATTCATAGCAAATTTTGCAGAGAAAATGTCACCATTATATCGCTTACTTCGTAAAGAGACTGAATTTGAGTGGAGTCGAGAATGCCAACAAGCATTTCAGACAATGAAAACAGAAATCTGTTCAGACAAAGTACTGGCTCACTTTGATCCACGTCAAATCATAATGTTAGCTACAGACGCATGTAATACTGCGGTAGCAGGTGTTTTATTCCACCGATACAAGGACAACTCCGAAAGACCTGTAGCATATGTTTCTCGTGCACTTAATAGTTCAGAAAAAAATTATAGCACATTTGAAAAAGAAGCACTAGCCATCATTTTCAGTGTAGTGAAATTACGTCAATATTTAATGGGCAACAAATTTACATTACAAACTGATCATAAACCGTTAATCACAATTTTTGGTGAGAACAAAGGGATTCCAGTCATGGCAGCCGCCAGAATACAGAGATGGGCTTTCATTCTGAGTGGATTTAATTATTGGATAGAATATATCAAAGGTTCAGAAAATACAGCCGATAATTTATCACGTATTGCTCAAAATGAGACAACTGAATTTATTCAAGAATCAAACTACATAAATTATGTTGGATTCATAAATGCTTCACTCATAGATTTCAAAACAATCGCTACATACACTAGAAGAGACCCGATTTTGTCCAAATTGATGGATAATATTCATACAGGCACAGTCGATCAACTCAAAGGAGATGAATTTTCTTCATTTAGATCGAAATCATCGGAATTATCAGTAGAAAGTGGTTGCATATTATGGGGATACAGAACCGTTATTCCGTCTAAATTACAAAAACAGGTCTTGCAATCGTTTCATACAACACATATGGGTATTGTTAAAACCAAATCACTAGCACGTTCGTATGTGTATTGTCCCAACATTGATAAAGATGTTGAGATTTTAATAAAATCGTGTGAGCCCTGCCAACGTTCACAAGTAAGCCCTAAAAAAAGTTTATTGATCCCGTGGACACCGACCGACTTTGTTTGGCAGCGAATTCACATTGATTTTGCGGGTCCGATAAACGGTTGTCATTTATTTATCATTGTTGATTCATTTTCAAAATGGCTTGAAGTCTTTAAAACAAAAGAAATGACAACAAATTTTGCGATAACAAAATTACGGGAAGCTATGAGTCGATTTGGTATTGTTGACACAATCGTAAGTGACAATGGGACGCAATTCACGTCTTACGACTTCAAAGAGTTTGTTGTCAACAATAAAATTGAACACATTTTGACAGCACCTGGTCATCCAGCTAATCCTGTTACAAATGGACAGGCTGAAAATTCAGTTAAAACAGTCAAAAAGTCGTTTCTCATAATATTGGAAAAACACGGTAGTAAAGACATCGAATCTATATTAAATAAATTTTTGTTTGACTATCGTATCACGAAACATTGCACCACTAACGAAACACCGATGAAACTAATGTTAGGAAGGGAGGTAAAGTCAAGATTTTCTTTCATGAAACCACCAATTGTAAAAAATGTCATCAAAGAAAAACAAAAAGTTGCGATAAGAAACTTCAAAGGAAAGCGTATTAAAAAAAATTCTCGATTGGTCAAAAAGTTTACGTACGAAATTATAAAAATCCCAATAAGGCTGGTTGGTCACCAGCAATAATTGAGCGTAGGGTTGGTCCTCGAAATTATATTTGCTTGTTAACTTTTGAAAATCGCAACATTAAGCGACATTTAGATCAAATACGTGGTGCGCATTCTGAGGGGGGAGATGATAAGATCGCAAGCAATCAATCAATTGACGTTGAAGATGAACAGTTTTCATCTGATGAGCGGGACAGCAACGATTCACTGGGTTCACCAGTTGTGATTTCGGACACCTCACTTGAAGAAAGCTTAGCAGAGCAAAATGCAACTGATGCAAATGAATCTATTCCAGATGCTCATGAGCGACCGTCAATGAGATTATGTGCAAATAAAGCAAAAGATGCAATCACCTCAACGTTCAAGTCGAATCGAGGTCGTTAGTCCGGGCTTCCAACATAAAATAGAGCAAATAATACTGAGTGGGTCATTGTAAAAGAAAATCATTCCATTTAGCAAATAAGTTCACAATTATTTAATTTACGAAAAATGTTTAGTTAAATGATATATAACAACTTGAAAAATTATTTGTAAATAATCAACTTGAGAAGGGAGATGTTGAGTATAAATGAAATACAATACAAAGTCTCCACACTCTCGTACACAACTTCACATTGACTTTGTCACAACTTGACAGTCAACACAAAATTGTACATTCACATTTTCATTTCATATTTTTAATAAAGACATTCTGAACAGAGCCATCGAACCGAATATACCACAGTTTATATTGTTTTTTACCTTTTTTCTCTCGATTATATTGATTACTCCTGTTGCTGAGATATTTTACAGTAAAATATGAACCGACAAAATTTGATTGTTTAGAAATAAAATTGTTGTTTTTGGATAAAGAATTTATTGAAATAAATGAAAAATAAAC
The DNA here is from genome assembly GCA_028476595.1 of Obolodiplosis robiniae. Lineage (NCBI taxonomy): Eukaryota > Metazoa > Arthropoda > Insecta > Diptera > Cecidomyiidae > Obolodiplosis > Obolodiplosis robiniae. Next base: position 32,048,942 of record CM052015.1, on the reverse strand, counting down.
TGAACTGAACTGAACTGAAACGACTGAATAGAAACGATTTTTTCTGAACCAAATATATGAAATATTTCAAAATATATATAAAACGAAATAAAAAATTATATTAAAAGAAACGAAATAATAGAATGTGATCGGACGGTAATATGTTGCGATGATTCATGGTTGATAGTTGATTGGGGTTAATCGCGATTAATTGATATGTTTCAGTATCATATTAACCGTTGTTCCTTTTGGAACAATAGGTGTTTTTGGTTTGGCTTTTGTAATCGGGATCAAGTCAGGAACCTTCTTTGCTGAGAGAGTTGCACGACCATATACCTTTTGGTTCGGGCTTCGACGCACACTGAGCGGTGGTGAACGATTCAAGAAGTACAGTTTACGTAATTTTGATGTTGGTGGAGCACCGACCGCACCAGAATGGTTAGCAACAGCAGCAACGCTTTGTTGACCAGCACGTGAATCATTTTGGTTTGATATGCGGTTGTCAATTGGCATGGCATTTTCATCTTGTTTATCGACATATCCTGGTTCACGGTTGTTTTCAACTCCACCAACTGTTGATGTGGACTGTTGATAAATTTGCTGTAACCGCTGACCAACTGGCCCATTGTCGTTGGTTTCATCATCACTGCTATCATCGTTGTTCGTGGAGTTCTTTCCATTTGGTCCATTGAAGGTTAACCGACGACGTACACAACCAATACCTGAACGGGATGTTTTTGGCGACGAAATGCCTTGGAAAGTTACTGTTTGCGGTGTTGGTGGTGTCTGTGGAATGGTACCCGCGATTGACTTACGGCGTTTGATTGACCCACGCTTTAAAATTGACTTTGGGCGGTTATTGTTGTCAAATGTTCGATGACGAGAAACAATGCGTGCCTTTCGAAGCAAAATCGCCTCTAATTCAACATTCTTGACGATGCGGACCACCGGTACCGAATTGATCAAATAGCCTCTCTCTCGTACCGTAGATGAAAACTTGCGAGTCTCTGAATAAAAACCGATATAAACATAAATTTTTTAACATTTTTCATAAAAAATAAAATCTTTCTCACCGTAAACTTTTCCCATATTTCGAAAAAAGAAATCAAACGAAGAAAATTAAAAAAAATGGTTCGAATTGAAACGATTTGTAGTAAAAATAGCTTTCTTCAAGTAATTTAGCTCTTCCACGTGCAAATGCGAGGTTAAAATGACATAAGCTTTGACACAAAGTTCGTATTGTCGATGGGTGACGCTAGCACCATCTATGATTAGCATTTAGTGGATAAAACGAAAATCGTCATAAAAAACCCGAAAAACGTCATAAAAATCCCGAAAATCGACATAAAAAACCCAAAAAATGTCATTAAAAAACCCGAAAATCGTCATAAAAATTCCCGAAAATCGTCATAAAAATCCCCAAAAATGTCATAAAAAATCCCTAAAAATGTCATAAAAAATCCCGAAAATCGCCATGAAAATCCCGAAATTCGTCATAAAAATCCCAAAGTCGTCATAAAACAAAAAAAAAAGCTTCGCTTCGCTCAAAACAAAATATAGAAAACCTATTTGGTACCAAATAGTAAAGCTATTGATTTATTTCGTATTACTTTTTTCCTCGCAACTTTTCGTATGACGTTTTCGCTCATAGCTATTCATATATAAATGGTGAGTCATTCTACGCTTGTTGAATTATTTGTTCATAAATTCTTATTTTCAAAGGACATGAAATTATGTCATTGTGTTACTTGATACTTTGCGAAAAAGTAAAATAGTCAAAAGAATTCTTTATTTAAAATAAATCATTCTTGCTCTTTATTTTTCTATTTATATGATTGTATTTAAAACACGAAGATCTTTAACAATGTAGGAATTTCCCCGATAAATGGATTGTTTAGCCACTATAATATGCCCAACGTATAAAACCTATTCAAATGAAAAGTTTTATTTATTTTTGCGAAATATATACCTGATGTTAATGTAAAAGAAATCAAAACACAAAAAAAAACATATGTTAGTCATTGTTTTCTATTTTTCTTTTAATCAAATTCATCGTTAGAACAAAGAAGTTGTCATTGGTACTGTAAAGCTTGCTTTGCTTTTGAAATACGTCCGGCTTTTCGTCTGGCTGCTAACAATACGGGGTTGGCCGTCTCGGGAAATTCAAATATGTTTTCTTTCGCGGCGAGTACGATGATATGTTTGCACATATGTTGCTTAAAAAATGCCGGGCAGGAGCAATTCGATGACATTTTCCAGTCAGTCATTGATAGACAGATTATCCAAAACTGTTGAAAACCAAATTGTATGAATTCATCGAACGACTCCCACTGACGTTTGACTAGACTCTGGTAGTATTTTTCATTGGCATTTTCATGTTCACATTTTCCCGATGGAATAAGATACGTTTGCTTGTCATTGTTGATTCTGTTTTTTGCTTTGAATGAGTTGAAGTCCTCTACGTGCATCATTGCTGCTTTAGTCATTGTTTCCTTGCTTATTATCGGCTCCTTTACAATGATTCGTTTTTCATTGGATATCTGATTGGAGATATCTTCAGCCATTTCTTTCATTACGATCAAAAACTGGTTGAATGGTAACCGTTTCCGAAATGTAATTTTACGTTTTATGACGGCATTGTGACTTTCAAGAGCGTTGTTTGTAGAGGGCGTATAATCAGCAGCCCCTTCGAACCAGTTTGAATGTGTTCCAAGCCATTGTTGCTTAAAATAGGTCACAAAGTTGCCTTCCAGTGGACTCCATTTTTTGATGAATAATTCAGCCATGTATTCAAAAAAAATTCTATTCGGTGCCAACTGCATCTTTTTTATGTCATCAATTATCAATGTTTTATTATTTTTGCAAGTAAATGGCCCCTTCCGGACATTTCGTAACACATGAGCGAAACACATTATGTCTAGTTTGGCATTGGGAAACACTTCATAGAAAGCACTGCGAATGGCATCTGCGCCATCGGCAATTAAAGTCATTGGACGGAAAATTTTATTTAAATGCTTTCTAATTCCATCTTTAACGGAGCGAAAAACGAAATTATAATCTTCCGTCCGCTCATGGGAAGAGCACGCGTAGATCAATGGATGAAATCGTTTTGCTCTGTCCACGGTTCCCATGATGAATAGGGGGAAACCGCACCAATTTAACTTATAAGTGGCATCGATACAAATAGTTTCTCTCTTTGCCAATTTCGCAAGCAAAAAGGGGGTTGTCATTGTGAAACGAAAGCTCATGATTTGTTGCATCGAACAAGATTCATGTGCCAATACAAATGCTTCATTGGGATCCGTTGGAAATTCAGAATGTTTTTCACACCAACCGACTAAGTCTCCGATGTTTATCATGGGTTTCACTTGCTTTTCAACATATTTCTTGTGAACATATTCCAGTTGACGCATGTTTGGCTCTGGCTCATCGATGAACAAATTGAATTTTTCACGGGCCATTCTTATGTAAGCCAAAACAGCGGATGGCTTTGTTGATCCACTTTTGTAAGAATCGTGAATGAATCCTGTCATTTCGGCGCTGACTGGTCTCTTTATACCCTGGAGTAATTCATTGTGATTATGTTCAAGACCACTGCACAATACTTCAACATTGTCATTTTCTGCTGGCAAAAATACGGTATAACGTTTGTTACACCACGTTTTGTGGCCCTTAGGGATTTTCCCACAACGAAAATAAAATTTCTGACCAGATTTCAAGTGATGATCATCGTACAGTTTAAATCTCTCTTCAATTATATTATCAATCGCTTCATCCAAGTCTTTGGTTATTTTTTCCTTCATCCACGTGAACCGGTTCCTCTTCTTTTTTTCATTGGGTTCATTAGCAATATTTGCAACATCTCTGCTTGGAGCCATTACGACCACATCAATATCGTTGTCATTGCTTGTTGTCGATTCAAATGATAATTCAGGTAATATTCCAATTGATTCAAGAATGTTATTTTGACTCGAATCTTTGTCCACTTCTTGAATTGGATTCATTGTTTTAGCACAACTTTTCGCTTGATCAGAGCGATTCTTTGCATTGGCTTGTGAATTTTGATATGTTCTGCGTTTTGGAAGCTTGTCATTGTTAATATCATGAGTCTTAATTGACTTACTACCCGCTTTATTTTTTTGTTGTGGTTTTGCACTCGCAGGAATTTCAATATCCGTATTCAATTCATCGTCACCCTGAAAATATCAACAAATTGGTTCAAAACATGTCATTCGAATCCATTGTAATTTATTTGTTCATAGCAGACAATGCATTTGGGATGGATGAATATCGCTGGATGAGCTCAGCCAGATATGCTCATCCGATAACTCAATGCGTCCGTGTCGCATTGCTATTTACTTGAAGACGCAGCGACATAGCATGCGGTGTATTACATACATGTATTTACATCAATGTTGTATTTATTTCAAATATTTATACCTACGAAATAAATACAACATTTGTATAAATGCATGAATGTAATGCACCACATGCGATGACGATGCGTCTACAAATAAATAACGATGCGAGACGTACGCATTGAGTTATGGGATGAGTATATCTGGCTGAGCTCATCCAGCGATATTCATCCATCCCAAATGCATTATCTGGTTCATAGCGAAAACTTACTACACATTTAGACGAACTATTGTCGTTGCTGTGTTCATCAAAGTCATTCTGACTCAGATCTTTGTCCACTTCTTGAATTGGATTCATTGTTTTAGCACAACTTTTCGCTTGATCAGAGCGATTCTTTGCATTGGCTTGTGAATTTTGATATGTTCTGCGTTTTGGAAGCTTGTCATTGTTGATATCATGTGTCTTACTTGACTTACTACCCGCTTTATGTTTTTGTTGTGGTTTCGCACTCGCAGCAATTTCAATAACCCTATCTAATTCATTTTTATCCTGAAAACATCAACTAATTAGTTCAGTGTGATGGATGTTTTACAAAGTAAGCATCATTGGAAGAGTTCATAGCATGAATTTAATAAACACCTTATTTTTTTCATTGTATGGACTTACTACGGTTTCATTATCTTGCTTTGAATGATTTTTTTGCTCATTCCCTTGCAATTCAACGCCATTGTACTTCTTTCGTTTTGTAGAATGTATTTCATTGTGAATGTCGTCAGATATATCATCAAGGCTTCTTTTTGATTGCTTTAAAGTAATTTGCATTGAAAATATAAGAAATCTCGTTCGAAAATGTGAGGTTAGTTTGCTCTTTAAATATTGTTTATATTGAAATATATTGTTTTTCTTCCAAAGTCATATGAATAAAAAAAAGTCATACAAATAAAAATAAATATACATATTTCTTTACCTGGCTTCTTGTGTTTCTTCTAGTATTCATTGTAATATTATAATAATCACTATATTTTTAGTTAAATTTTATTTCTAAAACAATTGTTTGTAGCAATATCTCAACAAAGTTGAAATGTTAATGATGCAGTAATGACAACAGCGTATGATTATTTACCACACTACAATGACATTCAAGCATATTAGAATTCCGATACGTATACGTTGAATAGTTGAATTTAATTTGTAGTTTCACTCAGAGATGTCGTTTAATGAAACTTTTTTTCAGTATTGTTTTTTTTTTTAATTAAAAGTGATTAAATAATTAAATTACTAAAAATTCTATATTGAACGATTTTGAAAAAATGGAAAAAAATGGAATGTGTCATATTTCTTTTTATTATTAAATTTTCAAATTCAACTATGAATGTGAAAACTAAAACTTACAAGTAATGCATTTTACCGCATACTTGCGTGTAATGCATTTTACCGCATACTTGCGTTGACATAAGTTTCAATGTCAGTACAGAAACGGACATTTCGGCGCGTGTTTTTTTTTTGACATTTCATATGTTGTTAATGAGATTCATTGTGAGATTAACATTGAACGTAATTAGTTTTCAAAGTAAATGAACATAAAATAAATAACAAACATTAAATTCATTGGGATTTTTACATATGATTAAACCATAAACGTGGTTTCATATAAAATAGTGGAAAAGTCATAGATTTCATTGGGATTTCAACGAAAGTGTGAACAATGAACTCCTTTGATCGACCAATAATTGATGCCGTAGTGCCGCATGCTTACTCCACAGTTCTGAACGTGTTATTGGAATTGGAAACAAACAATGACGTCTATTTTTCCAACGGCCGGAACGGATTTCACAACGAAGATGCAGAATTGTACAATGCTTCGATTGGTGGTGTATTCAGCATGACAAGTGAAAATGGTCTAAATACTATTATGTTCAAAGCAAGCAAAATGAAAAAAATGAACATTATCTTCGCCGTACTTAAAGGAGGGTATTGGGAACTCATCTTCAAGTTGGTAGCATTAGAAGATCGAGTATTCTGTTTGGAACTTGAACGAGGTCAGTATTTACGCTCCGGTGCTTCCATCCCGCCAAAATTCTCGAAAAACACGGCATTGGTCATTTGCGTAAAATGCCATCCAGTAGAACGAGACATCGACATGAATATCAAACTGTTTGGAGTTCACATTGGTCATATTCATTGGGATCCCTCATCATTGTACGTCTCAGAATCGTTGCGCATTTTAGAGCAATTTGAACCATTGTCTGAGGTGATCAATTATCGTCGTTGTGCCGAATGTCTCGTCATTTCACCAAGAGGTGAGGGTCACATACAACCATGCCCTCCAATGAATACGATCAGTTTGGTACGACCAGATGTATACAGCCGTCAGCTATTACGATTGCTTCAAATTCGTTTCGATAACGCCATTAACACAATTGAAGTGTTCAACAATGAATCAGGTACCTTTATTGCTGTAAACAGCGGTACATCGTTCAACAACGAGACAATTGAAGGCGTTTTAAGCTTCAAAACCGCACCATCTGGCCGAACGATTATGTCTATTGACACAATAACAATGAACAGATTTGCAATTCTATTTGCTGTGCTACACAAAAACGCATGGCGTGTCCGATTTTGTTTGGTGATCACAACGCAACATGGTGTTCTTGGATTCAAAGTGACTAAAACGTTGTATTTAAGACACCAACGTTTCGAAGTTCCAGAACCTTGGAAAAAAAATACAATACTTTTCTTCGGAATTCGTCCAAACAATGACAACGTCGATCTCAGTTTGCGCATTCATACATTCAATATGTATGATGCAAACATAACATGGAATAACAATCGTGACGAGGTGTATTTCACTGATAATTTGAAACCATCAAACACAATGAAACGGAAATTCGACCAACGTTTATATGAAGGCATTGGGAATAAGGCAATCGTTCCATTGTTTGAACAACGATTGGTTTCAAAGCCATCAACATCTAAACAACCCAATGAAGATTTTCCTGTGGTGCGTAAGCCCAAGCCAATTGATCCAAATGAAGTGCTTCCGAATGAGCAGAACATCAAGCCCAATGACGAATCGGATGATTCGACGGATGACGAACATTTCAACAACTTCCAATATTGGAGTGTTCAGGTAATTTTAATTTCATTGTTAATTGAGTTTACTTTATTGCTTCTATTTTCAAAAAATACTATTTTTAATTGCCCTCTCTTCTATTTTAGCCGGGTCTTGGGAAATATAAAGTAGACGAGGTCAAAGACATTGGTATTACAGCAACAGAACCGGTGATGGAAAAGCCAATGGTTTCAGAGCCGACAACAAGCAGCCAACCCAATGATGGTTTTCCGATCAAGTATGAGCCCAAGCCGGATGATTCGAGTTGTGACGAGGATTTCAACAACTTGAAATATTGGAATTTACCAGTAAGTTGAATGTCATTGTTTACTGAATTATAATCGTTTCAGTTTTTGAAAAACACAATTTTGAATTATTATTTTTTCTATTTTAGCCAGGCATTGGACTCACATACGATGCGGACGATGAAGGTGAAAACATCAAGTTGGATCAACAACCAGAACCAGTAGTAAGCTCAAATACCGATGTGTGGCTGCTTCCTGCCCATATGGCGTATATTTAATTGTTATCTTTTCTTCAAATAGTTGCCGATTTCCAAAAAGTGGCCAAGTCATTGGGTAAAATAATATTCATTCTTTAAATTTTTGTAGGTTATATAGAAATTCATTGTTTTATTTGCTTTTCTAATGCTTTTTTTTAATTTCGCAGGTAACTAGTGAAGAATTGGAGGCTTTGGTTGATGTCGAACCGATGACCAAAAGAACAAAATTGACAACTGAACAATGACAACTTACACATTTCTATAAGTAATAATCATATACTTATTGTCTTCAATTTTCATATTACAATAACAACCTATCTTCAAATATTCATTTTCTTCTTGGCATTGAACAGAAGAACTTCTCATATCGTTGGGTATCATTTAGCAATCACGTGCGCAATGTAATTAAGTATAAAATGAAACAAAACAAAACAAAATATTGTGACAAACAATGCTAAATATAAATAAAAATAAAACTTAAGCTGAAAATTGAATAACATTATGTCATTGTTGATTGGGGCATTTTTGTGACAAATTTTGCAAAAAAAATTGTCATTTTTCTTGACTGAAGAGTTCTCGGATATTCATATCTTGATCAGTGGAGAGTAGAGTATGTTTTTATCGACTTATATAGCGATAAAGTAGAGTATGTTTCACTTGTAGTTTTTTGTGAATAGCATTTTAACGACAAGAGATATTGATTTGATGTCTTCATAAAAATTGTTGGTTTGATCACGATATACAACTTTGCAATAGCAATCTTGTGATATCTGTTGAAATATATGAATTATTTTTCATTTGTTCAACGTTTGCAAACATACTCTACTTTATCCAAGACAAAGTCAGTGAAACATACTTTACTCTCCATTTCACTGATAGATATGATACATTGCATTTCATATAACGTGGTTTAGTATTTTATTTTCAGCAAAGTGAACAAAATGGGGAAATGCTACACGATTTTTGTGGTAAATTCTACGTTTTTAGATAGAGGGGGCGCCTTTTCTTATAGGTATTTACATGTACATTCATTGGCGCCCTCTCGTGTAGTTCACACAAACTAATAGCGTTTCCTTATTTGTTTTATGACGATTTTCGGGATTTTTTGACGATTTTCGGGATTTTTATGACTGAATTGGTAAATTTTTATGCCGTTTTTAGGGCTTTTTTATGATGGTTTTCGGGTTTTTTTTATGACATTTTTCGGGGTTTTTATGACATTTTTCGGGTTTTTTATGACGATTTTCGGCCCACCCGCATTTAGTAAAACCTTAGTTTTAGAAATAATTCAATAATACTTTTTTGAGCGAGGATTTAGAAAAACATTGAATTTTTCTGGGATTTTATTTATTATGATTATTTCATTTTATTTTAAAAGAAATTATGGATTGATGCGTAAGACATTGAAAAATTGAATTTATTCAATGGATAATTCTGGTGGCACGATCATTTCCAAATGTGATTCCAAAAAATCAATGACCAGTTCTGGGAATTTATCTCGTGCTTCTCGGCTTGAAACGAATTTTTTCTTGTCCAATGGCCATTCAACCCAGTACATAACTTCGCCAGTAACATCGGATGCATCTTAAATGAAAAATTTTTATTTGAAAATCTATAAAACTGACCTACTAACTGAAAACAAAAAAGTATAATTACATGAAATTTGGATTGGTTCACCGATCACAGATACGGACTCGGCCAAATGTTCATTCGTATCATCGTCGTATTTGAGGCGTTCATTGAATCGGAATTCTCTTTCCATTGAAATGCGTTGCTCCAGATACTTTATGATGAGCTGTGGACATTTGGCACGACATTCCACAGTGCTGTAGGATTTCATAGGAAACCCATCAAAGTACGAAACCAAGTACTGAATGCCGTACGGTGTTCGTTTAGCACCTGAAAAACATTGACATGGCTTTTATTTTTCAATTCAAATATGGTGTTTACAATTGTAAGAATGCAATACTTACACATTATTTCCTTGACTTGATCGAACACAAATTTGTCCAGTAGTTCATCGCAATTCAAATTGTCTTCTGGTTCCCAAGTGTTGTAACTACTATCGTAGTTTTCCCATTTCAAAAGGTAGAATGTACCTGTTTTTTGTCTTTTGTGACCAATTTTACGGCGTAGAATTTTTTCTACGACATATTCCTTCGACATTTGTGACATTTTCCAAACTAAAACGAAAAATAAACTGAACGAAAAAACGGCAAAAACTGTGTAAACGACTGAATGCTACGAGATGTGGATTTCATAAATTTTGTGCTAGTTGACGTTTGTGTGTTGTTTGAAATGTGCTCTTCCATGTGACAAATGACACACTCAAATAATTATAGATGGCGGTCGTGTGCCAGATTTAAAATATTCAGTTTATTCTAATTTCATTAAATTGCACAGCCAACTTATATTGAATTAAACACTAAAGTCTGATTAGATGACCAGATTACGATATTGCAAATTGAATTTGTGTGAAAATTCAAAAGGAACGAGAGATGTTCATATGTTTAGGTGAGTGTGTGTATACAAAATAAAAAAACAACAATATATCATCTATTTTTTGTTCCATTCCAATAAGATTTCCAACTGATATAGATGAGAAAAATAAGTGGCTCAAAGCCATCGAAGACCAGCAATGTACACAAAGCACGATGATTTGCTACAAACATTTTTTGGAAGAAGATTATACCAAAAATTCAATTTGGCGTTTGAAAAAAGGTGCCATTCCGACTCGATTTCCAGCTCCGTCAAAAGTACCTGAACAAAACAATGTTGCTGAATTGAAAAAAGAGGACGACTCTATTAAACAATCAAAACTCAAAAATGATGTGATTTTTTGGAAAGAAAGAGCTATGGTTCTAGAATCTCAACTAAGGGAAGCCAATGCAAAAGTAGAGCGATTGAAACAGTCCGACATTGACTTCAAGGTAAATATTTGAAATTTATAAAATATTTTACTTCTCGGTCTCTGCCATTCTCTGTATATCGATTTAATAGGAAGGAGGTAAAGCTGAAATTCTCAAAGTTCTACGTCGTGGGATCGAGCATAGACAAAAGTTTCCACCAGCTGTGAGAGAATTTTGCACATCACTTCATTATCATAGTCCGAGAGCCTATGAATTCGTCAGAGCAGCGTTTGGTAATACACTTCCATGTCATTCTACCATTCGTCACTGGTATGTCAACAGTGATGTAAACGCGGACAGTGGTATAAACGAATACTGCTTGAACATATTGCGGAAAAAAGTAACGGATAAACAATCTAAGAATGAAAAATTGTATTTGGCTCTTTCGTACGATGAAATGGCTATACACATACACATTCAATTCACTGAACAGGGCATGACTGGTTACGAAAATTTTTTAGATACCGATTCTGCAAGTGCGAAGCCAGCTACAAATTGCATCGTATACATGGTCACTGCCGTCAATGACAACTTTCATTTGCCCGTAGCATATTTTTTCATCAGAAGTTTGACGGCTGAACAGAAGTCCATCGGAATAAAATGCGTAAGCAGAGCAGTAATTGAATGTGGTGCAGTTTTGACAAGTGTTACCTTTGATGGAATATTTTCGAATCCTGCCATGTGTGGAGTGCTTGAAGCAAATTTGAACGTGTATTCTAATACATTTGCACCATATTTTGACCTTGATGGAACACGTTTACACATTTTTTATGATGTGTGTCATTGCCAAAAATTGGTTCGAAATATTTTAGCGACCTATCAAGTTATAGTCGATGATGATGGAAACGAGATTAAATGGGACTACCGAATCGTGCAATTGAAGGATCAAAATAATTTGATAATGACCCATAAACTAACTAAAACACACCTCAATTATAAACGTAGAGCCATGCATGTTCAAACTGCAACAGAAACTATTAGTGCATCAACTGCTGATACAATTGAACACTTAGTGAACATTGGCCATCCTGCTTTTAAAGATGCAACACCCACCGTTAAATTTCTAAGAATTTTCAATGATCTTTTTGATGCTTTCAACTCAAAACCGAACAAAATAAGTAAAAATCCATTAAAATGCCCATTAAGTCCAGAAAACTCAAGACAGGTATTTGACCTGTTTGATAGAGCAATTCAATATATCAAGGGGCTGAAAATTAGAACAGAGAAAGGAGGCAGACTGGTGAACATATGCAGCGCTAAAGTAAAAACGGGATTTCAAGGGTACATTGTCAGTATGACTTCACTGAATGCAATTTACAGAGAACACATAACTGAACTCAAATCAATTCCAACGATGAGTTTTTCGCAAGATTTTTTGGAAATATTTTTTGGTCGCTCCAGATCGCTGAATGGATACAATTCAAATCCAACGCCTGTACAGTTAAAATCAGCATTCCGAAGAATTTTCGCCAACACAAATGTTCTTTACTCCACGTCGGGCAACTGTAAACTAAGAAACAAATTGTCTGTTTGTAACCCATATTCCAATTTATCGTACATTTCATCTCGAAAAGTTGTTGGCCAAACAAAAACAATGGAGCACGAAGAAGATAGCCGAGTAGTCGAAGATTTATTGCAAGATCTAGCCGCTATTGAAGATTGTGAACGACAAAATAAGCTGAGTGATCTCGGAGACCATTCTATTACACATTGTGCAAACATAATTGAATCAAAGATTTTAAATTCGGACAATTTCACATGTGAACTGTGCCAAAGTGTATTTACAGAAAACTCAAAAGTTCAACAGGCCTTTTTTAGTACAAAGATGAAAAGAATTCCATGCCAAAGTACATACAACATTTGCAAACAGACAGATCATTACATGAAATTAGATTTGCTCAAAGGAAAATACACATTGGATACCATTCGCTACACAATACTCACCAATTTGTCACATGAGACTTTATACACAAGTTCTGATTTTAGTTTGCATTTGGACCATAAATTCTTTTTAATAAAATATGTTATGAATGAATTTATTAGGATGAAAGGCGTTTACTTAGCGAAAAAAACTTCGGTGGACTGTCGGCTCCCAGACAGAGACAGAAAATTTTTAACAAACCTTATCCATTTCTATCATATGTGAATCGACATGAATAAAGAAATAACTAAAAGTGTCTTAAATGTGAATCAATAAAGAAAATAAAACACGTAAAAAATATAAAAAAATTCAAATATGTCTTAGCTCACTTTTAATTTTTGAAGATTTAAAACAAAGTTGACATTCATTCAAAAATGATAATAAATAACAAAAACTCGCTGTAATTAAAATACGGTTATTTTGCATTGTATGTTTACACTTCCATAGAGCCGAGAAAAAAACACACCATGTCACATTATAAAATTCAATGTTCTTCAATATACATAGATTGCTTACCGCAATGGTATATTGAAGAACATTGAATTTTATAATGTGACATGGTGTGTTTTTTTCTCGGCTCTATGGAAGTGTAAACATACAATGAAAAATAACCGTATTTTAATTACAGCGAGTTTTTGTTATTTATTATGATTTTTGAATGAATGTCAACTTTGTTTCAAATCTTATAAAAAAAAAAGAAATTTAAAATACAATTTTTTTGAATTATCATCCTTATTGTTGGATCATTGTCATCTCCATTGAGGCTTCTTCTGTACTTTGAAGCATTTGTGTGCTCTGATCACGTTGGTTGACGTTTGACTATTAAATTTACTAGTCGATTATGTAACAAACTGGAATTCCTATCGAAGAAAAAAACGTAAACTTGTATTTTCACTTTTAAAGAAATTTAAATGCAACCGCATTGTGTGAGATTGCTTACCTCAATGGGCGAATGAGCAAAATCAGAATGTTTGTTGAATTGAAGTCGACGTTCGATCTCTAGATGTATTTTCAAAGCCGAACATATTTTTCAATTTTCCTTCAGCGGTTGGCGATGAAATTTCGATCAGAGCTTGAATTCCCATGCGACATCTTGCACCTTTCTATGCAACCGTTAATTCACTGTGTTCTGTCTGCAAGTCAAGATTCTGTCAATACCAGTTGGAGATGACCTGGGCGTTCCTCTTTTGATGATTTTGCATTCACAATTTCAATCCTTTCACATCGTCATCGGAAATCAGCACCGGTCTTACTTTTCCTTTTTCTGCACTGATGTACTGACTTTTAAGTTTAATGGTTAACGATAAATCATCTGAAATCAAAGTAATCAATGAACGTGTAGGAATTACTTTAAAATTCAATTCAAATTCGCTTGAAAGATTTATTCAAACCTGTATAAGCTGTATTTCAGCTACTTACTTGCCGATGTGATGTCATTTGTACCACGTCTACCTTTTCTGTGGAAAAACCCAGTTGATCAATTCGGTTGTGATGTTCTGTGTTGAAACTCTGTTATTGAATCCTTTATAGCAGCCAACCAAATTCTCTTTTTGTTTGCTCAAATCCAAATCAAACTGAGAAAATAAAACCAAAATCGTGATTATTAATTTCTAATTTAGACCGAATTGGACTGACTTGAAATGTCAACGTTTTACCTTAACGCATAGCTGTTGCAAAGCAATCAATGTCTGGATTGATACAAGCTATGCATGCTTCAAAATGCATTTGTCAGCTAAATTCAGGTTGACGAGTGCTGTTTAATGCTTCAAGTTTTGGGAATCCAAGTAAATCTTCAACGATCCTCAATGGAATCGCCTACCAAAATGAGCGATTTAAGACGATGCCAGCCGACGTTTGTGCTATAGGTTGTTTTAGGTTAAGTTTATTATTTTTAGATTTCTCAACCAGCCAATAGACTCATTCAATTTTTGGTTTTCGTCTTGGTATTTTCGATTTACACTCTGAAAAGTCAATACTTTCGTTAGTACCATAGAGGAAAAATCAGGGGAAAAATATTCAAACTACAAAGAAAAATAACTTGAAAAATAAATCATTTTCGTTTTCAATCTATTATTGTTTGATTCCAAATGAAACATTGAACATATACTCACTATTTGTCGTCACTGGTTGCAAGCCGTCATTTTACAAATTCTTTAGCACAACATGAATGTGATCGTCTTTGAAACAATAATTTTATTTTTTCGAAAAGAAAACCGTGTCGACATACATGTTATTATTTACGAGCAAATATTCACAACAAACAAAGTTTTTTGTCGCCTGTTTTTGACAGCTGTCAGCCTGATTGTCTAATAGTGTCTAATAAAATTTGTCAATGGTTTGACGAAATTCGCTGCCGTGCTAATGACTTAGGATTGTTTTAAACGAGGATTTTTATTTTTAAAAAATAAAGAGATTGCGAAAAATAGATTTATATTATTTTATTGACATTTTTATTGGATTAAATATTTAATTATTCACTTTTATTAATTAGCATGAATAAACAACTTTTTTAGCTCATAGTCGAAGCACACAACTTTGTATGAAGCTTGCATAGAAGTTTCGGATAGTGCCACGAGATGTAACTATTTGTAAATGCGGTTGCAGCAATCGTGCGTGGATGACATGCTCTCTTCTTTTCCGATTGACTCCGTCCATAATACATGCATCCCTTTAAATATTTTTATTTACGATGAAACATACTTTCGTTTATTGTAACAAAGCCGACGAAACCTGCTTTCTTCTCCATCTCACCAATAGAAATATAATTCTGGGAGCAAAAACAAGGAATTGAGATAAAATACTATGGCACTCAGTTTTATGCATACTTATTTGGTCCTGAGAGTTGTGTATTCTAAAACTAGCCTGCGGCCAAGTGCCATTGTTTCTATTCGAATCCCACACAGTCGAAAAATAATCACCAATAGTTGTGTATTCTATTAAAGCCACAGAAAATGTATATCGTTTTTTTCCACGAAGCAATATTTGGTAATGTTTTGGGTGTCGGCCTCTCAAATAATTTTTCGACTCCAGCAGCTTTTCTAGGTTATGATTGCTCTTTTACTCATTTGAATGTTTGACAGCTAAAAATGGTTATAAACATGTTGTGCATGCGTGCAAATAAAACATCGTGTAGCTTCGTAAAATTTCAAAATGCCTCAAGATAAAGGCCGTGAAAAAGAGAAATTTCGTTGTGAAATATGTGTAAAAACTTTCACACAAACAAAAAACCTCAAAGGACATAACAAAATCTACCACGAACCATTGCAGCCTCGATATGTTAGTTGCCATTGCGATAAACAATTTACCATTCCTTATAATTTAACCCAGCATTATAAAACGGTTAATTTTTTGTTGCCGGCTCCTGATAAAAATGAATATATTTTTACATATAAATGTAATACACAAGAAGGTTTGTAATTCACCATAGTAAGTCATCATATGCGATTTGTTTGTGTTATACTGTTAAAATTTGTGTTTTGAATTTGTGTTGTGCATACTGTCAAAATTTCATGTCATTCTGTTTATAATTACTCAATTTACAGAGCTTCAAGTGACACTACTTTTGTGTTTCCATAAAATCATGTATTCAAAGCAATTTCGTGTGTTGATTTATCATTGTTTTTTGATTGGAAAAAATACCGTTACACCCCACGGATGGCTTGAAAAGTGAGGTCGTACAGACACCGATGATGCTGAATTTGGTCGTCCAAATGAGGCAGTTACGGCAGAAACGTCGAGAAAGTCGAGAAAATGATAATTTCAAACCGCAAAGTGAAGTTGCAAGAGATAGCTGATGCCTTAAAGTTATCAGAAGGTAGTGTTTTCACCACTTTTTTGGACATTTGGGCATGAAAAAGCTGTTTTCAAAGTGGGTGCCGCGTTTCCTTAAACCCAGAATAAAAACAACAACGAATCGACATTTCCGAGAGCTGTTTGGCGATGTTTACGCGTAAAAAGTCGGAATTTTCGCGTCGGTACATCACGATGGATGAAACATGGATCCATCATTACACTCCGGAGACCAGTCGCGAATCAGCTGAGTGGAGAGCGACCGGTGAAAGTGCACCAAAGCGTCCAAAGACGCAACAAACAGCTGGTAAGGTCATGACCTCTGTTTTTTGGGATGCGCATGGAATTATATTCATTGACTACTTGGAACATGGCAAAACAATCAACAGCGACTACTACATTGATTTGTTGATGCGTTTAAAGACCGAAATCATCAAAAAAAGACCAAGGCAATGCACCGTGTCACAAGTCGAAAAAACCATGGAAAAAATAGTTGAATTGGGCACCAAATTGCTTCCGTACCCACCGTTTAGTCCAGATCTGGCTCCCAGCGATTACCACCTTTTCTCAGAACCCAAAAAGATGCTCCGAGACAAGAGATTTCGCTCTGATGAGGAAGTGATCGCCGAAACTGAAGCGTATTTTGAAGGCCTTGACACATCGTTCTACAAAACCGGTATTGAAAAGTTAGAGAACCGTTGGAATGATTGTATATCCGTCAAAGGGAACTACTTTGATGAATAAATAAGATTTTTTGCAAAAAATTGTGTTTTTCTCTGTTAGGCCAGAGACTTTTTGACCCACCTGTTACATTCAAATAAACA
Organism: Obolodiplosis robiniae; assembly: GCA_028476595.1. Lineage (NCBI taxonomy): Eukaryota > Metazoa > Arthropoda > Insecta > Diptera > Cecidomyiidae > Obolodiplosis > Obolodiplosis robiniae. The sequence goes on along the minus strand of CM052015.1, from coordinate 32,031,547 downwards.
CATGTCACTATTTCACAATATTTGATGCGACAACAAGTGTGCCGATGCAAGTACAAACACAAAAAGTCAGATGGTTTTTGATTTTTTGGTCAAAACAAGTGTGTGAAAATGGTTTAAATGACAAAACAGTTCCAAACTTTACGTTGAACATAAGTTCAGATTACCCACTGGCTCAAAATGAAACGTGTTACATCGGTCAAATAAAATATTTCTTCGGGGAGTAAAATTTCTTTTTAATTTAGCACAGGAATGTATCGCATTTTCTTCAAATCATCGAAACTGGAGAAAATTCAAATTTGGTTGGTATTTTTAGATTCCTTCGCATCTGCAAAAGGAGATGCTGAAAAATTTCGTCAGATTGCACCAGTAATTCATAATCCAAGCCGTTTAACTGTACCACAACCAATGTGTTTAATTCCCGAAAACGCTGGGAACAATTCAAACCACTCATGTTAGATAAGCTCGACAATTGTCCATTTTTGCTTATGCTGGCGTAGGCCAACACAAATTGTCCACTAATGAGTGCGATATAGAGTGAGTGCGTCCAATGACGTTTAAACTAATACTATATCGTTAAAAATTTGAATAAGTATACGTTTTGCTTCAATCAATTAAAATTAGAGATAAAAAACTTCGTTTGTATTCATTTTTATTTGCTTAAATTTAAATATTTTAATAATATCTAATTTTAATTGATTGCTTCAAAACGTATACTTATTCAAATTTTTAACGATATAGTATTAGTTTGAACGTCATTGGACGCACTCACACTATATCGCACTCATTAGTGGACAATTTGCGTGTTGGCTTACGCTAGCTTATAGCATATGCCAGTGTCCGGACAACGAAGGCGTAAGCATTTCCATCACTGATTCAAACGCTGAAGTGAACGACGATGATGCCGAAACAAATTTTTCTGAAGGTGATGAAAGTTTGAACATCGCTTCAGGATCCATTGATGATAATCCAATGATTGAACAATCAAAGATCAATGATGAAAGTGAGAGTGCAATTGATGATCCAATTGGTCCAATCGACATCAAAAATCCATTGGAAACAGTAATTTTAAATGAGACCGAAATCGCTGTCTATGATGATATTTTCAATGGAAGCGGCAGCTCTGAACAACTGAATGGAGAATCATTACAATCAACATCTGATACAAATGACAAAACAAACGAAATCATAAACACGAGCCCGGGTGGAGCCAAGCGTGTCACAAAATTGTATGGAAATGATTGCGAAAAGTCATATGAATGGGGAACCATGCATTCAAACCGCAGCGACCTGGATATAAAGTCAAGCTAAATGTTCTCTTGTCAGGCAAAATTCCATTTAAAGAAAATGTAAGTTTATTTTATTATTACAGTGCACTTTCTTTAATTCGAACCCATCGGGGATTTACCCTGTTTGAATAATCAAAAATTCGAATTATCGAGATTGTTTTAAAATTTTTCAAATTCAGCCAATTTTGACCAGTTTTCATAAAAAGTGTATATACTTGCCATAGAAAACGATCATAAGCAAAATTGTTGCTGTTACAGCCTCCTTTTTGAGACTTTTCATGCGATAGAAAACAATAATAATCAAGCAAAGGTTCATTTCCAAAAATAACATATGTTTTTTATTTATCGGAATAAAACCAGGCTGAACATATTGTCCATACATATTTGGTGATTTAAGGAAAATCACTTTATTTGTCAATGCGAAATCGTAAATAATGAAATCTATTCAAGTTTTTTCACTTAAAAAATTAAGTTTGTTTGTTTGACAAAATAGTCGCCAATGTGAGATTGCTTTTTCGGTTGCTATTTTTCTGCGTCAACTATTTCCGTCCGTAGATCTAGCAGCCCCGATACATGTGCTGTTGACTGATTTTCGTTGCACCATTTCAACAGTTGGTTGACACAATCCAAAGCAATGCTATGTGAAGTGTTTTCTACAGCAACCGAAACACAATCGCTCTCTTCAACACCATCGTCGTCATCGTCATCACCGATTGCTCAATATCACCGTTTGTGACGTTCGAATTCGGATTGATTTGATTCAAATGTGAATGAATCTTCTGGCTCGAATTCATCGTCATCATAACGCAACACATTAAAGGCAAAACAATTTGTTTGGCGTGCCGATTGGAATTTACCGACAACAGAAAACACAATATCGAAAGACATTTTACTTCGCAACATGGTGACAAAAACGCAAAATTTTCGGATCCTACGAAAAGAGAAGCTGAAATCGCACGACTTAAGCATGAAATTGAAGCTGAAAAATAAGTTGTTCGAAATTTTTTTAGACAAAAACGAAATTCTGAAGTGTGCATCTTACCAAATCGCATTTAATATCGCAAAATCAGCCAAACCATACACGGATGGTGAATTTCATAAAAGTTTATTACAATCAACGATAATGACTTTGTGTGCAAATTTTGATGAGAAAGTGGAAAAAATCTGCTTGAAAATGTCCAACTGCTGCCAATTAGTGGCCAAACAATCAGTCGTCGTTTACATGATTTGGGTATACACATTGAAATCAAGCTGAAAAGTGATTTACAAAAGTGTCATTCGTTGCATTGGCTTTGGATGAAACCACAGACATCGGAGGTACTTCACAACTGCTATTTTGGGTTCGATTCGTAATTGATATGGATACATTTGGAGAGGAATTGCTGGCATTGGTACCGTTGAACGAAAAAACGCGTGCAATTGATATTTTCAAAGTGTTTTTATCAGTGATATCCCGCTTCGATTTGGATTTAAGTAAACTCGTTTGTATTTGCACTGATGGCGCTCCAGCTATGATTGGAAAACACAGTGGTTTCATCGCTCTTGTTGAAAAGCACAGCAAAATGGCATTAAACACAAATTGATTTCATATCATTGTAACCTGCACCAAGAAAATTTGTGTGCCAAAGCAGTTGAAGGTCAAAATTATGTCTTGAAAGTCGTCACAGAGGTATACAAAAGTTGTTTTTTTTTACATCTGGTATTATGTTGAATTTATTAAATTCTTAACGTTTGTGTCTACTTTTTCTATCAGATTATCAATAAAATTCGATCGAGCTCGTTACGTCATCGCCGTTTCAAGTTGTTAATGGATGAATTAGATGCCAAATACACGGATATAATGTATTTTATTAAAATTAGATGGCTCAGTTGCGGCAAAGTATTGAATCGATTCGAGGATCTACTTCCAGAAATAATGGTGTTTATCGAAGAGCAAAATATGATGAACCAATTTGAAATCATAAGAACAACTGAATGGCGGCATGAATTGTTTTTCCTGTGCGATTTGATCAACCATCTCAAAACACTAAATTTGAAGCTCCAAGGCAGAGAACAATTTGTATGGGATCTCGCAAAAATTGTTACTGAATTCAAGCTCAAATTGATTTTATTCAAAACTGAAATTGAAGCGAACGATTTTACTCATATTACTACTTTGAATGAACACTTCAATATTTGATTTATTGAAGACAAAAAGAACGATAAAATTCGTTTCTACTTTAACATTCTACTAACATTCTATATAAAATCTACTATCATTCTAATAAAAATCTACTAAGACCTACTTATTAGTAGATGTTAGTCGCTGATAAAATAATAGGGGAGGGGGCCCAGTTGTGACGCGGGTTTTGTAGCTCACATGAAAATTTTTCCCTGGCTCTCGAAAATAAAAAGTTAAGTATTTTAACATGTAGCTAGTGTCCATACGCAACTTTTCTGCGATGAGACTATGTTGATTCAAGTTACTCAAAAAAATTTAGGTCAGATTTTATGAGGAGATCTTTTTTGGCCTGAAAAAAGAAATGGCCCAGTTGTGACGCACCTTGAGAAGTTCACTAGAAATTGGAAAATATGAAAGATATTTCCCATAAATTGTTGAGATATGATAATTTATTTGTTGTAAAGGCCTTCAGTGGCAAAAATAATAGAAAATAGTAAAAAAAAGAGCCTTCAATGGCCACAAATGACAACGAAATAACAATTTTCATTCATCATCGTCATCGATGTAGTCCTCGTCGTCGTCATCCATGTCACATTCGCAGTGTTTGCAAGTGAAAAAACTTGCGTGCATGTTAGCGCACTTCAAATGACGCTTGCATACGTTGCAATTGATAGAGTTGGCAGCGGTCAATTTCTGCGGCAACAGCTTCAAGCAAATGATGCAAAAGTCTGTGTCTTCATCAGATGGCGGTGATGTTGTTGCTGGTTTGGCGCGCTTGGCCAGTCGTGTTGCTCGCTTTGGTGTTGCTCGCTTTGGTGTTGCTCGCTTTGGTGTTGCTCGCTTTGGTGTTGCTCGCTTCGGTGTTGCTCGCTTCGGTGTTGCCTTTTCCTTCAAAATAGCAATATTTTCGGGAGAAGTCAGTTCAGCGCTTTGCATCGGCTTTCGTCCACGATTCGAAGGTTTTTTCGGAGTAGCGGCTTGTAGGGGCCCAATCTCATCCAAAATCGATGAACTGTTGGTCGGCAGTGACATTACAGACACCGATCGTGAGGTGGAAGGTTCGGATGTTAACGTCCAATGTCCATGGTGTCATTCGAAACGATACGGCGCTGCTCATCTTCGGCAAGACCAGCATCCAAAGCAACTGACTTCGCATTTTGTTCAACAGCTTGTACAAAATCGGCGTCTGTGAAGATGTCGGGATTGAAAGGAGCAATGCCCGTTGCAGCAAAGCCTGCCTTGATTATTTTTGGCGGTAAAGCCAAATCCAGTGTAGGACACACAAGAGCAGCAATATGCCGAATTTCCAAAACCTGATGAGAAAAACACAAAAACTAGAACACCAATCATAACACAAATCATAATTAGTTTTGTTACCTCATTGGCATTGTTCTTTTGCCAAGCGGAACATTGGGACTTATAATAGGTCTTCACCGGACTGAATACGGACACATCCAACGGCTGTAGACGGTGACTGCAGTGCGGTGGAAAAGACAGGATGTGAACACCGTTTGCAGCCGCAATGTCGAGAGCTTCCACCGACATGTGCGAAACGTTGTCCATCAACAGTAGTACCGGATGATCGGTTGATGGTCTCACGAACATGATAAAATGGCGAATGTATCGGACAAATTCAGGCTGGCACATCCAGCCAGATTCATTCGCAAAACCAGGGGTACCAGGAGAAACATTGTCCAAAAATGTTGACTGCATGTTCTTTCGGGGAAATAAAATGAAACGGCGGAACTGAATCGCCATTTGCACCGACAGTGAGAGCCATTGTCACCATGGTTCCACGTTCAGCAGCCTCTAGTTGTCCCACACGCCGTACGCCTTTCAACGCGATGACTTTACCAATTTTCGTTGGCACCGTCGAGAAACCACTTTCGTCCATATTATAGATTGAAATGAACTGTCGAAGTTGTGTTCATCGATCAACTGAGACAAATTTGCGAAAAACTTATCAACATTAAGGTGTTCGGTGTTCTGAGCGTCAGTTCGGGATGCCGTTGCATGAAGAGTCTGTACCACTTACGATGCGCTTTACAATCGTTATCCCATTCAGGCGGGTACTTGAGACACAGCTTCTTTGCAAACTGGTACGCCAGCTCTTTCAATTCATTAATGCTCAACACGTAGTAGTGATTCACACACTTGAGAATGTATTCAACGAGATCTTTCTCTTGAGCAGGAGAGAAAACCATGTTTGATGATACCAAGAGCACGAATAAATTCCAACAAATCCGCATCTTTCACCGTCGAAACATCTTCGAAATTTGCTCTCGTTTGCCGTACATATCGCGTTAGGGTCGCATCGTTTATCCCATGCTCTCTCGCACTTTTACGGATTGGATTTCCCTCAACAATGCAAGATTTTATGGCTTGCAGCACCCCATTAAAATCCTTATTCGTAGACACGGGGTTTTTTTTTGCAGTTGACATGGCTGAAAACACAAAAAAAAAATATCAAAACACTTATTAAATTGCATCTAAAATGCGTTTCGACAACAAAAATGACGATTATTGTCATTGCCTGTGTAATAATAATGTTAATCGTCACTCTCACTGTAAACCCATCAACAGTTCAATGTCTGACAGTTGAAACCTCACTGCAGTTCAGTTGAGCTTCAGCCATCATAGCGTAAGCACATACTATATAATACTACTTTACTATAATAAAGATTATTATAAAACGCGTTACTAATCATTTTATAATTAAATCAAATAACTTTTGCATGGTGTCAGAAGTTAAAGTTTAACAAAATATCGCTGAGAAACAGAGAACCGTCAAAGCGAAAGAATTAAAGAATAAGGACCAGCTTCACAGTATTTGAACTTTTTTTTTAAGTTCAAAGTTTTATTATATTAGGTGGAGTCGCCACGTAATTTTTGACGCATTTTGTCAAGTTTGGTTATATTTTGTAAAACACATTTTTCATGCAGCGCCGCCATAACAAATGTCAAACGCACATCAATTCAAAGTGAATGAGATTGCTAACCGAACAACAAACACATTTTTCAATTTCAAATAATTTCTCACTAAATATTTTCGAAGAAAAATTCCAAAATAATTTCATTAAAATGCCAGCATTTGTTTTGGTTTTGAAAAGTGAACAGGGGATTTCCGTTCGTTCAGATTGGGTGAAAAATGATACTGTCGGAGCGTTAACCACTGCATTTTGTTCACCAAACAGCGATGATAAAGCAAATTTCGATTTAAAACCATCGTATTTCTACCGTGAAAATGTTGCCTCGTGCTATGAAGGTCGTGTACTGAAATATTTTGGTAAGTAATTTAATAATTTGTGCAATTTAAGTAGTAAACCGAGATCGATCAAAACTTATATAAGAAAATTACATCTATTTGCAGACACAGTTGAAGCCGGTCAGAATTTTATCAAGCTGCGACCACAACGTATTCATTACAATGTCAACATTGTGAAGAATGATTTATTTGGCGAAATAGTAGAATGTATAGAACTTAGCGACGATGAAGATTCCGAAGATCGAAATTCCAACGACAAAGATGTTGGCGAAGAGGAAATGCCAGCGGTCCAAAGTCGAAGTCCAGAGCTAAATACCACTGAAATTGGTTTCGATTCTGTCGTTTCAGATGAGCCAATTGGTTTAGCTGTCAACATTGATCTCGGCCTGAACGATGATGATGCAATTAACAATCGCACTGATCAGAACGAACAGCTTCAATTGGATATCCAAAATACCACTGAAAATGTTTCTCATCACTTTGCTGAAGATGAGCCAATTGGTTTAGCTGTCAACATTGATCTCGGCCTGGACGATGATGCTGCAATAAACAATCGTACTGACGACTCCGCACAACTGCAAACAGTTGAAAAGAAATCGAATGTTTCCATGTCCGGTGTCGGTTCAAGCTTTGTTAGCAGCCCAGCAAGAGCTTGTATTATCGTTCGCCGAGATTACTTATCCGTCGAAAATAATAATATACAAAATGAAACAGCATCAACATCAAAATCAACTTCAATGTTGCGCATGAATTACGCAAAGTAAAAATAATAAAATGTTTGACTCATTTCCATAAAATGTGCTTTTAAAAACATAGGTTGACTTTTCAATGATCAAAAATAAATATTTAATATTATCACAATAAAAATAAAATAAATAAAAAAATACATAAAAGAAATTTCTTGAAAATTGACCATCAATTTATTACGATCAGAAGGTTTATTTAATGTGAGGTAGAAAAAATAGTATGAATTGATATCAAAAGTTTATTTTTTGAAAATAATTGTCGATAGGCCGAGATCTACGGATAATCCAAATATGGGTGTTTTAAAGCTTCAACTGGTGTAGCACGCTGTTTGGGGTTCAAAGCCATCAACAGTTTAAGGAACGAAATGAAATTGGCGTCATTCTTAAAAATTTCGTCTAAATTTTGTCCATCGTGATGACATTTTAATATTCTATTCCAATTGCGAGCTGGCCTGAAAAAATTGGATTTAACTTGTGTGATAAATACGATTTGCTATAGTGTTACCAAGTCTCGAAGGTTGGTGTGCCGAAAATATTAAAGATCTTATCCAACGGATCATGAGCATCCTTCGAAGAAAGTGAAACCAGTCGATCTTTAAGTCTGAGCTCAGCTAGAATACATCCAATTGCCTGAAACAGTAAATAAATTACTATGAAAATAATCCATTTCAGTGATAAAATTCATAAATAGAATATTGTGATTTTTGTTCACTTACCCAAACGTCTACCTTTGAGTCATAACCTAATTTCAGAAATATTTCCGGTGCTTTATAGGATTTGGTTCCACACCCAATCATGAAATACTGCTGACTCTCTGTGAACTCTGTGGCTAACCCGAAATCACAAATTTTGATTAAACCGAACTCATTTACCAAAATATTTTCAGGTTTGATATCCCTGTGAATTATTCCCCGGCAGTGAATGTGGTCGATGGCTGATAAAATCATAATCATTACTTCCTTGGTACGATCTTGACTGTATTCATATTTTTCACCATAAATTTCGTCATTAAGTGTTGAGTTGATGAAAGGAAAAACCAAACACACACCCTGGTCATCGTTGACTGTATCTATCAACTCAATCACGGTTGAATGACTTATCTTTTGTAAATAATTTCCCTCCTCCAAATGTTTGTCCCGCTTCGAATCAGATATGAATAAATCGCTTTTGAAGATTTTAATGGCAACCATTCTACCAGTAGTACGATCTCGGCCTTTTACGACAACACCAAACTATAAAAAGTTGAAAAATAAACTTAGTAAAATTCATTTGAATAAATTGAAACCGAGATCAGAACAAAAACAAAAAAGAAACAAAACTCACAGAGCCCTCTCCCACAATTTGCAGGACACAATAGCGATCACCAATTATGTCTGTCGGATTATTTAAATCATTCAAATCTCCTCCTTCTGATAGAAAAATTGACGGCATGATTGATTTAACGCCCTTATGGTCAGCAACGTTTGCACGAGCTCTCAATATGCGCTGATTCAAGTCACCATCAACTCGAGAGGGATAGGTGATTTTTTCGCGAATCAATAATTCACGAAATGATGACAATTTGCTTTGAAACTCGTATAACAAATCTCCTACATAACATTCATGGACTTTATTTTCTTTTGTTTCCAATAAATCGAACACACCTAAGACTTCTTTGTTTCTGAGCAATTCTTCGAATATTAGACCAAACTCCGTGTCGTGCTCGTATGGGTGAACAGCATAAATGAACATTTTGAATCGTCCCAATCGTTGGTTTTGAAGGTCAACATTCTGCACTTTTCTAACGTGCATTGACTTTGAATCAAAGTCAATTGTACCTCTTCCATCCAACTTTTGCAACACTGAAATGTTGTCGCTTTTCCGAAAAAATTTAACTGTGACTCTTGTCCAATATTTGTGCTCAAGTTTACGCAAGGCATAGACAACATTTTGCTCCAATGATTGTTCGTCAGGCACGTTTCTTACGTCAAATTGCAGCTTCTTTTTCAAACAATCAAGTATGCTCGGTCGTTCGCACACAATTATATTTCCTTTTGGAGCGTATTCCAATGGAATTACGCGTTCTACAAAAACCATTTTCTGAATTTTATTTATGTTTACCTACAAAAAAAAAAAAGGAAAACATACAAGTATGTTGTATGAACAATGAAAATCAACTCAAACTCAATTTATTACATACTTGCACCTAATTTATGTTTGATTTTAAAAAAGCCGATATCTTTTATATTTTCAATATTATATTTGAAGTAGTTTTACCTCAAACAAACTTAATATGTTTCACTGAAATGATTTTTTTTGTTTCAATCAAGATAAGTCAAATAGTTTTAATTGAATGTTTTGACAGATGAAAACTGTTATAATATGGCCATCTTTATCAATGGCAGCTGTGAGAATTTTTTTTGTATGTAAATATTGAACCAACAAAGAACAAATTTTTCAGAAAAATGTGATTTGTTAAGATTTTGGCATAAATAGGAATACTTTATTTTAAAAAAAATAATTTCGAGTGCTGTTTATAAATCCACCATCTATTGATCTCGGCTTTTTATAGAAAAAAATTCAATTTCATTGAATCTAAAAATTTTTCATGTATTTTCAAGCTACAACGAATCAGATAAGTGTTTTAAACGAAATAATTTTTGATTTGGATTCTTTGTGAGATTTTTTCTTGTTATTTTCTAGGAAATTTTGAGAGTCCGCTGTAATGAAGTGAGTTCAAAGTGAAACAATAAAAAATTCACCTCAAATTTTTCAAGCTATCGTATCTTTTTTCAAGCTAGGTACATGTTTAAATATCTAATCACACTTTGTGTTGTTGTATGAAGAAAACAAGACTGAGATCATTTTTTAATCGAACAAATCATTCAGAAAACCAGCTGGATCAGATATGTTTTGGCCTTTGGTATACAACAGAAATGCTATTAATGTCATGATGTGAGAGCAACAACCTAATGTTCTCCAACCATTATAGCAATCACAGTAATAACCAAGGACCGCATTCTCATCATTTCTACCGTTGCGGTCAATTAAGACATACGTCGTATGAGTCTTATTACTTCTAAATCGTGAATTCAATTTAGTTATAAATAGTGCCGGGTCATGATGGTCCAGAAGGGTTTCGAATGAACTCCGACAAATGTCATTTGGACAAACCCACACATTGAATTGATTATCGTTTTGCTTCACATGCATTTGCGTATATGACTCTGCTTGTTTTATTGGATAATTTCCAAGCGAGATCATAAACAGACATTGTTTTGTCAATGTGGGTAACTCCTCGAAATCATTGAATGCAATGAATTTTTTTATGTGTTTTTGGAAATTATCCTTCGTGACTACTTTGCCCACGTAATTCTCTTCATCTAGTTTTGAAAGCATTCTATTAACAACATTTTCTGCGTTATCACAATTAGATGCGAACGTTCTAAAATATTTGTTAATTAAAGCTGAACAAATTTCGACATCTGTACTTAAATTTAATTGGTAAAATGAGCACCAGATTGAATTGAAAATTTTCCATATTGATTTCAAATGGCCGTTCCGGGTTTCCACCACGAACCGTAATGCCGTCACAAGCCGAGATCGATTTGCTTCTTTGGTCGATAATTGACCTTTTCCGACTGTACCAGCCTGTACAAGCGATGGCATTTTGACTGTTAGTCCCTTACTCTCTACAAATGGTACCACATCCCGAAAACCTCTGTCTAGCAGTAATATGTCACCTTCAGCCAAGTTATCGAACATTACCGTATCATCTAACAAATGTTTTAAAATGGTTGCATCATTTTGGATGGCTGGAAATGGTGCAATACTGAAAACAATTGTTCCATCGCACGTTGTGATATTCATTACTTTGATGAAGTTGCGCTTCTTCTGCCCGCTAAATGTCTTCTTTTGGTGTGTATAATTTCGACTCTTATCAATGAATATGTATGTGGCATCACACACTAACATAACTTTTCCTTCATTATCAGCATCAAACAAACGGTTGCACATCTCAGTATTATGTTCAATCAGTTCTTCTCGTGTTCTCACGAAATTGACGTAATGAGGCACCAGATCGCTCTTTAATACTTCACGCAATTTTCGATATTAATCTTTTAACTGTTGTTTTTGATATGCGAAATTGATTTCCAATATCCTCAGTAGGCAAGTCTGTGCGCATCTTCATGAGGTTAATATATAAGGCAGCAGTGGCTGTTCGACGATGTTTGATGAACAAGCGCATACTTGGCAATGAATCGAAAAGCTCATTAAATTGTTCCACTGTGAGCGCTGTATTTCGTTTGCACCCTTTCAATAACAAGGGAGGAATTTCTACAAAAAACACAAATAGTTATAAAAAAGCCGAGATCAAGGGACTGTGTTTCGAAAAAGTGCCAATTCCAAAAAAAGAAAATCCAGCTAAAAGTATTCAATTTGGCGACCCTGTTCACATTCATCCATGCATCAATATCTGAATGTTGTTCACAAACTAAGGACCTATCCAGTATGAAAAACTTTAATTGTTTCAAAACTCCATATTGCGTCATGCGTGGTGCTCTTCCTAAACCTAAATTAATACGACAGTTTGGATAACAACAGATGTGCGACGATAAAGATGATCTCTTTAAATCCAATTGAATGTGTCCACGGATACGTGAGTCTAATTAAAATTATGGACAATTATTACGATTTATTCAAATACTTGAAGAAAAATTGCAATTACCTGTGTCCATTTCAATACTTTAATGATTTTAAATGAAGATCATTTACATTTTTTATATGTTACACAGAGGAGCCTCGATAGACAAATCATAATAGGCACTGACTTTTTTTTCGCTTTGACGATCTCATTCTTATTTGGCGCTCAAAACCATAAACAATTTATTACTCAGTAGAATGATAGATGCGTAGAGTAAAAAGTAGTGAGAGAAAGAGAGTACACAATCTGTGTTTGCTGCAACAGCACTGCTACTGTTGGTGTCATATTTTTTTCAGCGGTCTCACAAATGTCATAATTCACACTTCAGTTCAAAACATTATTCATATTTCAATCGTTGGATGGAAATTACATTCCACTGTTAAATAATTTCTCATTAAATATTTTCGAAGAAAAGTTCCAAAATAATTTCATTAAAATGCCAGCATTTGTTTTGGTTTTGCAAAGTGAACAGCTGATTTCCGTTCGTTCAGATTGGGTGAAAAATGATACTGTCGGAGCATTAACCACTGCATTTTGTTCACCAAACAGCGATGATAAAGCAAATTTCGATTTAAAACCATCGTATTTCTACCGTGAAGGTCGTGTACTGAAATATTTTGGTAAGTAATTTAATAATTTGTGCAATTTAAGTAGTAAACCGAGATCGATCAAAACTTATATAAGAAAATTACATCTATTTGCAGACACAGTTGAAGCCGGTCAGAATTTTATCAAGCTGAGACCACAACGTATTCATTACAATGTCAACATGGTGAAGAATGATTTATTTGGCGAAATAGTAGAATGTATAGAACTTAGCGACGATGAAGATTCCGAAGATCGAAATTCCAACGACAAAGATGTTGACGAAGAGGAAATGCCAGCGGTCCAAAGTCGAAGTCCAGAGCTAAATACCACTGAAAGTGGTTTCGATGCTGTCGTTTCAGATGAGCCAATCAGTTTTGCTGATAATAATGACATAGGTCTGGTTGACGATGCGGCAACAAACAATCGCACTGATCAAAACGAACAGCTTCAATTGGATATCCAAAATACCACTGAAAATGTTTCTCATCACTTTGCTGAAGATGAGCCAATTGGTTTAGCTGTCAATATTGATCTCGGCCTGAACGATGATGTTGCAATAAACAATCGTACTGACGACTCCGCACAACTGCAAACAGTTGAAAAGAAATCGAATGATTCCATGTTCGGTGTCGGCTCAAGACATGACCGAAAGGTCATTGAAAAAGATCTTGTGGATTGTACTTTTGAAAAACATCGGGTAAGGTTTTTGATATAAATTTATCTGCATATTTTATATTCATGTGATTTTTTTACTAGCCATCATTGGAAAGTGGTTCGCAAGGGATAAACAAAGACCTAACCAGCAAAAAAATGGTCAGTTTTTTACAATTAATTTTTTTGCTGATTTTTCATCCAGATAAAAAAAACCTTAATTTAATACTGGTTTACTATAGTTTCTTCACAATTACCCTGTGGATATACTAAATATAAATTTCATTTCCTTCAGGAAACAAATTCTTATTTGCGGAAAAATAATTTGGACGCCAACCCATTTTGTGTTGTTTTACTGACAGTTGGGAAAATGATTGTAGTTCCAATTCTTTGGGTTGAAAAAATAAATTCATCGGAATCCAGAATATTCTATTCACCGAATATTGATGACTGTCCAATATTCAAAGAGCCATTTTACTATTTTAATGAAAATAAAATCGGTTGCTATCTTGGTCGCATCCACAAGAGATTTAGTAAGTTCTTCGTTTTTCATCAATATAATAATAATCAATAATGTTTTGAAATTTATCTTTTTAAGCTTCATACGACCAAGCAAAGAAGTACTGTGAAAAACCGCAACGTATGAAACCACCTCGAATTGAAACTCCTCGTGTGGTCGAAACCATTGATCTTCCTCCTAATGATAAAAATGAAGAACATCCCCGTGAAAATAGCAGTGGTGAATTTGATCTCGGTCTTGAGACTCAATCTGTACTTGCTGATCATTTGAAAATAAAACAAGAAAAGATAGGGCTGCTCGAAAATGCAGTTAGACTGTTAAATGGTCGCATTGGAACCGAATATATAGAAGATGGTGAAAATTGTATTAATATTGGTATCAGTTCTATGGAGCGTATTTTCCGCAATTCATTGCCTTCAAGCAATGTTAATACTCTAAATTACCAATTGGACGAAGAATTTGGAAAGACCACCTATTTCATAACGAATGTCAGAAAATTTTTGGTTCCCAATTTCATTGTCATATGAATTAATAAGTATTTGTTTTATAGTCTTCAGGAAATCGTCTATATTTCAATGAAAATTTGGAAATAAATCTAGAAACTATAAAAACACTCAAGAAGATGAACAATTCGTATCCTGAAAATACTATCGATTACGATGAAAATTTTGTCCACAAACTGGCTGCCGCTGTTTTCCATACACGAGAAATGAATAGTTGTTTGGACAAAAATAATCTTCTGTTTTTGAACCGAGATGGTTTAAAATTTGTTGAATGTATTAGTATAAAAATTGTTTGTACATATACATTAATTCCATTTTCTCTCCATAGGCATCTATAAAGAACGAGTAAATGACAACAAAGACAGAATGAAATTGTTCCGACAACATTTGATGTCAGCGCTCGAGTTGTGTGCTAAGAAGAAAATAAAGAAGTAACAAATTTATTTATCGGCTAGACCAAACACTGAAGTCATCCTCAATTTTATATTTTAAATTCATAACCTTTTTTTATTTTATTTTAAATTTTATTATTATCTTTTTAATTTTTTCAAACTTGCAGCATTACATAATATTTGATTAATTTAAAGCAAAACAAATAAAGTCGAAATAAAAAACATTTTTATCATTTGTGACAAAAAATATTTTTGAATATATTCCTTATGAATGTTTTAACGAATAGATCTCGGCTTAATTAACTCTCTGGAATTAATTTTACTGCCGTTGCGAATGGAATTAATTTTATTGCCGTTTGAGAGAGAGGTGGAATGGTGTCAATCTTTTTGAAAACGTCTTTGTATTGCGAAATGTAACATTTCCACTACTTTTTCCAACTTGGTCCAGTTCTTCGTTATGTCTTGAGCCGACACCGGACATGGAAACATTCGATTTCTTTTCAACTGTTTGCAGTTGTGCGGAGTCATCAGTACGATTGTTTATTGCAGCATCGTCAACCAGACCTATGTCATTATTATCAGCAAAACCAATTGGCTCATCTTCAGCAACGCGATGAGAAAAATTTTCAGTGGTATTTTGGTTATCCAATTGAAGCTGTTCGTTCTGATCAGTGCGATTGTTAATTGCATCATCATCGTTCAGGCCGAGATCAATGTTGACAGCTAAACCAATTGGCTCATCTGAAACGACAGAATCGAAACCAATTTCAGTGGTATTTAGCTCTGGACTTCGACTTTGGACAGCTGGCATTTCCTCTTCGTCAACATCTTTGTCGTTGGAATTTCGATCTTCGGAATCTTCATCGTCGCTAAGTTCTATACATTCTACTATTTCGCCAAATAAATCATTCTTCACCATGTTGACATTGTAATGAATACGTTGTGGTCGCAGCTTGATAAAATTCTGACCGGCTTCAACTGTGTCTGCAAATAGATGTAATTTTCTTATATAAGTTTTGATCGATCTCGGTTTACTACTTAAATTGCACAAATTATTAAATTACTTACCAAAATATTTCAGTACACGACCTTCATAGCACGAGGCAACATTTTCACGGTAGAAATACGATGGTTTTAAATCGAAATTTGCTTTATCATCGCTGTTTGGTGAACAAAATGCAGTGGTTAACGCTCCGACAGTATCATTTTTCACCCAATCTGAACGAACGGAAATCCCCTGTTCACTTTTCAAAACCAAAACAAATGCTGGCATTTTAATGAAATTATTTTGGAATTTTTCTTCGAAAATATTTAGTGAGAAATTATTTGAAATTGAAAAATGTGTTTGTTGTTCGGTTAGCAATCTCATTCACTTTGAATTGATGTGCGTTTGACATTTGTTATGGCGGCGCTGCATGAAAAATGTGTTTTACAAAATATAACCAAACTTGACAAAATGCGTCAAAAATTACGTGGCGACTCCATTTAATTTCAAAGCTTCAATACTGTAAAAAACTCATCTAAATGGTCCTTATTCTTTGCAAATTTGTAACCTGCAGAGTTGCAAATCATACAACGTGCATTATAACGGGAATCACACAACGTGCATCATAGCGTGAATTTCACAACGATTAAATTTTCTTTTGAATCATCGATAAAAATACGGGCAATCATCGACCATCGGGAATCGGAAATAGTGAAATTAGCCAACCTAGCACAGTTGAAGTGATATACATATGAAATTATTGTGTTTTACTTAAAACTTGTGCGAAACAATGGCGTCCAGTGATCGCTTGCCGTGTGAGCTGGATTGTGCAAATCTGGCAAAAGAATGGCCAACATAGAAACGCACGTTTCTAATGTATATGATGGCCAGCAAGCGTATGAAGGACCCAGAACCAGAAAAAATCGCTGTATTTTTGTGACTGATTGGCTCGCGAGCGACGGAAATATATAACACACTATTTCCTAATGACGGCACTACTGATGGAATATTGGGAAACATCTTGGAAGAAGAAGAAGAGGGTGCCAGAGAGGGAGTCGAAAAAAATGAAAACGTAGATGGGGAAAGCGAAAATGAGCATGAAGACAACGAAAATGGAGCGGGAAACAACGGGAATCATGGGAATCAACAAGGAAATCGTGGTCGCACACTGAAAGAAGTATTGGAAGCGTTCGATGATTACTGTGTGCCGCGGAAGAATGTCGCAATGGAATCATTTAAATTCCACACGATCTGCCAACGGGAAAAACAAATGTTCGCAGATTTTGAAACCGAGCTTCGCAAAAAAATCCAATACTGTGACTTCAAGTGCGCTTGCGGTAAATCGTTTGAAGACCGGATGTTACGTGATCGCGTGCTACTCGGTGTATTCGACAAGAAGCTACAACTAGAGTTACTTGAAGGTAAGGAGCAGCCACTTCGAAAAGTGATCCAAATGTGCAAAATATTTGAAGCAGCAAGCGAAAATAAGATGTATTTGGAGCGAAAAACGGTACCGTTAACTGTAAACAGCGTTAGTGAACCAGCCGGTGCTTCGATCAATGCAGTGGGCAAGCGCTATTGCTACAACTGTGGTGCACCTTTTCACCAAGTCATATGCGTGCATGCAAAGCTAACGGGATTACGTGCCATGGCTGTGGTAGAACGGGACATTTTAAGAAATTTTGCAAACAAACGGGCAACGATGATAAAAAAACATCAGATGGCAAATCGGACATCAACGACAAGGACGACAAATCGTAAGTCAGATATAATTGTTGATGGGTTAGATAAGCAAGTTGATTGTTGTAAAATTTCTAGGATAAGCGAAAGTAGCAGAAAACAATGGACAAAGACTTATCAAATTGGAAAGGAATTTGTCAAATTTAAAATCGATACCGGATCAGATGTAAACTGTGTGCCACATAACAATCAAGCTGAAAATCAAATTAAACAATGAACAATGCGAATTCCCTGTTTTTGTTTATGGTAACAATAAAGTTAAAAATTTTGGTTCAATAAAGCTTGATTGTTATGATTTGGAAAACAGAACCAAATATCAAACAAAATTCTTGGTTGTTGGGAATCAATATGAGCCATTGCTGGGCCTAGACACTTGTGTTAAAAGGGGTATTGTTACTCGACTCGATGTTCGTTCAGTTGCAAACCACTTCCCAAGTGACTGTGAGCAACTGCTGGAAAAATACTCTGATATCTTTGAGGGATTGGGTAAGTTTCCGGGGACAACGACAATCAAGTTGAGGGAAAATTCTGTCCCTGTACTTCATTATAAAAAAAGAGTACCGATGAGCCTGATGGAGCCTCTTAAAAATGAATTAGAACGAATGGTCAGAGAGTCAATAATTTCGCCTGTAGACTACCCAACCGCTTGGGTGAACAATCTGCAAATCGTGGAGAAACCTAACGGTGAACTACGTGTGTGTCTTGATCCAAAACCACTTAACAATTGCATCCAGCTTGAGCATTTTCTGATACCCACAATGGATGACTTCGTTGGTCGATTGGCCAATAAATGCATTTTCTCTGTGCTTGATCTTCGTAAGGGTTTTTGGCAGATGGAACTCGATCGGTATAAATTTCATCGCGTCCCATTTGGTTTGAATTGCGCTCCTGAAATGTTTCAAAGGAAGATGGTTCAGACATTTTGAGATATACCGGGAGTCATAGTGTACTTCGATGATATAGCCATCGCGGCTGAAAACGAGCAAGAGCATGATCAAATCATGGAAACCGTGCTTGAGCGAGCAAGGGTTAACGGTGTCAGATTCAACTCGGAAAAAATTCAGTACCGTACTAGACAGGCCAAATTTATGGGACATATTCTGTCCGAGGAAACCCTTAAGCCAGAGAGTAAACACTTGGAGGCTATAATCAGATTCAAAAAGCCTGAAAATAAGCAGGATGTTATGCGTCTGCTTGGATTAACAAAATACATTGTGAAATTTATGCCAAATCTTTCGGCAATAACACCAAAATTGCGGAATTTGACAACTAATGATACGCCATTCATGTGGGCTAAAGAGCATGATGAAAAATTAAAAACATTGCTAAAAATCGTAATGGCTGACCCTGTTCTGGCTATATTCGATGCGAAAAAAGATATCACTGTACAGACAGATGCTTCAAAGGATGGTCTGGGGTGTGCAATAATTCAAAATGGTCATCCGATTGCGTATGCATCGAGAACACTTACGAAAAGTGAACAAAAATGGGCACAAATCGAAAAAGAGTTGCTGGCGATTGTGTTTGCATGTCAGAGATTTCATTTTTACCTTTATGGAAGGGACTTCCTCGTAGAAACCACAAACCTCTCGAGGCACTCATTAAAAGGAACATTGATGAGGTGACTCCGCGATTGCAAAGAATGTTTATGTTTCTACTGAAATACCCAAACATGCGCGTCCATTACAAACCGGGTAAAGATATGTTAATTGCTGACTGCTTGTCGAGAGCACAGCTTCCAGAGAGCCCAGAGTCACTTGATCTCTCTGGTGTTATTCATTCCGTTACTAGGGCAGCTTGCTTATCGGAAGAAAATTTTAATTTATATCAGACAATGCTAGCATGTGATGAAAATCTAAAGCAAATCTGTCAATTTGTGCAGTTATCATGGCCATTATATCACTCATTGAGTGGGTTGCCACGGGAATTCTTTAAATTCAAAGATGAGCTTCACTTCGAAAATGGTCTGCTCTTCAAAAACCACAGACTAGTGATTCCGGAAAACAGATGTGAATATCATCATATACATTAACATTGATGACAATTCGAATCGAGGCGATTTTTCGTCGGTGGCTCTCCATGCGACTCATGTCAGAACTACCGGCGAACTGACAGCACCGCTTTAATCAAACACATGTTGGTTGATCATCACTCAGAAGCTCCTTACATCATATTCATGATTTGAATCGTAAGTTTTATTATATGGAATTGTAACGTCTATCATGGCATGTGCGGCATGTGCAACTTGTTTCTATAGCGAATAAATAACATGAAAAATATGAACGTTGTCGGCGAGAGAATGTCGTTGCTTTGAGTTAAAACGAGCCAATAAAATGGATGGTTTATAAAATGCATTATATAAACGCAGCTCCTGCAAAAATAAACTGAACACATTAATTGGATTTCAAACTTCATTTTATTGGCTCGATATCCTCGGAAAAACAAAGTTCACTCGGGTAAAAATTGAAAAAAACGCTTATGTGCACTCTTTTCAATCTCACCCTCTGTTATTTTGTGAACGCTTCGCTTTGAATGTTGCCAATTTTGCTGTCTTTATTTTTAAGTGTTTGAACACGAGTCCGTGCATCCCGTGCATCCCGTGCATTGTTTGTTTTATCGGTTTTATCTCCTTCTTTTCCACTCCGTATGCCGATTCTCACTGATTACTTTGCAATAGCAGTTTGAAAAAAAATAAACATAAATCGTTTTAAGTTTCTCGATTTTTCATTTATTTCCTCATGATGCTCATGATCATGACCAATGCAAAGAATGATGTCATATTATTGTCCTTTGAAATTTACTAAACGAGTATATTTCTGCCGAATGAGCTCATCTTGTCTCTCTAATGTGATCTGTTTCGATATCTGAGAAGTCCTCATTGCAATATACTGACCAACTACACATTTTACAAATTGATATTTGTGGTTGTAATCACACTTAAATTCAGATTTGGGATAAATCAAATCGAAATTCATAGTACGAAATATGAGGCAGTACAAGACTTTGAAATCATAATTAGACTTTGTTTGATGACCTTTATAAACCTTAAACAATTTCTCCGCGTTTTTGCAAATTTCAACCGTGCTTGAGCATGGTTTCCAGCTTGAAAATTTCGAATCGATAGACGAATCTTTCTCATTTTCAAAGAAAACCAAACGACAACTGTTGCAATGGAATGTTTTGCATTCAACGATTTTCTGCTCAATTTTTGAAGCTGAATAGATGGTCATAAAATGTGAGGTTCCATCTAACAAATGATTCCCAGACAAGATTTTCACTCCACCCTGCGGCTCGATTCCCTCCTCTTCCCCAAGTTCTTCGAAAATTGCGTCTTTTTGGCTTTCATATGTCAACTCATCGATTTGGATTCTTGCTCTTCTAGATGACACAAAGTAAATATTCGAGTAGAAACTATTTTCCGGCAAGTGCATATCGAACATACGACAATTGCTAAATGCAGACAAATCCATTCGCATGTTGCACTGAACTCTACGATACCCGCATTTGAATTCCTGTACGTTTGGGTTATTGTTGTATCCGCTAGATTGCCGTATTCGCCCAAAAAACGTTTCTAGGACATCTTGCAAAAGATTATAAGTTGGGATGCTAGTAATCAAATGCTTTTCCTCAACGTATTCCTCGTACATTCGCATTAATGATTCTCCAGCAACGATAAATCCCCTGAATGAGGTCTTTTGCGAGGAATTTAAAATGGGAACTTGCTCAGCTCGGCTCTTCTCCTGTTTCGACTTTGGTCCTTTGCTTTTCACGGTGCGATAGAATGTCACTTCGACTCTAAGTGCTTTGAAAACCTCAATCGTTTCTTTGATAAAATCGAAAACCACACGTTTATTCTCCGTGCACAGCTTCCTCTTGAAAATATTGCGGTCGTTCGAAAATCTGCTATTGAAAATGTCGAACAAAGTATTCATTCTTCGAATAAAGTCCACAGTTGGTTTCGCACCCTGGAACTCTGGTACGTTCTGTTCCATCAAAAATTCGACAGAGCGTGCAACTGATTCGCTGAATGTTTCCGCTGCCAATCGTACATTCATTTCATGATTTTTCCATTCAACATGTTTTTTAGTCAATTTATGACAACGAAAATCGTTTTTGCATGAAAACTCATACAAATCTTTAATGTAGCGCCATTCAATTTTGTTACCGTTTGGTGCGAAAAACACATTACATGAAGCCAGTCGATTGCGGACCAATTTCTCCATATGACATGGATCTGGAATGATATATATTTTTTGGTCATTGATGGGATTTATGATGTACGGCTTCAATTTGCGATTACTACCTGTGCAATTCACGCTCAAATTTGCACCGAGCAGTTCAAACGCAGGCGCATTGGCAGAATGACCATCGGACGTGATATTGGTAATCATTATTCCAGAATTTGTTACCGCTGCAATGACCTGATCTAGCATCGTTCGCCGCTCTGTTGCCACTAATTCGTTTATAAAGTAATAACATACAGGGAATTCAAAATTTACTTCAATTCCATTCAACATAAAAACAATAGCTTGTTTCGCAATGGTTTTGTCGGCCTTTTCACCATAATTGACAAAGCCAACATAATTCATTTCGCTGAGAGAAAAAGAAATTTGTTGTCGTATGTGCATTTCGTCGTATACGAGGCTGCACATCAGCTTGTGCTTCTCCTCCATTTCAAATTCTTGAGCAATTTTGCTCGAACGTTGCATGTGATCGTCCACAATTCCCGGATCACCTCGTATATCAGAGTTTGCAAACCATTTTTTGATCGTCACAAGGGCTGGCAAGTGATTGTGAAATGTTTTTCTCACAAATTCATACGCGCGTGGACTATAGCAGATGAGTCCTAAACAGAATTGACGAACATTCGGCGGATATTTGGTTCTAGAAGCTATGCCGTGGTGAAGAACGCGGTAAAGTTCGTCATTTTTGTACAGCTCCAAGGTCTTTAACAGCTCTTCATCAATCAACCAATTCTTCTTCAGACTAGATAGAGAAGAGTCAAGCTTGCGTTTAGTAGTTTCCAAATAATGAATTTTCTTATTGGCCTTGTTCAAACTATTTCGTTGATTTTGAATTGTATCTTTCAACCGTGCAATCAGTTCGTCCTTTTCTACACAGTCCTTACATTGAAGAACTCTGTGAACTCTGTTGCGATGGTTGCGATGGTTCATGTTATCAGAACTATCTATAATATCTATAGCAATGGTATCTGGCGATAGAGGTGAGTCCGTTTGAATTGAGCACTTCTTCATAGCTATTGCAATTGTCGATACCGGTGGATCCGGAACATCGATTGGCTGTATTTCATTCATTCCATCCGTCGAAATCCTAAAATCAATAACAAATAGAATAGAGTATATTCATAATAATTCAGTTACATCACTTCAGTCACTTCAGTCACAGGAGTCACAGCAGCGAAATAATTTTTCAAAAATAAATTCACCTGTCCGTTTGGATGGAGCAATTACTCTTAGCCCTCTTAGCCGTTGCAATAGTCGATACTGATGGAAATTGATCACCCATTTGCTGTACACCAATAATCGTGGGTACAGCATCAGATCTTAGCCGTTTGTTATGTAAGAAACACTGGCCTTCAAAGTGCTCAAAGCATAGCGTTCCATTAATAATCATCGTTCGTTCGATGCCAACAAACAAATGCCATATTTCCGCTATTTTTGGATCTTTCGGAAATCTAATACAATATAATATGAATGAATGATAAAAAATGATAATGGATGACATGGTTACTTCGATATGAATTAGGCTGGTGAGTATGGTCAGTATGGTGCACAAAAGGAAAACGGATGTGAAATCACTTTGATAAATATCAGTTTTGGAAAACCAAATCAATAGATGACTATTCAAGAACATGAAATTTAAACAAACTTGATATAGAATTTTTTTTGCATCGTTTACGATCGATTTAAAAATAAAATCCTTTATATTTGGTTTGAAACGAACAAACTGTACAGAGAAAGTGATTTCAATTGAGAAAGAAATTATTCACCTGTACATTCTTATGTTTGCATTACTTGTGCCTTTGAAAAATCTACACGATTTCAGAATACAAAATCTCTTTCTATTTGAATTATTCATGCCAAAATTGTAATTGTATTTGTTTCCAAAATAAAAGTGAAACCAATTCAAAATCGATAACATGAACTGAAAATGGAATTCAACCGATGATTTCAAAACATTCAACGCATTCAACAGATTACAATCATTACAATGCATACTGTGATTAAAATGATTGAAATTGGAAAAATTAAACAATAGAAACGAAATTCATGATTTTCTTGCGCTTTCTATCAAACATAAACCATATTAAGCACATAAAGCACATAAACGCCATTAACCGCATAACGGGCATAACGGACCTAACGGACCTAACGGACGATGGGATAGACGGGATAGATGCGCATGAAGACAATTTTATGTTTCCTTTTGTTTCGTTCGTCTCATTCGCCTCATTCCTCTCATTCGTCTCATTAATTGCCAATCCATTTGTCGTTGAAATATTTGTATGTATCGCGCATCTCACTTACACCACTTACACCCTTTACACGCCTTACACCACTTACACACAACAAACAGAGAGAACACAACTATTGCAATCATTGCAATAGTTGTTGCCGCGGTTGTCGTGGTTTACGCCGTTTACGCGGTTTACGCCGATGTTCAAATCTGTTCTCTTTATCCTCTTTTCTTTCTTTTCCCTTTTTCCCTTTATTCCAAATATTCGCCGAACTTGCCAAAGGTACCAAACCTCATTCCAATTCTTTTTTTCAATCTAGCGACACGCACTGTCTTGAACGGCTTCAACGGCTTGAACTCAAACAGAAACTTGTGAAATAAATAAAAATAAACTATATCAATCAAAATATAATACATATAACAATAGATATTATAACTATTTAATATTTTTTGACCATCAAAACCATCGAAATCCTCAAAATGAACGGTGAAAATCGTGAAAATGGACAAAGTGCACGTGGGGCCCCAACACGCCGAGTTGGTCGAGGTGGCAGAGGTAGGAGAGGTAGCCGAGGCGGCCGTTTTGGTGGAGCAGGACGTGATGGCGGTCGTGGTCGTGGCAGATATGATGACGACCCAACCTATCGTGCTCCCAAAATCGTTAAAAAACCAGCTGGAATACAATTAGTATGGGTCCGGCAAATTGGGTGAGTACAACCGGTACATACGGATAAATACTACAGCATCAGCTATTGAAATATTCACAAATAACTATTGAACGTTTAAAAATAACTATTGCAATAGTTGCTGTCGAAAATATCATTTCGAAAAATTTAAACAATTTCACAGTCACTCGCGTTCCACGCGGTCCACGCGGTGTAGTCTTATACATAAAACATCTTTTTTTAAATTCACAGTTACACGCTCAACCCGCAACCAGCTTGAACAGCATGGCATCGAACGAGAGGCTGTCATTGCACTTTCACGTAATTTCAGGATTGAAACCGTTAGTCAC
Source organism: Obolodiplosis robiniae (assembly GCA_028476595.1). Taxonomy (NCBI): domain Eukaryota; kingdom Metazoa; phylum Arthropoda; class Insecta; order Diptera; family Cecidomyiidae; genus Obolodiplosis; species Obolodiplosis robiniae. The sequence goes on along the minus strand of CM052015.1, from coordinate 32,006,534 downwards.
CTGTCACACCAACCCGTCAATAGATTGGTAGCTCGTGGACGCCGTGCATCAATTGCCTCATCGAATCTATTCGCATTCGGAACTGATCTTCGCGAAGCCGGTTTCGATTTTTTTGGACGCGTTCCACGGAACATGAACGTGATGGTTTATCGACAGACGAATGATGCGATTGTTACAACCACATAAACAGTTGCCCCTATCGTTGTTAGAAATTTGGATCATTTGGATCTCATGAATTCCAACGCAAGTACCAGCGCAGGCCAAGAATCCATTGATTCAAATATTGCAACGGTTGCAACAGTCAATTCTGATGTTGGTGCAAGTAGTGCAAGTACTAGTGCTGCTTCAGCAGCCATGAACGACGGAGAATTCCATCGATTGATGCGTGATCAGGTAAGTTGATGCGTGACTTCACAAATAAAATTGAATAAATGTCATAATATTAAAATATATTTCTAGGCTGGTGCAATTGGTGGCGCAGACCAAGGATCTATTGATTCAAATATTGCAACTGTTGCAACAGTCAATTCTGCAAATGTAGCTCATGTGTTTGCAATTGGATTTGATGATGGTATCAATCAGCTGATGAATGGAATGGGTCACCTTATTGTTTCAGCTGCTCCAACGGCTCCAACCGAATCAAACAATGCAATCAATGCAATGGTCGATGTTGGCACAACAACGCGCAATACCGCTGATATCGATGACAAGCATAATCAGGTATATTTGATACATTCATCTTCCTGTGTTCTTCTATCTAATCTTTCTTCGATTTTTACAATTGAAATAAACACAAATCATTTTTAGGTCGGGGCGGTTGGTGGTGTCATTGCTGTCATTGGCTATGATCCAAATTTGGCAAATTTGGGTGCAAGTCGTGCGAGTGCTACTCGTGCTACTACTGCGAATGAAAAAATGTCCGAAGCTGATTGGTGGCAGCTCATTGAAATAGAACCAGCAAAACACCGCACGGGTGAAGATGAAAATCATGAAAATCATCCTAAACTTTTACTTGTTGCCAATACTAGCGATACAAGCAATACAAGCGATACAAGCGGTCCAATCGATTTCGATTTATCGCTTCTCAATGACATTTCGGTCGTTGGTGAAGACGAAAATAGCGATGGTACATTGTGTACATTGCTCAGTGTGAACGATATTCAATGGCTTTACGGCAATCAGCCTGGTTTTTCCGATTTTTGCAATCCGTCGGACAATGTTTCTAACGATAAGCCCGATAAGCCCAATGACAACCAAGTGTTCCGTGATGACCGCGGCGATGACTCTGACGCTGATGATAGCAATGAAGATGATGCATACGATTATAAGGAGCACGATAAATATAGTGGTCGATCCACCAACGACAATAACGAAGCCATTGAATCCATTGAATCAAATGAAAGTGAGGTCAATGCCATTTGCAGCATCATTCGATCCTTAACAATTGTTGCAAGGGTCGATCCGCCAGCATCGTTTCGATCGCGCACAGAAATTCTAAATAATTTTCATCCATTTCAGCGACTACCGAATTTACCATTCACTATGTCCGGTCGCGCACGTCGAGTGATGTCCGTAGACTCGCACTTCTCGCGCTACAGCGAAGAAAATCCAGCTTCGGCCGAACCATCCGAACCATCACCGCCAATGCCACCAATGCCAGTTCGCCCAGTTCGCCCAGTTCACCGCCATCGTCCATCCTTTGTTCCGGATTTGCCAACCATTGATGAATCGTTCGACAGCTCAATCCTTCACAAGTAGTTTTTTTTCTTGCCAAAGACGTGTATAAATAAAAAAACAAATCAAACCCTAATTTAAAATGTTCTGCACGTCTTTCCATTCCCCAAAACAAGCACGAATTTGACTTTTTCTTCCAATTTGGGGATATTGCATTTGATGTAACAAATTTTCGATGCAATGAAAGAATAAAATTCAAGAAAAACCAATTTTTATTTAAAACTACATGCATTTTTTATGGGCTCACATACAATTGTGAAATAAGATACAATAATGCCAATAATGATATACTTAAACGAATTAAACCACTGCAACGATGGTTGACTGGGTTGACTGTGATGTCGGCTCAATTTGTTGAAAAAAGTCGCCTCCCTCAAAAATAAATCGAAACTTTTGCAAGAATCATCGCAGTTCGACTGCTGCATCGGTGACATTGTGTCCATCGCATTTGCCGCATTTGCGCTGAGTAGCAAATTGTTTGGAATCATATTGGAATCCAATGCCGGCGATGAATCGAACAGAGAAAATTCCTTTTTTACTACTGTCCGAGCGCCATCAAATTGATGCGTCGCTGCGGCCGCTGCCACATTGTTTAGCAGAACGTTATTAAGATTTGAATTACTATGCAAACGATGCAAACCATGATCCGTTGAATTGGCCATTGTTATCGTATTTATACTTGGCAACGTCTGTTGTTGTTGTTGTTGTTGCATCAAATTTTGCATTTTATTCATATTATGGATATTATGCTGTTTATTTGTGTCCATTGGATGACTAGATACTTTCGGTGCTGAGATTTGTGTCAAATGCAGACTTACTGGTGGCGGAGTAGGAGGCGGCTGGATTCGCTGGATTTGAGTGCTAAGATTGATTTTCTTAACGATTACGTTCAGACTTGGCGAATTTGTTGAAATTGGCACAAGGAAATTCTGCATTGTAGCGGCTCCTTGTCCAACCATGCCCTGACATAGGCCACGCGATGGCGCCACTGATTTTTAAAGTGTGTTTTGACGCTGTCAGTCGTTATTGATATTCAGATCTGCCGGAAAAGCTACAAAGTAAAATCATGCAGTGGATTCATGAACCACACTTGGGCATCGAAAAGACATTGGCCAGAGCGCGACTGCACTATTTTTGGCCGGGAATGAGTAGTCAGTTAAAACAGATTGTAACTTCGTGTGAAGTTTGCGAACAGTTTAGACGAAACAATCAAAAGGAACCATTGATTCAAGAGTACTCACCGAGGTATCCATTCCAGTTCCTATCTATGGACTTGTTTGAGTATGCTGGGCGTGATTATATTGCAATGATTGATGCATACTCGAACTATCTTATTGTTGAGCAGCTGAGGAATAAATCAACTGGTCATATATTGGGAGAACAAATTGAAAACCGCGCATTCGTTACTAACTTCATATCTATCATAGATGTCATTATTTTGACTTTTACAGCTATTGTATCTTAAAGAGGATAAAAAAATACATTGAAAACGATCTGTCAAACTTATCATTCAGTTGAATACACAAGTTTATTATTGCGTTGAAAATGTCGAGCTACGTGCCTACAAAACAGCATTTGCGGGAAGTTTTACTTTATTGGTTTAATCTGAAGAAAAATGCTTCCGAGTGTCATCGTTTGTTATGCGAAGCATATCCAGAATATGCTCCGTCGATTAGAAGGTGCCAGGGATGGTTTGCGCGGTTCAAAAGTGGTGATTTTGATGTGGAAGACAAAGAGCGTCCAGGCCAAGTGAAAAAGTTTGAAGACGAGGAGTTGGAAGCATTACTCGATGAAGACTCGTGTCAAACGCAAGAAAAACTTGCAAAATCATTGGGAGTGACACAACAATCCATCTCCTATCGTTTAAAAGCCATGGGAATGGTTCAAAAGCAAGGAAATTGGGTGCCATACGAATTGAAGCCGAGAGACATCGAACGCCGTTTTTTCACTTGTAACAGCTGCTTCAAAGGCAAAAACGGAAGGGTTTTTTGCATCGTATTGTGACTGGTGATGAAAAGTGGATTCATTACGATAATCCGAAGCGAAAAAAATCGTATGGTTACCCCGGCCACGCATCAACATCGACGCCAAAGCCGAACATTCATGGCTCGAAGCTAATGCTGTGTATTTGGTGGGATCAGCTCGGCGTGATCTATTATGAGTTGTTGAAACCAAACGAAACCATCACAGGAGCATTGTACCGAACTCAATTGATGCGTTTGAGCCGAGCACTGAAGGAAAAACGGTCGGAAACGGTCGGAAACGGTCGCAAGACACGATAAAGTTATTTTGCAACATGACAACGCTCGGCCACATGTTGCTCAGGTCGTTAAAACCTACTTGGAAACGCTTCGATGGGAAGTCCTACCCCACCCGCCGTATAGCCCAGACATTGCCCCTTCCGATTACCACCTCTTCCGATCAATGACACATGGCCTGGCTGAACAGCATTTCCATTCTTACGAGGAATGCAAAAAATGGGTCGATTCATGGATAGCCGAAAAAAGCACAGATTCCTTTCGACGCGGAATCCGTAATTTGCCAGAAAGATGGGAAAAAGTTGTGGCTAGCGATGGACATTACTTTGAATAATCAATTTGTAACCATTTTTCCATAATAAAGATCGAAATTTTGAAAAAATGCGCGGTTTTCAATTTGTTCTCCCAATAGTAGAAAACATTGCAAACATTTTCAATCGTTTGGGCTACCCATCAGTAATCAAATGCGATAATAGCCCGTTTGGATCAATGGCATTCGCGGAGTTCGCAAGTGAGTCCAATATATCAATCGTTCATTCAAGCCCCCGTTATGCACAAAGTAACGGGCTGGCTGAAAAGGGCGTAGCAATTGCAAAAAACATCTTAAAACGCTCCATAGAGGCAAAAAGAGCAGACCTATTCGGATATTTCCTACTAGAATATAACACAACCCCAATCGCAAGCATGAAATTGGCTCCGTCCCAACTATTCTTTGGACGATTGCTCAAATCAAAATTGCCAATTGCACAATCATTGCTGCACAGAGCAGAGTTCAAAGAATCAGAAATTCAAGAAAAAATCGAAAGCAAAAAAGAAAGGCAGAAATATTATTATGACCGTGGAGCAAGGAAGTTGCCACAGCTTGGGCGAGCGCGTAATTTTTAAAAAAACGGGAAAGGAGTGGCACTTTTGGTGTAATCACGGGTATCGTTAATGATAGATCATATATTGTAAGGGATAATCTAGATAATCATTATAGACGTAATAGGCGCTTTATTGCTAAGACTGTGAACAGTGGAATCTCGCAGGGTGAAATTATGTTTGAAGAAAACGTTCGCTCAGCCTTGCCGGATGAAACTGAGCAGCTCAAGGAAATTCAAATCATTCCGCCAGTTGTGCATAAAGAAATTAACGTCATGCCAAACATGCCGGTGGTCGTTGAGCTAGACGAGGTAACAGTTGGTCAACCAGCAGTAGAAATGGGTGATGAACCCTGTAGAGCGGAACGTTGGACCTGTTACCGAAACGGGTAATTCGAACACTCTTGTCAATAATCAGTATAAAACTCGTAGCGGACGAACGGTGAAAGCACCTGATCGTTATGGCTGGAAGTAATTAGAGAATAGTCAAATTTTCCTTTCAAAAGCCATGCGCATGGAACAACTTTTGATGGTCATCAGCTTTAAAAAAACCCTTTTCGATCAACATGCAAGTACTTTTGATGATGTCGTTCCAAATTGGTACACTGTCCAATGCGATCCAAGCAAATTCTTTGAGAATTTCTGTGTGTTTCAACCACTCACTCAAGTATTTCAAACAGTGTTGAAATGAAATTTTTTTTGAAAATATTTAAAAACATTTTGGTATGTAATTTTTCTCACCGTACATCGCGAGAACAATGCTATCGAATACGTCCGAGTCATCAAAACTAGTATCCATTTCAGAAATCGTTGGTAGAGCTGTTTCGGCTTCGATCGACATATACTGCTCATCAATGCAATTTTGAAGTTTTTGTTGCAAGTGGCCGACAATTTTCACAGCTTCGGTGCCCGAAATTTCATTGCCCTCGATGTTGACAATTGCATCTTCAAAAATTTCACAGAGATCGTGTGTAATAATCAAATAGAATTTGTTCAATGGATCGGCGAAAAAATCGTCAATAGTTTTGGCAACTTTGAGATTGGTTTTGTCATAATATTTATTCAACGAATCGTATATTTTCAACACTGAACGGATGCTCCGTTTTTTTGCGAGAAATCTGGTTGTTGGGCAGCCCTTAACTTTACCATAATCGATCGATATTTCATCACAAATCTGTTTCAACTCATTGGTTTGTTTCGTTGATAGGTAGAATTGTTTGTACATTAACACTAACACATGTTGAATGTCGAACGGTAGAAGACGGTTGCAAGCATATTTGATCGCATTATGCAAAACATGAGCAAGGCATCCGATTCCAATCAACTTTCCGTCGAATTTTTTTTGGAATCGAGCGAAGACGTTCAAGTTTCCATTCGATCGATCCATATTTCCGAAATTTGTAGCACAGTTGTCACCAGCGAACGCAATTAACTTTGTTACTATTTCCCATTTTTCACATGCGGCCATCACCCATCAAAACATTAAAAATGTCTTCACCAGTTTCACTGGCCATGCTTCCAAACTCGATCAGTCGCACTTTCACGCCTTCCAATGGCAAAAAGTATCGTACTATGACTGGATACATCGTGACATCTTTATGACTGCTTGTGTATGGTAACAAAGTACGCCTTTTCAAGTTCATCTTTAATTTGTGATAGAACCATTGGTTCTAATACACCATCGACAATAACACTTGTTTTGGTCATTGAGCACGAAAAGTTGCTTTCATTATAAATTGAACGAATAATTTCTGATGTGCATTTCATTGAGGCGAAAGAATGGCTGTGTCAAATCATGTGATACACTTGCATGGCCTCCTTTGCAGGTACAATCAAATTTTCTTCCATTTTTTCAACTAAAAAAAACATAAATTGAATCACACAAAGTTATATGTAAAAAATAATTTTCATAATACCGCATTCAGCTACTAATTTTGTTGACAGACGAGCCTTTTGGATTGCTGTGTGTTTAACGCCACCCATATGTCTTACAACTTCACATTTTCCACCAGAGGCAACCGAAAATGTGGCATTACACCATTTGCACTTTGCTTTTATTATTCCTTTATCTGTTGTTACTGATGTGAGCCAGCCTTTGAAATCTTTTTCATTTTCCCATGCCAAATTATATTTCGTGCCGACCTTCTCAGTTTTCTGATCGTCTTTCTCATTTTTCTTGGCGGCTTTCTTACTTTTTTTTACGACCTTTCCAATTTTCTTGACACCTTTTGAGCTTGTAGTGCCCTTTGCCATTTTTGTGCTAATCGAATTATGCAATATTTAAAATTCAACATCAATGCAAACAAAAATTAAAATCGACGAGAAATAATTTTAACAATACCTTTTTTATGAAACACAAACCGATTTACTACTTCATTGAAATCCAAATCTCAAAAATAGAAACAAGTTATGATGGACACAGATCGTTGAGTGGTTTACACAGAACTAATTTTATTTTCGTCGCTATGCACGCGATGTCATGCGACAAACAATAGACACAGAATGTAATGATTTCTGTTTCACTTTGTTCTTAGTTTACACTTCATAACGGCGCGTACGATGCGTGCATCGTTGCCACTTTGCGCGTTTTCAAGCATACTATGATCGATGCAAAACTGCGACAGTAAAATTTGATGTAAACAGAATATGAAATGAAAATAAACCAATTTGGTTTCGTTGTTCTTGATTTACACTTAATAACGACGTATACAATACGTTTATCATTGCCACTTCGTGCGTTTTTCTCGCTTACTTTGGTCGATACAAAATAGCAAAAGTCAAGTTTGATGTACCAACAATGTATAAAATGAAAACAAACTATTTTAGTTTTATTTTTGAATGATTTCTTACTAAGAGTCAAAACGATTCAGATCTTTTTTGTGCCTTTTGTCCTTTTCTACGTGTTTATTTATTATAAATGTTTCAATGCATGGAATATAATATATAAATGAACATTTTGACCACACAGAGTTGAATCATTTATTACATCTTATCGCATCGCATTCAGGAATACAAGGCAGAAAAGTCATAACAATGAATGAAAAAAAAACAATTCTTAAAGTTTGATTTAATATTTTTTCGAATATTATTCAACATATTGTTCGAAAACACGAGAATATTCTAACAAAAATGTAAAGATAAAAAATGCAGGAAAATCGCGAAAAAAACGGGCAAAATGCAGGATGCAGGAATAGAGTCAAAAATGCAGGAATTCCTGCAAATTCCTGCATGGATGAGAGGTCTAGCAATATCACATGCGATACTGTTCAGCATCATTCGTACCAAGGTCACACCAAAGATTCCATTGACATTTCCTTGTATATTGATGATACGTATATTTTAGTTTCATCAAACATTCATTCTGAACCGAACCACCAAGGTGTACATATTTATTTAATTGCTAATACATCACATCTGGCGACAACTAGGCAGCAACATGGTATCTATCACTGGAAGACGATTTTGAGTAAGACATTGGATCGTATCGAAGCACTATCGTATCGCAAGCATTATCGTATCGAATTGAAGCAAATCATCGTATCGTAGCATCATGGCAAATGAAAGTAATTTATTGCAATCCACATTTGTTCACGCATCACAAATGCCGTTGTTTGAAACAACGAATAATTGGATTCAATGGCAAGAAAGATTCGAAATGCATACGCTACAGTTGAAAATCTCGGATGATGAGCAGAAAATTTCGTCACTACTCAGATCGTAGCCTATAGCGTGGTCCATAGCATTTGCCGTCCAATTCAACCGTGCAAAAAGTCATTCAAAGATTTATGTGACATTTTGAAACAACAATATACGCCACCGAAAATCATTTTCCAATAGCGGAAAAATTTTTATACAGCGACAATGTCACCGAATGAAAATGTGTCTAGCTGGTTTGCACGTGTCAAGAAGTTAGCAATTGATTGTGAGTTTGAGTCTGGCAATTTGGACAGCATCGTGAGAGATAAATTCGTCATAGAACTTCCACCGAAAATTTTCGAAAAACTATGCGAGGAAACATCGTCGTTGACATCAACCGATGCATTTAAAAATGCGTTATTGCGAGAAACCAAAATTAATCAATCGACGAACAATGAGGTCATGTACGTGAAGCAGCATAACAACAACAACTACAACAGTAAAAAGCAGCCACGTGGCAACAACAACAATTGTGATACGAGATCTCGAAACAAACCACGTGGTCAGGAGGGCAAGACGAAATGCAGCCGATGTGGATGGAAAAACCATACGGATTCCAACTGTAGATTCAAAGATGCCAAATGCCATTTATGTGGAGCCACTGGACATTTGAAAAATATGTGCCAACAAAAGAAGTCAATCGTATCGTGTTACATTTCTTCATCAAATGATTGTGAAAATGATTTTTCTGATGAATTTTTGAACTGTATTTACAGCATTGTAGAACGAGTAGCTGATATCGATTCGAAAATATGCAACATTAGCAGTCATTTGCATCGCAGATGCAACATAATAGTCGGGATTAACGGTTGTGAACGAGAGGTTGAATGTGATACTGGTGCACCATGTTGTTTAATGGGAGTTGGAATTTTCGACCGTCAATTCAACTGGAGTATATTGAGCACATGTCACATCCCGTATGAGGGTTACACCGGAACTGGTTTGAATATTCTTGGTGAGTTTACAACAAATGTAAATTATAAAGGACAGACTAAACCGTGTCGAATAGTTGTTACCAAATACAACCGTCCAACTTTGTTGGGAAGAGAATTTTCGCGTGCTTCTGCTTTCGAATTAATTGACAAATTTGGCAATGTTGTTAATGCGATTGACCAATTACCGAAATCGAATTCATTCAATGAGATCATTGAACAAATAAAAAGTCAATACTTTGAAATTTTTAAAGATGAATTAGGAAAATTTAATTTACCGAAGTTGAAATTACAACTCATTGATGATGCTAAACAAATTTTTTGCAAGGCACGTACCGTTCCATATGCGTCTAGAGAAGCGGTAGAGAAGGCAATTAAGGCTCAAGTCAATTTGGGTACATTTATTCCGATAACTGATAGTGAATTTGCTGCTCCAATTGTTCCAGTATTAAAACCGGATGGCACTTTCAGAGTATGTGGTAATTTCAAATCGACAATAAATAAATATTTAGTTGATTTCACCTACCCCTTGCCCAACATTGAAAATTTTTTTGCTTCTATGTAAGGTGGTCAGTTGTTTACGAAACTGGACATGTCCAATGCATACAATCAGTTGGAATTGGATGAAGATTCATCAAAATTGTGTACGTTGAACACACACAAAGGATTGTTCCGTATGACACGCTTACCATTTGGCATTGAAACTGCAGCAGCAATTTTCCAAAAGACAATGGATAACATTTTGGGTGAATTCACCAATGTTTTCTGTTATCAGGATGATATTGTCATCACTGGCGTGAATATTGCTGAATACTTGAAGGTGATTAGGCAAGTTTTGCAAAAACTTCAAGATCTCGGAATGCGTTTAAATGCAAATAAGTGCAAATTTTTTGCAACAAAAATATCCTATTTAGGATTTGATATCGACAGAAATGGTTTAAGCAAAAATCGAGATAGAATTAAAAGTGTGATGGATTCACCGACACCAACAAATGTGTCAGAGGTACGAGCATTTAGTGGTATGGTAAATTATCATCCAAAGTTCATAGCAAATTTCGCTAAAATAATGACGCCACTATATCGTTTACTTAAGAAAGATGTTAAATTTGAGTGGAATAACGATTGTCAAAGAGCATTTGATTCGTTGAAGACAGAAATCTGTTCGGAGAAAAAACTCGCTCACTTTGATCCATCTCAAACCATCATTCTAGCTACAGATGCATGTAATGCAGCTGTAGCCGGTGTATTATTGCACCGTGAAAAATACAAATCTGAGAGACCAGTAGCATTTGTATCACGTGCATTAAATAGTGCCGAAACAAAGTATAGTACGTTTGAGAAAGAGGCACTTGCAATCGTTTTTTGTGTGGTAAAATTGCGTCAATATTTATGGGGAAATAAATTTATTTTGCAAACTGACCATAAGCCATTAATCACGATTTTTTGCGAAAATAAGGGCATTCCTGTCATGGCCGCCGCACGAATACAACGATGGGCCTTCATTCTCAGTGGATTCAACTACACAATTGAGTATGTTAAAGGTTCACTTAACACTGCTGATAATTTATCACGCATGGTTCAGTGTGAAACAGCTGTTGAGGCTCCAGCTGCAACTTACATAAATTATGTATTATAGGTTTCGTGAATGTTTCACTTATCGATTTCAAACATATTGCTACGTGTACTCGAAGAGATCCAATTTTGTCTAAATTAATGGAGAGTATTCATCAAGGCACTGTGGAACATCTCAACGGTGGTGAATTTTCGCCATTTCGATCGAAAGCATCGGAATTGAGTGTTGAAAGTGGATGCATTTTATGGGGCTATCGAACTGTAATTCCAAAAAAAATACAGAAAGATGTGTTACAAGCTCTACACACTTCATATATGGGCATTGTGAAAACAAAAGTACTTGCACGTTCGTATGTGTATTGGCCCAATATCGATAAAGATATTGAGACTTTGATAAAGTCTTGTGAACTATGTCAACGTTCACAGCCTAGCTCAGAGAAAAGTTCATTAATTCCATGGACACCGACGGATTCGTCGTTTGGCTTGGTTGAAACCATCGTGAGTGACAATGGAACTCAGTTCACATCTCATGAATTTCAACAATTCGTTGCCAATAACGGAATACAGCACATTTTGACTGCACCGGGACACCCAGCAACGAATGGTCAAGCTGAAAATTCAGTGAAAACAGTCAAAAAGTCGCTACTCATTTTGCTTGAAAAACATCCTGTTCGAGATCTCGGAAAAATATTGAGCAAATTTGTGTTCGATTATCGCATAACAAAACACTGTACTACTAACGAAACGCCAGCAAAACTTTAGTTCACATAAACGCGCGCTGCTGTATACTGCTTCAAAATAAAACACATAGCAGTCCGCGCGTTGCCTAACTGAGTGCATGCGTTGAAATAGCAAATGCCGAGAGTTGCTATTGTCAGCTGTGTCTGAGCAGAGCAGCGAAATGTATTCTCTGCTGATACATCACAATGAGTGACCATAAATTTATTTTGATATATAGCAAATTCGAGTTTTTCCAAGTTTTTCGTAATTCAACTGACATTTGTTCGTCGTCCTTCATTTAAGAATGTTATAAAATCCAATAAAAATAAAATTCTTTCTGAGTAACTCATAGTGCCCACCTGTGGCACAGTCGCTTTGTGGTGTAATGCTAGCCTATGTATATAGAGCGTGCATTGCACATAAGTAACCATTATGTTTTAATAATATTATAAGAAAGACAAATAAAGATATGAATGGGTGAGAATAAAAACTCAACTTGTACGATGAGTCTACAAAAATGAAACAAATAAACGAGCCTATAAAATCGGAATTGAGAAAAGGAGTCTGTTGAAGTGAAACATCGATTTGTCCCACTTTTATAGATCTTCTTTTTCCGTTTCATTTTGATTTAATCGTTTGGGTTATTTCATTTTGAAGGAATCTTTTGTGTTATTTCATTTCAGTGGATCACTTTTTGGTGTTTCATTTTATCATAATTTTTTTTTCCACAACAAATCTGACGTCATCACACATATATTTACAAGAAACTACACGAAAATTATTCAAGTGCAGACAGACATATTGTACAGCGAACTTTTTTGTTTCGTTTTTTTGTAACAAGAAGGAACAATAAGGATTTTGCATGTTTTTCAGTGTTAATTTTCACATTCAAGTTTTTTCACGAATTTACCTAAAAACAATTCGACTCTATTCATGATGCAAAATATTAAAACACAACGCCATCATTTTTTTCTCCTTGCTGTTTTTTTATTTTAAATTTTATCTTTTTCTTTTCTTTGTTTATAAAAATTATCAACTTATTTGCTTAAGCTTAGTTAAATGTCTTACAATCTAATGAATTCATTAAGAAAAAAATTCCGTCTAGAACGGGAAAAAATTAATTTTTGTATATTTTTTTTGGCTTTGAACCCTCAATGAGATCGAAAACAATAATTTTATCATTCGAGATCGCTATATTCTTCTCCACTAGATTGCTGATTGCATAAAGCGTAGTCTTTGTCGTCGTCGTCAACTGAATATTTCAGTTCTGTGTAAAATGAGTGGAATTTGGATGGAATATACGCCAATAAATTTTGCAAATCATCATACTTTTTTTTCGAAATTGGCCGTCCATTCGGATATAAGTGCGGCAGTCTTAAATTAAATTTTGTGTCAATATAACATTTTGGAAAAGTTATGCGCGTTTGTGCCTCGTTGTCGGGATAGTATCCTTTAATGTTTACATCAAGTTTTTTTCTTGTTTCATAGATTATTTTTCGGAATTTTGGCCAATTAATTTTATATTTATCAATATGAGAAATTAAATCTTCCAATGGCTTCAATGACAAAAAATCCTCACTACGCATTTCAGTGATGAATATATTCTTTGTACTTTTCACTTGTGATATCTTTTCTGACAAATCTGATGGTGAACAAATCTCTTCATATTTTAACTGCTTTTTAATTAACGCAAAACATCGATCACAATTATTATAATTGTGTCCAAAAGCAAAAATTCTCTGTTCAATTGAACTTAATTCCAAATGTGATGAAGTGTTCAGGAAATTGGTCAATATGAGACATATTCTCTCATTTCGATATTGACCATTACATGGTTGGTTGTACAAAATGAGTTGTTTTGTGTCTTTTGGTAAGTTATCAGATAAATGTCGAATTAAACATGCACCAATCTCCTCCGAACCTTTGGAAGCTATTGATTCAGGCCATACATATAAGTATCGCAGCTGGTGTGTTTCATCAAAAACACAGAAATTGTGTAGCCAAATACGACGTTTTGTCAAGTCTGGAACCAAATTCATTGATGGTATAGCAATTGGTGTACCCAAACTTATAGTCAACACCACGATACTCTCGGTTAAGTTTTGAGATTTTTCAACCAAATAATGAAATTTCTGATTTATTTTCCGCACCAGATTTAAATGTTCATCTCTTTTTGAAGTTAATTCCAATCTTTTGTTCTCACTGATAACTTTTTTGTTTAGGGCAGAGTTGATGCGTTTACAGTCGCGACATTTTTGTTTCCGATTTTTGATGAACTTCAATTTAAACTGGCTTCTGAAAATCCGACCAAAGGATGTCAACGAGAGTATCTTTCGATTTGGTGGTAGAACTTCAGAATATTTTTCTTTGTACTTTTTGTATAGTCGTTTGACATTCAATCCGGGGTGTAAATATTTGGCACTTGAAGCGGTTGCATTGAAATTCGACTCATACTTTGGGAGCTCCGAAATAAAATTTGCAATCAATTGTTTATCTCGTGCATCACTTCGTTTTGCCGGAAATTTTCCACGTTTATCAATTGCATTTGGATTGGTATCGATTGAAGCCACTGCTCTAAAAAGTGTGGTACGGGGTACTTGAAGTAATTTCAAAATGAAAGATAGACAGACTTCATGTTTTTCACCATATTCATCCGTTAAAAAATTGACGTGATGAAATTTCCTTTTCTTCAGATTAATTGGGTCCAGATTTTCCTTTTCAATTTTACGTCGTTCGACAATTCTTCTGACGAAGTGAGTTCTACCGCTCCATGTTTTTATGGCATAATATTCCTCGAAAATGTCCTTTTGTCTGCCGATATCAATTTTATTGAAGCAATTCCTTCTGCATGAGCAATTAACTTGCCCGTAAACGTTGGTGTTTTCTTATGTTTTGGCAACAAGCAGTCTTTTTGTGCATTCAATGCTCGGTCAACTGAATTTTCATTATAGTAATAAAAAAAGAAATAAATTCCAATAAATAAAAAGAGCACACAAAATTATATGAATGAGTGAGACTTATTCCCACAATATTTAAAGGCGCTACAAAAATGAAAACAGTTTTTGAAATGCCCTATTCGTAGGAAATTGTTAAAAGTTCACCGTGCATTTCGAAGAAATTGGTTCTGGATTGAGCGCTTCAATATACTGAATTTAAATGTTGCGTTTCAATATATTTTTCTGTTCATATTGAACCTTAAAAAAATTATTAAATTTTTTATTGAATTTATACATTCTAATTGAACCAGCTAATACAGACCACTTAGTTGTATATGAGAATAGAGGAAACAAAAAAATTTCACTTTGTGTGTGCTCCATACCGAGTCTCCGAGAGTTTCATATAAGGTTGCCTTGTAGCAGGCAAATTGATACCTTCCTATAATAAATACCAAGCGTGATTTTGGTGACAAGGAATGCAATTTTTTTCATTTCTTTTTGACCAATTGATACAAAAAATTCGAGTTGTATTCGAGAATCGAAGAAAAAAAATGTAATTATTCTTTTCATTACTTGCGATTTTTACCATCTAACATGGGAGTTTTGTATGAAAAACACGGAAGACCGCTGAAATGACGAAGGCGATGGTGTGCAAAAGATGTACGGACGTACTATAGGGCCATTCCCATTTCACACTCACTCCATTTGTTCATTATAAGGAATTTTGTTTGCAGAGAACATTAAATTCACACACAGCTCGCAATTATTTTTTGCTGCGCAATAAAAATCGTGGGCACAAACTGTAAGTACACCACAGATTTTTCAGACACAACAACAAAACCATTATTTATATCACCAGTGTATTTTGGGCGTCGCTTTGAGATTTGTGTCGGCGATTTTCATTGCGCAGCAAATAATAAGCTCGAGTTGCGTGTGAATGTAATGTTGTATGTAAACAGTCTAAACACAATTTCTTAGACTGAACCAATGGACATATGAGTGAGCAAGATGGCGCGCTGGAATGGCAATGTCGTGCGTTCGTACATCTTTTGCACACCATCGCCTTTGTCACTTCAACGGTCTTCCGTGTTATTCATACAAAACTCCCATGTCAGATGGTAAAAATCGCAAAAAATGAAAGGAATAATTACATTATTTTTCTTCGATTCTCGAATACAACTCAATTTTTTGTATCAATTGGTCAAAAAGAAATGAAAAAAATTGCATTCCTTGTCACCAAAATCACGCTTGGTATTTAATATAGGAAGGTATCAATTTGCCTGCTACAAGGCAACCTTATATGAAACTCTCGGAGACTCGGTATGGAGCACACACAAAGTGAATTTTTTTTGTTTCCTCTATTCTCATATACAACTAAGTGGTCTGTATTAGCTGGTTCAATTAGAATGTATAAATTCAATAAAAAATTTAATAATTTTTTTAAGGTTCAATATGAACAGAAAAATATATTGAAACGCAACATTTAAATTCAGTATATTGAAGCGCTCAATCCAGAACCAATTTCTTCGAAATGCACGGTGAACTTTTAACAATTTCCTACGAATAGGGCATTTCAAAAACTGTTTTCATTTTTGTAGCGCCTTTAAATATTGTGGGAATAAGTCTTAAAATCATTCTCACTCATTCATATTTATCGTGAAGTAAATAGAAACTTGTCAATTTATATACCTGATTCATTTGTTTCGACTGTGTTGACACTCGCCGATTCCATTTTAATACATGCGTCTTCAGTGTCCAGTACGATATCAGAACTAAATTAATACAAATACACAAATTAAATCAAAATGTAACCAAAATCATCAAAAGATGAACTATTGTCTCTAACTTAAACATTTACAAAAGAATCTATAAAACGTGGAAAAATGAAGTTGTTTTTTTTTCAATTAGACTCACTTTGATGTTATTGAACGATTCATAAATCAGAAGGTTCGTTGTATTCACAAAATATGTCCCCATTTGTTAACGTGAATGTGGCCGACTATTGTAATGAACGAATATAAATCACTTATTTTATTGAGTTATCGCCAAAAATTCGATTTCATTCGATCACCGACAGTTGTCTTGTCGAACATTCTTAGAATTCTTGCTAGATATATTCGCTGCTAGATATATTCGCTGCGCTGAGCTCTCAGCTAGCTGAGTTTGAATGTGTATCACACAGTTGCTGTCTGCTACACAATACAAATATATTCATCTGGTTGACCGTTCAGCTCAGCTGATATATCTAGCGAAAATACAATGGCTGCTTAGAACATTCTCGAAGATTCATGAAGCACGCATACTGAGTGAGTATGAAAGACAAAGTTCAATCGAAAATCTGTTGCAGATTGCATATGTTTGCGTGAAAGGTTCGATGAAAAAAATAACATTCTGTACTCACTTTCAAACATTATTTGGAATCTGATCAAAACACAACTGACACGCATTCTAGCTACTGAATTTGAAAATAAAACAAACTCAATAAAATAAGTGATTAAGTACAATAATTGGACACATATGTGTCCATATATTATTAACATTAACAAATAGGGACATAATTTATGAATACAACGAACCCTATGATTTCTGGATCGTTCAATAACATTAAAGTGAGTCTAATTGAAAAAAAAACAACTTAATTTTTGCTCACGTTTTATAGACTTTTTTTTGCGAATGTTGAAGTAAATATATAAGCGACAAAAGCTCATCTTTTGATGATTTTGGTAAAATTTTGATTTCTTTTGTGTATTTGTGTTAATTTAGTCTCGAAGTCATACGGAAAAGTGAAGTCGCATGTATTAAAATGGAATCGGCGAGTGCCAACACAGTCGAAGCAAATGAATCAGGTATATATTGTAGATTCAAAATTTACAATTGAATTGAGCGCACGTATTACTTTTACATTAGGATTCATTATTATTTTATTCACATTTTAAAAATACAGCGGTGAATTCAACCAACGAACAAATTCGATCACGCAAAAGGACCAGAAACCCAAAAAATTGGCAGGCAAACAGAAGAAAAATATTGGTACAGCGGGGCAATGAGCGCATTACAAAATCGAAGAAGATAATCCAAAAGAAACAGTTTATGGTTCAAACAAGTTGCAAGTGCAGTAGAAAGTGCTCACAAAAGATCGATGCTTTGAGGCAAGAAAAATTGTTCAACGAATTCTATCGTTTCGAAAACTGGAACCAGAAAACACTTTATTTGCGATCGCTTGCGGAGCCATGCACTCTTAAGGAAAATTTAAATCCCATCAAACAAATCAAGAAAAAAGAAATGAAGTACATGTACCGTTTAAGTGATAATAGTGGTATCTTTCATAACGTATGCTTACACTTTTTGTTGAACTGCTTACAAATTTCAAAAAATGCAATGCATTATGCAATAAAATCTCAACGTGCAAACCCAAACGCTGTTGACAAAAGAGGTAGTTTCCCGAGTAGAAAGACTAAACCGGAAGATATTGCTTTTCTTCGCAAATTCATAGAATCATTTCCAACTTACGAGTCCCATTATAGCAATTCAAAATCCAATTCAAACTTGAAATATTTGAGCCCTCATTTAAATGTAACTAGAGATTGAAAAGAGACATACATTACGCAAATGGCATTTTAGACACATATTTAATACGCAATTTAACCTTAAATTCAAGCCATTGAAGATTGATACGTGTAAAACATGCGATAAAATGAACATAAGACTGAAATCTTCGAGTGGGATTGAGTTTGAACGTTATGCAAAGAAACAAAAAGATCATTTTGCCCTAGTTGAGAAATATAAAACGAACTTTTCCAAGACAATTGATGATGCAATAAAATCCAACGGCAAAATTGAAGTACGTACATTCGACTTACAGCGGGCTCTTGAGCTACCTCACTTAACAACTAACGTAGCATACTATAAACGTCAACTTTGGCTATATAATCTTTGCGTCTATGATGA
Source organism: Obolodiplosis robiniae (assembly GCA_028476595.1). Classification (NCBI taxonomy): domain Eukaryota; kingdom Metazoa; phylum Arthropoda; class Insecta; order Diptera; family Cecidomyiidae; genus Obolodiplosis; species Obolodiplosis robiniae. The sequence continues at coordinate 31,987,878 of CM052015.1, read as the reverse complement.
GGTTCGTAATTTGAGTTATATGTACGTCTGGCCCGAGTCTTTAGCTTCCAGAGGTGCGCAAGAGATTGCTGCATGCTTGAATCGACATTTGTGGGAAACACTACCAAAAGAAACCGAGCAGCTTATCTTGCATAGTGATTCATGTTCGGGCCAGAACAGAAATGTTAAGATTTCTGTTTTATTAAAGAGATTTCTCGATCTATGGCCGCACACTAAATTAAACTCTATTGAACAACGATTTTTTGTTGTTGGACATAGCTACAATAGCTGTGATCGTTGTTTTGGATTGATTGAAAGACAAAAAAAACTCACTGAGCAAATTCATGTTCCGTTGCATTGGATAAATATTATGAAGCAAGCCAAGAAAAATGATCCGAAGTTTAATGTCAATGAAATGCGCTCTGAAGATTTTTTATCTTCTAAGCCATTAGAATTATTGGTAATTAACAGAAAAAAGTCAATTGAAGGAAATAAAATAAAGTGGCTGAATTTTCAAAGCATCACTCATTATCGGGATCAACCATTAATTTTGAATGTTAAGGAATTCAATTTAAATGAAACGCCATACATTAAAATATCTATTCGCAAAGGTGGTGCAACTTCACGATTCTCTCATGTCAATTTACCAATTTTGTATCCGAATGGACGGCCTATTTCGAAAAAAAAGTATGATGATTTGCAAAATTTATTGGCGTATATTCCATCCAAATTCCACTCATTTTACACAGAACTGAAATATTCAGTTGACGACGACAAAGACTACGCTTTATGCAATCAGCAATCTAGTGGAGAAGAATATAGCGATCTCGAATGATAAAATTATTGTTTTCGATCTCATTGAGGGTTCAAAGCCAAAAAACATATACAAAAATTAATTTTTTCCCGTTCTAGACGGAATTTTTTTCTTAATGAACTCATTAGATTGTAAGACATTTAACTAAGCTTAAGCAAATAAGTTGATAATTTTTATAAACAAAGTGTCGAATTGTTTTTAGGTAAATTCGTGAAAAAACTTGAATGTGAAAATTAACACTGAAAAACATGCAAAATCCTTATTGTTCCTTCTTGTTACAAAAAAACGAAACAAAAAAGTTCGCTGTACAATATGTCTGTCTGCACTTGAATAATTTTCGTGTAGTTTCTTGTAAATATATGTGTGATGACGTCAGATTTGTTGTGGAAAAAAAAATTATGATAAAATGAAACACCAAAAAGTGATCCACTGAAATGAAATAACACAAAAGATTCCTTCAAAATGAAATAACCCAAACGATTAAATCAAAATGAAACGGAAAAAGAAGATCTATAAAAGTGGGACAAATCGATGTTCCACTTTAACAGACTCCTTTTCTCAATTCCAATTTTATAGGCTCGTTTATTTGTTTCATTTTTGTAGACTCATCGTACAAGTTGAGTTTTTATTCTCACCCATTCATATATGCAGTTAGTTATGAAGTAGAGCTTAAACTGACCGGTCGTGTTAATTAACCTATCCGTATAGCTGGACATTCACTGGACATACAGTAAGTACATTGGGCATATCATAATTCACATGGCGAGTCCGGCAATAAAGAAAAAGCAAAACTGCAATCTAAGTAAAAAAGTGAACTAAAATTCCAAGCGAAAGTGCCACGTTTAAAGTGAATAAATAATAAAATAATTAGAATATACTAATATTTAAACGAAAATTAGATAGATTTATAAAATATGGGTTGGTTTACAGATGATAGTGTAGAGCATACAGGCGGAGATGCCAAAAACATTGTCACAATTGACAAAAATCAACTTCAAGTACAAAGCGATGAGCAGTTAATCGTGCTTATCTTGATTGCAATATTGTTGTTCATTTTAGTTTCATTGAGAATTGTTGCAATTATTAAAAAAAGTGCAAAAAGACAAATCCAAAGGGACGCGATTCTTTTGAAACCAATGATCGCGGCACAGAATTAAAGACAAAATTAAAGACAAAATCAGTGACCAAATAAAACAAACGATAAAAATTGAGTGATATAATCAAAATAAGTGATATAGACAAGACACATTATAACGAAATTAAAACTTTGAAAATATTATTGGGAGTACAAATTGAAAACCGCGCTTTTTTTCAAAATTTGACAGAATATTGAATAAATTGGATAGCTTTTCTGATCTTGTTTCTTATATTTAATGAAACTTGTGTTTTTCTTCTTCTTTTCCGTGACAGAATACCGTTACAAACTCTTTCTTTGAATTTTAAATTTACGGTAACAAATACCGTCATTCTAAAACTTAACTAACTGTTATTGGTTTACGGCTGTTTCTCGTCAGTCAAAGCGCAAAGATGCCACACAGCAGACCTCCAATCCAAGAGCTAGAAGAGAAAACTGCGAAAATCAAACTTTGGTTAGATTTGTATAAAAATAAACTACATAGAAATATAGCTATAGAAGACACGCAATCACTATATTATAAGTTAGACAATGCACTGCAGAATATTCAGAAATTTACATTTCATGGTCAGACACGTGATTTTCCTGACGAGAGCGGACGAATAATAATAAATGTTTTTATAATAAATTCAATAGTCTTTGCGAAAGAACGCTGTGTTAATTTAGATCAACTTGAAATTACCTCAAATATTATTTTTTTTTATTACGAATCTTCGTTTTCTCCGATTCAATTGATCATCAGATGCATGTTATTTAAGGCTTCCATAAAAGCTTTCAGCGCCGGTTGACGTTGCCTGCAACGGTCATTCTAATTGGTTTCCAGATTTCGTTTCGTATGTTTCCCTTCTGGAATAATTGAAATTTAGAAACAAAATCTATTAGATGAAAATCTAGGGAGTGAGAACGGTGAAAATACACGCAAACAAACCTAAAGTTATCGCATATGTATAACAGCAAATTCTTTTAAATACTGTAAATGCATCAATTGATCTTTTACATATTTATTCATCTCCTTCATCAAATTCATTATCGCTAGCTAATCCAAAGTCTTCGTCGTTTTCATCTTGGCCGCATTCCAATTTTTTGTAGAATTCATGATATTTTTCTGGCATAAATTCCAAGGTACAACTAAATATACACTAAATTTATGGTATTTTTTATGATGAACATTTGAACATTTTATCAAATATTTCGATCGATTTTTGGAAATTTTCGGACGATTTTTGGGGAATTTTCGGACGATTATTGGGAAATTTTCGAACGATTTTTGGGGAATTTTCGGACGATTTTTGGGGATTTTCGGACGATTTTTGGGAATTTTTAGGACGATTTTTGTAAATTTTGGGACGTTTTTTGGGAGTTTTAGGACGATTTTAGGGAGTTTTAGGACGGTTTTTGGGAGTTTTAGGACGATTTTTGGGAGTTTTAGGACGATTTTTGTTTAACCCAAAAAAAGTGATATAAAAACCAAAATAAAAAATCTGTTAAAACCATCTGTTTTTTTTTTATTTTCTGATGTTTGGCTCTATAATTTTGTTAAATCGAGGTTCGACTGTATATACTAATATTTTCATCTGGTATATTGCAATCGACATTTTGTATTGGATGATGGAAAAAACTTAAGCTGAAAAAAAAGCATATTTTTCAAAATGTTGTTGTTTTTATTTTATGCATATTGTTGCAAACTCTCATAAAAACAAATTTCTCTCCATGTTAAATAGTGATGAATGCCAACGAAGCGCGGTTTTCTACCTATTAGATTCAAACGAAATCTCTAACATTTCAATAATTTGGAATTCCATGGAATAACGCTGCCGAATAGCGCTGAGCATCATTGTGTGTGTGCATCATCCGTGGGCCCATTGTTTGCGCAACAAATGTCAGCGAATCTGAATGTATTCTCATGATTGATGTCATTGTTTTGAATGTATATTAAACATACACAGATGTTACAGATGCAATCAGATCCCGATATTTTTTCTTATCAATTTTTTTTTCTCGGCAATAGGTAGAATCGTGTTAGCAAACATCTGTTTTGTTACACCGTTTTTATGTAAATTTACTTCATAATGTGTTGTATTATCTGTTTCTTTCAAATAAAGTTTGAATGGCTCATGCTTTTTGTTTTCAATGGTATCTATATTTAACCAGCTGATTTTTGAATTCGTCGTTGTCATTTTTCTGTTTATTATCTGTAAAATAATAATATTTCACGAAATAAAGTCACTTTGTGCCATTTGTATCACTTCAAATTTCGGTTCCTTCTTTTTTGCACACTGCACAATATTGAACCAATGTCCCGGAATAAAAACTTCAGTTGTAACGGTTCTTTGTTTCTCAATCATAGCGAAGCATCTGTCACAACTATTATAGCTATGCCCAGAAATAAAAATTTTTTGTGTTATTTTATCAATATTGTCCAGACGATAAAGTATTTTTTTAATAATAATGTAAATTTTATGTTTCGATTTTGTCCACCACATTTATCACTATAAAAAAACACTTTTTTTGTATTGGCACTATCGTACTTTTCCAAATGTTTTATAACACAAGATCCGATTTCATCTGCACCGCGTGATGCCATATTCTCTAACCACATATACATGTATCCCTTTCCAGTCACTTCATCATATATATACAAAAATTATAAGTCCATAATTGTCTCTTATAATATGCAACTGAAGTACTCAATGAAGGTGTCTCTAGAGTTTTCTGGAGATCAAATGTGTAAACTTTAATTTGTGCATTACTTTCACTTGCTTCTTTTATGTCAGACTCAAATTCTTCTTTCTTCCTTGCCACACTGTCATGGTGTTTTTTCAAGGTTTCTTCGTATTCACTTCGATTCTCAAATGATAATTTTTCGTTCTGTAAATTTGCTTTTAGTCCGTCACATGTCTTGCAAGTATCTGTTTTGGGCCGCTTGAAATGCAAGTTGAACTCTGTGTTGAATATATATCTAAACATGTGCTCTTTTAGACATGAACGTTCTTCAAAATCACACACTAGTCTATATTCTCTGTAAATTGTTCTCAAATTTAACCCGGGGTTTAAGTAGTATCTGTTGGAAATTTTCCTGCAGTAATGCGATCTATACCGAGGGAATTTGTCTATAAACTCCTTCACAAAAGTTTTGTCACTTTCCGGCGTTTTATTTGCAGGTGCCACTATGCCACGTCGATCGATGGCGGATGGATCAGAGTTAATGCTGTTAAACGCTCGATTTGCTAGGTTATTTGTTATTTTTAAACACTTGCAAAAAAATTCTTTGCACACCGCACGTTCGATGCCATTTTCATCTAGCAATTGATACGAATAATTATGCGACACATTTTTTAATGGCAAAATTGGATTTCGTTCTGACAACGTAGTTCCAACTACTTCACGACTCATGCAACCACGTAAAAATAACGTTTTACTCGTCCAACTGTTCAGTTCATAAAATGTTTTAAAAATTACGTATTGTCTTTGAACATCAACATTCTCCGCACATTTTCTCGGACATTTACATTCGATTTGCGCTGTAAAAGTTTTTGCTGGAATAAGTTTCCCGGCGCGACTAGAATGTTCGAGGCCTTTTTGAATTTTCTGTTTATCCAAATACTTTTTATGAATAGTTGGTTTTCTAATTCTTTGTTCTGGTTTCGGAATAATACGTCACTCATTTTTAAAAAAAATCATTTGGGAAAATGTTTTCGACACGAAGGAACAATTAAATTGTGTGGAGCACTTGTGATTGTTATAAGTCAACTGATACGATGCATAAGTTCTAGATAATGACAACGCAACAAAGTTTCGCTTGTTTTTGAAAATAGTTCCGTAATTAGTGACTCCACATTGATCGGCCGTATTACGCATTGCCAAATTGTAACAGTTATTTTGTGTCGCATTACTGATCTCGTATTGATCGTATGTCCTCTGGTAAATACGTATACTCTTCAGGCTACAGTCACAGCTACTGTGTGTGTTGTTTTGTTGTTGAATCTCATGCCGAAATACCAAGAATTTCTCGGCCGGTACCCACTGCCTATTACACACTGCCTTTTGTTTGCAGTCGCAATACACAATCATAGGCAGTGCGTGCGTCGTTCAGTCGGTGAATCTCGAGCCAAAATTCCTGGAATTTTGGGCTAGCGACACTCAATCAGTTTGACACACAAAAGAATTTAGATTGTGAATAAAATTGGTTCAATACAGTCGATGTTTGTGATCTTTTCGGCATTATTTGTGGAAGATAATTATTTTTTAATGTGATTTTTTTTTTTGAATTATAAGTGAATTTACACAAACCAAATCCGGAAAAATATTTGAATAAAATAAAAATTAGTGGTTTATCTTAGTATCGACAGTGAAATAAATGGTCTTACGTACGTAAAACTAACTTTTCCGCACATTTCCCGAAATTGTTCGGGCTTACGCATTTTTCATTGATTGCTACACATTTGTATTGGATTTATGTTTATTTCTTATCGAATCATCATGCAACTTTGAGAATAAATCACAGAAAATTTCAAGTTATTACAATGAGATCGAATTTAAAGTCATTTCACATCATGTGATTCAAATTTAAATTTTAATAATAAAAACAAATAAACATCTCAGTTCCTAATTCTTACTTCAACGTTCTCTAGTTTTTAATTGGTAATAACAATTACGAATTAGTTCACTCTGATGTGAACTTTCAATTCATGCCAACGATAGATATGGTTCTACATTTATGTTATGTATAACAGTATAACTTTCGATAACAGCATGAGCATTCAAACTGATGAAAAAACACAGATTAGAAAATCACAAATACTTCATCCAATTTATTGATTTGAATATTGACCCCGAAAATTGAAAATTTTGTGAGGGAGCTGGTCTTAAATCTCATCAGAATGACTTGAAAAGATAGAAAATAATATTCTGACAGTTCCAATAGGAAAAAATGTGAACTTAAGATAGCCGCCATACAATTTTTCAGTTTTGACCCCGAAAAGACTCCAAAAATCCGAAATTTTGCAGGGGAGGTAGTCCTTAATCTAGTCGGAATGACTTGAAATTTTGCATGACTCATTTCATTCATAAAAAAATAATATATCCAAAGTTTAAATTCGTTACAATGTGAACTTGAGAAAGTCGGCATACAAATGTTCAGTTTTGACCTCAAAAAAACTCAGAAAATCGAAACTTTTACAGGGGAGGTAGTCCTAAATCCCATTGAAATGACTTGAAATTTTGTAACACTAATTTTTTTCATGAAAAAATAGTTTTCTGAAAGTTTCAATTCGTTACAATGTAAACTTGAGATAGCTGCCATACAAATTTTTCGTTTCGACCCCGAGAAGACCCCGAAAATCGAAAATTTTACAGGGGAGGTAGTCCTGAATCTCATTGGAATGACTTGAAATTTTGCATGCCTAATTTTTTTCATAAAAAAATTATATTCTGAAAGTTTCATAATGACACAATGCGAAATAGTCATAGTCCCCATACAAATTTTTCGTAATTATATTAACAGCCCATTTTTTGATTCGACTCCACTAGAGCTACCCGAATTTTCCGATTGGGCTGAAAATTAATAGGTTTCTATTCCTAATGAAGAAAAATATATGTGTAAACTTTTGTTCAATTCTAAAATCAATTTTTTGAGTTATCGTGTTAACAAATTTTTGCGTACAACGTACAACGGACAACGGACAACGGACAACGGACAACGGACAACGGACAACGTACCACACACGGACAAAAAATTGCCCCGGGAATGGTTGCAATCGTTTCTTCTAGGTTCAAAACGCATAGAAAACTTATTCCGAGCGTTTTGAATTTTTTGGAGCGATCGCAATACTTTTACAACACACAGTGGTGTGTGCGGAAAATTAAAAAGAATGGAAGATTCAAGTGCATGTTCAAATGATGGAGAACCACAAGTAAGTGATGATACTTAATTTAACTGTGCGGGATACATTTTTGCACAAAAGATTGGCACACGCTCTTATTTGTGCGCTTTTCCAATTGAATGGATTTATATGAAAAAAATTGCGTTTTTCAGCAAAAAAAGAAAAAGTACAACACAAGCAAACTGCATTTTTGTGCCAAAAGTGAACGATATAAAAGCAATACTTTTACAAAAAATAAGATCGAAGAAGGAAAAAACACGGTGTTCGAGATTTAGAGTTAGAGTGCAGCACCCTCTGAATATGCCATGACTCAGCAATTAGCTGCATCGACCGAACACACGCTCACTCTTTCTCACGATGACACTTTCATTCTCATTCGCAGTAGAATATTCAGACAGTTTACATCGTACCCGTAGATTAAATCATTTTGCTCTTGGCTAACTTATCATTCTCAACATTTAACCTCATTGTGGCTAATTTAATCAAACTCTATAGACAAATTAACATTCTGTGACTAGATTATAGTGATACAAGTGGTAAGTACCCACTGCTAGAGGTTGTTGATATTATTTGATGACAAATGAAAAATGAAATGAAATGCCTGTGTTATTATGTAATTCAATATCTTTATATTTCCATATGAAAAGAAGCGTTCTATTAAAACATACCTTACTTGCATTTGAACATTACACGAGTGTTGTTTCATTTCACTGTCCGTGACATAATAATATTCTTTTAGCCACTAGCGATCTTCATACTCTAACAGGTTATTACGGCCCGCGCTACGCAATTGAAATATTATTTTGTGCAAGTTCTTTTTGAGTTTTTTCGTTAAAATTTTTTTTCTCTGAAAAGATTTAAACCAGTATTCAAAATGACAAATATGAGTGGAAATTTGGCATTTGAGCGTTTAAGAGGCAGAGAAAATTTCAGCGAATGGAAAGTTGGTGCAAGAGCCTATTTAACGTCGAAAGCACTTTTCAACAATTGCACCGTTAAATTGGAAGAAAATGCAACAGCAGTTCAAAAAGCGGCTGATGAAAAGTCATTAGCTGAACTAACTCTTCTTTTGGATTCAAGCTTATACTCCTATATCGAACATGCTAATGAGGCGAAAGTGGCATGGGACATTCTCATCGTAATTTTTGAAGATAAGGGAGCGGTTAGAAAAGTGTCTTTGTTAAAACAATGGATCACCTTAAAATCTGATCAGTGTGCATCGATCCACGATTATGTAAATAAAAAAGTTTCTATTCGAGCAAAAATCAAGAATGCCGGTTTTGACATTACCGAAGAAATTGCTGGTTGCATTCTATTGTGCGGTTTAAGTGAAGAGTATAGTCCACTTGTAATGTCAATGGAAGCAAAACGGAAATCACGTTAGTCTCTGTGAAAAACTTATTATTGCAATCTGTTGACGCGAATCGCCCAAGTGAAAATGCAATGAGTGTTAAAAAACTCGATAGAAATTCAAAAAAGAAGTATAAGAACGAAAAAAGTAAGAAACAGGTGAAATGCTACGAATGTGGTGGTCCACATTTTAAAAATAAATGCCCAAATGTTAAGAAAGAACAGAATGAAAAGAGTGACATTGTTTTGTATACGTCTTTTGTGTCGGTTCTTGATAACGAAAGTGAGAGCAGTGGAAGCGATATTGGTGTTAATATTGACTCAGTGTCTCGGGACAATTCGTTATTCGATAAAAACATTTGTGAAAAATCGTGTGTAGTTGGTGAAGATGCAGCATTATCAAGTGTTATATCAACCAAAAACAGCAACGAAAATGATTGGTATGTTGATTCTGGCGCGACTAAATCGATTTTAATATGCATCGATTTTACTATGCAAAATATTAAACAGCCGCAAATTAAACAAGTAAAGGCGGCAAATGGTGAAAAGATGGACATTCAACGTACAGGTGACATAAAATGTAAAATAAGCAACAATTCGGTCTTCGTATTGAGCGATGTTCAATATATTCCAAAATCATGCGTTAACCTTTTGAGCGTGAGCCAAATGGTTAGAAATGGTTGCAGTGTTACATTTAATGCCGATGGCTGCAAAATATTTTTCAAAGGAAAAATTTTGCTGGCAGAAGGAAAAATGGTCAATGGTATGTTCATAATCAGAATTCTTTTCACAGAAAATGCATGTGCCACACGCCAAATTAAAAATTCTGATGATATTGCGCTATGGCATCGACGGTTAGCGCATATAAATTTCAATACACTGAAATCGATTTTGAAATTGAAGGCGAAACCTGACACCAAATGCATTGTGTGTGCAAAGGGCAAACACAGTAGAACTCCGTTCAATGAAATGGGAACGCGCGCATGCAAGCAATTGGAAATAATACACACTGATGTGTGTGGGCCTATGCCGGTGAAAGCGTTGGGTGGCGCGAGATATTTTATTTCATTCATTGACGACTATAGTCGAAAGGTTCACATTTATATCAAGTTTTGTTTGTTTTCACCTTATTGATTTTACACGAAATTATTGAAAAAATTGAAAATATTAATTCAATAACCAACCTGAATGCATTTCAACTCGACATACGAGTCATCATCAGCAATCACGACTAATTTGAATAGCCGTATTGACACTCGAACGCACCTCACACAAACGTCCGACAGCAAAAACACGAACACAAATACGAAAACATATATAGCAGTCAAAGTTCAAGCGAGAGAAAATAACACCGATTCAATGTAGCCGTTGTCTCGGTTCACTTTGTTTTCATGCTTCTGAATGTATATGCATTCGTAAGCATCGAGCATCCTCTCGTCACGTACACTTCTTAACAATTCAACATCGTCTGTTGTCACATTCAAATGTTTGTTGTAAAGTGCGTGCTCAGCGAATGCCGACTTCGATGCCTTCTTATTCTTTATACTTGATAAATGTTCGTTGAACCGTTTCAACAATGCTCTTCTCGTTTGACCGATATACACTGCACCGCACGCTTTACATGTAATTCGATATATGCCGGATTTTTCTAAATCATTTTTTCTGTCTTTTGTACTCCCGAGTAAATCACTTAATTTATTATTGTTTTTGTACACCAATGACAAATCTAATTGGTTAAATGCGTTTTTTAGTTTGTTGGTGATTTGTGGAACGTACGATCATATCAACCATTGAAATTGGATAACCATTAATTTCGGCGACAGATTTCATGTATTCGTATTCACCTGATTTTCAACCGACAAAGGAAACAAAGTCGTTGTTTCAGATAAAAGTGATTATAAAATTCGGGTGAAAGACCTAATCACTGAGTGCAAATACAAAGCACTCAAAAACAGTCCTTTACCTTTGATGATAAGACAAAGTGATGAACTAAGACAGCGAATTGGTTCAGTTTTCGGCAAACGATTCCCATTGAAGTTAAATGTGTCGAATCCGAGTGTCCCTTTGCTATACTGTTTGCCAAAAATACACAAAGAAGGAAAGAAACTAAGACCAATTGTGTCGAGCATCAATTCACCGACGTATTAAATAGCAAAGTGGTTAGTAAAAGAGATAAAGTTTCTACCACCAATAAAAAGTCGCTCTGTAAAAAACATTTTTGATTTCGTGAAGAAAGTGGAAAAAACTTGCGTTGGTGACGATGAAATGATGGTTTCATTCGATGTTACGTCATTATTTCCAAGCATCGACGTTGACTTAGCCTTGGATGAATTTGATAAATATTTAAATGATTTAGATATTTCAAACGACAAAGCGCAAATCTACAGCGACGTTGCCAGATTATGCATGAAACAGAATTTTTTTCAATTCCGAAATAAATTTTATCATGTTCAAAAAGGGACAAACATGGGCAACCCACTGTCTCCGTTAATCAGTGAGTGTTTTATGGCCGAATTTGAAAGGAGATTAGAGGCGAAAAACGCACTACCGAAAGTATGGTACCGATACGTTGATGATGTTTTCGCGGTGATTGAAAAAGACAAAAAGAATGAAATTCTGAATATTTTAAATGATGAATTTCCGACGATTAAATTTACTTTTGAGACTGAAAACGACAATAAATTGGCATTTTTAGACGTTCAAGTGTTTAAAAAACTAGATCATTCGCTAGATTTCTCAGTGTATCACAAACCAACAAGTACAAAACGTGTGATAACGAGCGATTCTTTTTGCCCATTCCAATACAAACAGGCCGCGTTTCACTCTATGGCGCATCGCTTGTGTACACTGCCACTTTCTATCGAACATTACAAAAATGAATACGAATACATGAAATCTGTCTCCGAAATTAATGGTTATCCAATTTCAATGGTTGATATGATCGTACGTTCCACAAATCACCAACAAACTAAAAAACGCATTTAACCAATTAGATTTGTCATTGGTGTACAAAAACAATAATTAATTGTACTCGGGAGTACAAAAGACAGAAAAAATGATTTAGAAAAATCCGGCATATATCGAATTACATGTAAAGCGTGCGGTGCAGTGTATATCGGTCAAACGAGAAGAGCATTGTTGAAACGGTTCAACGAACATTTATCAAGTATAAAGAATAAGAAGGCATCGAAGTCGGCATTCGCTGAGCACGCACTTTACAACAAACATTTGAATGTGACAACAGACGATGTTGAATTGTTAAGAAGTGTACGTGACGAGAGGATGCTCGATGCTTACGAATGCATATACATTCAGAAGCATGAAAACAAAGTGAACCGAGACAACGGCTACATTGAATCGGTGTTATTCTCTCTCGCTTGAACTTTGACTGCTATATATGTTTTCGTATTTGTGTTCGTGTTTTTGCTGTCGGACGTTTGTGTGAGGTGCGTTCGAGTGTCAATACGGCTATTCAAATTAGTCGTGATTGCTGATGATGACTCGTATGTCGAGTTGAAATGCATTCAGGTTGGTTATTGAATTAATATTTTCAATTTTTTCAATAATTTCGTGTAAAATCAATAAGGTGAAAACAAACAAAGCTTGATATGATATTTATTTTACGTAGTTCAGTGGTAAAAATGTCTGTTCACATTTATGTTTTGAAATCAAAGGCAGAAGTTTTTGATAAATTTGTTTTGTTTAAAAAACTGGTTGAAAATCAGTTGGAATTGAAAATCAAAACAGTGCGGTCGGATAACGGTACAGAATATGTAAACAAACATTTCAGCGAATTTTTTGCCAAGAATGGAATTAAGCATGAAAAAACGACACCGTACAGCCCACAACAAAACGGTTTAGCAGAAAGAATGAATCGTACCATAGTTGAAAAGGCACGTTGTATGCTACTTGATTCAAAGCTGACAAAGCAATTCTGGGCTGAGGCAGTTCATGCAGCAGTAAATGTTATTAATGCGATCGCAAGCAGCTCAACAAATGTTTCACCAGAAGAAAGATGGAATGGCGTAAAATGTAATTTTGCTAACTTTAGAGTTTTTGGTTGTCGTGCTATGGCTTGGCAGTCAAATGAAAACCGAAGCAAACTTGATCAAAAGTCATACGAATACATTTTTTTACGCAATGCTGATGATGCAAAGGCATACCGTCTGTACGATGTTAATAAACGGAAAATAATCATCAGCAGAGATGTGATTTTCCTGGAATGCGAGAATATGGTTATTGATAAAAACAATTTCAATAACAACTCACATGTTTACATTCAAGACGATGATCGTTCTGAAGAAATTTTTAACCTGAGAATGATCAGAATTCAACAGAAAATGATGCACCTATTGCTCCAGGGGAGAGTGATAGAGAGATTGAATCAACAGGTGCTAATGTTGAAGCTGAAAATGACGATATAAATGAACCAAATGAAAATGATTCGAATAATGCAACTTTTGAATCAACGAATGAATCATTGGTTGATACTACAATTGATGATGGCACACGAGAAACTGTTGCAAATGATCCAAATTTTCACACAAGGGCGAGAGTGGATGCTACTGCAGATAGACCGATCACAAGGAGCTTGAGAAATCTTTTGAATTTACATGTAGCATTTTCTGTTTTTCATGAACCAGTTTCATATCAAGAAGCCATAATCGCTGATGATGCAAAAGAATGGAAAATGGCAATGCATGAGGAATTTGACTCTCTCATCAAAAATAATACATGAATTTTAATTGAACGTCCACCGAATGTGAAGATGGTCGACAATAGATGGGTATTCAAAGTAAAGCAGAAAACGAAAAACGCACCTTTTCGATATAAGGCAAGATTGGTTGCGCGCGGTTTCACACAGGAGTATGAAATCAACTATTTTGAAACATTTATTCCGGTTGTACGTTTTACTTTGATCCGCACTATATTGGGAATAGCAGCTCAAAGGAAAATGCAAATTAAACAATTCGATGTTAAAACGGCATTTCTGAATGGGGAATTGGCTGAGACTGTGTATATGCAACAGCCAATTGGTTTCGATGATGGCTCCGGACGAATTTGTAAGCTTCAAAAGAGCCTGTATGGCTTGAAACAATCCAGCAGATGTTGGAATAAAAAGTTTACGGATTTTATTAAGCTTTTTGGTTTTAGTAAAAGTAAGTACGATCCGTGTGTGTTTATCAGTAGGCAGAACAATGCACTAACAATTCTGACGATACATGTTGATGACGGCATCATCGTCAGCGGAAACGAGAATGACATAAAAGCCGTGCTGATTCATCTTAATAAACATTTTGAGGTGAAAGAAATGGATATTGGCTGCTTTTTGGGCTTGGAAATAAAAAGAAATGGAGATGGTTCAATTTTTATTCATCAGTCTATGTATGCCGAAAAAGTTTTGGATCGTTTTAATTTTAGTAATTGTCATGGAATTTCCACGCCTAGTGACCCAATTCAACCATTGCATGATTTTGTTGAATCGGAACCATCAAATTATGCATACCGAAATTTAATTGGCAGTTTAATGTATTTGGCGGTTGGTACGAGACCTGATATTGCACATGCAGTATCCGTTGCCAGCAGATTTCTGGAAAAGCCAACAATTGTACACGAGCGTGCAGCAAAAAGAATTTTAAGGTATATTAAAAAAACTCTTAATCTTGGTATTTTATATACTCAAAACAGTTTGGGCGGAATAAACGCATACAGTGATGCTGATTTCGCTGGTGACACGGGCACAAGAAAATCGACTTCCGGATCTGTTCTATTTTTCGGAAATAACATCATTAGCTGGTCATCAGAAAGACAACAAAGTGTATCATTATCCACTACTGAATCGGAGTATATCGCTGCTTCACAATGTGTGAAAGAATTGATCTGGTTGAAGAATTTACTCTGCGAAATTTTGAATGAAACATCGATCAAAACAGCGCTTTTTATGGACAACCAGAGTGCCATTCGTCTTGTGAAAAATCCTGAATTTCATAAGAGGAGTAAGCACATAGATATAAGGTATCATTTTATTCGTGAGAAATACGAAGAAAAATTGTTTGAACTTGAATATGTTGCAAAAAATGACATGCTTGCTGACATTTTCACTAAAGCCCTTCCGGCCACAAAGTTCAATGAAATTGTTAAAAAACTAAATGTTCATGGAATGTAATCGAATACTTTTGCCGAATCATGAAAACAACATTTTGAATATTTCCAAAATCATTTCAATTCCATTTTCAATTTTGTTTAGCTACTGCAAAATAATGTAAATCAAGCATTTTTTTTAAATTTAGTTTATGTCACAATTCATATAAAAAAAATCACGGTCGAGGATTATATTTGTCAGTCATAAATTGTCAGTCGAAGACTAAAGTTAAATTTTGTTCTCTCGTATTTTTTTTGTTCTTAAAACCTCATTCAGATTATTCATTAAATAAATAAAAATGGGTATTTTTTGACTCATCTGAAGAAATAATTGAAACCAAGACCGTTGATAGCAATGGACAAGTTAACAATAATATAATCATACAGGAGGCAAAAGACACACGTAGTCAATTGTTGCTGAGTGAGAAGCTGATTTTTGGAACGTACATTCTGATTGGACTAGAGACAATAAAGTTAGCAATTTGTCTATTCAGTGCATATCGACGAAACATCAAGAAGAAGTATCGGAATGATGGAGGTCAAAACAATGCATAATCCAAAACAACATCTGGTCATCAAACAGGGAGAGTTTGATTGATATTATTTGATGACAAATGAAAAATGAAATGAAATGCCTGTATTATTATGTAATTCAATATCTTTATATTTCCATATGAAAAGAAGCGTTCTATTAAAACATACCTTACTTGCATTTGAACATTACACGAGTGTTGTTTCATTTCACTGTCCGTGACATAATTATATTCTTTTAGCCACTAGCGATCTTCATACTCTAACAGAGGTAAATTTATACATTTTTTGGTGCCGAAACCGTGGAATTATGATGAAAAGTGCGTGAAATTGATTGACTTACAGTGCATTTGTGACATTCTGGCAAAAAAAACATATCCCGTTATTGCCTAATCATCGACAATAAATCCATTTGTGAACTGAAAACTTGGCATTTTGCATAAAATAAATCCATTTGTGAACTGAAAACGTGGCATTTTGCAAACAATACATCCATTCGCGAACTAACTGAAACGTGGCATTTTGCATATAACCGAAAATTGGCTTGTGAATACAAATTCAAGTGAAACACGTGGTGGCATTCTGCATTCCGTTAAATTGTTGGTGTTATCGAATGTTCTAGAGACATTGGTATCGATTCTGAGAAATCGATTTCGACACAGTGATACGCTTTGATGGCAACAGCTGTTGACCGTTAATCGTGCGGTCGGTATATAGTGCGGCATTGATTGGCGAACATAAAACAGAAAAAACGCTGTGCTATATAATTTCGAATATTCAACCATAGTGAACCCGTAATTTGATCCGTATAACATTTCGCAAGTAATTACCGCTACGAAGTACACTACCGAACATAAGTATTGGCGAGCTCTTCGAACAATTTTGTACACTATCGCACATAAGTATTGGCAGTTATCGGGAAAACGTGGTACACTATTGGACATAAGTTTTGAGGGACTTTGTACACTCTCGGGCATAAGTTGGCAAGTTATTTCATAATTTCGTACACTATTTGCCATAAGTTTAGCGGATCTTTTCCTTATAATTTCTACTCTACTGGACCGACATTTTGGCGATTAAACTACAATCGAGGAGGACCCTGGCTGATTTATTTCATAATAAAGTTACGACACTATTCAGATATTTTTCGGAGTTTCTTTTCCTACATAATTTGGCAAATATTCCCAGCATAATTTAGCGAATAATTTCAACATTATCGATACACAATATGGCTGCCCTAAATAAACGTGCTGCTGCAGTCAACGCATTAAAACGTCTTTCGACAAAGATTTTGGATACAGCTTATGAAGAAGATGGCTTCACTTTGGCGCAACAACAATCTGCGATGCAAACTCATTTTGATCGCTTCGTGGCAGCTCACGACGAGCTAATTAGTGTCGGCAAGGGCGAGGAATTGGCTGCCCACGTAGAATTATGGAATTCGACCGAGGATTTGTACAATTCGGTGATGGCAAAATTGGCACGATTAATGGCAACTATGGGCACTCCGTTGTGCACGGCAGCTTCAAATATCAGCGATAGTGCTTCTTCGATTTCACCTCAGGCCACTTCCATGAGTCTGAAGCTGGAACGTTTGGCTGTTCCAAAATTCGATGGCACACTACGCAATTGGTTGGCCTTCAAGGACACCTTCGAGACATTGGTGCACCCACAGGACTTCCCCGAAGCATATAAACTTGGGAAACTACGCGAAACTGTACAGGGCGATGCAGTAGCATTGGTTGGCGGCATGTACAGTGGTGGCTATGAAGAGGTTTGGCAGGCTCTCAAGGATCGGTACGACAGTCCAAAACAATTGGCCGAAATTCACGTGGCTCGATTCATCGGCTTCGTGCCAATTACCAATGAATCCACTTCAACATTGCTGTCGGTAGTGGATACGGTGCGTGAATCATTACGAGCACTGACTGTCATGAAATTGCCAGTTAACCAATGGGATGCGTTGACTGTACCCATTGTCGTATCTAAGTTACCGCACCGCACGCAACAGGCATGGGGCATGAGCCGCACAACCCAAGAAATACCCACATTGGAAGAATTGCTCACCTTTCTAGAAAGGCGTGCACATAGCTTGACAGCTGATGTATTGCGTTGGCCTTCAAAGAATCCAACGTCTGGCAATCGCACTTCTACCCCTGGTCATACAAGCTCCCAATCGGTTAACACACCGCACACACCTCGACTAGTTAAGTCGAACTTAGCTGCAGTTATCCCTGGAAATTGCGCTGTTCGTGATACAAATACGCATCGGATTGGCCAGTGTCCGACTCTTTGGGCACTCCCTGAATCTGAGTGATTCCAAAGATTAAAGGGATCCAATCTTTGCTTCAATTGCTTGAAGCCTGGCCATGCAACTAAGAGTTGCACTTCGGGTAACTGTCGCACCTGCAATGGCCGACCAGAGCTATGAAACCGACGCGTAGTTATGAACTTCGTGCTCTATGGAACAAAATTCTGAATTCATTTATGTACAAAAACAAACGCCAGACTGTTAATTTTTGTTACTTTCAAAAACGCTGCATAATTTTCTTCTTACGGAAAGATGAATTTTATCACAGAAAATTAATTTATTTTTAATGATTTTATTGTTTTCGCCGTTCAAATATTTATTATTCAATGAATTTTAGATTGTTTTCTTACAATGCATTATAGAGTATGCAATAAATGCATTACTCCTGAAACACAACAGACCAGAGTACTCCGAATATATGTTAAGTATTTCGAAATGACATGTTCTGTATGACTGACACATTGACAGTTTACATACAATTCACAAACAAACGACATTGAATAATGATTATGAGTTGCCGGTTGTGAAAATTTGAAGTGAAATAGTGAGATGAGATGAAAGAATCAGAAGTGAAAAGTGCTTTTGAACAGGATGTGTTCCAACCATCGATCTCTGAATTCGCTAATTTTGCGAAATTTGTCGAATCAATCGAAAAACGAGAATTGAGTTTCGGATTGGTGAGATTATAGTTTTTGAGGTTATGATGTTCAATGTTTACATGTTAATATATATGAATTCCAGATTGAACCACCGGCTGAATGGCTCCATTCTACAAAAGAAATTTGTGCGGAGCGAATTCTGCCGATGTGCGCGACTCAATGTGGTCAATAATTGCCATTAGGATGCTACGAAATATCGATAAAAAAAATGGAAGCCATGAGTCACCGAGAATATGAATCTTCCGTCAAATCGCTGGACGAAATTTCTGTCACCGAGGCCGAAGACTTGTTTTGGTCGAGGATCACCGAAGAGAGGGTGTATTCCATCAATACACCCGACAGTCTCTTCGGACCTCAGACCAAAGTTTGGAACTTCGATATATTCACAAAAGATGAGTCGTGCATACACTCCAAACCGTCTCATCGCCTTCTGAAGGTAACTGCATTTCAGGAGCAATGGTTTTTGTATACAATCTTTCATACGATTCAATTTTCGAACAGAGACAGCGTGCAATTTATGCAATGGACGGAATTCAGACGCCAATGATTTACGTGGGCGGTCCACTGACCTCATTTCAGTGGCACAAAGAGGATGGTGATTTAGGCTCCATACATTTTCTACATCGGGGGGCACAAAAATTTTGGTAAATGCCATGCAAATTCATCCCGAAATTCACGAATAAATTGGAATAAATGATTCTCTCTTAATTTAGGTACATCATTCTCAAGGAGGATAACCGCAAATTCGAGCAGCTTGTGCAAAAAGTCATTGGCAAGAAAAAATGTGAATTTTATTTGCGCCATAAGACAATCATGGTCCCACCGAGCGTCCTAGAGAAACATGGAATAAGATTCACGAGGGTATGTTCGTTCCTGACGAGAAAGGTCAAACTGTTCTATCTAATAATAATATTTTTTTCGTTCATTCTCAATCAGATTATCCAGAAACCAGGACAATTTGTGATTACTCTCCCTCGAACATATCATGCTGGTTTCAATGTTGGATATAATGAAGCCGAATCCATGAACTTTGGTTCGAAAAGCTGGTTGGAAATATTTCCAACGTTCAAAACATGTTCATGCACATGAGTTGATTTATTTTACCTCATTCACCATAGAAATTATAACATCATCCATCTATCCACAGATTATGTGCCAATGATGAACAGAACCAAGTTGTCGAGAATTTGCGCATAGTGTTCGAACAAATCCAAGAAAAAGTTAGTTTTGCTGTTCATCTTGTTCAAACGCAATTTGATTAATTTTTATGCATATTTTCCATTCTATTAGTTCGTTTGTAATCGGTGTGGAAAAAATTTCGTTTCTCCCGAAAGTTTGGCCCAGCACAAGTCAACTCAACACAAAAAGCAACAGCAATTCTATCAATGTCCTGATTATCACATCAGCTAGGTCCAATGTTTTCTCAGCATCACAAAAATGTGTGTCCGAGGACACAAGAATGTACATCATAGTGAACCAAATTGCGCCTAGCGTCATTGTATGTGTGCATAACAGCACGCAGTGCTGGAATGTATTTAAATGGATTTTATGCTTAAAATGGACTTGAAATTCTATCATACTGAGCGATGGGTACACTATTTATTTGATCACATTGATTTTTATTTTTATCGCACTTTTCAATTTGGAAACGAAAAACGCAAAATGCGAGTTTGTTGCATAGAAACATGTTTCAGTCGTGAAATTGATCCCGGAAGAAGTTTTTTTGAGTATGTATCCATTTTTTGAGAACGATTTTGGTTGGTTTTTGTCGATGTAACACTAGTATTATTTTTTGGCCCTTAGAATCATTGTCTCGAGGAAAATCTGGTTGAATCAAATCAAACAGCATCAAGTGCTGAATGAAAGTATTCGATTGTTTGTCTGTGATACACATTTCAATCCAAGTGATATCCAAAAATATGAAAAAAGGACTGTCCTCCGGAAAAATGCGAGTCTCCTCATCGGGTATACATTAACTTAGGAGGACTACCCACTCTTTTTCTTTGAATATCAATTTATGAATTTTGTACTCATTCTAGTCAACAAATCCCATATGAAAGTGGTTGTAGCAACGTGCAAAGTACAGATTTGTCAAACCCATTTACATTTAGTATAAATTATTGTTATTTTATGTGTCAAGACGCATGTTCAAGCGCTATTACGTTCAATGTACGCAGTGCGATTCACGTTACTCCTGAAATGCACATTACGCCCCGTACGAAAAGTGACAGCAATAATGAACGAAGGTATATTACCTTAACGTGCTTACAAAATCGTGAGCTATTCGAATTGCAACGTGTCTTGGCATCAGTTTGAGGCAGAGATATCCTGTGAATCGTCCAGGCTCAAAAATTCGAAAATGTGCTTCCCAGTCTCTGTCTTCCCTGCTCCTGTGACGCCCGTGATCAATACTGACTGGGATTTCTTGGAAATTTTCAAGTTTTGCAGCGCTGTGTTGGCTAGAATTCGGAATGTTCGTCATTGGAAAATTCCGCCACAAAAAGAAATTAATAATTGTGATACTTACCGATAGCATAAACATGCGGTGGGTTATCAAATGATTTGCTGCTCGAATAATTGACCATTTGTGGTGAACCATATAATTCGTTGATTTTTTCATGAGGATTCAAAGCAATCAAAACATTTGACGCATAAGTCTAGTAGTATGAAAGATATTACAGTGACCAATTTTAGATTCAATTGGAACAACACAATTTGAGGTTTGTGACAGTACATGTACGAAAAATTGCGCTCAGTAAAAATATTATATATTTTGATTTTAAAAATATTAAATAGTATTTTTAAAATCCACATTTTGTGTTTTTGTGGATTTTGTGTTATGTTCTATTCGAGCATTGTGTTAGTTTTTAATCTAATTACTGTTTTCATATTTTTTGTCATTTTCATAATCGGCGAGTCGTTGCTTCTATTCACTCATTGTTGTTGTTGGTGCTCTTCAATCAATCAATACTTTGGGGAATGCGTTACTGTTCGGCCGATTTATGGAAAATACGCAAGAGTCATAGCTTCATCAACCCAAGCAACGAATTAAATAATATTTTGTCGCGGTTTAATTTATGTAAAAATCCGTACTTCTGCAAATTACTGGTTAAAAATACATCGCGTTGTTCGAGTGATATTGCAGATTCGATTTGTTCATTTTTTGAGGTTAGGCGCGATGATTTTCGTGTTTTGAAATACAATTATTTTTCGAATTCAATTGTTATTTTAATTAATTTTCATTGTTTTAACGTTTATTCAAATTTCGAGAATGTAATTTTACCGTGTAATTTTGTTATTTTAAATCGCGTTCGCAATACAAACAAATCAATTGACCATAGTGTTTTGCGCCGGATTGATACGGGCTCTTCTAGTGAGAATGTGTGTGTGAATGAAGATATTTCTGGATATGAATGTGATTGTAATGATACGGTCTCGCCGGTTTTGCTGGATGGCACCAGCACTATTGGTGGCTCAGGTGTGAATTCTGGCAATGTTGTAGTTAGCAATATTGTGCGAATATCTTATCAACCCCTTGTTTCTTTATCTGATTGCATGCTTAATATGAATGAAATCATCAGCCGTGAAAATGTAACAGTCAATTTCGATATTCCGCGTTATTCCAATGTAAATAATAGTGTTAATAATTGCCATCATGAAAAGAATTCGATGAGCATTCTTAATGGCTTCAAGAACGATTTCAATCTCTGTCATGCAAATGTTCAGGGGCTTCTCGAAGCGAATCATTTCGATTTATTGACTTCGCAATTGAACGCCAATATTAGTGTTATCGGACTAAGTGAAACTTTTTTGCGTTCTGCTAATACGAATAAGTCAGTCAAAATTGACGGTTACAAGATTTATCGCGCTGATAGAAAGGGTAAACGTGGTGACCGTAATAAAGGGGGTGGTGTCGCGATGTATATTTTAAATCAATTGAAAGTCAAAGTAATTTTAAATTCGCATAAAGATAATTGCAACATTGATAATATTGATTTCTTATTCTTAGAAATTTTTACTCGTAATTCTAAATTAGTTGTTGGCATCGTTTATCGCGCACCACGTTGCGATGTCAGCAATACGCGAAACTTTTTGGATTTAATAACTTCAACCGTGGCTCACGAGCAAAACGTAATTATTGTTGGTGACTTTAATATCAACATGTTAAATAAAGAAGCATCAAATCATATCTTAAATAACAATTTCATTTTAAACTTCAAACTCGCGAATGATGAGTGTCCTACGCACCGCTGGCCGGGGAAGGAACCATCTCAAATCGATCTAATATTCACAAATAATCTTGAGCGAGTTAACAAATTTTATCATTTTCCTTCGCGTATTTCTTTTCATGATTTTATTTTGTGCTCGTATAATTTAAAAATCGATAAAATTAAGAAAGTGGTCATTAGTGGCAGAAATTTCAAGAGAATTGATGTTGGTGAGTTAATTCATGAACTCAATCAATTGGAATGGAACCTAGATCGATGTCAAAACGTTGATATGATGGTCGGTACACTAAATGACAATTTGTCGCGGTTGATCAATCGATTCGCACCACTCAAATCGCGTCGTGTATGTCACAAACCCAAGCATTGGTTTAATAGTGATATTGCCAAGGCTCTGGAAGAAAGAAAGTTTGCCTACGACAATTGTCAAAGGCTTAATGTTCATAATGATGCTCTTGATAAGGAGAGAAATGATCTGCTTAGAGTCAAATCGAAGGCAGTGAAGTCTCTAATAAACAAGAGCAAAAAAGCTATATTAGTCAAGGACTTGACTGAAGCCACGACTGTTCGCAGTAAGTGGAATGTAATCAAGTCCCTTGGTGTCACCAAAGATAATTCCAATGATGACTCGGAAATTCTAAATAACTTCGATTTAAATGATTTCAATAACTTTTTCGCGTCAATTCACAAGTCAAACGGGGTTGATTTAAATAATTTATCATTGCCGACTAATATTAATTTCAATTTCTCTTTTCGTGAAGTTGATGAGGATCTAATTCTTAACGCGTTTTCTAAAGTCAAAAGTAATGCAATTGGTAAAGACGAGATACCACTGGAATTTTTGAAAATTGTTATGCCGTCAATTGTATCCTCAATTAAATTCATTTTTAACTTTTGTATTCGCAACGGTGTGTATCCTGCTGATTGGAATAAAATTATTATTCGGCCTCTTAATAAAGTCACAAACCCCCAAATCGTTTCTGAATTCCGACCAATCAGTATAATTTCCGTCTTACCGAAAATATTCGCGATTTTGCTCAATGAACAAGTCATCCAATATTTGGAATCTAATCATTTAATTCATGATCGTCAGTCTGGATTTCGCAAGAATCACAGCTGCTCAACTGCGCTATTGAACATATCAGAGAGTATCAGATCGTCTATCAACCGTAAAAAGGTTGTCATTTATGTCTCTTTGGACATCAAAAGTGCTTTTCCCTCGGTTCCACATTCCGGTTTGCTCAAAGTGTGTGAATCTTACGGTTTCGACAATAACTCCCTAAGTTTGATCAAATCAATTTATAGTAATATCTCACAAACAGTTAAAGTTGGTAATACTGAATCAGATAGTGTTGAAATTGATAATGGTGTCCTTCAGGGATCTAATTTCGGCCAAACTTTTTTTTCAATTTATTTCAATGATACTCTCAATGTACCTGAGCACATGACTGGCCACTTATTCGTAGATGATTTTCAGGCACATCTTGAAGTAGATTTCGATAAAATCAACGAAGGAATAAGTAAAGTAAATTTTGATTTAAATAAAATTAATGATTTCGTTTCGCGCCGTGGTATGGCTCTGAATAAAGCCAAATCCAAGGTTATGATTATCGGTTCAAAGCACAATACTAATCGTATAAATTTCGATATGATAGATGGCGTTGTTGTTGACGGCGAACAGCTGGAGTTTTGCAAATCAATAAAAAATCTCGGTGTTGTATTTGACTCAAATATGAATTTTGAGGAACATAATAGTGGGAAATTGCAAAAAGTTTATGGTGTGTTGAGTAGAATTCGCCATACTCGACATATCATGCCAAACTATGTAAAGCGTGATGTTGCTTGCGCGCTCATTGATCCCATTTTAAGCTATGGTGATGTGATCTCTTATGGCTGGGGAGCCCATGGCTCCCTTGATCAGGAGAATCGTATTCGCAAGGCTGATAACGATAAAATCCGTTATATTTATGGCTTGAAAAGATCCGAGCACATAAGCGAGTATCGTGAGCGAATCAATGGCCTTACCCCTGAGTCCAAGGCGAAGCTTCATTCAGCTACTTTGATTTTCAAGCAACTGAAAACGCGCTCTCCTTCTTATTTGAATGATATGTTCGTGTTTAATGAAGGTTCAACTCGCGCAAATGGTCAATTGAGGGTTTTGGTCAAACCTCGCTCTGAGTTCGACAAACGTGCATTTGGTTTCGCGGCAATCACCTTTTTTAATACAATCCCAGTTGACATTAAGAAATGTGACAATATCGATTCATTTAAATTTCAGCTCAAAATCTGGTTGCGCAACAACCAGCAATAATTTCAGTTCCTTTCAATTTTCGTTGCTTGGTTGATAAATTTGTGCTCTTGCCAACGTTTCTCCATCATCATCATCATTTAGTTTTAAATTATTTAAGTTTTTCCCCTGACTCTCCTGGGTCAGGCCGGTTTTCCATGGTTTCCCGGATACAATTTGGTATCTATAGTCATTCGTAGATATCCCCCATCCCTGTAATTGTCTTTGTTTAAGTCGTTCCATGGGCGGAATTTATACCGTATTGGGCACTTTGCCAGCATACATGAGTTACTGCGTAGCTCTTGTACATATTGGTATAAATTTAGGATTCGTAATAAATAAATAAATAAATAAATAACAATTTTGGGATTCAAAGGAACTCACGTAATATGGATTCGTCATCCAAATAAGTCAATCCACCTTTTAGAATTGGAATTATGAAGAAAGAGTTTGTTGAAATAGCTTAGAACAATCACAATTTTAATTAAATTCCAGCATTCAGCACTTCTTTAGAAACTTACAGATATTATCGCACATTTCCGTTGGTAAAAAATATGTTAAGACGAAAAATTCCGTTGTAGTCTGTCCGAAAATGAATCACATCGTTCAAATCGAACGACGAACTTGACGTTTCCGTAGTAATGGAACAAGGTTCAGAATTACAGCGGTACTTAAAACTTAAGAGCACGTAATTTTGATGGCGCCATCAGTATTGACGGCGTCGATTTCACATGTATGTGGCCGACATCATACTGTATTATGTCGTAATCCGCAAGTGGCTCCACCTACACCCGCTTGCGTAACTACTTCCCGCCGGGCAGCAACTGCTCCATCCACATCAGCGGGAGCAGCGACTACCAGTAGCAGTAGCAGCAACCCTCCTCGGGTCCATAATTGACTAGATGGCGCAATTAAGACATTCACCATAATCAGTAACCGCTTAGTACTTCTGGCAACTGCACAAGTACACATCCAAGATGGAATTGGCAATACTCACACCTGTCGCTTGCTTTGTGACCCTGGATCACAGGTCAGTCTTATCACTTCACGTCTTTTCAACAATTTGGCTCTTGGCAAACAGAAATGTACACTACAATTTGAAGGCATAGGAAATCAAATCTATTCATACACTCGAGGCCGGGCAGTGATTCCAATTATTTCACGGATCAACCCCTCATTCACATTGGCGATTGAATTCCATATCATCGATTCAATCACATCCCCATCACCTGTAGCCCCAATAGCTGACCACTGCTGGAAACATTTACGTGACCTACCCCTAGCGGACCCACAATTTGGCACTACTGGTCGCATCGAAGCGTTACTAGGCGCGGATGTATGGGGCCAGCTACTTTCTGATGGCCTAATTCGTGGCAATATTCATGATCCAGTTGCACAACAGACCCAATTGGGTTGGGTTGTCTTTGGCCCAGCTGAAGCTGTTACACCGACCCATCATTCAATGCAGTCCATGTCAGTGAAAATTGCAGAAGACGATACCAGAGTCGACGAATTACTACGGATATTGTTTGAGACTGAATTAACGGATATAACCCCAGGGAAAAAATCAGCTTTAGTCGACCCCTGCGAGAAAATATTCAAGGCTACATTCCAACGCAATCCTGATGGCAGATATTCAGTACAAATACCATTTCGTTCGGACGCCCAGGCACTTGGCAATTCCCATCAAATAGCACTTCGGCAATTTCATCAATTGGAACGAAAGTTGGCTTCGAATCCAGACCTACGCGAGAAATACGTGGCTTTCATGCGAGAATATGAGGAGTTGGCTCACATGCACTCAATTCGCGATCAACTTGGCGACCCATCCCAGGCTTACTACATTCCCCATCATGCGGTAACGACGAAATTTCGAGTAGTTTTCAACGCATCAGCAAAGACATCACATGGCATCTCCCTCAATGACACACAATTGGTTGGCCCACCCATTCAAGGCTTACTGGTTCACTTGATACATCGGTTTAGACAATACTCAGTTGCATTAACTGCCGATGTGGAGAAAATGTTTCGACAGGTGCGCATCAATAAAGTGCATCGACAATGGCAGCAAATACTTTGGCGAGAATCATCTACTCAACCTATTCGCACCTATCAATTGGCTACCGTTACCTATGGCACGGCGAGTGGCCCTTACTTAGCCGTTCGCTCTATGCAGCAATGTGGGAAGGATAATTGTCATAGGCTCTTGGATTTGGAACGCGCCACAGCTGCTCACAATAGTGTGCTTCACGACTTCTACGTGGATGACTATCTTACGAGTCTGCCCACGATAGACGATGCAATTCAATTGGCAACCGATGTCACAACAGTGCTAAAGAAGGGTCATTTTCATCTACGTAAATGGAGATCAAATAGCACCCAAGTTTTAGCTCATCTCATTGGCACATCAGACACAGCACCACTCGACCTACATTTGGCAGAAACAACCGTTCTTTGCTTACATTGGGACCCATCGACTGACGAGCTATTTTACCAGGTTAGCTTAAATGAGTCCATATCGATTACGAAAAGACAGGCACTTAGCGATGCAGCGAAGTTATACGACCCGACTGGCATGTTAGCTCCAGTACTTCTTTTAGCAAAATTATTCATCCAAAAATTATGGCAAGCCAAATTAGAATGGGACACACCGTTATCGGCAGAATTACTACATGAATGGTTCAACTTTCGCAATCAATTGAAGCAGTTGGAAGTAGTTCGAATACCCCGTTGGCTAGGCAGACAACCTGACATAGAGTCAGTATTACATGGCTTTGGCGATGCCAGTAGCAAGGCTTACGCTGCTGTAATTTATCTCTGCACGAAACAAGATAATGGCCAATGCACTGCTCGAATAATTGCATCGAAAACCCGAGTAGCACCTCTGCATCCAACGACTATACCCCGACTAGAACTTTGCGCAGCACATTTAGTTGTTACACTCATGAACGAGATACGGCAGGCATTACATCTGGAAGCAAACCCATACATGCTATGGTCCGATTCGAACATATTACTACGTTGGCTACACAAGAACCCATCGCAGCTGAAACAATATGTGGCTCATCGTATTGGCTATATCAAACAGCACTCATCACTTGAAGCATGGCATCACATCCCTACAAAACTCAACCCCGCTGACTGTGCGAGTCGCGGCATACAAGCATCAACACTAATCAATCACCCATTATGGTGGCAAGGCCCTAGCTCAGAAGACTATCCAATCACTGCACTTCATACCCTGACAGATGAGGAGATTGTGCTGATGGAGGCAGAATTCAAACCAACAAAGGCGAATGTTACGCGAATCAAACCACACAACGCATTGCAGACGCATTATATCAAGGACAATGAGCTCATACACATCGATTTATTGAATCGCTTCAGCAACCTTGGCAAATTACTCCGTACCACAGCGTATATACTACGATGGACAAAGGCTCATGGCGAATACCGAGCACATTCATACATTTTGGCAGCGGAATTAGACATCGCACTAAATTGGCACATCCAGGCAGAACAAATCAAGTTCTTTTCATCAGAAATAGCACAACTCAAGAAATCGCGAAACGTTTTACCATCGAGCAAGCTCATTACACTGACACCATTCATTGATTCAACCACTTGTGATATCCTTCGTGTGGCTGGCCGAATAGGCAACGCCATAATCGCGGCTGGACAACGAAATACGATCATTCTTTCAGGAGAAAGCACTTTGGCAACACTCATCGTAAGGCAAATACATCATGATACCCTCCATGGCGGCATCCAACTGATGTTACATACAATTCGATAAAAATATTGGACACTGGTGAAAAGATGTATTCACTCATGTACCATCTGCAGGCGCCATAAACACATTATGATGAATCAACGTATGGCATCGTTACCAAAGGAACGAGTGACGTAAGCTCCACCATTCTCTGTATCAGGAGTAGACTACTGTGGCTCCTTCAACATACGCATAGGATCGAAGAACGTACGAACGGTGAAGAAAACCTACGTTGCAATCTTCGTCTTCATGGCTACCAAGGCAGTGCACATCGAATTGGCTGAGGATCTGTCTGCAGAGGCATTCATTAATCTCTTTACGCGCTTTGTTAATCGACGTGGCCCATGCACTGATTTATACAGCGACAATGGCACTGCATTCGTCGGCGGAAATCGCATCATGCAAGAGGATCTACGAGAATGGCATAATGAATACACACAACAACACTTGGCAAACAAAGGCACACATTGGCATTTCATCCCACCAGGAGCTCCAAATCACGGCGGACTATGGGAAGCGGCAGTAAAATCTGCAAAGAAACACCTCACGCGCATCATTGGCATTCATTCAATATACTACGATCAACTACACACACTCTTGGTTCATGTGGAGGCTTGCTTCAATTCACGACCACTCATCCCATTGCACGATACCCATGATGAGCGAATGGCATTGTCACCGGCTGACTTTCTCATTGGCAGATCAATTGTGGCGGTACCAGATCGACCACTAGGCGAGTTACCTACCAACAGGCTATCGTACTAGCGTCAACTAAGACAAATGCAACAACACTTTTGGCGACAATGGCACGACGAATATCTCTCGACACTACAACTGCGCTCCAAATGGCATCGAACTCAAGACAATATCAAAAGGGGCGACATTGTCATCATACGACATGAAAATCTACCAGCAACACATTGGCGACTTGGCAGAGTAATTGCTCTACACCCAGGCAAAGACGACCTGGTGCGAGTGGTTACCATCAAACATGCAGGCGGCGAGTGTAAACGCCCAATACAAAAATTTGCAGGCTTGTGGAATCTTCTGAACGTACCCGTCCAGCCGGGCAGGATGTTCGAGATTTAGAGTTAGAGTGCAGCACCCTCTGAATATGCCATGACTCAGCAATTAGCTGCATCGACCGAACACACGCTCACTCTTTCTCACGATGACACTTTCATTCTCATTCGCAGTAGAACATTCAGACAGTTCGCATCGTACCCGTAGATTAAATCATTTTGTTCTTGGCTAACTTATCATTCTCAACATTAAACCTCATTGTGGCTAATTCCATCAAACTCCATAGACAAATTAACATTCTGATTATAGTGATACAAGCATTATTCTTATTAACTGAATTAAAACCTATGTGAAAATTAACACTCGGTCTTTTCCTACGACTCATTTTCTGATTTCAGTCTAATAACACAGTACAACAAAAATCAACTTTTTTGAAAGTCCAGAGATCTCATAGTGCGATCTGTAAAGTAGACGTCAAGACAAGAAAAATGCGCCTAGTCCGAAGCCAAAGTTAGGTCATTGAACTGAGATATTCAATTTTGAATTTTACCAATTTTGTATTAAAAAAATATATAGGTTTACACTACAACTATACGAAAAAAGCATCAGATCGTTATGAAATTTTGCCACGATCCATTTTTTGGGATACAAATAAGTTAAGCAAAGTTTCATAATGATATCTTGTGTTTTTCGAGTACCTCCCATACAAATTTTCCGAAAAAAGTATCAATTTTCAACAAATTCATGACCAAATCAAATTGATATCGATTTATTTATACCATTTCAAAGAGAAAGACAAATGAATGAATGAATATGTATGAATTTATGATTCAAAAGATTCAGCTTGGCATGTCCACCAACAAAAATCTGCCAACATGTGGTCCAATTTCTTTCCCTTGTATCGCTTCTCCATATCCATTATGTCTTGGTGAAATCTTTCTTTCTTTTTTTTTTTGAATTATAATTTATTTCGGACACTCCGCGTGTGTAAGTACCCACTGCTAGAGGTAAATTTATACACACGGAAAAGATAAATTATAATTTCTACATTCGGCCTTTCATTCCATTTTGGCGCGTACAACAAATGAATTTTGAAACTATCAATGCTATCGATGAGATTTCGAAAGTTAATGAAAGTACATATCCAAGATATGTATTGCACGATTTGGTACACACCTGGATTACAGAAAATCCCGTTGACAAGTCCTAGTTCGATCGAAAGGGTGTTTATGATATGTTGAAAGACGATTTAATTCAAAGAATCCAGTCAAAATTACCAACAAAAGCATTGCGTGAGTTTTCAACATTTACGGTTTCTTCGCGTTGGGTGTCATTTCTTTCAATTTTAATTTACATTTTGTAGCGAGGAATATTAATGGCATACCCGAATTTGAAATAAGACGGCATTTGATATTGGACTGTTGGATGTTATACCAATATAAATACTTCAAAAATGATACACACCCAGTTTCTCTCAATCATTTTCCGCTATGGAACAGCTCGAATGAAGTAAAATAATTACACATACATGTTTGAATGGGTTTTATAATTTCCATTTATATTTTTGCAAATGTTTTAGTTTAAATTCAATCTGTATGTTGAAGTAAAACGAAATTCTGAAGATTCACCACTCTAAGAGTTTGATCAAGGCAAAAGAATGTGGTTGAAAGTTGATGACATATCTGACGAATTATCTGAATACAATAAAGATATAAAAATTTTATCGTCGGAACAATATGTGCCGGATTTTTTGAAAAAGTTACGCATTGAATGCACAGGTATTTGAACTATTTGGAACGATATACGGTTATTTCAGAATAATGTCAATGTTTTAAAAATAATATAGGTGATGGCAACTTCGAATACGTTCAAAATAAAAATGTAATTGAACGCCCAAAACAACAGCAAAAATGTTCAACAAAAAAACATTGTCCAAAAGTACCAAAAAATTTTAACAAAATCACAGAGGAGCTAGATAATTCTAACAAACAAAATACAAGCGATACATTTGAATACACGTGTAAAAAAAGCAGCCAAGATATCATTGAAGAATTGAAGGAAATACTCAAGGAAAAAGAGCAGACCATTAAGTCATTGTCGCTGCAAGTAAAACAAAAGGTAGAAGGAAAAAAAAAAAAATTTCATAAAAAAATCGCATGAAACTTAAACATAACTTTTTTAGGATAAAGATTTAAGTGACGCGTTGGAAAAAGTGGAGAGAGCTCAAAACCGTATCGATGAAATGATGGAAAATGATCAGAAGACCATTGCGTCATTGTCGCTGCAATTAAAAGAAAAGGTAGAAGAAAAAAAAAAAAAAAATTCATTTAAAAATCACATGAAACTTAATCATAATTTTTTTAGGATAAAGATTTGAGTGACGCGTTCGAAAAAGCGGAGAGAGTTCAAAAACCTATCGATGAAATGGAGGAAAGTGATCCTAGGGGGCTACTACGCTTATTTTATTCTGAAAATGCATAAATATCACTCAGGGAATGAATAAATTCAATAAAAATTCAAATATTCCACAACATTCAATAATATTCACAATTATGTGTTCATATCTGCAGTGCCAGATAGCTCGCATACTGCTGAATATTTCAACTTTTCTACAATAAAGTGAATAATGCTGAATTTTGTTGACAGTTGTTGCGACGATGGCGCTGACAATTGCGTTCATAGCTAGCAACGGCAACACCAATTCGCTTGAAGGTAATGAGTGACGATACAAAATTGATTATCGCCATTCGTGATGGATCGTTTCTGGCGACAGTTCGAAATTTTTCTTAGCTTTAAAATTCCAGACGTAATAAAAAGAATTCTCACACTTTGTACAATTGACATAACAACATTCGAACTCATAAATGAACAAACTATAAAAGATATCGAACTAATAGTGAATCAAAATAAATCAATATTAGAGGAAAGTGAATACAGTAAAGTTATTGAAGAAAACAAACAGTTTGAATTCGCATATGGCCACCGTCTTCTATTGTTAAGCATTCCAACAAGATATAAATCATATTGCGCCGCACAAAACGAAAAAAAAATCGAGAAAAATACGTTTGGCTGACTTGAAAAGAGAGCCATGTGACGAAACGCAATCAGAATTAAGAAACACAGGATCCAGATCAAATAAGAAAGTGTTTATTAACAAAATTAAATAAATTCGCTGACAGTAAAAAGTTAAATTATAAAATTGACGAAACTTAAATAAAAAAATTTCAATTAAAAGGCAAAGAAGCCTATTGCCTTGTGAAGTGCCCATATTGTGACGCAAAAGTTCCATGTACATTTCTGTCATACTGGAGAAATAGCAATTTCAATAATCACATTTTAAAGTGCAAAATCGCACATTTGAAAGTACAAGACACGTCTAGTGAAACACCAAGTGCAAATCCTAGTGCAAATCCAAATAACCAGTCGAAGTTTCAAAGTGCGGCGAATACTCAGTCCATGTTTCAACCCGCTCGTACTGCTGTGCTTGAGCAGGTCGATACCATTTTAGGGTAAGTTTTGACGTAGAATTTTAAGGACTTATATTCCGATAGATTTTTTGCATATAATAATAAATAGAATAAACCATACAGTCAAATAGCGCTGCTGAAAATATGTGATGAGTGTACGGCACTTGCTTGCGACGCACAGGCACACACAACGCGGATGTATGAAGAGAGACGTAAGGTTTATGCATCGAATGAAGCCTAACTCGTAACATGCACATACATGTATGCGTACACAGTCGACCGTCGACACCGAACGACACGAACAAAGCATGAACTGTAGCACTCACACACAATTCTCTGTATTTCTTTTCTTTCTTCTTTCGCAAAAAATCATAAACAAAACAATATATTACACTTTGTCTTACGGTTCTCTTTTTGAATTTTTCTTTCGACAGCAAAATACATTTCTCAAACTTACATTTATTTTTACCAATTCACTCCATTTTTTTTTTTTTTTTTGATCGACACTACAAACAGAATATTTAAAGAAAAGTGTTAGAATTAGGATATTTTATATCGAAATTTAAAGGAATTTTAAAGCATGAACAGAATTATGAGTCCGTGTTTTCAAAGAGACGTTTTAGACAGTCGAACGACACGCGCGTTTATATGTGCGCGAGTTAAAAAAACATTTGGTTTTTCCTAATTTATGAAAATTTTATTATGAGTCGTTTAGATGAGTTCATATGCTCATGTCGGAATTAAGACTAAAAAACATTTGGAATGTGACATCTCTTATATAGTGTAAATTTCCTGACGTAAACAAAACATATTTCCGGATTCGATCTTTTGCATACAAATTCATGCAAATTTTAAAACAATAAAAATATTTGATTTATGACAGTTTTCGATAAAAGTGTTGAGTTACATTAATTCTTAACGGATGTTGTTATAATATTTCTCTTTGAGTAAAATGGCATACAGAACAACTTGAGCATTGATACGAAAATAAAAAAAATGGTTTCGAACATTGGGCACATTAACTTCTCCCCTTCTTAAAGTGAAACGTCCTCGTTTCAATCGTTTCTTATTAAGTCCTTGTGTACAATTTTTTTCTTTGTTCTAACTGTGTTTTTTTTATTTTCTTCAACACTATGCTTTACATATTTAGGTGTTTTTTTATTTCGTCTGTTGCCCTTGACAAAAATGTCTTGACCCACCCCAAAAAATTTTTCAGCACGATTTTTGTTATGGAATTTGAGCATGTTTTCTTGTGCTTGTTGTAATAAATTCCCATTATTGGGATAATTATTTGATTTGAAAAAAATATCAATTGGCCTTTCTTTTGTGACCGAATGTATCGTACAATTGTATGCTCTTATGGCTTCAAAAATAATGTTGTCAAATGTATCATTTTTTTCCTGTACCAAACATCTAGCTATTTCAATTATTGTGCTATGTAAACGTTCAACCTGACCATTGGATGTTGAATGGCCAGCTGGTGCTAATACATGCGTTACATTGTATCGTTGAAACAAATTTTCCATAACATGAGAGGTGAATACAGCTTCATTATCTGTCATAGCATGAGTACAAAAAGGAAACATTTGCAAAACAGTTTCTACGTGCATTGGCATATTCAATCTATTGGGTAAATTAATGAAAATAGCGTATTTTGAGAATTTATCCAAACATGAGAGATAAATTTTATTATCGGCATGGAATATATCCAAGTGTATGATTTCTCCAACCGATTTTGGAATCGGTGTTTCTCCGATAACTTGTTTTTTTGGATGTCGTTCATACTTATTTAACTTGCATATTTCACATTCCCTTGCATATTTTTTTATTTTATTTCTCATATTTGGGAAAAAACATTTCCGCTTCAACTGTAAATAATTCTCGTTTGAATTTCTATGAGCTCTATTGTGTTCCTGAATTATCAAATACAATTCTTCGTCGACATCAAAAATATCTCTTACAAAATTAGTGGTGTGAATGAATTTTGTGTTTGGAAACAGTGCAACAATTTTTTCGCCAAACAAATGTATTTCTTCGAACGTTCCAAAAATACCATTTGTTAAACTTCCGCATATTGCCAATTCGATGTTTTTAAACAAATTTTGTTCATTAGTGTATTTTATTGTATGTCGAACATAACCAGAGAAAATCGTTTCAGTTTTCAACTCGTCAATGGTCGCATGTTCAAAAAAAATTTGATTGCGAAATGAATTGATAGTATTTTGCACAGTCAGAATGTTTACATTAGGTGAACTGTGTCGTGAATGAATGGAATTAGATTTATTGTCATCACCGATCAAATTAAAATATTGTCGAGAGAGAGCATCGGCAACGATGTTTTGATTTCCCGGTTTATATTTCATTTTTACACCCGATTCTTCAACAAACGCTTGCCATCGTTTTATTTTCAAATTTGGATTTTTTTCACTCACTGCAAATGTGAGTGGTTGGTGATCAGTATAAACCGTCACATCAGCAATTCCGTATAAATAATTTCTCAATGACTGTAAAGCCCAAACAATGGCTAGCAATTCTTTTTCGTTTTTTGCTAATGAGCGTTCTGCATTCGAAAGAGTGCGACTAATGAAAATAATCGGTTTTTTGTCTTGTTCTAAAACTGCTCCGAGAGCATCATTTGAAGCATCCGTTATCAAATCAAATGGTTTGTCATAGTCAGGTTGAAACAATATAATATTTTCTTGGAGTTTTATTTTTATTTCTTCAAATGCCCCCTTTGCATTGTCATCCAAATCAATTTTTTTCTTGCTACTGTTTTTTGCATTTACCTTTCCATTTTCACCCTGTAAATGTACAGTCAATGGTTTTGAAATTTGAGCGTATTTTCGAATGAATTTGCGATATTGACCGGATAAACCAAGAAAAGATCGTAATTGTTTCACTGTCGCCGGCAAAACATAGTTTTTTATCGTTTCGATTTTTTTCGGATCAATTGAAATTTTACCGTGTGACACAATGTGTCCAAGATATTCAACTTCGCGTTGAAAAAATTTACATTTATCGGATGAAATTTTCATATTTGCTTCGGTTAACTTTTCAATGACAATTTCAATATGCTTCATATGATCTTCCCCAGTTTTTGAATGAATGATAACATCATCCATGTAAACATGAACAAATTTTCCAATAAATTCTCTCAAAATATCATCTATTGCTCTTTGAAAAATGCTCGGTGCATTTTTTAAACCAAATGGTAAACGATTAAACTCATATTTACCACCATTCACAGAAAAAGCAGTTTTTTCTTTATCCCTTTCGTCAATCATAATTTGATGAAAACCCGCCTCCAAATCAATAACAGAAAAAAATTCCGACTTTCCAAGATTACTCAAAATGACACCAATATTCGGCATTGGATATTTATCACCAATTGTTTTCGAATTGAGTTTCTTAAAATCAACAACTAAACGATTTTTTTTTGTTCCGTCTTCATTAAAACCGTCTTTTGGTACAACCCACAATGGTGAATTATACGGTGATCGACTTGGTCTTATTATGTAATCATTTAAAAGTCGTTCAATTTCATTATTAACAAAATCATTCATTGACATCGGATATGGATATGCCGAAACCCATACAGGCTGTTCATCGATAGTACGAATTGTTGCTTTAATATTTGTATTGTACGGTAAATTTTTCACACCATTATTTTTGTTTACAAGTGTTTCGATTTTTTTACGATATTCGACGTTTACTGAATCATTAATGGAGTAATTTAATTGAAAAAAAATTTCGTTAAAATTCTTATCATTAAAATTTTTTTGCTCATAATATTTTAATTCCAATGTGAAAAAATTTAATTTGGCCTTCATTTGCCTTAAGCCATCATATCCGAGAATCATGTCAAAATCTTTCAATTCATCTACCTCATAAAATGTTAATGTATGAGTAAACAATTTTATTCTAAAATAATGTGTAAGTTTTGATATGCCATGCAATGTTTTTGACTTAATTGGTATTTTTACGTTTAATCTATTTCCCTTAATTTTATTGGACTTACAATAGTTGTGAGTAGCTCCTGAGTCTACCAAAATTGTGATTTTGTTTCCAGTTTCTCGATCAGCAAGTTCGATGCATGGTAGACCGTTCAATAATCTAAAAAAACCGACGCCTCAGATTGTGTGTCGTCAACATCGTGTTGCTCATCATCGCTTAGATCTTGCTCATTGCCAATATTGTTTACACGCTGCATTTTATGTTGACGCGAAAATTGATTTGATGGAGTTGGGTTGAATTTTCGCTTGTTATCAACGTTAACATTCATGGATGATGCTTCAACATCCATAGGTTCGGGTTTGTTCATGCCCACTGTGACCGGTTTGTTGACGAATGACTGCTGTTTTGGTGCGTAATTCGATGTAAAGTTAGGGTTTCGTTGAACGACAT
The DNA here is from genome assembly GCA_028476595.1 of Obolodiplosis robiniae. Classification (NCBI taxonomy): domain Eukaryota; kingdom Metazoa; phylum Arthropoda; class Insecta; order Diptera; family Cecidomyiidae; genus Obolodiplosis; species Obolodiplosis robiniae. Next base: position 31,949,897 of record CM052015.1, on the reverse strand, counting down.
CATAACGTTCACGTTTTCCAGCATAATGTGGTGTTTGATTTGGTGTTCGATTCTTTTGTTGAAATGATTGTCGATCAATTTGTTTGTTTTGATTGACCATGACCTCACCCAATCGATTACGATTTGACACCGTCTCATTACGATTATATTGCGATGCAAATGTGATACGTTCTCGGTCGGACAAAATTGTTTGCAATCGTGCATACGCTTCAGCGAGTGTTTTTGGATTCGATGAATACAGCACGTCGCCTGTGTTGCTATTCAAACCAGTAGTGAATGTTCGCAATGCTTTCTCTCGCATATTTTCAATCAAAGCATTAGCAGCTGATTCTTCCTTGTGTGACATGTGAATTTTTGTGATGATCATATTCAATTTTTCGTTAATTTTGTCATAGAATTCGTGAATTGTTAATTGACCTTGTTGCAAAACGATCAATTCCTGTTCGATGACATACATCGCACGTTGATCAGCATACGAATAGTCCAAACGATCAATAATTGCATCAAAATTCAATGGTGTACCATGATTTGACAAAATTGATGCAGCCGGACCACGAATTTTTGCCTTTATCATCAGCAATGCATCCAAATAATTTTGTGCATCAGTTTTCGGAATGAATTTCATTGTTGTTGTTACCAAACTACGCCATGATGCATATTCTTCTTTTTTTCCGTTGAATTCGGGCAATACCTTAACTGATGATAATGATGCTTTTGTATTTACCGCAATTTCATCCTTGTATTCAGTCACTGCATTTGGCTTTTCAATTTCGGATAATCGATTTGTCAATGTTGCAAGCGTTATTTTCATCGCTTCAATTTGTTCGGCCAAATCTTCTGCCATTTTGTCGGTTGGAATTAGTGAAAATAATTTAGACAAATCTTCAATATCCGAATTTTATTTCGTGGATTCACTAATTATTTCGTAACACGTAGAAATATAAATTGTTTGTATTTTTTTTATTGTTCTTTTCGTACTTATGCGAAATTATGGTAATTGTCTGTACATATGCAAACGAAATTACTTTTTTAAAATATTTGATTCGGTTTAATTTCGATTTACACTTCAAATTTATAATTTTACTTTATTTGACGAAATTTCCCGGTTGGGCCCCCAGTTAAAAAAACATTTGGTTTTTCCTAATTTATGAAAATTTTATTATGAGTCGTTTAGATGAGTTCATATGCTCATGTCGGAATTAAGACTAAAAAACATTTGGAATGTGACATCTCTTATATAGTGTAAATTTCCTGACGTAAACAAAACATATTTCCGGATTCGATCTTTTGCATACAAATTCATGCAAATTTTAAAACAATAAAAATATTTGATTTATGACAGTTTTTGATAAAAGTGTTGAGTTACATTAATTCTTAACGGATGTTGTTATAATATTTCTCTTTGAGTAAAATGGCATACAGAACAACATGAGCATTGATACGAAAATAAAAAAAATGGTTTCGAACATTGGGCACATTAACTCGCGTATGGTCGTGTACATTGATCGTATACAAGAGTCGATGTAAAGAATGTGGTGCTCATTTCGCGTTTCATTTTTCTTAGCAAACATTAGGCTTGGTTTACCGTTATTTTTTTCATTTTTCTTTGCAATAAAAAACTTCAACTGCAAAAAGGCAAAACACATTTCTCAAACTTAAATTTCTTGTTACAATTCATTCCATTTTTTCTGATCCACACCAAAAACAAAAAATTTAAAGAAAAAACGTATTTGAATTAGAATATTTTGTATCGAAATTTGATGAAATTTTAAAGCATGAACAAAAATATGAGTCCAATTCGCAAATTCAAGTAGATCGTTTGTTATGACTGGCATTTTAAGAGGCAGTTAGATTTAATTTACGTTGTATTTCACTGCACACAATGTCGATAGTTGATATGAATGAGGCGAGGCGAGCTCCATCGAAATCATCGCTTGAGACTCGATATTCATGCAAATCGCGAATGAATTCGAGTTCACCGTCATCGAATACGGAAGAAACCCGCCGCTCTCTGAATCGTTGCGATGTACACACAGCAATCACCAATGCTTTCAGAAAAACTTTATCAACTTTTTTGCTATTGCGATTTTCCTTATTCAACTTGATCAGTCCCGTCACAGCTCGTGCTGACTATCACACTTCTTTTATTTTGTCTTGAGCCTCAAATCTAAAAACGCGGTCACCATTGCCCTATAATTTAATGAAACAAATTGATCAAAAAGTGATTAAAAATAGATAACATGCATTCATACATTCTCTTTGAATGGCCGGTTGTTGAACAATAAATCATTTGCTTTGATATGGAATTCGCTCAAAACCATTGGTCGAAAATCTTCCACAGATGTAAAGAAACATTCCATGTCATCGTAGGTGATTCGTTGAACGTTTTTCTGATTTGCAATGAAAATGTCATCACCAACAGATTCATCATCATTTTATCTTCGGCATTATCAAACATATGGTCAAATGCAGCAGCATCCTCTGGTGCCAAACAAATTTCTCCAAAAACTGGTGGCTTTACGTCTTCATTGACCTCTACTGTCTCTTCAAGTGACACATTTTGGGCATTCATAGATTCGTTGTCATCAAATCTTTTAGCCTCCAGTTCATTGGTGTCATCAATTGAATTTTCAACATTTGGTTGGTGTGTATTTTCATCCGTTTCAGTGGAATAAGAAATTCGAGGTATTGCTTGCTCATAAACACGTATCGGTTTATAGATTGCCGGCAATTGTGAACGCAGTCGTGTAACATGGTTCCTTGCATCATCAAAAGACACTGTGTAATGCTCAAATTAAAACATATCGACTATAATTTAAAAATTGTCCACAACAAAACAGCAACGATTCTATAATTACCAAAAAACTTTTTCAAACGAGCCATGAAACAAGTTTCAAACATTCCTTCTGGTAGTGGGTACGCTGTTGTCACAGGTAGACGGAAATTTGGTTCGTAATCTTTCAAGAGCCGCAAACAATCGTTGTCAAAAATAAATCAATCGTCGTTGATATGGATTAACTCCATTGTTGTACAAACTCACTTTCTTCAAATCAAAAATGAATTTTTTCGGTATAATAGTATCAACGCGAGCCTCCAACAAATATACGGACACAAAAGACATGTTAAAAAAAATTACCGATGAAAATTCGAATGTTCAAATGCAATGATCTGTTTGAGTGCGAAATTGGAACTGATTTTTGTAGAGTGTATGTATACGCGCATAGCTCTGCCGATCAACCTTGTCCTTGCACCAATACATACAAATAATTTGCTTCGTCTTTTCACTCTCCCCAATGCGATTATTGATAATTAAAATATATTTGACTCTGAGCCGATTAATGTCCATGTATGCGTGTGAAACTACTTAACAATATTTCAAACGGACACTTATTAGAGTGGCGCCAACACGTCTAGTTTCTCATTGTGTGCATAGAGTATTCTCAGTTACCAACCAAAAACCAAATTGTTCACATATCGAAAATATTTTTAAAAAAATTAATAAAAATGTCAGCGACATCAGCACCATCAACGCCAAATAAAAAAAGAAAAAATGCTGAGCCAACGACTCCACGAAAATTAAGTAAATCAGAAAAATCCAAACAACATTTTGATTTCGTCGAAATAAATGATGAAGGAAAGCATATTTATTGTTGTCATCATTGTAGAAGAAAGGTTAATGGAACGAAATCCGGCAATTTGTTCTCTCATTTGCACCAGCATAAAGAAGTTTATGCTAAGATTTGTGGCTTAAACCAGTCAATAGAATATAAGAGACAAAAACTATTGTTAGATTGTGTTCAAGTGATAAGTGTCGACGGCCGTCCATTTCGTAATTTAAATGATTCTGGAATCATCTCAATGAACGAAGCTGTATTGGGGGAGCTAAAAAAAGTCGGACGTGAATTTCACTTGAATGATCCCAATTTTAAAGAAGTTAAGAGTGAATTGAGAGATGTAGCTGATAAAATTCGTCACAAAATATCAGATGAAGTTAAAAATCGACCAATTTCATTGCTAGTTGACATCGTAACCAAACGCGGTCGTTCATTACTTGGAGTTGGTATACAGTACAGATTGGGAGGCAAACTTTTTTCACGTTCGATTGGTATGATCAATTTAGAAGAGAGACATACGGGTACGTATTTGGCCAGACTAATAGTTCAGCGTTTGGAACAACTCTCCTACTCATTGATGATTTGACAGCTGATATTGCTTTACAGTGCCATCCATATAAAATATGGTGAGTGCGGCGAACATGACGTTCTCGTATATGTGAAAATTCAAATAAATCTAAACAAATTTCAACATTTTCTTCTTTTTCTTGCATATATCGCAAACTTTGTGCGCTGATAAATAAATATACAATATATTTAATGAATGAAAAATGCTATGTAATATATGTAAATTAACCGAAAGCAGTAGACAAAATGTACACATTACATTTCTCGCTTTTTTTGAATGACAGAGAAATATCACTTTATGTTGTGAGTATATGGACATTGGACATGCACAAATTCACACTTGTGAATCCAGGGGGCGCCACTGTCAACCAAGATCCAAGCAAATATATGTAGCAAGATTCAAGCATTCCAGATTTGGTTTGGAAGCACTTGGTATCGATATAAAGCAAATTATTTCAATAACAACTGATAATGGTGCCAATGTATTAAAAATGATCAAAGACGTTGAGTCACATTTGAAACAAATAATCGCCGAACGGCAATCAGTAGCATCACCAAACAAATCAAATTCTAATCGGCGAAGCAAATTACAGCGACGATGATGAAGAAGAAAAAGATGTTCTGAATGAGCAACAGCTTCGAGCAACGGACAATCTTTTGGCTGCAATTCAATTGAATATGTCAGGTGATCATGGTTTGAATGTTGTTTGGGAAATAGATGGAATTCACTGTGCCGCACACACTCTTCAGCTGGCAGTAAGTGATTCAATTGAAAAAATTACCACACGGAATCGAAATACCATAAAGCTATGCCGGCGTGTTGCAAAGCTGATGCGAAACTACACCACATTGTGCTCGTTGAATGAAGCGAACATTCAATACAAAAAACCACGTATTGATGTTGTTACCCGCTGGGGCTCGCTATATGCAATGGTAAATTCAATTATTTATGCACAATTTACATCCGATATTCTATTATTTTCCATAAGATATTATTTCTAATTTAAATTGACAAATGCTTCACTATTGTTTAAAAAAATATTTGTGAATAAAATTGTCATTGCAGATGTTCGATGTTTTCCACAACAAACAAGCAGTAAAATACCTCGCCGAAACGAAAGAGATTAAAATAGCTCGACTACTCCTTAAAAGATTCATTGATTTGTTCGAAATGCTCAAGATTTTGCAAATTTCGTATAAAGGAACAATTGCACTTCAAGCTCGTGATCTCACTCTTCCCGACGCGTTTGGCCTATGGCTACAAATGACAGTTCTATTGACTCAACCTGATATAACTAAGTTGAGAAATACCAATTTAGCAACATGTCTATTCAATGCCTTGAACCAGCGAAAAACGGCTATTTTTAATAGTTCTTTAATGCAGTGTAGCCTGTATTTGGACCCGAGATTTCGTGGTGAAATTTTACGTGATAGAGAAATTAAATTGCTGAGAGAACTTTGCGAAAACTGACACAATTGTGGGATCGTATCAAAACTATTCGTGACGTAGACATAATTGAAGTACCAACAAATCGTTCAGCCGAATCATCTGATTTGCAATTGAGTCTTGCATTCAATAACACCGATCCATTAGAAATGTTTTTATCTCGTGATGATAATGCCACTGACATGGAAACATTTACAACTGATTGTGATATTGAAACCGAACTTTTGATGTTCCAACCAGAGAGAGTGTCAGTAAAAACCAATCTTATCGAGTATTGGGAATCGTTAAAAAACAAACACCGCCAATTGTATGAAATGACTCAAGTTTTGTATGCAATTCCACCAACGGAGGTTGAAACTGAGCGCGATTTCAGTCGCCTTGAACATGTATTCTCATCACGCCGATTCCAATTGAATAAAGATGTTTTGGAAGCAATTATGGTAACTCATTTAAATCCAGATTTATTTTTAATCATCAAACAAGAGAAATTAAATGAAATCTTGTCCGAGGAGTTTGAACAATAAATTTGTTTGAAAAGTTGAAACAAAAATATATTGTACTATATTCTTTTTTCTAATTTTTTGCCTTTTTTGCAGTTGAAGTTTTTTATTGCAATGAAAAATGAAAAAAATAACGGTAAACCAAGCCTAATGTTTGCTAAGAAAAATGAAACGCGAAATGAGCACCACATTCTTTACATCGACTCTTGTATACGATCAATGTACACGACCATACGCACACATATAAACGCGAGTGTCGTTCGACCGTCTAAAACGTCTCTTTGAAAACACGGACTCATAGTTCTGTTCATGCTTTAAAATTCCTTTAAATTTCGATATAAAATATCCTAATTCTAACACTTTTTTTCTTTAAATTTTTTGTTTGTGGTGTCGATAAAAAAAATGGAGTGAATTGGTAAAAATAAATGTAAGTTTGAGAAATGTATTTTGCTGTCGAAAGAAAAATTCAAAAAGAGAACCGTAAGACAAAGTGTAATATATTGTTTTGTTTATGATTTTTTGCGAAAGAAGAAAGAAAAGAAATACAGAGAATTGTTGGTGAGTGCTACAGTTCATGCTTTGTTCATGTCGTTCGGTGTCGACGGTCGACTGTGTACGCATATATGTATGTGCATGTTACGAGTTAGGCTTCATTCGATGCATAAACCTTACGTCTCTCTTCATACATCCGCGTTGTGTGTGCCTGTGCGTCACAAGCAAGTGCCGTACACTCATCAGATATTTTCAGCAGCGCTATTTGACTGTATGGAACTAACTATATTTCTTTAGAAAAAAAAAAACGATTGCAGACCCGATAGCAGTCCAAGTTTCAACGCTAAAACATAACCACAACACAATGTTCTTTGTTGTGTTTTTCCTTCAGCCCAAAAGATACTACGTTGTCCCGTTTAAATGGGTACGCGGTATTCATTACGAATGCATCGTCAATTACGGAATAAAAAAGAATAGAAAGTTTCGTGCATTCTGGACCACTGACAAAAATGCGTTCGATGATCATGGAGTACCAAAAAGCGATCATGTTTTCAACCCAAATAAAGAAGGAAACGTTTTTCCCGAGAGCGGCATGTATTGGTGTCAAATACGAAAATTCAATGGTATACATAGTTATACATATGAATTAGCATTTTCAATTTTGTGTTGTGTTGTGTTCAGTCAAAATATTCGATTACAAATTCAATATCGTTTTTTGAAGACCTGAAATTTTGAAGTCGTTTGAGTCAAGACGATTCAAGACGAGTCAAGACTTCAAATTAAAGTCCATGTTTCACGCATACTAATACTAACATTTCGACTAACATCTAGACTAACATTCTGCACAGAAATCAACTTTCAAATGCTACTTTGTGCACTTTGCCTTTTTATTGGCTATACTGTATTAATTTTTTTGGTATTTCTTTTACAGTTACTCGTATCGATGCTATTGCATATTGCGAACGCCGTCGAAATATAGCTCCAGCCGTGTACAACCCATCTAAATTGCGTGGAGACAATCGACGTCGCCGGTCCCAGGTTACTGCATCAAACTCGCATAGACGAGATGTAACTGCTACAGCGGAAAACCGACCAGCAGTAGTTGGATTGGATTACTTTTTGGGTAGTTATCAATTTTTTGAATTCAGTATTTAATTTAATTCATTTTGATCATTTACAATACTTCATTTACAGCATATGCAGTACATTCGGAAACGGATGAAGGCGAAAATAACTCAAATCGTTCGGAGGCGATCGGTGTTGGTGAAGGAAATCGTCGAAACACTACAGCCGATGAGCAAGTTGAATTGAATCTTGGACTGGACCAAAACGAAACAAATCAACACATGGAGATTGTTGATGAAGAAAATCGTCAAAACACCACAGCCGATGAGCAAGTTGAATTGAATCTTGGACTGGACCAAAACGAAACAAATCAACACATGGAGATTGTTGATGAAGAAAATCGTCAAAACACCACAACCGATGAGCAAGTTCAATTGAATCTTGGACTGGTACGAAACGAAACAAATCAACAAGGCGAAAGTGAAGAAAATCTCGACGGTTCTCCCTCAAATCTTACAACTATAGTAGCTGTGAAGCAAGAGGAACCAGAGCCGTTTTATAGCACACACAGAACACATGCTCGCGCATTGAGCAATATCCTCGAGAACATGGGTGCGAGTGGTATTGACAATGATCCGGATGATTGCGTAGTAGTTGGAGAGACCAGCAGTGTGCACAGACCACTAAATTCCACGATCGATGGCCTAATCAAACGTGAAAATGATATGGTTTCTGGAAACGAAGCATTTATTGAAACGGTTTGTATATTTACGGTTTTTTGTTTGGTTTCAAAGCCAACATTTCTTTACAAATTTTAGCAAAATATCATCACTTCATTTTAAAAATTACTTTCATTTGTACATTTCAGAAGAACGGCCGAATCTATCAAGTAGGCAAACGCCTCTTGGAGATTCATATTGATGTGGTCAAACAGCTCCAAATCTGGAACCAAAAAGACTCGCCTGGAGAGGACTACCGGTTTGCACTGACAATACTTTTGGCGCTCACAAATCCCGACGAAATCTCAAAGAATGCTGTCAGCGATGAGGTTATAGATTTCATTTCGAATTTACTACAAATTCGCACAAACAACAATCAAAACCGAACCGAATCAACACTCTTGTCAATCCGTCAATATTTGCGGCTTAAATTTAAGCATCAATTTAGTATTTCTGGAATCGAATGCCAAATATCAAACCATACGCTAACCGTAGGTAAATCAAAATTAGATTTAAAATCAAAAGTCTGAACAGATAAAAAAAAGTGAAAAAGTTGGATATTCTGCTCTTTTTACAAGCAGCCTTCTAACTAGTTTAGTATTTAAACACGAACATTCTAGCGAACATTTAATTTATCATTAGATATGAACTGCTATTATCTAGCAAAACAATTACAAATATTTTCATATTTTACAAGGATTGTTTTGACAATTTATAGTTTTCCAATAAAGAAACATTACACGCCAGACTACACGTTGAAATGAGAAACTAAAAATATTTAATGTTCGAAATTTATTCTTTATTGATTTCTGGTCCAAGTTTTCATTAGAATCCGCAAAGCAATTTCCCTTACATACTGTTTTCTAGACATTTTTTTAGTTATCAAATGTTATTTTTGCTGGTCCATGTTTCCACATTGGAATCTTCAAAGGAATTTCTCCAACTCTGAATATTCACATGGAAGTTTGTATTCAAGTTTCGAAATTTCTGGGGAAACTTGGACTGTCGTAGTGACAACATATTTCATGGTTAAGATATAATCTTGCATAAAAATTTTTACTTTTTTTTTACTTTCAAGCGGAATTAAGATCCCATTTTGGTTGAATGAATACCATGCGCCCAAAACTTGTACATTTAATTTATACTCTGGATTGAGTGGTGTTTTTGCTTGTTTATACTTATACTGAACGACCTGACCTCGTGCATTAACCGTCCTAAATCCCAAAATAAGACCAAACAAACATTTTTTTTCTGAAGAGTCCACTTTGAATAGAACCCATTCATTAGCTTCAATACTAGTAGCTTGAAGCAGTACCTCTTTTTCGAGAACTAAAAGAGATAGTTTTGGTTTTTTTGGTCTTGGTTCTTCGGTTTTTGAACAATTTCGGACTCTTATGCGTCTGTCGGTACTCACATTTACTTTGTTCTCTAACAGCTGCCAAACAAGCGTTTATTTTCGTATTTCTTTTGTTGTGCCATCGGGTTGTATCACTTCAAGAACATTTTTCTTCTCGGACAACCTGGACTGAAACATGGACTCATCATCATCTGGGCTAGTTTTTGAGCTATTTGGCATGGTACTAACGCTTTGATCGTGTTTCTCTGACTGATCATTAGATTCTAGATCGAATAGCTGTTCGAGAATATGCTCATCACCTACCTCCTCTTCAAGAATTATAATTGAAATCAATATCTTACCTCCTTATTACAATGCATTGATTCATTGATTGTAATTTGAGCCGTAGTGAACATGGTTCACCCAGACGGAAATTTTGCGAGTTCAATGTATATAGACTGGTAGTCTGGGCAATACCTACAAGATGGATCGAAATGGTATAAAGTAGAGAACATACAACACTCCACACCTTTCCGATACCGACGATTTCCAAAAGCATCACCGAATCTCAACTAAAACTGGATTGATTCTAATTTCTCAACAATTTACCCCAAAATATTTTTTGTTAACCAAATGCCACCAAATGCTAAACTCTTTAAATACAATTTAGTTTAATTATTTTTACTGTCGTAGTGTAAGAATTACTTAAAATTATCATTCCATTGGTATAAAAATGTCAAAACCATCATTTCGCTAATGTTTCAATTAGATATCAAATAAAATAAAATATGTATGTAAAAGTGTCTTATGATTTTATTATTTTTTCAATGCAATGTGTGGAACTTGGTGGAACTTCTCAAAACAATTTCGTTTCTTTACACATAAGTGTACGTTACATTGTTCACAAATAATATATGATTTAAATGCACATCCTTCTAGTTTACAACGCATACGATCAATACTTTTTGATATTGAGTGATCTATCTTGGCATACCAAGTAGAGTGGCATGGCCTCCTTTCTATCGGAGCTCTTGGATTCTTATTGATTCCTTTGACGTTCGTATCTGATGACGATTCAAACGGTTGTCCGGTTATGAGATTTGTTGTATTCGTTTGATGCGGGTTTTTGTTGTCTTCTGTTGAGACTGTACTTGATATTCGTACTAATTTAGTGCCCTGTTCCTCTTCATACATGCTCGTGTTCAGCAATGCATTAATTTAATGAAAAGTTACGTTGTCAAGTTTGTCTGGTTTTTCAGAATTTTCATTTATTAGCTGAAGTTTTTTACGATTTTTCGAGGGAACTAATACTATTAAAAATAAACGAAGTATTATTGTTTATGTTTTTATATTAATAATTCAATGCATTGATTTTCATAGTGTAAATTGATAACTTACTTGTTCCAATAAACATGAATTTAATCAATAATGCATTTCGTTCGCGAGTATAAAATTTTTGACTGGCTCCTTCTGCAATTTTCTTTGCGGCATCTTCATCCAAATTAAGTAATAAATTCACGAAATGTTCTGTTTTCGGGCGGAAAATTATTTGAGTTTCTTTCAAGAAGTATCTATTTGCGTTACAGTCGATCGAATTCAGAACATCTCGAATGAAATCAAATTTATTTTTCATCGCATTGTTCAAAATATGTGGCTGTAGTTTCGTTAAAATAATATCATGTGGTAATCGTGCACCGTATCCTTTGCGCATCAAATTCAAGAGTGGGGCTGCACCGATTGTATTTAATTGAACGGAGATTAAATTATCGTCAAAGCTCTCGCTTTTCTATGTGTCATTGGGCTTTACACAATGTATAAAGTGTGAACCCTAAAATAAGAGAGTGAACATTGCATTGTATGGGGTAGATCGATTTTTATCATTTTCAAATCATTTTGTTTCTTTTATCCATTATGCAATCCAACTCACATTTTCTCTTAGTGTAGTTATGAGTGCCTTCAAATCATTTTTTGTTGTAGCAACAACTGATCTGGTTGAACTATTTGAAGACTTCAAATCGATGAATTCTGACACTACTTTGATTCCAATTCCACTTAGACATTGTACGACTACGCTTCGCACTTCACTTGATAGAACCTCAGCATTCTTCTGGAGGAAATGTTCCTATTAAAACGTTATCAAAAATTACAGCGCAATGATTTTTATGTTTCAAAATATTTGCAAATACAATTCACCGAGGAATAGCAAACTTTGCTTGCGAAATGATGAATAGTGAAACAATATCTTATCTTGCCCATTGACTTTTGTTTTTGGTATATCAAACTCATGCTTACGATTGCAAGTACGATTAATCGCATTTATGAGGTTCAAAGCTGAGGGTGCACGTTGCTTACATTCATCCTTTAGAAATGAAAATATTCCTTCTGTTTTATGTTCGAATAGATCTGAAATTAATGATGATATTTTTATGATGAATTTAGACCTTTAGTTCTTGTTATTTGTTTTTTCCAACGCATTGTTTTAGTTACCGATAACCTTTTTGTTGTTCAAAAAATTTATTTCGGGAATGTCTAAACCTTCTTCAGTGTACCAGTCAATTTCTTTTTGGATCAGACGGTTTGTACAGAATTTACGAATCTTTTCATTGGTAAAGTTGATGCAAATTTGTTCGAATGAGTTCAATCCCATTTCAAAACATTCTGAAAGAATTGAAAAAAATGAGAAAATAAATTGAATAAACGGATTAATTGTTTCTAACATACCAAAACCGGCGATGTCCAAGATGGCAATATACAGTTGACCGGTTTGATGCTGAGAGATTCCATCAATGCATTGATTTTCATTAACTTTATCAATTAAAAACCGGAATAATTGCTGGTAAAGTAGTTTCGTCATTGAGTCTCATATTCTAGCTGCTGAAAATTGGTCCAATCGAATGCTACGAAAACAAACAGACATTTTCACTTCTTCTTATTTATTCTACAACATGCTTCTATTAAAAAAACACAATGCACTGATAGATATTTCATACCTACATAACATTCGACTTGTCTCGATTGCGTGGCATTATCAGCTTTCGCTCCAGAACAACACATTCTTGCTGCTTCAAATCAAGTGACAATAAATTTGCAGCCCATTCAAGAGATTGGCGCGTGTCTTTGGTAATTTGCGCGTAGCCAGAATCATCATTTTCAAAATTTATGTTTCCCATGTGCAAAATTCCAGCAAGTAAACTATAAATTGATTTTCGCATTTCCGAAATTCCTATTGAACTTAGTGCGCAATCCAAATTTTCGAAACTCAGTGCACTGTTCGTATTTACAGTAAGTCCCGACGGTAGAATCTATATATAGACGAAGGATATTTAGGAACTATTTTAACAAATATACAGTGGCTATAGATTGAAATATACCGCGAAGCTGCCCGTGAGTTTGAACTTCCTTTTAAAACAGTCTGGAGATTGATTAACTAGCAAATAAAGTATGTGAAAATTTGTTCCCACCATCTTCTCATCCACACACAATCGACTTTTTTCGAAGAGTTGATATGAAATTTGCATGTCTGATACTTCATGTTCGGGGGTAAAATTAAACTTAAAAAAAAATGAACTCCTTATTTATCCACTTTGAAAAAATGAAAGATGGTCAAAGATCAAACCTGCAGGAACTTAATAAAGCGCGAACTATTGTGATTCTGTGGCGTTACACAGTATCCAAATGCATCTAATATAGTGTTAACATGAGCAGATGTCGAAGATTTCGATAGGAACTGCGTCAAATACTTCGTTGTCACTGTTTTCCCAGCACCAGACACACCAGTTATAACAATACACTGTGATTTTTTTCCTTCTTTCAACCTTTTCAATGTGTCATTGCCTATCAATTACAACGTGTTTTGGAATCATAGAAACATATAGAAAATAATGGAATAATTAGGTTATGTTTTACCTATAGTATATATGTGTGGTGGCAACTGAGATTTTTTTCCCGTTTTGTATCGTAATATTTCTTCATGTGAATATAATGGCAATGTTTGCATTGGATTTATTTCTATCAAAAGTTTTCCAGTAAATGTCTAAAATATCAAATTGAAATATATTTCTTAGCAGTGCACTGTGAAATATAAACTCAAATAAATAGAATACATACATAAATTTTCTTTTTCATGAATCGAGCCTTCAAATTTTGTAAAATCGCATTCTCAGCTTTGTCAATTCCTCCTGGAATATCATCTATTTAATAGAAGATTGAAGATAGATTATTCAAAATTTCAAACAAATTACGAAAGATAAATACTCACAATTTTCATCAAAATCTTCGGTTGCGGAAAACATTTTTATAAAATTAAAACTACAAACACAAATAAATTATTCCAACTGATTCCAACTTTGAAACAAATTTAAATTTTGACATATGATGACATCTCACATTGCAGTGCATTGCGGCAATTTTTTTCCAATAGAAATTGCTTATGACAACTATTGACAACCAAAGTGAAGTTGGCTGCGTTGCCAGCCTGTCATTATCTTCATGCCCTGATATTCCTTCATTTGGATGATGACGAAGAGCGTCGAATCTCACCATGTGATTGAAAATTTTTCTTATGTGCACTCGTGTATGTAAGCATTGTTTTGTATGTATTGAAATCATTATTCGTAAACTTTTTGGGGTTATTAGAAACCAAAAGCTCAGTAAGACCAGGTGTTGCAGGAAAGTCTTTTCTCCTTATAGAATATGACGTTCCAGTTGGACTCTCTATAATACGAACAACATCGTTCGCCAAAACAACTCTGCCATCCTTGTATCGAAATCCATATAAACTATCAGCATAAGGTATATTCGCATTCTCTAATTTTCTTATGATATTCTCTTCAAGTTCTTCGGATCGTTCAGAAGCATCCTCATAAAATGGATCAAAACCACTAATATCGTGTGCGTTTGCTTCAGAGCTAGAAGATTTTGGTGTATATTGAAAAGGATTAGCTCGATGCGATGCCACTGCCGTTTTAAAAACTGAATCAGGGAAATACTTTTAAGTCGGTTCTTCCTTTTTTTCCACTTCAAGCTCCATGAAATTTGACACATTTTGCTTTTCTTTCTCTTGCTTAACTAACTTTTGAGGTGGCTCAATAATTGGTTTATATGTTTCGCTCACTTGTTCGTTCACAGCTAATTTCAGACTATGTAAGTCCCGAAATTTCTTCCTAATGACGTTTCTGGTTTTAATTAGTGCTCTTTTAAATCGCTCATTATTTGTGTGATTTATGGCATTACTACTTTTTTTTTCTTTTTTCATTGTGGTAGTGGTGAATGTCATGCGAACACAAAGACATATCAATGCATACTAATTGCTATTTAAACTTCCTCTATTATTCATTGAAATGTTTCATTTGTTGGAATGGAAATAAATTTATCGAATTACATTCGATATTTTCCATTGTTTAGAGATCTTTCAGTATCAATAACTAAAAATCCGTATTTTTCACCCCAACACGAAGGGTGGAAGCGTTTTGACACTTCAGTACAAAGTCACCAAGCAACACGACACGAGTGCCCATGCAAATCAATGCAAACATGTAAAAAATTTCGGAACTATTCGACAGCACTTCCACCGTCTGCCCCAAAATTAGTTACAAATCACCTTAAATGTATCAAATGACATATCAGTCGAAACATTGAAATCATTAAATATGTGCTTTAAGTTCTGATCATCTTGCTTGAAAAGCACAATCAAATTAGCATTTTCTCGAATCAAATGTTTAGGAATGTGTGCATAGCTTTGACTCAAATAAAAACAATCAACACTCTTGTGTCGACCCATGCAGAAATATGATCTTATCTTGTCTTGATTTTCACAAATAACATCATCAAATATGAATATTGAGTTTGGTTTTACCTCCTCAAGTGGTATCACACTATCACTTGAGGAAAACATGTAACAACCAATACCTCTAATGGTTGATAAGATTTTCTTCAAATAAACGTATTTTGGTTGGAACAAAGATTTTGCGTATACGTAAACATTCTCAAAGTGGAGTCCATTTGGACTTTCTAATAAGCTAAGTATCACGTTTGTTTTTCCACAGTTTGAGGGTCCACACAATGTTTAAGATAAGCTTTTTGATTTGTGTTCCCCTCTTGAATTTCGACGTTGCGAATGGGTATTTTAACCCGTTGCTTTTTTATGTCAATTTTCTGCATTTTGTGTGTGCGTGTTTCAATAGCACTATAAATATATGTGTTCACGACAACCTACTATCATTTAATGTTCAACTTCAGCATAATTCACATGCATATAAAGCCAAAAAATTGAAAGAAAAAAATGGAGTTGAAAAAGGTAGGAAGAACACTGAAGAATGCGATGAGAAAGCCAAAGAAAAGACATGGCAATGGACTCACTAACGCATCCAAATCCAAAAGTAAGACGGGAAAAAATCTGAAAAAGGGAATAAAAGAACTGGGAAAGGAATCATCAACACATTAATAAATAAACTACCATTCGAGCTACACATACCAAGTTATCAGTACTGTGGTCCAGGTACACGATTAGAAAAACGTCTCAATCGAAACGATCCAGGTATAAATGAATTGGATAGAGCCTGTAAGCAACACGACATTGCATATGCAAGAACAAACGATATTGCTGAACGTAATCGCGCTGATAAAGTTTTAGCGAACAAAGCCTGGGAACGTGTAAAATCAAGAAATGCTAGTTTTGGGGAGAAGGCTGCAGCACTTGGAATCACTGGCATCATGAAAACAAAATCTAAATTAGGGATGGGGATGGGACCGCGGTTTGGTGGATGTATGAAAAAAAAAAAAAATTGAAGAATCGAGGTGGTAAAAATCGTACAAAGGTAAGCTCAAAAAAGGAACTATCAGCATCGAAAGTATTCCGTGCAGCTGTCACAACGGCTAAAAAAGAAATTAAAATCCATCAACCACAAACTGTACCCGATGCAGCAAAATTGGCAATAAAGGCAGCAAAAGCAGCTATCAAAAAACATATATTATCGCAGGCAGCATTACAGAATGATTTGCCGAGGGTAATTCCAGTCCCCAAATTGGGTGGTGCTCTGCCATTGATCCCTATTTTTGCTGGCCTTTCGGCGCTAGGTGCTTTGATGGTGAAACCCCCATTGCAGGTGTTGCAAATGCCGTAACCTCAGCAAAGAAGGCCGAACAAGAACTCAAAGAAGCACAGCGTCACAATCAAACAATGGAGGCCATTGCATTGGGAAAAAATAATAAGACCGGAAATGGTCTATATTTGATACCATATAAAAAAGGGCTAGGACTTTTTCTTTCACCATATTCAAAAAACATATAAATAAGCTCCTCAATGACATAAAGCGTCCCCTTTCGAACTTTGATATACTAGAATTTGGAACATATCTATATATATAAAAGAGAGATCAAAAACCCTTGTCCCGGGTAATCTCATAAACTACTCAACCGATCTGAAAACCATGGACATCATTGGAAAGGTCTTGAGCCCGCGCAGGTTATAGGCATATTTTTGGGACATTTTTGGGACATTTTTGGGACATTTTTGGGACATTTTTGGGACATTTGAAGGATATTTTTGGGACATTTTCCAAAAACGTTCCAAATGTGTCACAATTCACTTTGGGACATTTTTGGGACATTTTTGGGACATTTTTGGGACATTTGTCCCAAATGTTCCCAATATCGAAAAAATCACTTTGGGACATAAAAATTTTTTCGGGACATTTTTAACTCGCATAAAAACCACTTTAAGTAACAAAAATGTCAATTTCAATTTCAATTTCAACATTTTCATAAATTTCACAAAAATACATATACATTTCATTAATAAAAATCTTAATTATATCGTAACAATCAACTAAGTAATCAATTGAATTTGTTCTGCTGTGCTGCTTCAGACTGCTGTGCTGCTTCAGATTCACTCAATTCAAGATCTTCTTATTTATGTTTATGCATTTAATTCGCCAGTTGATGAAATGTTTGGATCTGTTAATTGGATTATAATTAGTTGCAGACATAACAATATTTTATTTTTCAGTGATATAGTTCTGCTATTACTATAGCATAAATTGTAAAGCTTTTCACTTAATTCTGCTATAGTAGTACCAGGATTGATCTGCTGATTTTCTTACCTATGATTGGTTATTTTAAAGCCAATGGATACACGATGTTATGTGTTTTTCCGTTAGGTGTGTAAATAAACAAACTTGATGGTGCCCCTACTCTGGAACAAGCCTCATAAAGCTGCCCGTGTGAAAAACAGGGCGTTTCCAATGATACTCCAGCACATTTCAACGTCTGCCCTTGTGCTTTGTTGATTGTCATGGCGAATGAAACGCGTGCAGGAAACTGGAGTCGTTTAAATTCTACTGATGAGTCGGTAGTGATCATCGGGATTCGAGGGATGAATACAATTTCGCCTTTGAATTTCCCATTAATTATTACCGCTTCAATCAAATTCGGCGTCAAGTTTTTGATGAAGACTCTTGTGCCATTGCACAGTTTTGGCGGATCTAAATTTCGAATGATCATCAACTTCGCGCCAATTTTCACTTTAAGTATATGAGGCGGAATTCCATTTGGCTCCAGAGAATTCAGAAACTCTACAGGAAAATTCACAGCTTGATGTTCCTCAGTCACAGTATCAATTGATTTGTATTGCATTAGCTCTCCTGGAAGCTGATTTAAAATTTGATGGTTGATCTTGTTGACGTCATCATTTTTTGGTGTTAATATAGCACGTTCATACAACCATTCATGATTTTTATAATTTTCACAAATATTTGGAAAAATTCTTGCTATAAGACCGTTCAATGATGTTTCGAGCTGACAAAAATTGGATGGAAATGCTATCTCTTTTGTCACAGGATCGCGGCGATGCTCTCCATTCCCTATAGTCAGCAGTTGCTTTGAAAACACTCCAGCCGATTTATCTTTTAATACGTGCACTCTCATGTTAGTTCTAAGCTGTAATTTCCAAGGCCCGCTTAAACAGCTAAAAATGGGTACGTCTTCTGAAGTAATTCGTCGCAATGCAATAACATTGAACGTATTACTCACCCAGCGTTTATGCCGTTTATGCTTGACATTTGCGCAAGCATCATAACCCTAAAAATATAACCGACAAAACCGTTGAGTGAACAAAATTTTTATATACTTATCGTGGTTGTTTTTAATTTTTGAAACAAAATCGAAACAACGTGGAACTGAAGGCAAAAATCAGCAAACTGCCGCCACGACGACGAATCGGTGAGTTTATTTAATTTATTTTGTTTTTGAAACAAATTATGCGGTGAAATCGGTGAAACAAGAACCAAGATTCCGCCATTTAAGGTTTTTTTTTTGCACTTCATTGAATTCGTCAAAATGTATGAAGTCTAATAATATTTTCATGATTTTTCATTCTGTTTCACAATAAAATGAGATCAAAAAATGCATGTATGCTATTAATTAATCCGAATTTTGTTTGGAAAAATATCGAAATTTGTTGCATAGCCATTTTGCTGATCTCACAATTTTTTTTTTGGTTATGTTGGACTGTAAAATTGGGGAAATAAATTATTCGGAATGTATATCATCATTAATGGTCAACACAATTCATTTCTTTTAGTCACGCGCTCAATTTCACGGCTTGTCGCAGATTTCAGCCAACAACAAGCACAACAAGTTGGCAGAATGTTTAATGTACATGTTTCAATTCGCAGAAATGTACAAGCCGAAGCCTTGGCGCTGTTACTTAGACCGCCGCAACGCCTGAGACGTCGTGCCTCGGTAGACGATATCAATTTACAAAATGCCTCGTATGCACAAAATACCTCGAATGCACAAAATGATTCGATCGCACAGAATGCTCAGACTGCACAAAATGCTCCGATTGCACAAAATCCTCCAGCACGACGGCATTCATTGCCTGCAGCTTTGGCCCCAATTCTCCAAATCAGTCGTACTGAATTGCGTCAGCAGATGGGATTGGGACAACTGCAATATCTAGACGACGTGAGTATTTTTATTTTTTCCATAATGTGAATGTCGAATCCACATGCATGTTTTTAATTGCTTTTAGATTGATGATGATGGAGAGGATGAAGATGATGATATTGCTCCGAATGCAATGAATGTGTACAACGAAACAAAAGAAGAAGAGGCAATTGACATTGTGGATGGTGGCTTTGAAGACATTGCTCACGTAAGTCACCGTTATAGATTTATGTTCTATCACGTTTAGAAATTCGCTAAATTATTTTTCTGAACATTCAGTTTGGTAAAATCGGTTAAATCCGTTTATTATTAATTATTTCAATAATGTAACTTAGCTTGATACAACATTTGATAGATTTTTAATTGACATTTTCTAAATTTATAGGCTGGAAATGTGAGCATTGAAGATTCAGGTGCCGAAAAAGTGGACTCCAATCCAAGTGATCCAAAAGTAAATAATATTTACTTTCGATGGTGTATATTTTCAAGAACATCCATTGTATAGAATACATCAATATACATAAATAATGTTCCTCTACGTTTTCATTGATACATGTAGAATGGAAAAGACGATTCGGAAGGAAGAAACGATGGATGGGTCAAAGGCAATAATGAAAATAATCAGAACTCGGTAAATATTCTTGGTAAAGCATTCAAACCGTTTAAGATTCGCGGACGGCGCCCATCAGAAGGCCTTGCAATCAAAATGACCACAATATTCGAGCGTCCAGAGCCTGACAACTGAAGCCTTTTCTGACTGATTGACATTCAGTAGATCTGAAAACTTAAAATATATTTGACAATCTTCCATATTTTTTTCATTTTGATATTTTTCGTATACTCAACCAACAGTATTTTTTTGAATAAGTTAAAATAACAATTTTCACAAGCCATTCAAATAATTGAATAAAGAAATCTTTTTGTGTGTAATTCAATTCATTTTATTTCGATTCAAATGTATGTATTCTATACAATGGATTGATTTTACGGTTTTGGGGCATTATTCTCTCGATCATCAAACATTTTCCGACGTTTTTCGCCATATCGACTGACAGGATCATCTTCCTCGTAGTGATCTGAATTTCGGCAATCGATAGTTTTCTCCCCTCCAATCTGTTCTTCATCAACAATGATTTCATTCTATATTTCGACCGCTTCTTCACTTTGCACGTCAACTTCCACCCACTTAATCTGTTCTTTATACTTTTTTTCAACATTTTCTTCTGTTTTCTCTTCAAACTGTGCTGCAACGTTTTTGCAAACTGTTCTTCATTATCTCTCAATCCTAGCTGATGTTTTAACTTATTTATTTCAAGCAATGCCTTAGCCAATTTGATTTTCAACTCGTTGATAACTTTTGTTTGTTCATCAGATCGATCGATGTAATGTTTCAGGGCTGTAGTTTTTGCTTTCTCGGTCATTCCGGCGAATGGTTTTTTGGTTTTCAACTCGCTCATATTCAAGAGATTTACAAGACTTTTGTGCTTCTCTGGATGCTTTCTCTCCAAGTGGCGATCGAGTGAATGCTTAACAAATACCTTCGTGTACTTTGCGCTTATGCACATTCAATGCAGATATACTGCCGTATTGTTTAACACAAGTTTCACCATCGGGCAATTGTAGGTTGCAAATGTACATATTTGGCTGAAAATTGTTTTCAAACCCACTCGGCTCACCCAGCTCACTTGGCCCACTCGGCTGACTTGCCATGATTCGATCTTTTCTCCTTGAAAACCAAAACAGAACTGAAGGGCAAAAACGAACACACAAGAGCTGCCTCGTCTAGTCTCAATGTGACTTTATCGTCGAATTGCTTTCACACAAAAGTTTGATTTCAAGAATACACAATGTTGATTTCAAACATCTTTCTCGACTACAACTGTGTGCAGCAGTTCTCAATGAAATTTGAAACTCAGTTATTATGGTTTGGAATTCAGGAATCAGTAAATGTTTGTCGGCATTGTCGTAAGCAAAATCAAGTGGTTCACTTGAAATGAGATTTCGAAACGAGATGACACATTTATTCCATTAACGCATAAGTTCGATTCAAATGCAATATTTTGTGACGAATTATGTATATGCGACAGAAACACTTCATGTAATACCTCGATCATTGAGTTGATTGTTCTTCAGACTGCTTACCAAAAATTTCTCATAGCGTTCCTATGTTGTATATTTTTGAATGTCGCATAAATAAACAAACAGTTTTTCCTTTTCGTTTGGCCATCAAAATCGAGTTATGTGCAAAAAAAAATCGATTATATCACCACCATGAAAGAATTGCTTCGAATGAAAAATATTCAAAATTTTATGTTTCTGTATTCTCGATTTGCCTAACCTATTTGAAGAAACATCTATAAATACATGCGCTCTTTATTTCACACACAAAAAATGGAATTAAAAATCACTATGTCATTTTTTACTGAAGTCGAACATGTTTTAATGGCGTGATAACATAAAAATAACATTATTGGCCTAGGAAGTGTGATTTCTTTTTCAGAAACTTACGGCATAACACTTTTTGTTCAATAAGAGTTAGATTTTTGGCAATATATGTTGCCTGGAGACGTATAAATTCTCTCACAATATAAGCAACAAAACCTTCTTTATGGCTCACATCGCATTCGAAAAATTGCACAAAAGTATTATCAAAATCGACAGTTTCCATGATTTTCTCGACGAGAGCCTCGTAATCAAGATTTATTTGATTTCTGCAAAGATTAAAATAACTTTTTGCAATTTTACAAATATAAACAGTACTCAGACATGGGTCGATCAATGAATCCCGTGCGTTGTCATCAGAAATTGTGAGGTCATGTACCTTTTCATTTTCAAGAAGAACTTTTTCGCATTGGCATTCAAACCGACCGGTTTTAATGATTTTTTGCTCAATGGAGCTCGCAATCGTTGCTATTGTGGCCTCTTCTAAACAATCCATCAAAAAATCATTCTCATTCAGTTGCATCAAATGAAAATCACTCTCCTCTGTATCTACATCTGATTGTACGGTGAAATTGGGCAAACGTTGATTGGCATTTTTCAAGAATGCAAATATGGTTTGAGCCGATGCCTCATTTATGGGATTTTTGAATACATTATCGGAGCCTGTTTTGTTCGAATTGCATACATCAAAGAGTTTGTCCATCATTTTTGCAAATTCAGCAGTTGGTGTGCAGTCTTCAAAGCCCTTGTAACCATGATCTCTCAAGTAGCAAAGTGAATTAGCAGAGGAGTTACTTAATAATTGGACAGCTAGCTTAACGTTCATTTTGTTTTTACTCCATTGTATATGTTTTTTTGTGAGTTTATGAGTAACAAAATTCCTGTTAACTCTCATGTTTTGCAGTCTTTCAAAATATTGCCACTTCACCTCACTCGCTCCAGATTCCAAAACTTTGAAAGTACCCAAACAGTTACGCACCAATTTGAGCATATGACACGGATCGCATGTTATATGGACTTTGCTTCTATCGAATGGATTCAAAAAATATGGTTTCATATTATTTAATTTGAAAGAGGCACCTAATAATCTACACGCCGCAAAATTTGATGCCAAGCCGTCAAATGTAATATTGATCACTTTTCCGCCAATCTTTGTGACCTCTTTAATTATTTCATGAATAAGTACAGATTTTTCGTGCGCATTTAAATTGTGTATGAAGAAGTAAGCGACAGGGATTGAGAAATCCACATTTATTCCTGTAATCATAAATACAAGAGCTTGTCTGGCGACGGGAAGTTCACTATTTTCATTTTGTCGACCATATGTAATGAAGTCTTGAAACTTTTTCTTAGCTTCACTCCATTCAACATGACGCCTTATGTTCACTTCATCCATTGATAGCGAGCAATACAGTTGTTTGTTGGACTTTTTTGTTTCTTCTGCAATTTTCTCAATTGCTTTAAGACCCTCGGCACTGATTCCAGGATCGCCATGATTCCAGGATCGCCCAGTTCCTTATGCAGCTTGGATCAGGAAGGTGCTTATTGAACTTGGCTCTTACGAACTGGTATGCACGTGGGCTATAATAATGAAGAGTGAATGCGAACGCTCTAATAGCGTCTGAATATTGATTCGAACTTTTTCCAAATTGTAAACAATCTATAATTTGCTTGACTTCAACCTGTAAATAGAAATCCGTGAAGTATTAAATTTCAATTCCAGTAAGACATTCAATTAAAATAAATGATCTGTCCGTATCAACAATTTGCGACTGTTAATAGCTAAAAGTTGGTGAAACCGACATAAAATTTACAAAAACTAGAAGATTTTATGTACTTCTGTATATTTCTTCATTTAGTTCTGATAATTATTTGCATTAAAGTAGCGTAGCTGTGATCTCTAAGGAAAAATATCAAACGTTCACATTTCAAACCTACAGATAAAGTAGGAACATTGGATTTGCATTCCATCTTTTGGTTTCGCTGTTTAAACTTTGCCAGCTCTGATTCCAAATTCATAATTTTTTTGTTTTTCTCCTCACATTTACGTTGTAAAATTGTAATTTGGTCTTGAGCCTTGTAAAGTTGTATTTCTGTTTCTAGAATTCGTTTCAATTCTGGACTGAATGTTTGTTTCGGTTTTCTGAAAATTATAGAGAAAGCGTTAGCCTACGGTTCCACCAATTTCACCAAAAATGGATGTTAAACAATTGTAACCAATCTGAATAAGAAATTTGCCTCACAATCGGTCATGATCACTGGTTCCATATTCTCCCATTAGTTGAACGCCAGTTGCCAATTCGTTGTGAACAATGTCATTATCAGATTCATCAACATTTGACGAGTAACAGTGCAGTTCTGACCTTAATACACGAATCAATTGGAATGAATTGGAATCAATAAATACAGGTTTCAAAATAATATTATGTTTTTGAAAGTAGGTTATTACGATAAAAAATTCTTATGCTTGATCTTGCCCAACTGTCTGAGCTATTTCATCACAGATTTAAGAAACAGATTAGTATTTGGAAGATTGTTGGGGTATGGCTCTAATTGTTGAAACATGTTAATTTTATGTATTGTTATACCATTTTTTGTCAATAATAATTATGAAATACGTGAAATTTTAAGCACCAATGCATACATAGGTTTCACCAATTTCACCAGACAAAAAAGAAAAAGTGTTCTTACACTTGGTCTGGTCGATCAGGTACATCGTGTCCAATTTATAATTCATTGTTTTCCAACTGCCTGTCTAAACCAATCTGAGCAAGTGCACATGGATTATTTAATCTACTCGAATTTTGAGACGGCTGATCGTTCGTAGATCCCGACCTATAATAATGTAATTGTAGGTTATGTGTATTCTTTTTTTTATCCAAGTGAATTGAATAATCGATTATAAAACATATGTATATATTTCACTGCAAAATAATAAATAAAATCGACATTTAACATGACTTACACTTGAATTTGTTCATTCGACAGAAAATCCGCACACGAACTCATATTTAAGACTTCAGAGCTGCTGCTATTAAATGCAATTAGAACTCTTGGGAATTATGTTCCACCGATTTTACCACACAAACAACTTACCAAAATATGCTTGGAATTGACCCAATTTTCAATTTTTTGTTTTTTAGTTTGTCTTCTCTTTTAAAATGGTTTTCACACACAGTTATATAGCTGTACACTTCTAACTCATGTACAAAATCTTGATTTTTTTGTATCGCTTGTATCCATTTTTCTCTGGATTCACCTTTCAATGGCATTCTATAAAACGCGATATTGCGTGAAATTGTTCCTTCGGCATATTCACATATTTTAATGAAACAATATCGTTTTGTGGGTGGCATGATTATTATTTGAACGAAATATTTTGAAATTGTTGAATGTCAACGAACTTTGAAGCAAGAATATATGCCAAACAGTTTGTAAAAATCAATTGAATTTTAACGTAATTTCTGCCGAACATAAGACGCACTTCAAGTGAATAAAGTGCGTCTTCTGAACTATGGTTGTGGCGCAGCAAACGCAATCCACTCGCATTAACGGAGGTAGGTAATTTCTGCACATATTTCCATAAAAATGAAGCTTTTAGACAAGCGTTGAGTTCATCCGCTGGAGTTGATTTCGGTATGACTGGTAGAGTTTGCCGAAAATCGCCAGCAAGCACTATCAAAACATTTCCCATGAGATGATTATTTCCTCTCAAATCGCGCAAAAGCCGATCTAATGCTTCTAATAGTTTTTTGTGACCCATCGTGCACTCATCCCACACAATTATTTTGCACAATCTCAAAACTACAGCCATATTCGATCTTTTGCCCATGTTGCAATTCAACTGGTCAGATTGATTAACATTCAACGGAAATTTAAAAGTTGAATTCGCCGTCTTTCCACCACTTAGTAGCGTTGAAGCGATGCCTGATGAAGCAACAGCTATTGCGATTTCACCTTTTGATCTAACGGCTGCCAGGATTAAATTAAGCAGAAAAGTCTTTCCAGTCCCACCTGGTGCATCCAAAAAGAATATGCCACCATCACCACTTTCGAAACGGTTCATTATACTTTCATACGCAAATTTTTGATCATCCAATAGGAGCTTTGATTGATTATCTACATATGATTGAAGTTCTTCAACATTATATTGACGTTCTCGCAACAACTCTTTATTCAAGAAGATATTTTGTTGGTACCTCGGGGCTGGTAAACCCAATTTCAATAGTTTTTGATTACATATTGATACGCATTTTTCTTCAATTAAGATGAGTGTTTCATTAAAAACATCATCCGTCATTTGAATATTGATATTTGGATTCGCCATTTGAATTCGTCTCAATACATCTTCACTGAGACATTCTTTAAAGTCTTCCCACAATTTCATTGGATTGGACGGTGCGCACATTGATATGATGATAGCGAATAAGTCTCGAATCGCTCTTGGATGGCGTGTAAGCTCGGCCTCTTTCAACGTATTCTGCCAATGTTTGTCATCTTCAAGCAATCCCAATTTCAAGCAAGCTTCTTTATACGTTTCACATACTTCGCCATTCACAATCTTCAACGATTGAAATGAAGATGGCCCCTTTATTGTGTGAAGCAGCATCCTTAAGTAATAACATTCTGAGTTGTTTGGATGTACGGTATAAACTCGGCCCAATGTCGAACTTGCACAAACTCCAGCATATTCAGATATTCTGCTGCCTAACTTTCTTCGACAAAATTCACCCTTTGATATGTCCCAAGTGTAATATTTTGGAACGTCACAATATAACAAAGTTTTGGCAAAAGGATCCCTCTGACTAAGTTGAAAAAATGCAGTTAACGTTGTATTTTTAGGATTGAGCGCCCGTTCTCTTGCATTTTCTGATGTATAATAAACACGCTGTCCATTCTCGAGGTGAACCGATAAGTGTACTACAGCTGGATATCGTTCATGAATGCTAAAGCCAAATATACGCCAAGCAGCTTCATTACTACTTATGTAGCGGCCGACTTGAAATTGTGTCACTTCATCATGTGTAACATTGTTTGACAGTCCGAATGTTGCCATATCAGAACCTTTATTTATGTATTTCAAAATATACTTAATTGCTTTAACTGAATGGCAATACTCAACATTGATGTGCGCATCGAACATTTTCGATAACAATGGACAATGAGGCACAACCCATCTATTGTCAATATTAACATCATTTCCTTTCACTTTGAGAACAAATGATTGTCCACCATCCTCGGGTTTTCTCCTTCTATAAAGTGGATAACCGTCACCTCCTGTTTGCGTTTCTTGTACCAGTTGCCGTGGATATCCTTTCGTACATCTGTTTTCTTTCATGCATGGTGATTTCGGATTGATTTTGCCGCATGGACCATGTATCATATGCTTTTTTATTATTTCAAATAAAACAGGATCGTTATTTTTATTCGGTATTTCAGCAGATATAATATGATCCAATTGAGTAGGCTTTATTTTTGATTTACACCAAATTAATATATGTGCGTGTGGGAGACCCCTTTTTTGCCACTCCACAGAGTATAGCCAACAAACAACCTCTCCAAAAATTAAACTTTTGATGATAACATTGATGAATTGATTTAATTTCTGTTTGAAGACTCTCGCTATGATATCATGCCGATCAGTTGCACTTTGGCCAGTTAACAGTGATTCCTGTATCTCGGGCCAATTTGGGTTGCATGTAAAGGTAAGAAATAAATCGGGCCGTCCATGTTTTCGCACATAAGTCATGGCGTCCTGCGCATACTCATGCATATGGCGAGGGCTTCCAATGTACGAGGCAGGTAGTATCACCATCTGTCCAACATCAGCAACGTTTCCATCATTGACAACTGCATCCCGCAAATGAATATAATCCTCGGCCCGGAGCTTTTGCTGATTCAATCTGATGAATAAAAGACGTTCGCTTTCGATTTTAGCGTACATGTCTACCAAAAATTGACGGAAAAGCTTTCGAAATTTAAGGATATGATTGCATTCATTTCCTCTAATCATAATCCTATAAACATAGAAATCTTTCGAAGAAACTTTTTTCGATGTCAGCTCTCCAGTTTGGGGATTTGTTTGATTCAATTGAAAATGATATCCATCTTGTCCACCCCAATACAACAACGGATACTGTAGAGCATCATACAACCTATGGGTTTCGGCAACTCTTTTCAAACTCGAATCCCGTAGCTGCAGAATAATATCGCGGCGTTCGCAATCAGTTCCCACAATGACCACTGCAACCTCTTCAACACTCGGTGCTTTAAAACGCCCTTCATGCTCTCCAACCGGTACCTTATCAGCTCTGATGACGACTTGATAATCATTTGATGGCATTCGATCAAGAGCATTTTTAAAAACTTTGATTAGATGATTATGCTCATGAAAAAATACTTGCAAATCGGATATGATGGCACGTTTTAATGCTTGCTGAATAGAACATCTTTGAGTGGTTTCTTTTTCTTTATCGCCAATAAAATAAATTTGCAAAAACTTGGAATCTTCTTCAGATACAGGGAGAAGGGAACCGATTTGATGGTATATTCGACCCTGTACTTTGAACGTAGGCATAGAACCATTATCATTTACAATTTGAGTTGCTCCGAAAGATGTCATTTGAAAACAACTATTATATTTGCGTATGTTTTCCAAAAAATGCTTTGATAATGGACTCTGGCCTGACACTTATGATTGAAGTGGTTCAGGTGGTGCATTTAATGCAGGCAAAATTACTTTTCCATTTGAACAGCATAACCCTGGTGGCTCTTTTTTGAATTTATATGCACGACAATGCAAACAAATATTGTTCATTTTTCCGATCATAACATCAGGGTGTATACTACAATAATGAAAAAATTGTACCTGAATTAAATAAATTGAACACACAACGATGTGATACACCTATCCTTATAATCAATTCATATAAAAAGCTGCCAACAAATTTGATTAAAACTTCGAAAAACAATTTTTTCTTGATTTCTTTAATACTTCAAATTCAACGCTATATTTAACTATGATTTTTTTAAATCTCATACAAACAGATGATTTTAATACAGTATTTCATTTATCCTTAAATCGAAATGTATGTAATGTTATTTTTATTGAGAAGTCAAATAATTTCAATGAAATAATAAGCACAAAATTTACACTTCTTTGACATAATCCCTGGGACCAGAGCTCTCCAAAATTATTTTTCATTAAACCCATTTGATGGCTTGAACTTGAAAGGTTGAGTTGAACGATTGCGTAACACGTAACACGCAAAAAACACTACACATGGTTTATTTTTACTTAAGATAAAATAGTTATGCACAACAAGATTGCAAAAGAGACAAACAAAACAACAGGTTGGCGTTCGCCTCTTCGAAAAAATATCTCAAACGAAACTTCCCCGTTCGATTTTTTATTTGCCAAACCCGATTTAGTGCACATGTCTCCCCACCGGTGTATCCTTTTTGTTATCATCATCATCAGCAGCATGAATGATATGTGGGATATACGGGCTCTTTATTGTAGAAATTATTTTAGTTTACTTCGGTCTATGTGCTCAGGAGAGCGCAATTTGAACTTTATAACTTCTTTACCCCTTTCTCTCACTCAAAATATTTGATTTGTTTGCCATTTTTCATTTACTTTTTTCATTTTGTCGTTCATTTAATTTTCCTATGAATGGATTTCCCATTTTTAGCACATTTTTATGCCGTATATGTATATGAGAACATGCAAAAGACGACAAGTTTTATCAAAATACAAGAGAAAAAAATACATTGCGCTCGCTTTTCGAAATGAAAATGGAAAAAATTTAGAAACAACTAAATTCAAAATTTAAAAAAAATTTATTTTGTCTATTGCCACATCTAAATAGATAATACTAAAGTGGTTTAAAAAATGTATAGACAAGATGTGTAATTCAACGTACTACTACGCATTTAATGCATAAAATTACCGCACAATACATGATAAAATATATATAAAATAGATAAAAATATTCGCCTATGAACCACGCTTTCAAGTCTATTGAGCCATAGTTTAAAGACCACGGTGTAAAATATTTAAAACCATCTGTTTATATCAAATTTATAAAACCAAAACCCAATGCGACGATTCATATAAATTCGTGAAACTGGCAGTTTTTATCAAAATAGCAAATAGCAAAACAAATAAAAAATTCTCTTAGTTGTTTCTTAAAAAATAACTTACCTATAATCAATGACACAATTATAGTTAAAAGCAGCTAACTTCAAATCTATAAGTTCTCTGCGAATATTCACTCTGCTGCGCATTTGAATAAGATGAGCTCTTCGGTCTCCAGATAATTCGCTCAACCTTCTCCTCTTATCATAATTGCGAACTGATTCAAGGCGCGCATTGTGTTCAATTGACGATTCATTACTTCGACACAATTTCTTTTTTTTGGCGCATAAAGTTTTTCTTCCTAATGATGATTTTCGTTTGGTCATTGCTTTGATAAAAACTCAAACACACGCAATATTCAATAACTCAATAATGCAATTTGATTAATTTAATTCAAATCCAACTATTCAATGCTTCAATTCAAAACTAATCTGCATTTATGTCATAAACAATCACTACTAGTGCACATTTTAATGGTCAAAGTACTTGTTCCAAATTAAACTATCATTCAGTTTACTATGATCAAATATGAATAAATCATATATTTTTAAGTGAACCATTTTGTACATAGCCATTCCAATAAAATACAAACTCCACTTAATCACTCAAAAGTAAAGCACGCATTGCAGCGCAACATCTCACAATGTTTCAATTAGTAGCCATTGTAATGAAATTAAAAATTCACTAAATCATTCCAAAATAGAGGCGTACCAAGCAGCACAACATATCATAATGCCTTATCAACGCATAATTTCGCTAAACATAAATTCAAAACAACGTGCAATTAAAAGAGGAAAAAAAAAATTGCAATACAATCTTTATTTCGCTAAAAGAGGATTGAAAGTGGTGAAAATCGAAAAGAGAAACTTTCGCTCAAATGTGAAAAATAAAATTTGTTTGAAAATATACAATAAGGAAGTTCAACGCGAATGTGTGACGTTGAAGCCAGCCGCCCGGACAAAGGTCATCATTCAAAAGGCAAAGATTAAGAAACAGGTGCAGAACAGAAACGGAAGAGATGAGACGAAAAATATCAGCAACGTTGACCACACCGATTTGATTCAACAAATGCAACAATTGTCGCTGAAGAGAAAAAATACTGATTCCACAGAAGAAGCAGCTAAAAAGCCACGTAAATTTTAATAACTAATCAGATAGCTTTGAATAGAATTAAATTTCGATTATTATCCTTGAAAATGGTCCATACCACATATTGCTTTAATTTAAATAAACCAAGAGCAAATATACAAATAAAAATCAATGCATTTTTCATATCCTATTCACTTAAATAGCCTAACAAATTCAAATTCATTTCCAGCTGCCATTTATTGTCTTTACCCAAACAACATTCATACAATTCAAATTCATTATTTACTTCACCTAAGTAGGTTTAAAATAACCGCATAAAAAATTAGTCAATATGTCAATATACACACACTAGAGATACACTCAACACATGTATGTAAACATAAAACAAATATTACCACTGTGTGCACGCTCACGCAAACACTAGCAATTCATTCAATCATAGAATGTGTGTGAAAATAAAACAAGTAGCCAATGTATAAGAAAAACACACACAGAAGTAAATCATTTAAATTTTTCACACAAACCATAAGTAAATGTATCAACGCTGTGTGCGTGCACGTACACACAGAAGTAAATCATTTTCTTTATTTACACATGCTGAAAGTAACTAATTCGCCGCTATGTGCGTAAGCATACACACAAAGATAATTATTTTTATTTTTCCACACATGCTATAAGTAAATCAATCCCTAATGTGTGCGTGCGGAAATAAATGCATTTTTAAATTTAACTTATGAACAATCCCATAAATTATAACAATAAATTTTCCAAGCCTCGGAAATAAAACACATTTACGTTTAAAACAATAAAAATAAACCGAAAAGGTTAGTTTTGAAATTAAATTTCATTGCAACAGCAATATGATACTGACCTATCAAAGACCAATTCTGATTGATTTAGTTTATTCATTCCTTTGCATCGTAACTTTATTCTTTATTTCTCCTTCTATCTAACTCTAAAAAAATTAACACAATGATTTTTCAAATCCGATTGGAATTAGTACACAGCGCTTTTTATTGAAAAACATCACTGCTAATTCAATACAATGCAATAAATAGAATTCATATTACATTGAACTCAACAAATATTTCCGTTTACTTTATTTTGATT
This sequence comes from Obolodiplosis robiniae, assembly GCA_028476595.1. Classification (NCBI taxonomy): domain Eukaryota; kingdom Metazoa; phylum Arthropoda; class Insecta; order Diptera; family Cecidomyiidae; genus Obolodiplosis; species Obolodiplosis robiniae. The sequence goes on along the minus strand of CM052015.1, from coordinate 31,917,431 downwards.
TTGATTTTGAATTCGATTTCTTTGATGTCCGCAAACGAGCAGCAACAGGTTCGATTTTTATTCCTTTCACTGAATCGACAGATGCGCCCGAACCAACGTCCATCACAACATCAGATGATTCCAAAGACAAATTTTCTAATGATACATTTAGCTTCGATATTTTTGGAGGAATTTCAATCAAATCGTTAGACCCCTTTCGTTTAACACCTATAAATTGATAAAAAAAAATTATTACTCTTTTTTGCAATTTAAGCACATACTTTGTTTTATACCTTCAACTTGACTACTGCAACCAGCATCAAAATTTACCTCCACCATAACCTCGGATGCTCCCAAATTTACTGAAGACGTATCCACCTCAGACAATTTACGAATTTCAACCAAATCGTCAGACACCTTTCGTTGAACACCTATAAATTGATAAAAAAAAATAGTTTTTCCTTTTTGCAATTTAAACACATACTTTGTTTTATACCTTCGGCTCGGCTACTGCAACCAGGTTCAACAATTGTCTCCACCATAACCTCGGATGCAACCCAAATTTACTGAAGACTTATCCACCTTAGGCAATTTCCGAAGTATGTCACTTGAATCGTCAACCGCCTTCCTTTTATTACTCTTCAGGCCGAGAAAAACAAAACGCACATAAAACTGATCGGTCTTTCTGACAAATAACCCATGCATTTTCTCCTCAATGCACTCGGAAACAACATCACAAAAAAAACCCATTGCTGATTCGAAATCATCGCTCAAAAATTCCTCCATTTTTAACGAGAGCACGAATAAATGTATTGGGCAATCCAAAAAAATGTAATGACAATATGACAAAAGAAAGATTGGATACTAATACGAATAATAAAATACATCAGTTTTTTAACAGACCATATTTGGCTAACGATAATCATTGAGGGATACTTTGTGACATGAAAATTTGACATTATTTTCTAAAAAAAAAAAAACGGTTTATTTAAAAACAACCGTAATATGACTCAATTTGATAAAATTCCAATTTAACCAATTCTTTGTTCATACTTTCACAAACTGAAAAAATAAACAATAATCTCATTGCTCCACTAAAAATACGAAGCAAAATATTATTCAAATTAGAGCTGTTGTAAGCAATTAGACGTTGCGAAGCGCACCGAAACGCCTATATGCCATAAAAATCTATGGATTGTTTGCCCGTTTTCAATTTTAAATCATTTATTTTGCATTATTTTTATATTTCAAAACTTAAATCGAGTAAGCGTAAAGTTAGATGTTGAGCCATGCATCTTCAAAATTCAATTGAAAAAACCAATTTTAATATAGAGAGAATTGTAGGCAAATAGACGCCGAGCCGCGCGAAGCGCGGCGAGGCGGCTAGTTTACCATATTTTCGGGGTGTTTTTATGAGAGACCATTTACCGAAACGCAGAAAGTATGAGTGTGGTGTGATTAATTTGGATAACGAAACTGGTTCGGGGACACATTGGGTGAGATATTACAGAAACAACGAAAGATGTTACTATTTTGATAGTTTTGGTGATTTACAACCTCCTCGTGAATTCATAAATTATATTGGACGCGATTGCATCATTCATTTCAACTACAAACGATTCCAAAATTTCAACACCGTTATATGCGGTCATTTATGTTTGAAATTTTTATTTGGTATGTTTTACAAGTAAATCTTGCAATTCAAATTAGTTAAAAGCAAGGTAATCCATGATTTACCATTATTTGAGCTTTAGCCATGTCATCGATAACATTAACATTAACGGGTAACTCATCGCAGCTACAAGCTGAATATTTTCCTGCAATTGATTTGAATGATGGTGATTACGTGTGTGGCTTGATTGATTTTCAAACATTCAATTCGATTCCGAATGTAGACGAATCAAATAATTTGTTTTACTTTGTTCACGAAAACTTAGAAAATAAAATTAATCAAACCATAAATGGAAAGGATACAGCGGAATCAAACGAAATACGAAGCAAAAAAGAAATGGAAAGTAATGTAATTAAGAAAAAGCAACCATTGTCATGCCTCAAAATTCCAACGGGGTCATATGAAGTGAACGATTTGTTAAGATTCCTGAGAAAAAACCTGTTACATAAACACATTGCGATTGAATTGGAGGCAAATAAAAACACATTACAGTGTGAAATGCTGTGTAGTCAACCAATTGACTTTTCTAAACCACACACTATTGGCCCGCTGTTGGGTTTTAGAAATAATGCGGTGTTACATGAGAATGAGATGCATATATCCCCACTTACAGCAGACATACACAGATAACAGATCTCTCAAAATTTTGTCTTTGTATTGGATAATATGAGACTACAACACATTTTGTGACAAATTTTATCCCAAACGCAGTTAACGTCATTACCTTATTTTAATATGCAGTAGCGAAAAATTGTAATTCCATGCAATACAATTTAATTCCATGTAATTTTATTTAATTCTGATTTAATAAAACACATATTTTTTTTCGAAGTTATAATTGAATCAAATTTACTTAAAATTAAATTGTTTTACATAATGTAATTTACATTGTATTGCATTAAATTATGTTCGAACAACAACCAATAACACGTATACGTATACGTATAAACGTATACGTCATATCAGTTGTCAACGTAAAATTAGCTATCGACGCAGTCTTTATGGAAGCAAATTCGGATCATAATCAAGTGTTGTAATTTTTTTTTGTTGAAATGGAAGAAGAAAAAACATACATCGTGCGCATAGTTTGTCAACATAGAAGTTTGTTCGTAACTTTTAAGGAATCGGAATTAAATATCACGGCATTTCCAAAAAAGGGTAAGTTAAAAGGCTGCAAATCACTTAATATACTTTGCCTACTACTACTTTTCATTCATTTATTACTTTCAGTCGCCAATGTGCTCAAACTCAAGTTTGGTGCAGATATTTATTCGGGTTTGATTTCAACGGATAATTTGGGTTTTGCAATTCCAAGAAATTTATTAGTTGACGTGATAAAAAATTTCCACAATGGAAGTAATTTCTATATTAATGTAGAATATCAGATCAGTGACACTCGCCGAGGCCACATTGAATTGGTTACACCAACGGTAATTTATTAAATTGAAATAATTTCACAATCATATGTTAATACTGTATTTTCACCCATTCTCAGATTTTAGAAGACTATTTTCGGCGTCAAAACATGTGCAAATTTTTGAAAAATAAAGACGACGAGCCGTTAGGTGATTCCATCCGTAAAAGTGTTGTGAACTGCATTTGTGAGTTCATGGTTGAATCATTCGGAAATGGTGATCCGAATGAAATCTCAAAACAGCGAAAAATTATGACGTGTGACGCAGCCATAAAATTATTCAAAGGTTTAAAGTCAAAGGATGACGATGCTCTGGTAACTTCACTTTAATATCTTTTTTTCTGAATTTTTATGAAATCAATTACTTTTTCAGAGTAAATTGTTGGGTGTCGGTGGTTACCTTAACAACAGACTAAAATATCTGGTGGCTAAATACAAAGACACAAATGCTCAAAAAGCTCCATACTAGCAAAATAATACCGAAACAACGCCAGAAGATGATCTTCTATTCTTGAAAAACTGTGTAATCAAGAACACTGACGTGAATGTCATTGCTTCCAAATTGAATTCCACGAGAAACCTCCGTAAAAGTATGTTGATGAATAAAGATGTTGATTTGCGCGAATCTTTCCCTTTTTTCATTTCAGATCCAAAATTGGTAAGTTGGCATAGACTAAAATTTAACGTCGAGGTATTAATCGTATAAGTTTTTGAAATATAAATTCATAGATACAAATTGAGTTTGCAATGAACCCCGAATTTCGATGTGAAAGCAACGGATTCATTGAAAAGTGGCCGAACTATAGCCCTTATGTGAAAGCAATATACGGCGAATAGATCAATCTCGGTTGGGAATCGGATGTCGAATGTTTACTGCTTCTTTTGCACCTTTTTCCATCCCGATCGTGTCAATTACCATTAATGGATGCAGTAAACAAATTGATTGTTTTTCGAGTTGTAAGCAGACTGAAGCAAAACGGAAAGAAAGTGTTCGAAGAAATATTTTTTCATAGAATTCAATTCAAATTATAGGTTGGAACTCCGCCGGAAAATATGATTGAAAATGGTAACAATCATCCTTACATAGTGGCATGCGGAACTTCAAAAATGGATATTGTTTCATATTATATTGAGGCCGAACGTCATTTGTTTCCCGTAAGTTGAATATTTTTGTAAATTAAAAATGTTTCCCTTCTAAAATAAACTGTCCATTTTTAGTTACCATTCGAATTTGGAATTTTGGAAACTTTCGACATCTTTTTTAAACTTCATTATGTTTTTCATATGAAGTTTGATAAGACTTTGAAGAATATAATTGTTTTCCTACAACGCTTAATATACAAATTACAAAGAGGGAACCTTTGCACTGCACACATGAAAGATGTTTTTGAAAAACTGACTGGCTTACATGAATTTTGACATTACATTATTTACTATATTATTCGTTGATCTCAAAGAAAATTCAAAACAGCAAAGACGTGGTTTGACGAAAAAAACGCAATTCATGTTCTGTGTAAAAAAATTAAATGTGATGTATGTCTGGTTTGCAATAAGCACTTATTAACTTAATTTTAAGGTCCGGAGAAGGAAACACCCAATTTAAGCACATATACTGAGATAAACTATTTTGAATACCTATAATAATGTACAAATTAATAGTCGAGCGTGGAAGCGAGAATTCTACTGTGCTTTTAGTGAAATGAGAAATCATCATATAAATTAGTTTTTTTATTCAAACATTTTAAATAATGTTATTTGGAGCAAGTTTCCCAACGGAATTTTGTTGAAGAAAGAATAGATTTAGTTTGTAGATTTGCTTGAACCAAAAAAATGATCCCAAACTTATTAAAAGTTTTTCTTTAAATTAATCATTTCAGTCATGAGATAACCATATTTTATATTAAAAAGCAATGTGGGTTGTGAACACTAAGTTCGTTATGAATTTGATTTAAGATTTAATCGAAACATTATGTAGCAATGTTTAAAACATTGAAATTTTGAATGAGACCAAAAAAGAGAAATAGTGTTATGTCTTATGATGGTGATAGTGAAGAAAGCAGTTGAGAAGGCTTAAAGCAATAAAACATTTTTGTTGAAGTTGAAATATTTGATGCAATATTCAGGTTGTTTTTAATTTGTGTTTTAGGTCAATCACTGGACAATAAATTCATCTTCAAAAAACTCATCCAATTGATTCGACTAACTTTTAGCGCACCATATAAAAAAATTCAGCATAGAGTTTTCTGACATTTTATTCCAATGTAATTTTAGATAAATTCGACTGAAAAAATCAAAATTATTATTAAAATTATTTTTATGGTTGATTTGAAATTACAGAATACGAAATCAAACGTTCGGATTATACGAAATAATTGACAGATCAATTTAACAAAGTAAGATTAACAATTCCAAATTATTCTCACATAATAGGCTATTTTTGATTATTAATAGCTAATGATTTCGTACATATTTAAAGATCAAAATGTTTTGTTAGTTTGGCAATACTTAAAATTACTTTGAATTACTAAATTGAAAACAACAAATTATGTCGGAAATGGAACTTAAACAAGATTACGTAAATTTACGTAAACATATGCAATTCGAAGTTAGTAGATAGAAAAAGAGAGTTCTGAGCCACTTTGACCTCATATGACCTTTTGAGAACAAGGTCGTTTTCATGTGCCTTTTGGTACCTGTGATCTTTGTTTACCTGTGAACCTTTGTTTACATGCGATCACTTGTTTACGTGTGATCCTTTGTTGTACATGATATTGCATAATCGATTGTTGAGAATCAATTTTTTTTCCCACGCTGCATTTTGTCATTGTTTATACATTCCTATGCAGACGCGCAAATAACAAAAATCATGTAATATACCTGCAAAAAAAAAATAGTGAATTTGGAAAACGACCAAAATCGTGCATTATACCTGAAAAACGAAAATCTAGAGGGATGGCAGTGAAAGAAAAAGGAAAGAAAAAAAGGAAAAGTGGCATTTTGTAATTGATTCGGAAGGATGCGGTAACATCTGCATTGTTTACCTTTCGGTGCAGATGGTCATTGAACAAATGAATTAATATGATACGTAACCTTCTGTTGACACATACCTGAAAAATGCTTTAGGGATGCATTTTTGAATGAAAACAATATGTGTTATGGGTAGTGTAATGGAATTGAAATCTTTATTGAAAAAAGAAAGAATGATGCAATCGGATACATTTTTATTTTGTAAATAATTAATTATGTATATTGCTTAGACGTCAATTCGCAAGATTGGATGCGAAGATTTCCATTGTATCAAAGTCAGCATCGGTGGTGTCAATCGTCTTGAAGTCAACAATGAGTTTGTTATGGTTGCTCCTGTCCTTTCCCATGTAGCAAAACCACATGCCTTGATGTTTGTTCAGATCGGCAATCATCTCCTCGGCCAAGTGTTTGGAGAAACGCTCTGGCAAAAGGACGACTTTATCACCCAAATCGACACTTAGCCGCATGCCTAAAGGTGTGCTGACAATGGCGAACTCGACGACGTGATATTCTCCAACAGGTAAATTGTCGAAGGAAACGAATGGTTTGTTTAAGCAGGCGTTTTTAAGAACTGCGAATGATTCCATTTTCGAATAGTATTTAATTGTGATGAGACTTGTTCCAAAATTATTTGAAGAAGGTTCGACTCGAACTGATATGATGTACAAAATACATCGCGTATTTATACAGAAAATATCACCCCCACCACACGCGCACACAACCGACTATGAAATTATTGTAACGAAAAAAATCCAATGGGCATGGTAGATGGGCATTGTGAAAAAAAAAATTCAATCGCGACCAAAATTCAGTTTGATGTACTCTTGAAAATTCATGTTTGTGCATGCAGCTTGTTGTATTGCTAACATGTCGTCTGCTCTGACTATTAGTCGTGATGTGTTCAATAATCGTAAGACCAAACTTGTTGAAACAGGAATGAAAATGCACATATAACACTTAAATTTATGTGATTTGAATTCGAAGTGAAATGGACGCATAAAATGTGCCATGCAAACTATATATACACAAAATCTATTGAAGTCGATCATTTCATTGATAAAAATTCCTTTAAACGTGATCCTTTTTTTCAATGTGATCCTTTCTCACATGTGCAAAAGATTTATGACACTTTCCGATCTTTTTGCTACGCATGATACCATTGTTGAGGGTAGAAAATTCGTTTTTACGAAAGATTCTTATCAACGTTACCTTTTTTATTTCCCTATCATAAACTGTGGTGCACGCAGATTCTTTTGTTGAGGTTGGATTGTTTCACACGAAAAATTATATTGATCGTGTTTGGCGAGAAAATGAATATTCGGCGGAGGGATGGAATTTTCAGGATATAAACAGGAAAATACATGTTCGATGACACAGTTCACTTTGAAACTTTGTGTAAAGTGCAATCGTGAGAAATAAAACATATACAAAATAATTGTGAGAAAAATGGCTTCAAGAGTCGAAATCGAATACCGTGAGGAAGCATTCAATAGACGAATGCTAACATTTGCGATAATCAATCTCGACCACATCGATATAAAAGAATTTCTTGCCGACGCATATAGCTATTTTGAAACGGAAATTAAATCCGTGTTGACCATCCATCACATAATAAAAGTTAATACATGTTTCAGTGCGACGTTCGAAAAAATCATAGCGACAGCAGCAGAGCCGGCCCCGCTTGGAGGTGAGCCAGGCGAACAAAATTAACAAGTGCGAAGTGATCCTACCGAGGATATTGTGATGGATATACACGAGGATGAGATGGCAGAAGCAAATGACGCTGAAAATCATGAAGCAAGGAGGGAGCGACAAACTCTATATGTTCACTCCAAAAGCGTTACGGTCGACCAATGCACTGATTTACGCACACTCTTCTTGGGCACTATCCTCGAATTGATTTTAAACAAAGTCGACGAAACTATGATGCAAGGATCGGGGTTTACGCTTTCCACAATTAACGAAATATCAGTGCAGGTCAACAGATTCGACCCAATAAGAGGTTCTTCATATATAGAACTCCCAAAATACCTGCAGACCAAAAAGGCGATGTGACTAACAAGGATGATATGTGCTTCAAATGGGCAGTTCTATCGGCCCTTCATCCGGCTATGAAACATGCTGATCGCGTCGGAAACTATGTCAGATATATATCTGAGCTTAACTTCGCTGGACTTGAATTTCCAATGCAACTTCGACACATAACCAAATTCGAGCAGCTGAATCCGGATTGCATTGAATGGTTTGTCAACGAACTGCATGATGCTGCAACATTCTTTGCGCGCACTTTTGATAACATTGTACCTATCAACATGACACTTGAAGAAGAGGAAATCTTCAAATTGGCAACCGTATGTCACATTTGTGAGGGTGTTCGGAGCTCGAAAGATATCCCTGTGAGGGACCATTGTCATTTTACAGGGAAATATCGGGGAGCAGCACATCAGACTTGCAATTTGAAATTTCAAGAAAATCGTACAATCCCGGTCGTTTTCCATAACCTTAAACACTACGACTCACCTTTTCTCATACGGAAGCTTGCGTCCGGGTTTGAAGATGAGCTAAAAATCATCGCAATCAATTCCGAAAAATACATTTCATTTACAAAAACTGTTGCGGGAAGCACGAGCTCATTCAAAACCGACATCAAATACAAGTTTATCGATTCATTCCGGTTCATGGCCTCATCACTCGATTACTTGTCGTCATTGATACCGTCCGAAAAAAAGTCATTCTTCGAAATGAATGCAAGGGCCTTAGTGAACATAAACTACGTTTATTGGAGCGCAAGGGCGTTTTTTGCTACGATTACGTCGACTCTTGGGAAAAACTGGAGGAAACTGCGCTGCCACCGAAAGAAGCATTTTGGAGTTCGCTCACAAATGAGCACATTTCCGATAAAGACTACAAATTTGCCACCGAAATATGGGAAAAATTCAACATAAAAACTCTTGGCGAATATGCAGATCTGTACTTGCGTGTCGATGTATGCCTGTTGGCAACTGTCTTCGAGAATTTCCGAGAGACTTGCCAGCAAATTTACGGATTAGATCCTGCCAACTACTACACAGCACCAGGGCTTTCTGTTAAATTTAGTGGAATAAAAAGCAATTATTTTATGCTCCGGAATTAGTATTTAATGTAATGAAAATGAAATGTTGTGTGACAATGTTGAATGCTTGACTGTATGAACTGAAGTGAAGAGAAAAATGTGAATGTCGCCTTCGCGCTACTCTAAATGTCAAAGTCACGATGAGTGCAGCACTGGGTGCGTTCCGTATGAAATGAATGTAAAACAAAACCCTACTTTTAACACTCCCACTTGTTGTTTAAATTCTCTTTTAATTCACTCTACTTTACTTTACTTTACTTGATCTACTTTACTCTGAACATTACATCGAAATGTCTCAAAAATATATCAAAAATAATGCACTCATGACTGTATGAAAATCATTTTAAACTATTTCAAACAGAATCTTCCAATATTTAAATATTTATCAAAGAAAATCACAAAAACTTGATTAAATCACATGCTTAATTTAATGATTTGATTCCCAGCTTTGATCGCAAATATTGAAAGCATATTTTTGGAATTGTTTTGGTGAAAATGTCAGCCACTTGTTCGTCGGCACGCACGTAATCAATCTCAAATTTCTTCTTCTTGAATTGCTCTCGAATGAAATGGTATCGTACGTCGATGTGCTTGCTACGTTTATGTAAAACTGGATTCTTCACCAAACGAATCGCCGATTGATTGTCAACATTGAATTTGGTTGCTTCAAATTGATTTTCAGTTAGTTCACCCGTGAGTCGTTGTAACCAAATCAATTCTCTGACCGCATCTGATGCCGCAACATATTCAGATTCAGCCGTAGACAGAGCCACTGACTTTTGACGCTCTGATCCCCAGCTGATAACACCTTTCCCGATCAAAAATGCAAAACCGGATGTTGATCGTCGTGTTTCAGTGTCCCCTGCATAGTCCGCATCGCTGTAGCCAACCATTTGCATGTCAATTTGGCTTTGGTACATAATTCCAAAATTGAGTGTACCTTTGATGTATTTCAATATGCGTTTTGCTGCAGTTACATGTGGTGTTTTCGGTTGCTCCAAATAACGGCTCGCATTTCCCACTGCATACGCAATATCTGGTCGTGTACAGACAGCCAAATACATCAAACTTCCAATTAATTGACGATATGGAAATTTTGCTGTCTCTGAATCATCACAATTGCTGAGAACTTGATTCGAATCGGCCGGTGTCGCTACCGCATTGCATTCGCTCATGGAAAATTTGTTCAATACTTTTCGTGCATATGCTGTTTGGTGCACAAAAATAGAACCATCGTTTAATTGATCAATTTCCATGCCAAGAAAACATCCCAATTTCATTGTTTTCACTTCGAATTTTGCTTGCAAATGCGTAATTACCGAATCAATGCTGTCCCCGTCGTTGCCCATGACTAAACCATCATCAACGTAAATCGCCAATATGACAGTGTTTCCATTCTTTGGACTGATGAATACACATGGATCAGATTCACTTTCAATAAAACCAAATTCTTCGATGAATGACTTGAATTTGATGTTCCAACATCTGGATGATTGCTTCAAACCGTAGAGACTTTTCTGAAGCTTGCAAACTCGGCCTGAGTTATCATCAAAACCAATTGGTTGTTCCATGAAAACATCCTCTTCGAGTTCTCCGTACAAAAATGCGGTTGCAACGTCAAACTGCTTTACTTTGAATCGATTTTGTGCTGCGATAGCTAACAGTGTACGAATGGAAGTAAATCGAACCACTGGGCTGAACGTTTCTTCATAATCGATGCCATACTCTTGTGTGAATCCACGAGCTACGACTCTTGCTTTGTAACGCTCAATCGATCCATTTGGGTGACGTTTGACTTTGTATACCCATTTGTTGTCAATCAACTTCTTCTCCTTTGGTTTTTCAACTAAAATCCAAGTTTTATTTTTCATTAGTGAATCATACTCACATTGCATCGCTGCTTTCCATTCTTTGCTGTGTGCCGATGCGATTGCCTCATCATAATTTGTTGGTTCACCGTCGATATCGTCATCAACTGCCGCTAAAAGTGCAAACATTGCCGATGAATTCGATGCACTTCCCGAACGTAAACGTGAATTGACAACAGCACTTTGATCGAGAATATCTAATTCAGTGTTTCGACGCTGAGTGATTTTTCGGGGTTGTTGATTTGTCAATGGTGTAACCAAATCTTCTCCTTCTTCTTCATCGACCGAATCACTCTTTTGCTGTTCATCGTTTTCCTTCGACTCGCTGATAATTTCAATCGTTGCATAATTTTCATCGCCTTCAGAATTGACTGTAGAAAATTCGTTCGATAGAAACTTTACATCACGTGCCAATTCAACTTCGTTTGTATTCGGATCAAGCACACGATAACCTTTGACATCTTTGTCATATCCAACGAAAATGCACTTCTTTGCCTTGGCATCAAGTTTCTTTCTACGTTGCTTTGGAATGTGAACGTATACTTCCGAACCAAAAATATGAAAATGATCAAATTCAGCCTTCTTACCGTACCACAATTCAAATGGTGTTTCATTCTTCACGGTGCTTGTGCCAGTACGGTTCAAAATGTAAACTGCTGAATTTACTGCTTCTGCCCACAACTTTAAATTGAGTCCCTTGGCGTGCAACATCGATCTGGCCGATTCAACAACTGTACGCATTTCACGTTCAGCACAGCCGTTCTGTTCTGGTGTGTAACTAACCGTTCGCTGATGTTCAATACCATTTTCCTCCAAAAATTCTCTTGAACGTTCATTGATAATCTCGGTTCCATTATCCGTTCGAGTCATTTTAATTGGATGGCCACTCTCTTCAATATCGTCTTCAATATCGGTGACTGTATCCGCTCGAACGACACGAATCTGTTGCCCATTTTGTTTTTCGGCCCACTTCACATATTTCTTCAAAATTTCATAAGCCTCTGATTTGTGCTTTAGAAAATAAACTGAACGAAAATGTGAGAAATCATCTTTGAAAAGCAAAAAATACCTGGCACCGCCCAATGAAGTTTCTGGAAATGGTCCACACATGTCGATGTGAATTATTTCACCGCATTTCGTTGACTTGATCAATCGCTTGCCAAAACTCAATCGTTGTAACTTTCCGTATGCACAACCATCGCAATCGAATTGTTTGTCATCAAACATGATGTTACGTTGTCGCAAAAATTCTCGTACGTGCGCCACATTTTGATGTCCGAGACGCTCATGCCATTTTTGTAACGTTTCTTTCTTGATTGCAACATTTGCCATTGAACATTCTGGTTCAATTACCTGGAACATCATCTGGAATAAACCACCGCGACGCACTCCCACTGCAACTGGATTTTCTTTGCTTTCGTCGTCAAAAATTGTGACACCGTGCTTACTTGCTTGCGAAAAATGATCGTTGTCGAGCACTTTGATTTCTGAGAACAAATTTGCATACCCCTTCGGTACATAGAGAGCATTTTTCAGGGTTCTTTCGATCCACTCTGTTCCGTTGAACGATAAAATGTCGATATCACCGCGACCAACTGCATGCATAACATCACCGTTTCCAAGTGTAATGCTTTCCGGTTCGCTCAATTGAATGTAGTTGCGAAACCAAGAACGTTGCTTACTCATGTGATTGGTGGCCCCAGAATCAAAGTACCATTTTTCATCCTTGTTCGTCGCCATGCTTACTTCACCTAAAAATGCTTTTTCATTTTGTTTTTCAGCTTTACCTGTGCGATTGTCTTTCGATGAAACCGATGAATTACAGTCTTTTTTCCAATGTTCAGATGAGCCGCATTTAAAACAATTTCCTTTACAAATGTTAATTTTTACTTTACTTTTGCTAAATTTTTAATTTAAAACTAATTCCACGTGCCTGGGCCCATAACCTGTTAAATTTAGTGGAATAAAAAGCAATTATTTTATGCTCCAGAATTAGTATTTAATGTAATGAAAATGAAATGTTGTGTGACAATGTTGAATGCTTGACTGTATGAACTGAAGTGAAGAGAAAAATGTGAATGTCGCCTTCGCGCTACTCTAAATGTCAAAGTCACGATGAGTGCAGCACTGGGTGCGTTCCGTATGAAATGAATGTAAAACAAATCCCTACTTTTAACACTTTCATTTGACGCAATGCTGAGGTACACGAAAGTTGATCTAGAGCTCATAAAAGATGTTGATATGCTCATGTTCATCGAACGTGGTATACGTGGCGGAATAAGTCAATGCAGTAAACGGTATGCCGAGGCAAACAACAAGTACATGGAATCATTCGATGAAAATAAAGACCCCAACTATATTATCTACGTTGATTGCAACAACCTATATGGGTATTCGATGATGCAGCATCTTCCAATTCGCGACTTCCGATGGGCCATGAAAGAACGATTCAATGCCGAACAAATTTTGAATCTTAGCGATGACGCCGACCATGGCTACATGCTGGAAGTTGATTTGGATTATCCAGAGAATCTCCACGATTGGCATAACGACTATCCATTTTGTGCAGAAAGTATGTTTGCGCCAAATACAGCCAACGTGAAGAAACTGCTACTAACGCTATTCGACAAAAAGAACTACGTTATCCATTACAGAATGTTGAAATTGGCGCTACAACATGGGTTGATTCTGAAGAAAGTGCATCGTGTATTGGAATTTAGACAAAGCGCTTGGTTGAAATCATATATTGATTTGAATACCAACATGCGATCCAAGGCTAACAACGATTTCGAGAAGAATCTGTACCAATTAATGAACAACGCCATTTTCGGGAAATCGATGGAGAATGTGAGATCACGTGTTGACATCCGTTTGGCCACAAAATGGGAAGGGAGATGCGGTGCTGGCAAGCTGATTGCGTAAGAGGCGCACAATTTTCGGTGATAATTTGGCTGCAATCGAATTGTCGAAAACCAGTGTCCTCATGAACAAACCAGTCTCTGTTAAAAAGTTGTCATGTACGAGTTTTATTACAATTTCCTGAAGAAAAAGTATGGCAAAAACATATGTCTTGCCTATACAGATACGGATAGTTTCGTATTAGATGTTCGTACCGACGACTTTTATGGCGATATGAAGGAAAACTTGGAGCGATATGATACAAGTGATTACCCCGAAGACAACATTTACCAAATGCCGCGAGTCAACAAAAAGGCCCCAGGATTATTCAAAGATGAGCTAAATTCGGAAATTATTACTAAATTCGTAGGTTTACGGAGTAAAATGTATTGCGTGAAAACGGCTAAGGAGGACAAAATGAAAAAGGCAAAAGGCGTTAAGAAATATGTGTTGAAAAGAGAAATCACCTTTGAAGATTATTTGAACTGTCTGTTGAATAAGAGTGTAATTGTTAAAGATCAAACCAGTTTTCGTACAAAATTACACAATATGTACACCATTCGGCAGACTAAAATAGCGTTAAGTCCTTTCGATGATAAGCGATACATACTACCATGTAACATTAACACATTGTCACACGGTCATTATAGTATACGTTTTAGACAATAATTACTTTTCTTTTAATCGTAAATTCAAATAAACTTCATATTTCAGAGATTGGCTTGTTTTTATTTCACTCAAACATTATTACAGATTGAACATCTATTTGAAGGACTTATTTAAGTAAGTATATGTGTGTGACGCAAACACAGGATTAAGCATTCGCTCAGCATCATCTATCCGTTTGTGAAATCTTAATCGATCTAAGTAATACTCAGGGCCTCCACAAGCGGCGGTGCAACCGGTGCGGCGCACCGGGGCGCGCCGTGAAAAAGGCGCGAGAGCGCCGCAGGCGCTCGAGCAAACATTCTTTCGAGATCCAACGTATAACAAAAAAAGAACCGCGAGGGCGCCGAAGACGCTCGAGCGCCTTTTTCCACAAAAACTTAGAAGCGCAAATAAGAGTCATATTGAAAGAGAAAAGGAAAACGAGGGAGAGAAACAAGAAGAAAAAAAAATAACTGAATGCGAAAGAATTGTATTTGTATTTTGTATTTTGGTGAGCAAAGAACAAAACACTCAGCTTCTCAATTTGATTTGTGTACGAATGCGTGCAACAGCAAATGTATGAGTCATCGTGTACGTTGATGACAGTTGCATGGCTTACTAATCGATTGCTGTTCATTTAGACTTTTGATTTGCACATGAACACTTCATTTCACAATCTGAATAATATTCTTGTTCAATTTTTACAAAAATGGATAAGAAAAAGCTATCAGGCAATCAATATAAGAAAATAAGAGAACAAAAAGCAGCAAGAATCGCAAAACTTACGCGTGATATATCACAAATTTTTCCAAAAGGTCAATTGAATGAAATTTTAGTGTTTGTTTTTGTAAATGAATATTTATGAGTGAGTGAAATTTGAATGAAATCTTATATTTAAAATTGTAGCAAACAGAAATCAATCAACATCAAACTAACATGCACAAAGTGAAGGCGTTGAATTTACAGATACTGAACAAAATAAAGATGCCCATAATTCAAATCCGGCCAATTCTGATGTGAATGCAATCGATTGGAGTGGCGCAGTAGCTGATGAAATCGAAAGTATGGAAACATCAGATCATGAAGACGAAGGTATTAACAATGGCAAACAAGAAATCTGTCTGAATTTATACATATTCTAATTGAGTCACTTTGCCTTCGCATTCCAAACACTAATAAGTTTTTATTTTTCAATGAAATACGTAGATTTTGACTTAACTGATTTGGGTCGATTTCCAACATTCACTGACAATTTACGCGAGCAGATTATTCGCGCAGGGCCAACTCAAATCGCAATCGCGTTCCCATCCACGAACGATCGTTGTTTCAGTACGTCGTATTATACGAAATTAATGCCGAATGGTGAACAAATCAAACGAGAATGGTTAGTCTATTCAAACATTTTAGATGCTGTTCAATGTTTCTGTTGCCGCCTTTTTGAACAAGACGTAGCAAGTGGCGGCTTAGCTTCACCAAATGGTGTAACCGACTGGCAGCATTTATCGCAAAAACTCAAAGTGCATGAGGCATCAGGTTCTCACATGACCAATTGTTCTAAATGGAAAACATTCGCTCAACGAATTTTGAACGAAAGCACCATCAGCGACCATTTGTTTAAACAATTTCAAAATGAAAAGCATCGTCTAAGAAAAGTTTTTAAGCGATTGATTCTGTTTGTGTTGTTTTTTGCTCGGCAAAACATTGCATTTTCAGGCTCATCATCAAATATTCACGATCCATCGGGGCATAATGGCAACTTTTATCAGCTGATTCATACAGTCGCTGAATTTGACGATGTGCTCAGAGATCATCTCGAAAAGAGCAATAATGTCCATTACATGTCATGGAAAATTCAGAACGAATTGATCAATATCATTGGATCGAAGGTTCAAAAACATATTTTAGACTGTGTGACAGAAAGCAAGTATTATTCTATTATTTTAGACAGCACACCAGACGTTTCACGCACTGAACAAATGACACTTGTTTTACGCTACGTATATTTGAATAAAATAGAACGAAAATATGAAATTAGAGAAAATTTCATCAAGTTTGTCGACATTGGTGTAAAAACTGGCGCGGGAATCGCTGAAGTTGCAATGTCAGAGTTGAATTCACTTGGATTGGATTTAAATGATCTTCGTGGACAAGGCTATGATAATTGTGCAAGCATGAAAGGGAAGAACATTGGCGTACAGAAAATTATACTCGACAAATACCCACTTGCATTTTTCGTTCCCTGCTCAAACCACTCGCTAAATTTGATGATAAACGAATCGGCAAATTCAGGATCGACCAACAAGTTTTTTGATTTGGTTCAACACATTTTTGTTTTTTTGTCTGGCTCTACCAATCGTTGGGATGTGCTTAAGGCCCATTTGACGTCTGCATCAGCGCTGACTCCGAAGCCAGTTTGTACCACACGGTGGTCTAGTCGTATCGACGCAGTGAAGCCATTGCGATATAATCCAAGTCAAATAATTGCAACTTTAAGGGAAATTCAAAACACAAGTACATTTCGGTCTAATATCCGTGAAGAAGCCGAATCAATTGCCGACAAAATGGACTATGAATTTTTTTGTTTCGTATGCGTTTGGTATGATATATTGAGCGAAACTAACATTGCATCTAAATCGTTACAGTCCATTAGTTCAAACGTCCAGGCTGCTATTTATTGTTTGGAAGGCCTCGATCGATTTTTGAATAATTACAAAGACAATTTTTGCGAAAAAGTCTTGGACGATGCCGGTTACATTTGTGGCCGCCTCAATATCGAAACTGTATTTAGAGGAAGTACTATGCGGCGGGCTCAAAACAGAATCGCATCAGAAGAAGATTTTGCTGTTGAAGTCAATTCAATTATTGAAGTCGCAATAAATTCTATCGCAGAGCGATTTGAATCATTGAAGGCACATAATGATGTGTTCTCTTTTTTGTATCATTTTGAAAACTTTGAAGAAAAGAAACATGACGGTAGTTTACTGAAAGCATGTCAATATCTTGAACGTGCACTAACACACAATGGCAAATCAGACATCGATGGAAATGATTTATTTTGTGAACTTTCAGCAGTTTCCACATTAGTCACCAATGAAAAAATTACACATATTTTGGATATTTTAAATACCGTATTAAATCATCGAATGGAAAATGTGGTTCCAAATGCGGTCATCGCTTACCGTATTCTACTTACAGCACCTGTTTCAGTGGGAACCGGCGAACGGAGCTTCTCCAAACTGAAAATTATTAAAAACTATTTACGAAACTCAATGCATCAAGAAAGACTCAATAATCTAGCCATCATCTCCATAGAGCACGAAATCTCAAAATCATTTGGATACGACGATGTCATTGACGAATTTGCTTCAGCTAAAGCACGAAAAAAAACATTCAACTAATCATATTATATATATACTAATCATATAATGATTATAGCAATCTCGTTTTTCATATTATGGAATAAATGTATTGATAGAAAAAAAATTGCCGAATTTGCCATTTTTAAGATTTTTACATTTGGGGGCGGCGCGAAAATTTTGCACCGGGGCGCGATGGGTGCTCGGGGAGGCTCTGGTAATACTGCTGCCAGTCGCCGATGCGGGCTGTATGATATGCATACGACCAAACGCACATTTTCAATACCTCATCGATGGGATTGAATGTAACTCTCTTATTTGTTCCGTCCATATTTATAATCCTTCGACTATTGTGGTTAAATTTATGATTCGATTGATGGAGCTTCCTCCCGTCTGTATGTCAGCAATTAACTTGTATAAAGGTGCTGTTATCGAAATGCTGTACAATTCATCTAGGTCGGTGTCGGCGTTAGCGAGGTCTGAAGCTTGCAAATTTATCCTCACCGAAAATTCCCCCTTCAACTCAACATATAGACGGATTGAAATATTTACTATACGATTAGACGTTGAATCGAGCAGCTGATTAACTTTTGAATAGAAATATGTGCGTGCATCCTCCATAAAATCCTCGACCTCCGTGTGATTGCGATTCACGATCAAAAATGATTCCAATCTATTTTCATAGTTGGCCGTAGAGAGGTTTTCAATTTCAATGCGACTTGACATATTTTTTTCGATTGGTGTCAGTTGTGGTGGTGGTGGTAGTGGTGAAGAAATGCTCTGTCAACGTATTACGTAAGACTGAAACCCTATTCGCTAGACTTGCCAGTTTTATTCGTGAAATGTATGCTGTAAGTATGAATGACTGAATGAAATAAAACACAAATGACTTGTTTACATTGGGATACTTTATTATTGTGAAAGGAAAAGTTAAAGTACATCTGTTGCATCTATCCAACTATTGAAGCGACTGCTAAATCCTAACCACTTGACATAAACTTTATTATTTTTTCTTCGCAAAATTTTCTCTACCAAATATATATTCGGATATTTGACTAATTGCATTTCCTCAGCGTACACCCCTCCCTTGATCTCATTTCCCTCCTAGTCAACCAATAAATATGTTATTGGATCGGTATGCTGGATCTTTTTAATGGTAAAAATTTCAGTGGTCCAATTAGGTAGATAGCCCTTTTCAAAAACATGTTTATATTTGCTTAATCGGACGTGATCGCCCACTTTAAACTTATGAATATAATTAGAAGGAATTATCCTATCATAATTGTAAACTGTGTCCAAAAGATGCTGCTCATTATCATCATTCACGTCTCTCGGTGCCATTTTTATCGTACGATGCTTGGTTGCATTGTATTCATCGACCAATTGTTGTATAATATCAACCCACTTGTAATTTCCCCGTAGACTGAATTGCTGGTAAATCTTTCGCTTCAACGTCCTATTGAATCGTTCCACAATGGCCGCCTTTTTGGAGGTGAATGTGGAATAGCGATTCACTTTATATTTATCCAACAATCGAGTCATTTCCCCATTGTAGAATTCTTTGCCCATGTCAACTTGTAGATTCTTCACAGGTCGATCGATGGAATCGAGTACCGATTTCATTGCACGAGTAACTTCTACCCCCGTTTTGGTCTTAAGCGGTCGTACGTATGCTACCTTGGAAAATGTATCAATCACCGTGAGACCATACTTCATCCCACGGTCGGCTGGCATCCCGATTAAATCAGCCTGCAACGTGTCGGCAATCCCCCTCATTACGCTTTGACGGCGAGGAAAGTTTTTGCGCGCGTCCCGATGAATTTCCTTTACAACTTGCCACTTACTCATTGTAACTTTACTAATCCGTATCTCTTAAACGTCTCTCGATGAATGACACCGTCACCAAAAATTACGGCCCCCTTTTCTAGTGGTTTTTCACCACAATACTGCTAAATGGCGAGTATTCAATTTGATTATCTTGCACAATCACACAGTGCGCAATGGTGTTTGCGGGTAAATTTCCCCGAGCGCTGATTTCGATTCGAATATCAACCGTGCCACCGAATAATGACTCATCACTTCTAGAACAATCAAATGCGAATATGGGCCCAGTGCCAAATGCAGTGTGATTGATTGCCAATGGGTTTGCACCGCCGTTGCCATTGTAGAATGATTTCTGGATTCCCAAATACGCCCAGTACAAATCATCATAGTGGCCAGGGTTGAAATCAGTGTTGAAATTTTCATATGGGTAGTAGTCAGAGTTCAAATATAGTTTAACATCGGAGATGTTGCAGTTGTCGAAGGTTGACGTATTCGCGCTCACAAGTTGCCTATTTGTTTGGAACGCCACAAAAACATAACGCGGTTTATTCATTTGAGTAGTTGATTTGACTGCCCAAATGTGTCGATTCGCCTGCGGTAGCTGAGGCATCTCATAATAGTCCCACGAACGAAATGGCACTGTGAGCGTCCGCCTCTTTTCCAAATATCTCAACATGATGAGCTTCGAGCGATCGGAAAGCTGAATGTGTGGCACTTTCCATTGAATTTTGTTTACTTTCATTTCAAATACCTCATCGGTCGCCATGTATGAGAAATAATCAGCACGATTTCGAACTAGGATAAGTTCATGTTTGCTGTTTAAAATGATTTTGCGGTAGTCCTCCCAAAATCCGAAAAGCTGATTCAATGGCACTATAAATGTATATTTCTGCGTTTGTATGGGTACGTTTTCAAGTGAATTCGTTATGTCCTTTAATAACGATGACTCTCGATGTGGCGATGCAGTCAATTTTTTAATGTTGCTCGTTGTACCGACATTTTTCGTTCGATCGATTTCAACACCATTCAACTCATATCTGATCTCGCTGAACAGAAAAGATGCATAATTCCCAGTCCATTGCCCTGCAATATCTGCGAGGAGTGCTCCACCCTTACGATCTACCGAAACTTCGATGTGAATGTAACTTTCTGCCGGTAGAATGTACAGGTCCTGTGATTGTTTAGCAATTCTTATTTCATCATTGTTGCCGTATGATGATGTGTATGGTGAGTAGGAGTGATACTGCATCCTCGCAATCGCGTCATCACGGAATGGTTTATCACCAACACTTAACATTTCACTTGCCGACATCTTCTTAACGCTTTTTCACTTTCAATCCAATCAACTTTAAAAATTCAAAGTTTTGTTTAGTCAATTTGTTCCTTGCGCACGGTGGAGAAAACGATGTTGCCCGTTCGAATGCACTTGAACGAATACTGTCTTTACCCGATTGGGTGTAGCTTATATGTCCGAATAGGTTTCCGACGAACGGCGAATTGTACACAATCATATTTGTCTTTATTCACTTATCGTCTCTTTTGATATGGACTCGAACTGTGATCTCTTCACCGCGAAAGTCTATTGGTCGACCGTTTTGATCGACAACATTGATTTCAATGTAGTTAATTCTTTTCGGCACCACAGGTAGGTATATTATGTTTCGCGGTTGTTCAATTATTTTATAGCCAACGTCTACTTTGTTGCTCGGGAATTCGTAAATTGAATGACCCAATTTTCCATTCACATATGCACCAGTCACAAGGTTACATTCAATTCTAATAACATTTAACTGTGTAATTTTAATTATATCGTCCGATGTAACTTCAGTATCGTTGGGTATAATCGTTGGAGACAGACGACTAAAACGCACGTACGTTTCTTTGAATTCTTTTGCATCCATAAATCTGTAGCCGCCGCTAAAACCCAAAACTTTAAAAATTGACCTGTCGAAAAAAGTCATGTTCTATGTTGATTTAATGACTTCATATTCGAAACTGATTTGTTTCTTGTGCAACATTTCTTTTATATACGCCAACAGATCTTCGATTTCATATGATCCCTCAGGAACTTCGACAAATTCAAACGCACCTTCTTTCGGTTTCCTGATAAAGCATATCAGATTATTTTCGATTGTGATGTTTGGTATCGAATGATAGGTCGTAAAGTCCAGAAGACCGCACGAGTAATTGTATTTTTCATCGAGAACTATCTCGGGAAAAAATGTTGATGTCAAGCGCGATGTTTTCCCCGTGAGAGTTACTGTAAATGATGACATGATGATGGCTGAATGTATACTGGTTCCGTTTGTGATTTTGTGTTTGAATTTATGCTTTCACCATTATCCTTCCAAAAGTTATATAAGAAATTTAAACACAGCTGGCCGCATAAAAATGTATTAAAGTTCTGATATTGATTGTAATTGTAAAATATTTTTACGGTATCGCCCAAGTAATTTTTTACTTCGAGTGGTGGTGGGAGTCTTCCAAAACTGTCGAAATACCAAGCCGTGTTTCGAATTTTTAATAATGCTGTCCAATGTGTTCCAGTTGATTGAGCGACATCATGATTGAGTATCCAACATTCTACACTATACGCTTTTTTTGGTAAAGTATCTCGCATGTAGATGCCTCGGAAATGTGGAATGTCCAATCTTCTAATGTATTTCATTAGATCGTGGTTGGTGAGCGCTCGATCCTCTGGAACTTTCAATATAAGTTTTTTGATTGTGGACTCAAGTATAAGCCTCGGCCTGAAGATGCACGATGTGGGCTCAAGTATAAACCTCGACCTGATGATGGACCGTGTGGTCTCAAGTATAAGCCTCGACCATTTTTCGATATGCCTAGAGAGAGTCCCGCACCTATTTTCCGTTCCATTGCTTTGTTGTGTCGTATATTCTCTTCCAACTGTGATTTAGCAATATTCATGTCTCGTATAGTTTTCACCACACCCGCAGCTGATCCAACGAGAGAACCTGCCGCACCGAGACCCGCCAATATTGGCAGAAGCGGTAATATACCGCCCGTGATATTGGGCACCTTTATGATTCTTGGCATTTTGATTCGTTTCCCCGCACCGCTTTTTTGCGCCGCTCGAATAGCTGCTTTGATGGCACACGTTGTCAGTTTCTTGCCTTTCATCTTTTTTACCGATGCCCGTGCATCTTTTATTATTGTCGCGAATGAAATCGACTTCATCATCTTCTTCTTCTTCTTCTTCTTCTTCTTCTTCTCCTTCTTTCGAGCAACAAAATCCGGAATACCCATTCCAATTTTCGAGAATCCAGTTTTGGCCTTCCTGATGCCCGTAACAAAGAGTGATGCTGCTCGTTCGCCAAGGCTAGCGTCTTTCGAAAATACTCGTTTAAACGCTCCTTTTGCCAACTTTTTGTCAGCTTCACGACGTCCCTGCGAATCCTTATGATTTTCGTATGCTATATCGTGTTCCTTACACAGTTCGTCTAGACCGTTGACACCTTTATCACCCCGTGCTAAACGTTCGGCTAATTTTGTTCCTATAAACAATGCACGGTTGAGCTGTAACAAATGTATGATATTGTACACGATTTATTCATAAACCATACCGGGTCCACAATAGTTATATGATGGAAGATTCAATTCAATTGGAAGTTTATCTATGAGTTTATTGACAATACCGGAACCACGTTTAACAACTTTACGATTTTCACCCTTGCGTGCTTTCATGTTCGATCGATCGATCCTCTTCGCTCGACTTCAAGATCCCTATTGAAATCATTTTGATATAAATGCAGCATTTATATGGTATTTTCTATCAGTCAATATCGAGATGCGCTTCGTTAAACAGTCTCTAGAAATTCCCGTAAGAAATTTGGACGACGTTTCATCGTCCGATAAGGTGGGCGGAAGACGTCATAGCGATCTTTTGCCTAAAAATTTGAGATGCATAATCGCAGGGCCCAGTGGATGTGGCAAAACCAATTTGTTGCTCAGTTTGATTGAATCCGAGAATGGGTCGAAATTTGAAAACTAGTATATATACTCGAAAACATTAGAGCAGGATAAATATAAGTATTTGCATAAGATTTTAGCTCCAATCAAAGAAATTGGCTATCATACTTTTTCATCTTCCGAAGATGTTATTGCTCCGAATGAAGTGAAACGCAATTCAGTGTTCATTTTTGATGATGTAATTTGCGATAAAAAACAAGACTGCGTTCGCAATCTATTTTGCATGGGAAGACATTATAAAACTGATGTTATTTATCTAACTCAAACATTAACGAAATTGAGCAAGCATTTGATTCGGGATAATTGTAATTTTGTGATTCTATTCAAGCGAGATGATATGAACCTGAAGCATGCCTATAATGATTTTGGTGTGAACTGCGACATGTCATTTGAAGAATTTCGAAAATTTTGTTTGGATTGTTGGCGAGAAAAATTTAGGCTCGTAGTGATCGATCTCGATAGTGAGGTGAACAACGGTCGATATAGACGAACATTCAGCGAATTTTTACAAGTGCATAAAAGTCGTGAGTAATGTTGTGGCTGCCTCAGTATACATTTCGACATTGAACCGATCGCATTTAATAAACTATACAATGGGATGTGAACGTGAGGATCGCGTCAAAAGTGAAACACAAATTAAATCAAAACTCGTTAACACGTGAAAAATTATTCAGAATAAGTTTAAAAAGGCATTTCGGAATCAAGTTAAACTTGAAAGAGAGTTAGATGAGAAATATGCACCGATAACAAAGGCAATTGATAATGTAGCTGGGAAGATCAAGCAGCAGAAGAAAATTCCATTTGAACGATTCATTAATCATGAATTTCGCGAGCCAGATTTTCGACCACCTTCTTTTCGCGGTATAAAAACTAAAATGGATCATGGTTCTGATGCTATCACAGGTGAATCTGATGGCTACACCGGACAATGGTCAACTTCTCCTTCTTCTGAATATCATGATGATGATGATGATGATGATGATGTTGATGATGAAGATTATGAGCCCATGTCCGTTGATGATGATGATGACAAAATCGTCTATCCATCTGCGGCAGTCACCGCAAGAAGAAAATTATCAGATGGTGGAAGTGATAACGCCAAGAAAATCGCATATCAACATGAACCCATCATTGCTGAATCTTCGGAACGAATCGCACCGCGTACTGTGAGACGGTTGAGTGATACCAGTGACAATGAATTCGTGTATGACGGTTCGTATGTTGACGACGAACGTGATTTTATTGCCAAGGCCTCAACTTGCGGCAAGAGGACAAAGCTAGTGAAATCGATTGTTGATAAAATAAAAAAGAGACGTCTAAAGGAACAGAAAACGGCTCGAAGTATTCGAAACAGTTTTAAAACAAAGACCGGAGCTCAACCAGCGGATAATAGTGATGATGATGGTGGTGGACCAAATAATGATGGCAATGTTCCAGAAGTCATTGAAATTCATAGCAGTGACTCTGAACCACTCAGGTCAAGGGCGCGTTCAGCGTGGATTGAAAGAATGAAAGTTAAATTGAAAAACCCGAAATTCCGGGCAATCACTCGCTCTCAACATAGAAAGCTTAGATCCCGAGGGGTTTTTATTCCACTAATGCGATCAAATCAATCACCATTTCGATCCGCTAGGCAAAATATTCGGCCCGACGAGATTCCACCTGAATTAGTGGAGGAGCTGCCTAACAATAAAAAGCGCATTAAACGAGGTGCTGGCATTGAGAGCGATTATATTCCATACAACGAAAATGTTTCCTATGAATACTACGATGACCCGAACGAATTGTGTGACCGTTTGCGTCTTTTGTATGCTTCTCGATCTGCAGGAAACACCAATCATTTACAGGAAATTAATTCAATTATTTCCGAACTACGTGAATTGGGTCACATCAGATAAATTAAAATGGTAAGTACTACTCTTTTTTTTTTTTTTTTTTTTTTTTTTTTCAATGTGAACGATTTTTGTAACACTCGAGCTGATTGACCAACCCCTTGTCCTACTTACGAAAAAGCACATTGAGTGACCATTTTCCATTTTCTAAGCCGAGCAACCCACCTATTTTTTCTAAGCCGTCCAACTCACCCATTGAATGCACTTCGCTAAGTGCTGGCTCGGATTGTATACGATAGATGGGGTCGCACGTACCATTTTCAAAAAAGAAAAACATAATTTCTTCATGTCCTCTTCCTCCTATTTTTCTTCCCGCTAGCAAGCATGTGTACTGTTTACTTCAGTTCATTGTTTACAATACAATTTTCGTATTTCTCCATCCACACTTCCATTTCACATTTATAAATGGATCGAATTCTACCTACCCTGGCATTTTGAAGCAATTTAATCCATCCCTTATGTGCATCTTCACAGATTGCACTTAGTGATATGGAATTCATGGAACTGGATCAAATACTACTTAGCTGGTGGTTGCATCCCTATAAATAATATAATATTGTATTTGGCAATTGACTTTTATTACGTGATTTGTTTGTCTAATTTATGATTCCCGATAATTTTAGGATGTTTTCACTGTTTTCCATTTAAAACCTCAATAAATTCAACACGAAGATTTCAATTTTTTCGGCTATAAAATGACTTGTCGTCCGAAAAATTCAATCAGTTTATTTTTCGACCTAAAACAAGTCAGAAAAAAATATTAAAAATGTCCAATTTCAACGCTCATTTTTTCGAAAGACAAGGTAAGTGTATTTACATTTAATTAAATATAATAACATTGATACCAAATATTATTAATTTCCTTTCACAGTGCGCATGCAAATGGAGAGATTCCAGGAGTTTATGGAACGTGAAAATCGTCTGATGCATTTCATGATCAGACGCATCGGTGAAAGTGAGCGGCGTGATCGACGAGCAGCGACGCGACGAGCATCAGCAGCACCATATGCATCGCCGAATCAACCACGCTCATCAACATCTCGCGCACTGACACCGCAGCGACAACAACAACAACCACAACAACAACAACAACGATCGCCATCAATTTTTGAGAGGTGGTATGCGTCGCGAGCATCATTCAATGGAGATTCGCGACCATCACCATCGGATGGACAACAAGGCGGCTATGCAATTGAGGATTCGCCGAGATCGCCGTCGCCTGATCAGCAAATCGAGGATTCGCCGAGATCGCCGTCGCCTGTTCAGCAAGACCGGGAAGAATTTGCGATTGAATTGCCTCAATCGCCGTCACCTGGACCACAACACGACGACGACGACGACGACGACGAAGAAGAAATTGATGATGACGCGACGACTGAGGAATTTTGGTACCCACCCGCTGCGCCAAACGTTATAGCAATCAGCGACGACAGCGATGATGGACGTGACAACGCAAACATCGAGCCAGCAGTTGCAGCGCCCAATATTGAAGTACCCGCCGAAAGTCAATATGTGTGCGCATTTTGCCTCGATCCTCCCGGCGTTTTCGATATACAACTGTCGTGCGGTCATCATTTTTGCATCGGCTGCATATATGTGAACAGGAAAATATATCGAAATCAAAATTGCCCATTGTGCCGCACTGCCCATCCAACGATTACAATTTAATTGCATTTATTGTATTTTTAATTTTATTTTTCTAATAAAGTTTTATTCCAATCTGAGCAAAAATCACGTTTTTCCTTTTTTTTCTTTCTTTTCTTTTTCATTTACTGCCATCCCTCTAGATTTACGTTATTTCAGGTATAATGCTATGCCACTTTTCCTTTTTTTCTTTCCTTTTTCTTTCACTGCCATCCCACGTTTTTTCAGATATAATGCACGATTTTGGTTGTTGACCAAATTCAATAGATTTTTTTTTTTCAGGTATGTTACATGATTTTTGTTATTTGCGCGTCTGCATAGGAATGTATAATCAAAGACAGAATGCAGCGTGAGAAAAAAAAATTGATTCTCACCCTTAACAACAACAATCGATTATGGAATATCGATTATTATTATTTTTTCCAAGTATAAGGCATGATTCTGGTCATTGCCCATATGCACAGGAATGTCAACTAAGCAGATGTTTTTGCATTCCTCGTAAAAAAAAATAAAAATCTTACCCTTTATCAAGTTAGATTATACAATAACAAAAGAACATGTGCAACAAAGGATCACAGGTAAACAAGTGATCACA
This sequence comes from Obolodiplosis robiniae, assembly GCA_028476595.1. Lineage (NCBI taxonomy): Eukaryota > Metazoa > Arthropoda > Insecta > Diptera > Cecidomyiidae > Obolodiplosis > Obolodiplosis robiniae. The sequence goes on along the minus strand of CM052015.1, from coordinate 31,889,512 downwards.
CGTAAACATATGATCACATGTAAACAAAGGATCACAGGTAAACAAAGGTTCACAGGCGCCAAATGACATATGAAAACGACCTCGAACTCAAAAGGTCAAATGAGGTCAAAGTGAGCCAGAACTCTCTTTTTCTATCTACTTTTATTAATAAATATTTATTAAGATGCCAACTTACTTACGTTATTAAGTCCATCTTTATAATTAGTGAGATTGAACTTAATAAATTATTAGGACCGAACCGGTGCAGTGAGTCCGCGTAATCTACTTCGAATCTTTTCTGTACATTCATTCTTAAACGTACTTCACTTGCAACACTATTATTTTACACGACTTCGAAAATATTTTTACAAATAATCTATTTGATTCAATCATGACGAAATAATGGAAGTGTAAAACAATTTTTATTTAAAAATTTAATTTACTTCAGGTGCTTCGAAATAGAAAACTAATATATGTTACTTGACATCGCTTAACATAATTTGTTTGTTTGAGTCTCGCTGTCAAACTTAGTTGATTTGATCATTATTGATCGTTGACAGTGAAACATAACCTCAAATATATCAAACATTTGAATTGGCTTGTGTTAGCGGTTTTAAGTCTACAATTTTCTGTCTTATGTTTCAATTAATTTTTTTTCTACATTAAAATGGAATCTAAAGTGCCAAATTCGTTTGAAGTGGAAACATTTTACCCGAATTTGTGTGTGTGTGTGTGTGTGTGTGTGTGTGTGTGTGTGTGTGTGTGTGTGTGTGTGTGTGTGTGTGTGTGTGTGCTTTTGAATTGTTTTGAATAAACACTGTTTATTAAACAGACCAAACAGAGGTTTCTTTATTTCATTAGGTATTATGATTCTAATTTAGTTGAATTTTTAGAAAATTGGAAGAGACTGATATCGTTGAGATGCATTGAGTCAACTTTGTACACCACTGAATTTTTATTCATTTTCCAAACATCGAATATTTGCTTAACATGTAATATAACTACATTCTATCTATTGCTGATTCATACGGGTTTGTCAATGATTGATCAACCTTCATGAATAACAACACGACAATCAAAAATAGGAGCATGAGTTTTTTTAGGGACACTTCCAATGATGAATTTGCCGATTCTGACTTAAATGATTGCTTCAGGCGTTGCCAGATTGATTTTCGCTTTGCTTCTGCGGAATTTCTCTGCAATCCTGATTTCATCAACTTTAAAGTCTCGATGTTTTGGTCGATGCGTTGAATGATATTTTTTGTGGAATCTAAGTCATCGCACATGCGTTCGAAGCACAGCGACTGCACGTTCATTGGATGGTCCAACAAATATTCTGCACAATTCATGCAGCACCATAAATTTTTAGCAACACCTATAAATTTTGTTAGACCCCTAAATTTTAATTTGTCGTCTTTTGGCTTATGTGTAGATATTTCTTTCTATTAAATATTACCTCTATTCATTCTGAAATTTTTGCTGCTGTTGGATGCTTATCAACAATATTTAACGATTTTAAAACTTGAACAGAAATGCCAGTGTAGTGAATTGATGAGAAGCGGTATAAACTATGAAATTGGCGGAAATTGGCGCGATCAGGCGCGATGTACATAGACATACAGTGTATGTCATACACCGAACGACACTGACACATCGAAACACAAAAGCAGACCAATGGTTCGTAGTTGTACATTAAAGCCCATTCTCACTTCGATTGACAAAAATAAAATTTAAAATTACCGAAAATTACAGAATTGGCTTTTCATATTTTTAACCGTTTTTATTTTTTTACCAGTGATAAAATCTTTAATCAAAGATTTTCATGGACTCATTTTATCAAATTCATCGATACTCGAACAATCGGAGTATTTCTTTCAGATATCTTCAGTTTTGTAACTTTTAATTTTGGTTTTATCAATCGAACCGAGAATCGGCCTTTATATCATCGCCGTCGAAACAATTGTGAAGTGGTTTGTGTGTATCAGAACGTATACACAGCACATTTACTAACGCAACAAGTATCAGCCTGTATGTCAAGTGTTAGAGAATTGATTTCAACCGATTTCAGCGTATTTTCTGTGCAATTTTGAGTGAATTGGGACCAAATTATTATTTACAAATGAAAAGTGTGTATACATTTAATACCATTTAGAAAAATACAGCATCTAACATAAATTGAAATTCTTTCAGTGGCCAACAGAAGGGAAATTACGGAGGAAAATATCGAAAAAGATAAACGATTGTCAGTCAAACTTAAACGATGGACACCGGCAGGTTGGTATACATTTCGATTTGATTTTATTCGGATGGCATGTTATTTATGGTTAGTTACAATATTCTTGAAGCTATTCATTTCAAAATTTTTCGCAGATATGAAGAAAGCTCTCATACAAAAGATAACACAATCTTCATTGGTATGCAAGCTGCCAGGACCACCAGTTCAGTCATCGCAATCAAATGCGGCTCCTAGAAAATTACCGCAATCAACAGCACCTTCAGTGCAGCTACCACAACAAAATGCCGGTCCAAGAAACCTACCACCACCACCACCACCCCTCCCAATGCCGAATGTTCCATCACTTCAAGCAAATTTACCAGATTATCTTAAACCGAAGAAGAAATTCTGTGTAGATGTGCCGATGAAGAAGGCGAACTGGGTGGAAATTAACCCCCGGAAAATTTCGAAAAATGCATTTTGGGCCAAGTGTCAGGAAGGGAAACTAGCTTCGGAAGATATACTTACCGGGTTAGCTATGAAATTTTCACAGAAGTCCAACAAAAAAAAAGGGAATGATTTGCCGGCTGTTAAGTCACTGGTTAGGAAGAAATATATCGGCTTGCATGTAATCAATCAAAAATCATCACACGCTCTCTCGATCTTGTTAGGCTCGTCTTTGAAGCGTGTATCGTATGAGCAGTTGAAGTATTGCATCTTACGTTGCGATACATCTATTCTAAATTCGGACATCATTCAACAGCTTATTAAGTACTTGCCGTCGCCTGACCAATTGAAACGACTTCAAAAAATCAAGAACAGCGGTATTGAGCTGTCAGAAGCAGAAAATTTCATTGCAACTATTGGTGAAATCAACCAGCTAGTGCCACGTTTGTATAGCATCGATTTGAAAATACGTTTTGCCATTATTGCACAAGATATAGAATCTGACATTGCTGATGCAACGGCTGCCTGTGAGGAGGTTAGAAGAAGCGAAAAATTTGCCAAAATCCTCGAATTGATTCTATTATGTGGCAATTATTGAACTCTGGATCAATTAAGAGCCCGGCATTCGGTTTTGAGATGCCATTCTTGAGCAAGTTAAAAGACATAAAAAAGTCGGGTAACAAACAGACGCTTCTGCACTATATCGTCGAAACAATCGAAAATAAATTCCACGAACTGCTGGGCTTCGGTGAGGAATTATCTCATGTAGACAGAGCCACAAGTATCAGTTTGGAGAAAATCAATGAAAACATGCAACAGATAACAACTTCATTGGGAAACCTCAACTTGGCTTTAGAAAACATAAAAGAACCTCAATCGTCTGAAGATAAATTTCATGAAGTGATGGGTGACATCGCAATTCGATATAATGATCAGGTGAAAGTGCTAATCGAATCAAGTGACAGCATGGAAAATCACTATAAGAATGTGGGTGAATATTATGCATTTGATCCGGAACAATACCCAATGGAGGCTTTCTTTCTGGACATTAAAACATTCAAAGAGATGTTCGCACAAACGCATAGTAAAAATGTCGAAATTCGCGAAGAAGAAAACAAGCGTTCATCACAGCAAAGTTGAAAAATTATAAGTCCAGTGAATAGTAACCGAATTTGGAGTGGTCGAAAGGAAACAAAGATAAATCAAATCATTCGAATTACAAAATGTAAAAAAAAAATTAATAAATTTTCATGTTTCCATTCGTTTTTAAATAAAGAACATCGCTGTTTGGTATTTTTTTCTCATCTGAATTTGACTTATTTTGGCTCAAGGAGTCTCAACCGTGTACATTCTCAGCAACTGTCAATATACAAAATGGTATTTAGTCTGTAGACACGTTTATCCGCTTTTTTCCACCGCAATAAACATAACTGTTCTTGTTTGTGAACACAAACATCCATTGTGAAGCACAACACACCAATACAAAATACAAACATATCGAAGATCTTGTCATCTGAGAGTGAGAATTGTTGAGATCTTGAAGGTGAGTGAATGAATCAATGTGCGCACTAACAGCAGCTCTGTGAAGAATTTACTGTCAACGGTTTAAATGAGTGTACATCAGTGTATATGTGTGTGTCCAATTGACACTGTCCCTTCTACCGAACAAAAATGTCCACTGTGAAGAACAAAAATGTTCCCTGGAGTGAAGTTATCACAACGATGGCTACTATATCGATTTGGTTACATTTCATCATGAATTACAATCAGTTGTATTGTTAGCCAAATCAATGTTGTAATAATCGATGTAATAGCACCACTCCAGGGAACATTTTTGTTCTTCACAGTGGACATTTTTGTTTGTTAGAATGGACTTTGTCCGTACATCGAACACGTTTGATGCTTCTCGTCCAGTGCTTTGGTGAATTTGGCTTATTTTGGCTCAAGGAGTCTCAACCGTGTATATTGTCAGCAACTGTCAAATACAAAATGGTATTAAGTATGTATGTGTGTCGATAGACGTGTTTAAACGTTTGTTTCCACCGCAATGGACATAACTGTTCTTGTTTGTGAACACAAACATCCATTGTGTAACACATACACACCAATACAAAATACAAACATGTTGAAATCTTTTGCGCTCTGTTTCAATTGAAGTTGATTGAAGTTTGCGAGATTGAAAACGAAAAAGAAAGTATTGATTTTATGCGATTTTATGAGTGAACAAAACGAAATCAAATGTTGTCATCTGAGAGTGAGAATTGTTGTGATCTTGATGGTGAGGTGGCGATCATAGAAAACTTGAAAAAAAGATATTTCAAAAACAACATTTATGTAAGTTGAAACTAGAAAAGTGGATTCTTTTTATTTCTATATAGCACAAAAAAAGTTTCAAAATATATGGTCATTCATGGTCGGAAAGGAATATTTATCCGACTTTCAATCTTATTTAGACAAATGCTGGGAAAGTTTTGATAGCAATTAATCCGTTCAAGCCACTTCCCGCCTTGTTCAGCAGTGAAATTATGGAACAGTACACAGGGCAGAAGTTGTTCCAAGAAATGCCTTCACATGTTTATTCTATTGGTAATGAAATGGAGTTTTCAAACATTTCGCGTTTTATAGGAAATAAAGTAACTACAATTGCTTTGAATTTCTTTGGATTTTTTAGCATCAGGAGCAGTAACAAATATGCGAGGTTCGAAGCATTCTCAAACAATTGTCGTATCGGGATATTCAGGGTCGGGTAAAACTGAGACGACAAAACAACTGATGGAATATCTTTGTAACACCACGGAAGACAATGATAAAATCAGGAACAATATTTTGAAATCCAACCCGATTTTGGAACTTTTTGGAAATGCACAGACCATCGAAAATTCAAACAGTTCTCGATTCTCCAAATTAATTGAGGTAATTGTCGTGTGTTCTCCATCTTTCATATAGCTTGTCAGGAGATTTGTTTTGAATTTCATTTTCATATCTTTATCAGTTTCACTACGATGAAGATTCCAAATTAGTTGGAGGCCGAGTGCTGTATCAATTGTTGGAAATCAGTCGTGTTTGTAGTGTGACACCATACGAATCAAATTTTCGCATATTTTATTCACTTCTGATTGAAGCTCCTGACAGCTTGCTAGTGAGTTTGAGTTTGGATAAAACCAAAACATATACAGTAAGTAAACTTATACTAAAAATTTTCGTACATCAAACAGTATGGTGGGCTAGACAGAAAATTATGCCTTATGTATCTTATTCGTATATATTTGATTACAGTTCTTATCCGACCTAAGTAAATTAAAGGTGCCAGAGGGTCATTCTTATAGTTTCAATGCAGTTGATTTGGCTTTATCTCAACTCGGATTCACAGAACAAAAGAAATTCGTTGTATTTAAGCTCCTTGCATCTATTCTGCATTTAGGAAATATCGAATTAGAAGAAGATTGCAACAACATTTGTCGTTTGAAAGATTTGTCAAAAATTTCGTTCGAATCAAGTGCCGAATTACTCCAAGTGGATGCAAAGACACTCGAACAAGCATTATTTCATCGTCATCTAGGAGTTAAAGATAATATCAGGTTCGTTTTCAATTTTACCAACCGTAAGGTCTTGCACTTGAATTTTCTGTATATATACATAGTATTGCTCTGGATAAAGATGCTGCAATGAAAATGAGAGATACTTTGGCGAAGATGCTTTACAACCGTTTATTTGAAATAATTATATTTACGGTGAATAAGGCTTTTTCCCTCGATTCTCCAGCCCAAATTATTGGTATATTGGATATCGCTGGTTTCGGTGAGAGTATTGTTAATTTGATGAAGCTCAGTAATTCAAATATTTTCTTGTACCAATTTGATAGTTATGATTCCCCTTCTTTAGAGAGTCGATCACAAAATGCGAACTCTTTCGATCAATTCTGTATAAATTACATCAACGAAAAGTTTCAACAAGAATTCGTTGAGCGTATGCTGATTCGCGAGAAAGAATGGTATGACAAAGAAAAGCTCGATGTGCCATTCATAGATTTTTTTGACAATTCTAAAATCGTAGGTAATGGCACTTACAAAGATCATATCCGTTAATTAGCGTTAATTAGCTAGAATCATTCAAATTAATTTAATACTTTAAGCTTTATTTATCTCATCATTATTTATTCATTTCCAATTCATTTTCTCAGAAATATTTGATGACAAAATAAAAGGGATTTTCACACTTTTGGATGATCAATGCAAAATCAAAAATTCAAACTTAGTACATTTCACTGAGAAAGTGAAGACCGTTTGGAAAAGTCATTCGGCTTTCATAAGTAATGAACTTCCATCGACTCGTACATACGATTTCACCATTCGCCACTTCGCAAAAGTCGTTTGCTATTCAGCGGTAATTCAATTGAATTTGAGTTAACACTCTGCATGTATGGAATTTTCTTCGAACAATAGAATATTTCAAATATACTTTAAGGGTGACTTTATTGAGAAAAACCAACAATTCGTACCAATCGAATTGGATATGATCATTCAGAATGCATTGATTGCTTGTACAGAAACCTTAATTGATTCGAAAAGTCGTTTCCAATCATCGTCTAGGAGATTCCGAACTGAATTAAATTTGCTGTTGGAAACATTGAAAAAAACTGTAGGATATTTCATATTTTATTTCATTTCAGTCCACAATAGGATTTGTTTGCATGATTTATCCTATTAATCGCTCCATCATTTACAGGACACCCACTATATTCGGTGCATCAAACCAAATACAATGAACCAGTCAGATCTCTTTGATGAAATTTTTGTACAAAGCCAACTAAGCGCTGCGGGTGTTGTAGCTTATATCGACTTTATTCGATTTGGTTACCCCAACCGTCTCAGAATGGGAGAAATCTACAAAAATTTTAAAATGCACCTCCATCACTCTGACTTTATGCCGAATCAAGAATTTTTGTGTAGAATTTTATTGCTTTCATTGGGACTCAAAACGTCAGAATTCATTTTTGGGACCCATTGCGTATTTCTCCGGTCAGAATATAGCCAATTAGTAGCGAACATGTCCAATTCAGATGAGAACTTTATTGCATCATCCTCCGCTCGACTAGATCGGATAAGGATTAAGGCTCGGAAATCGTGGAGTTTCGTCATTGTTTGGAGCAAATATTACACTTTTTGTAAGGGCATTTTTTCCTGAGTTCAAAAATTATACTTATATACTTGGACATTTCTTGTGAACTTTTTTTAAAAATACTTTTTACAGTGCTGCAAAAAGCTCGTCACAATATCCAAACATTGGCTGGCAATCATGAAACAGGTACGAATAGTGCGGAATAATGACAACCAATTTTCACATCGTTATTCTGATTTGTGAATGTCAAGTTTCATGCTTGAGTGCTTTCTATTCGATTCTTTAATTCGACACATATTAAAATACAATCAACTAAAAGAGTGATAAAAGATCACATTCTACTTGATGTGAAAACCAAAAATAAATGAACAAAGATCATTTCATCAAAATCAGAACTTGAAGTGACAAACTTTCAAAATGGTGTAAAAAATGTTCTTTGAACAGCGTTCTTTTGTAATTTTTGACATAATGTTGCTGTTGAGACCCTACTATTATACAAAACATAATTATTTTATTCTCTTTTCTAGATACGCACCAGAGCAAGTACGTGAGCACAAACCACGACACAGATCAGAATACAAACCAGAATGAGATTCCGAATGACGAGAATTGTACAGTAGCAAAGAAACCGCGAATGCAGCAAACAAAATCGTGCAAGAGCACAAATCTGTTTACAAACCGGGATACAAATCTGAATACAAATCAGAATGAGATTCCGAATAGCGAGAATGAACCAGCAGCAAAGAAACAGCGAATGAAGCAGAGAGAATCATCAACGGAGAAACGACCAGTTCATTCCCTTCGGTATGATCAGTATAGCCATTTGCCGAAGTTTGACAACAAAAAAAACGCTGTTCGTTGTAAATTAGAGGGCTGTACCTCAAAAACACACTTTTATTGTGTGAAATGCAAAGTGCATTTGTGTATCTCAAGAGAAAATAATTGTTATTTTAATTTTCACGTTCTGAATGAAAAGAAAACAGAATCTATCTTTGAATAAAGAGTAAATCAATTTAAATATGTAAAATTTTGTGTCCTTCTCTAAATGTTGTTTAATACGTTTTTATCATCGTTCATAACATGTTTTGTTTTATTATCGAAATGAATGTAAAAACTTTATCGAACTTTTAAGCTCAAGGAGTCACATGGATATTGGACGGATTAATCATGCTGAAATTTATATTAAAATATATCCAATGTCCTGCCATATCCTGCCATATGAACAGCATCTTTTTTTTTGTCTAATGAGCTCTCCTCGTCCTTTGTCTGATATTTAATGGCCAATTTTCTGTGACTCAAATGTTTTGTATGTTTTCACTGCCTTCTCAGTGAATATTCAGTACTGCCAACGACCGTCAACAAGTGTAAAACTGCAACCACAGGTTACCAACACAGACTTGAAATTTGATTCTGTTGATTATAATTGACAGTTTGAAATATGACGAGCTTCACATATATTGTGCAAAAGGCGCAAAAAACCGTTGAAAATACTACTGCAACAATCGTTAATAAAGCAACTTAGCTTATTCATTATAAATATTTGTTTTCATTCTCAATTGATCATAAGTTGATGTAATCAAATGTAAAAATGAGAACTTGCTGCATAGAAGATTGTAAAAGTCGTTCAACAGATATCGATAGAAGCTTGTTTGAGTACTGTGTCGGTTTTCGGTTCGAGTACTATAACATATTCGTGAATAATACAATTTTTTCTTCTCCATTTAGAATTCATGATGGGAGAAAAGAATGGATAAACATAATAAGACGTCATCGATCAATAAATGAAAGTGGTCGATTGTTGTTTATTTGTGATTTGCATTTCAATTCAAGCGATATACAAAAACATAGTACGAAGAAAGTTTTACAAAAGAATGCTGTTCCCAATATTGGGTATGAATTTATATTCCATCGCATAATAACGATCATCAATTCATGTTCATTTTATTTTTCAAATTGATATCTTCTGGAAGCATTAGGTTACAAATCTCAAACGAAAACGGTTTTTGTGTTGCAAGCACGTCCAATGCAAATGATCTATTAATCGATAATTTTGAGTTTTTATTACTGGATGATGATGGTGAAGACGCGAGCTCTCAGTCTCAAGCGGAGTCAAAAACGATACCTATGCAACAGTACAAAGATTTGATGCAACTCATTCCACAAATCGAGAGAATGAAAAACTCCATCAGGCGGATGGAAAATGTTATCAAGTCAAAAGATGTTCAACTTGAAGAGCTAAGAAGAGGCCATAAAATTGAGATAAAAAAATATATAAATACATCCAATTTATCTATTGTAAGCACTCTATGAAAACATAAGATTCAGCCATCTATTAACCCTGCCTTAATTATGCTTAACTATAGGAACAAAGGGACGTGATTGACTGTTTGGTCAACGGCCTTGACAGAAATTACACCAAGCAATATTCTGAAAATGTTAGAAAGTTTGCGTTGAGACAACAATTTTATTCGAATGCTGCTTATAAATCCTTAAGACTTTTTTTCAACAAAAATCTACCTTCACGACGAACTATGCAAATGTGGCTCAGTTCCATCAATGGATCTCCTGGTATTTGTGAATGTGCCTTGGCCATTATTCGTGATAAAGCAGCATCATACCAAGCAGAGAAACAGCATCAGATGTGTGTGGCACTAATTTCGGACGAAATGTCTATTAGAAAGCACGTTTCCTTCGATCCCGACAAAAAATCGTTCAGTGGCTTTAGTACAGTCAGTAATTCGTCAAAACAATTCATCACCAGTCAAAATGAATCAGATATGCAAGCCAAATTAGCCAAAGATGCTCTCGTTCTATTAATTGTTGGGCCTGATTTTAAGATACCAATCGCATACCACCTATTGAATGGTCTAGAAGCGATCGACAGAGCTGCACTGACTTTAGAGACGTTAAGCAAAATCGAAGAGGCTGGTGCTAGAGTTATTTCTCTTACCTCCGATGGTTTATTGGCAAATCTGACTGTTGCTGAATTACTTGGTGCCAAATTCGATGTAGACAAGCCATATTTCTATAGCCCCACACATGCACAACGGAAAATATATATTGTAATGGACCCCCCGCACATGATAAAGCTCGTCCGAAAATATTTTTGCGAAGCCAAAATATATCATCAAGGTCGATTAGTGGATTGGAATCTTATAAAAATGCTAGCAGAGAAACAATCTTCAGATAACTTCTATCTCTGTAATAAATTGACGATGAATCACATCAGATGGTACCAAAATCCAATGAATGTGAAGCTAGCAATGCTGAAAATGCATGAAATTGTAAACTAGTGTACATATGCACGAATATCAAATGACACCTCGCGCGTATATATATTGAAATTAAAACGGCACTCAGCGCGCATTATTCAGACACACACTAGACTCGACGGTTGTTATTATTTACACTTCTCTTTCAGTTTGTTGAATAGCCGATGTCTATGGGATAATTAATCAAATTCATCATGATAGCAAGTTTTTGTGAATGTGAAGAATAAAATCCGTCGACGACAAAAATTGTTTGGTGTATGAACTGTGAATAATCGACATAAATCCCCATTCTGTGTGAAATCATCTCTGTGTGGACAGTTTTGAACTGAGTATTTTTTTGTGAAAAAAAAAAAGGAAAAAAGGTGATTTAAAAATGGGTAAAGAGTTCGATATGGAAAAATTGCGTGGTGTTGACAATTTTCATACGTGGGCGTACGTGATGAAAAATTTTCTTGCGCTAAAAGACATGGGCGATTGCATTGTGCATCGACCGAGTACATCGGAAACTACAGGCACCGCAGAATTGACACATGCATCTGACATAGCTGTAGAGACTAACCCGAAAAAGTTGAGTGCTGCAAAGGCCTACTTGGTAATGGCAGTTGAGTCGCAAATACATATGCACATTCAAGAGTGTGAAACCGCATTAGGTATTTGGAACGTATTGCATCGACTTTTTGAGGATAAGGGTCTGTCTAGAAAGGCAGCATTGTTACGGGGTTTATTGTCTAATAAACTCGATGAATGTGACGGTGTACAAGACTATGTGAGTCGAATTAAAACAGCAGCATTGAAACTGTCAAGTATTGGTTTTTCTGTAAACGATGAATGGCTGGGTGCTATTCTGTTGGCTGGTTTAACCGAAAATTATAAGCCCTTCATTATGGCATTGGAGGCAAACGGCCAACAAATTTCGGGCGACATGATAATGTCGAAATTAATGGACACATGTGCTGGAGGAAGCGGTGAAAATACAGCATTTCTTGGAAAGGGTAGTAAGAAGGGCAAGCGATTCAAAAAACGTCGTTGTTTTAATTGCAATTCTTTACAACATTTGGCTAACAAATGTGACAAACCTAAAAAGAATAAAAACGACAACAAAGAACAGAGTGCTAAAGCTGCGTTTATGATGAGCCTGTATACTGCGAAAAACAAAAATGAATGGTATTTAGACTCCGGCGCGACAAACCATATGACACCGCATAAAGAATTGCTGCATGACTTGAACGAGGATAGTGATCAAGTTTCGAGTGCTGATGGAACACAAATGCCTGTGTCAGCAAACGGCAAAAGCAACGTGACATTCAACAACGGGACGGTTATTGTAAAACGAGCTATGCATGTTCCCAATTTAGCAGTAAATTTGCTTTCGATTTCAAAAATAACGGCGAATGGAAACTCTGTATTGTTCGAAAACAACTACTGCAAGGTGTTCAATGCAGCGAAAGAATGTGTGCTAAAGTGCGAACAAAGTGACGGTTTGTACAAGGTGAAAGCTGATACCGAAAAATGTTTCATTGCAAACAGCAAAATAAGCGCACTCACATGGCATCGTCGACTTGGGCATGTGAATTATGCTACAATGAAAAAAATGCGCGATGGTGCGGTAAATGGTGTTGATTTTTATGATGACGATGCGAGTATTAAAAATTGTGAAACATGCAGCAAGGGAAAAATGACAAAATTAATGTTCAAACCGAGTGAAAGCAAAACATCAAAGGTTCTGGAGCTGATTCATACTGATCTAATGGGGCCAATGGAAAGTTCTTCATTTGGTCGAGCTAGGTATGTTCTCACCTTTATTGACGACTATTCGAGAAAAACATTTGTATATTTTCTTAAAGCAAAAGATGAAACGCATGAGGCATTTCTACGATTTAAAAGCTTCGTTGAAAATCAAACCGACCAAAAAATAAAACGAGTTCGATCTGATAATGGTGGCGAATATATTGGTGAAGATATTGAAAAATATTGCAAGAGAAATGGTATATTGCACGAGAAAACAACACCATACACGCCTGAACAGAATGGCGTAGCAGAACGAATGAACCGCACCCTAGTAGAAAAGGCGAAATGTTTACTTTTCGATCGCGACATGGAAAAAAGATATTGGGCCGAGGCGATTAACATGGCGACTTATTTGGTGAACCGTATACCGTGTGAACGCCTGAAAAATTCAGAAATGAAAACACCAGAAGAAATGTTTTCTGGTAAGAAATGTGACTTGAGTGATTTGAAGTGATGGTACTGAAACCCAAGCAAAAAAGAAAGAAATGGGACGAAAATAGTACCAAGATGCTGTTCGTTGGCTACGAACAGGGTGTCAAAGGCTATCGATGTTTTGATGAGCAAACAAAAAAGGTTATTACAAGCCGAAATGTACGTTTCTATGAGGAAACTGACACCAACAAAATGGAATTAGACCTGTGTAGTGAATCAAGTGTCGAACCAAATGAAAATAAAGAGCTAGTTGAAGAGAAAAAACAAAATGAGATGGATGAAAGTGAAGTGACAATAATTGCCGAAGACTCACATGCAAATACGAGTAATGCAAGTGTAAAAGAAAGTGACCACGATTCAGCATCAGATGAAAATGCATCGAATGAATCAGTGTACGCATCACCAGATGAATCTGTGACTGACGACGATCCATCATATCATACGGGTGCAAAAATTGACGGTAGTCAGCGATCATCCAGTCGAACAAAAAAACCATTTGTTCCATATCAAGCTCATTTTGCCTTTTTGGTGGAACCAGCAACGAGAAAAGAGGCGATGGATTCCGAAAGAAGTGAGAACTGGCAGCGGGCAATGGAGGACGAAATAAAATCGCATAGAGCAAACAATACATGGACTTTGGTCAGTTTGCCGGAAAGTCGAAGGGCGATTACAGCAAAGTGGGTATTTAAAATAAAATGTGCAGGCACCGAAAACGAACGCTATAAAGCACGTTTAGTGGCTAGAGGATATGCACAAATACCCGGTGTAGATTTCACCGAAACTTTCTGTCCAGTGGTCAGACATACTTCGTTGCGTATATTATTTGGTCTATCTGTACAATTCGATTGGAACATTTACCAAATGGACGCCGTAACTGCTTTCTTACAGGGCGATTTAGAGGAAAGCATTTACATGAGACAGCCTGACGGGTATGATGATGGTTCGGGCCGTGTTTGTAAGTTAAACAAAGCCATTTACGGGCTAAAACAAGCAGGTCGAACATGGAATCAGAAATTGGACAAAATTCTACTGAATTTTGGACTTAAAAAATCAAAATGTGACCCTTGCGTATATTTCAATCAAGAGAGGAAATTAATCGTAGCGGTGTATGTCGATGATTTTCTGATTTTCTATGGGTGCGAAGAAAGCTTGAATGAGATCAAATTACACTTGAACGAATCGTTGCACATGAAAGAAGTGGGCGAAGCGAAAGAATGTATAGGCATTCGAATAACCAAAACAAATGGTAAAATAGAGCTGAGTCAAGAAACCTATGTGCGACAAATGATTCATAAATTTGGCATGGAGCACGCAAAGGCAACAAGAACACCGGCCGATCCAAATGTTAAACTATCGGCAAAAATGTGGAATAACAAAAACGATGCTAGTGGCGTTCCATATCAAGAGGTTGTTGGGAGTCTGCTGTATGCGGCTCAAATAACACGACCAGATATTTCGTTTGCCGTCAACAACGTAAGCCGATTCAATACACAGCACTCCAATGAACATTGGCAAGCGGTATTACGTATTTTGCGATATTTGAGTGGAACAAGCGGCCATAAACTTCAGTACAAAAGGGGCGAAAAAATTGGTATTGAAGCGTATACGGATGCAGACTACGCCTCGGATGTTGACAAGCGTCGATCATGTACAGGGTATGTGATAAAAGTTGCCGGCGCTGCAGTTAGTTGGCATAGCAAGCGGCAAGAGGTTGTTGCCTTATCGAGTACAGAGGCAGAATACATAGCTCTCTCGACTACCGCAAAAGAAACAGTATGGATCAGCCAATTCATACTGGAGGTATCGGGTGTCTACCTGCAACCTGTAAAAATACTGTGTGACAACACCAGTGCCATAAAAATGGCAAAAGTCGATGCATATCGCGAACGCACCAAACATATAGATGTACGATATCATCAAATCCGCGATTGGATGGAGAAGGGAAAAATATGTGTTGATTACGTGCACACAAATGAAAATGTTGCTGACGAACTCACAAAAGCACTGAATGGCGAAAAAACCGCTAAGTTTGCAGCGGAAATGGGTTTAATATTTTAAGTTTCTTTAAAAGCAATTGCCATTCCATAATTCTGCTTATTTTTCATTTCAGTTTTTTTTTCCTTACTTTTTACTTCACATGCACCTTCTGTGAAATTTTTGTTGATAATTAATTTTAGTATAAATGGGCCCAAGCCAAATTGAATAATCAGTAGTCATTGAAAAGTAATTGAACAGATAGGATCATGGGCTGGTTCAGTTCCGAAGAAATCGAGACGAAGACAGTTGATACGAGTGGACACGTCAACAACAATATTATAATACAAGAGGCGCGCGATACACACGACCAAAAGCTGATCAGTGAGCGGATGCTAATCGCAACTTACGTGCTAGTAACGGCTGAAATCATTAAACTGGGAGTATACATCTTCCACAGCTACAAAAAGACCATAAAGAAGAAGTACCAGTCGCCAACAGTCTAAATTCTTTTTTTTTTGGGGCCCATCTGGCATTTAGTTTGAAACTATTGTCCAATTTGTGTTTTTTCTTCAAAATTTAAATTTGCATCATGTATTTTCACTATTGTTGTATTGAAATTTAATCTTTAAAATCCAATAAGAGAGGATGCTGAAAATTCATGAAATTGTAAACTAGTGTACATATGCACGAATATCAAATGACACCTCGCGCGTATATATATTGAAATTAAAACAGCACTCAGCGCGCATTATTCAGACACACACTAGACTCGACGGTTGTTATTATTTACACTTCTCTTTCAGATTGTTGAATAGCCGATGTCTATGGGATAATTAATCAAATTCATCAAGCAACACAAACGATTAGTAAAAGTGTGGCCGATGCGTTGGAGCAGTTGAGCAATGATGGGTACGAAGATTTTAAGGATTCTGCGGCAACCGTCGAGTTTATGAGATATTTTGATGATGCATTCAATATCTTGAATTTTGCCGAACACAAAAAAGCAGATGGTAGGTTCAAACAGCCTCTTTGTTCAGCTACAGCGGAAAGAATTTTTGAATTTTCAGCAAGATTCCAGCGATTTTTAGTACAGCTAGAAATTCAAAACAAGACCAAAAGGGTTCCATTACTAGGCACGGGCAAAAAAATGGGGTTTTTTGGATTTTACCATAACTTCATAAGTCTCCGAGGAATCTACGAAGATTTAATATTAAATGGTCAGCATGAAGTATTCTATCCTTTTCAATTTTCTCAGGACCACTTGGAGACTTTTTTTTCCCTGATAAGGTATGATCCATGTCTCGTTGACTAGAAATATTTGCATCTTCAATGCGCTGTAATGGGAAAACTACAAATATACAATAATTTTTCCACAGAAACTGCCAAGGACGAAATGACAATCCAAATGCCATTGAATTTAAAAGTGCATTCCGTAAACTTCTTGTATGTCACCCAATCATCACATCAGTGGGACAGAACGTGATATCTAACGCAACCGGAATCCTAACTGTGTCATCCGGGCGTCTGATATCAATGACATCTTCAACTCAAACTCAATTTCGAGCTCAATCTCAAGCTCAACCACTTGAGTTAGACATCGACTATAATGAAATTATGCTAAACGAAATTGATGACATGGATGCTTACGACCAACACATGTCAGCATATTTGGCACTATGCATCGAAGAAAAATGTATACAGAATATAAACCAGTATAAATATAAATGCTCTGGATGTGCCGGCGTTCTAACCGCTACAAATGACAGAATAAGCGATGGATTGCTTGCAATGAAAACTAAAACACTTGAACAAGCCAAACAGCCATTATTTAGCACGCTAAAAATTGTTGTTTTTGCCAACGCTGTAATGAAAGCAATTTCTTCACAATGTGTTCAAGGAAATGATTTCGATACTGTATGGAAGACCATTCTCATTTACCTAGACATCGATGATTTATACAGTACAGAAGATTTCGAACAACACGAAAACAACAAATCATCACAGCATACCCACAAGGAAGAATTTGTCATCCAGGTAGTGAAAACATACATGACATTCAAGTCACAGAAAATTGGCCGTAAAATTACAGATGCAGGACGAGGAGAGCTCATTCGACACAAAAATAAAGATACTGTTCATAAAGCTGGACAGTAAAGACATCATAATCTAAATGTGAGCGATATTCTAAAAGACGTTTACCAATATCACAACGTATCACAACTCAATTGCTTTCACATGATGAACTTTTCAGCTCAAGCGGCTCAAGGAGTACTGATTGAAACAAATAAAACATTTCGAAATAGAATTAAAAGGGCCTTTCTTTTTCGATTTATTGAAACAAAAGAATCAACACACATGTGTCAACATATCCTTGAATTTTTTTCAATCAATTTTATGTTTGCATCCAATTTTGGCCTTGAACTGTTCATACAGTTTTTGAAAATCGGACAATGGTTCAGGTTCTGCAACTTGAAGCATGCGTTGATTTCCAGGTTTCAAACCGCGATTGGGGGAATGGCATTTGTTGAAAAATTCAATATGCAGTTCGTCCAATGTTGCTTTCTTCTTGTCAGTATTCTTCGGAGTCGGCTCTGCATACAAAGGCAGAGCCCGCTGATGACGCATTGCCGCCACTTTTTTTGGATTATCTGTGTACATTATAATATCAAAATGAGAAAAAAAAAATTCTTAAAAAAGTGAAAATGTATACACACTTTTTCGTAGTGGCAGAACACCATCTCGTTTCTGATGAGCAGCAAGGGTAGATAAGGCTTGAGCTGAATTCGTTTGTGCTTGTGCTGAATTTGGGAGCCAGCTTACGTTCGAGCGTACAGTTCGAATTTTGGGGACCAATAGAATTTTTTTTGATGAATATTTGCGAATTTCATGCTTACTTAAACGGCAAATATCCACATGGCAATCGCGTATGCCGTATTTTCGGAATAGTGCATTCCGGAATTCAACATCGTCTGCAAGTAAAAACTTTGTCTGACTTTCTCATGCCGAATTGACTGTAGTCGAATACAGAGTGGTTTAATGCAAACACAAATACAGAAAATACACAAATATACATACTTGATACACTCAGGCGCACTAAAACGATATTGAATTCACAAATTTTATGTTTTTTGAAATCTTTTTCTATTCGGATTTGTTCAACCCGTTTTTCTTGTGACCGCGATGAGACCATGATGGATTTGAACAAGACTTTTAATTTGTTATGAATTTTTAGAAACCGCCAACGGTTCAAACGTCAAAGGACTGATAAATGAAAATTTACATGCTATTGAATCACATTTGAGGTTATGGTCTTTATGTTGATGTTTATGACAAATGAAATGATGAAAAAGGTTCTCCGAAGACTGTACTTAACATATGTACAGTACGCGTAGTAGGTGGCGATATCAGAAACATTACTACGCGACTGCATCGGTCTGATTAGGACGGAAGGAAATGGTCTGTCTCTCCGGTTGGTTCCAAAGTAAACTCCCATGTACATACAAATTCAAATTCGGTCGAAATCGCTGTTTCGACCGTTCTATTTGCTAGTTTCCGAGAGTTTCATATAAAGTTCTCATGTAGAGGACAATACGGACCCAAAACACATACGTTCATGGGAAATGATTTGGCAAATCTTAGCATGGATTTTTCGGGCATTTCTGATGGTCTGATCGAAAAAATAGAAAAAAAAAATCCTGCCCCAAAACCCAATCACATTCTTCGTTCTAGAACACATTGTACCAAAAATCCACCAGCTCTGAAGTACCTATTTCACAGAATCGACCTGGTCGGACCACTAGAAATACCCGAAAAATCCATGCACAATTGGTTTGCCTAACCATAACGTATCCAATGGCCCAAAAATGCATTTTTATCATTTTTCCATCTGCCAGAAACGTTCTTAAAACAATTTATTAAGATGGGATTTTAATAAAATTTCATTCAGATCATCTTAATATTTAGTAAGATTGAACTTAATAAATTATTAAGATCCTTCTTAATACTTAATTAAGTTCAATCTCACTAATTATTAAGATGAACTTTATAACGTTAGTAAGTTGGCATCTTAATGAATATTTATTAATTAATAAATTATTAATTAATAATTATTTAGATTTTACTTGATAAATTTTTATTAACATGCCACCTATAAATCTCTTCGATGGTAGCAACTAAATTGCGCGTTTTACCAGTTCCTAAAAAATTTGACAAACATCATTAAAAATTGTTAAAAATAACTCAATTTGTAAATACAGTTCACTTCCTTTAATTCGAACCTCGTCAATCGCTCGATAATTCGAACCGATTTTTTTTCATTTTATTTTAATATTTTACGTTTGATATGTTAGAAAACGAAATCTGTAAATGAGTATCCTTTCCTATGTGTCTTTTCTCGACTGATTTTGATGACGAATCAAAATAAATTATGTGGTAAGTTCATGAACAAACAGACAATCAGTCAGTTACGTGACATCAGTCTCCGAAGTAACAAGTGTAGAAAGTGACGCTCCGTTATCTTGCTATATTTCACCGAAAAGTACCGAACCCAACCAAGTGTTATTCGAGTAATCAGTTTTCACTTTGTGCAGTTATGAACAATAAAATAGTGGCATCATATAAAGGCAATGCTCCACGTGAAAAAATAATAGCGAAAAGAAGAAGAGGTCAAACAATCGATTTGAATTCATTTCAAGTGCCTCTCTCAAACAAATTCAGTGCATTAAGCGAGGATGAAGACATTTCTGACAAACCGGCAATACCACCAAAAGAAACAAAAATATCACCAATCGTAGTCACCGACCATTCGTTTGATATTAATAAACTCACGAAAGAACTGAAAATTCCTTGTGAACTGAAATTATTGAGTGTTGGTCGCAAAATATTCGTTAAAACAGCCGAAAATAAAAATAAAATCATCGAAGCATTAAAAACAAATAAAATACACTTCTATTCGCATCCCGACGGCAAAGAGAAAATGTTCAAAGTTATTTTATCTGGTCTGCCAAAAATTGAAACAACAGAAATTAGTGAGAGTTTGTCATCAGACTGCGACTTGCTTGCTAAAAAAATCGAAATGTTCAACACAACATCAACGAAGAAACTTTATTTGTGTGAATTTGACAGCGCGGTCGTCAACATGCGAAAAATAAACGAAGTTAAATTTGTTCACCAGCACAGAATATCATGGTTGGCATACAAACAAACCCGAAAATCACCAACACAGTGCAATAACTGCTTGATGTATGGGCACGGTAGTAGCTGTTGTTTCCGATATACAGTCTGTGTTCAATGTAGTGGTGCGCACGCAGTCTCCGCGTGTACAATGAAAACGAACGAAGAAGACCAACCGAAATTCAAATGCTTCAATTGTGTGAGTGCCAATCTCCCGCACGAACACAAAGCTAACGATGTAAATTGCCCGTTCCGAGCTAAATACATAGCGACCAAAGCGAACGTGCAGAATAAAAGCAAACGCGGAACATTCGCACAAAAGAGAAACAGCGACAACACAAATGCTCGCTTCATTCCAGCACCTATACCACCACCAATGAAATCATCATTTGCAAATATTGTATCGAACGACACTGCGCCACCGATTTTGCATACAGCTTCAGCATCGACGTCAGCACAACAAAACATATTCATTCCATCAGCCACACGAAACAGCAACAACAACAGTAACAACAACAGTAACAACAACGACCTGTTTTCATTCGCTGAGGTAGCTAATATTTTATTCAACAGCATTCGTGACCTGCAAAAATGCAAAACAAAACTCGATCAAATGCTCGTCATCACAAACATATTTCAAAATGCCTGTGTTTAATTATCGGCCGAAAATCATGCTCTGGAATGCTCAAAGCATCACAAATATAATAAAACAAACACAACTTGAACATCTGCTCGAATCCGAAAAAGTCGATATTCTGTTGTTAGTTGAGACATATCTCAAGCCGCATCACACATTCCAAATCAAAAATTTCACCGTTTACCGCAACGACCGACTCACTCATCCACACGAAGGCGTTGCAATTCTCGTTAGAAACAACATTACACACAAAATGCGCTCGCCTTTCAACACAAACCATATCGAAAATATTGCTATCGAAATAAACATAAACAATTCGCCAACCTGTGTCACAACCCGAAATATTCGAACGATTTCGCTAGTGATATTGAAATCATGACCTCCCTCAACATGCAATATCTAATTTCTGGCGATTTGAACACAAAACACACGTCATGGAATTGTAACAAAAACAACAATGCGGGATCATCTTTGTACAATATACAACAAAATTGCCAATTCATGATTTTTCACACACCTGATCACACACATTTCCCTCATTCCGGCCAAACTCCGTCCACAATCGACTTGCTGCGCGCAAACGTCAATTTCACTTTTGATTTATGCACTCACGTCAACCATATTTCTTCGGACCACGCACCGGTTATCTGTTATATACATGGCTCAAGCGTATTTACACAAAAGAAAATTCAGGACTACTATAACGCCAATTGGAGTGTTTTTCGTCGCATCATAGATTCAAATATCAATGATATCCCCAACCCAAACACCAAGAACGAAGTTGATAACGCAATTTCAAAATTCACTGATTTAATTTTAAATGACCGTACACAAAGTGTTCCAGTGAAAAAGTCGCAAACCAAATCGATAATTTCGTCAGAGACTTCACAGATGATTCGACACAAAAACATCCTAAAACGTAATTGGCAAAGAACGTACGATCCAAATGTGAAACATCAATTGAAAAAGGAACTAAACAAGATGCAGAAATTGATTGATCGTATGGTTAAATTTGATATCAACACTCTTTGGGATAAGCAGCTTCGAAACATTGAAAAAGGCGGTAAGCAAGTCTGGCATTTAACTAAAAAGTTTAGGGGCAACACAAACTGTCACCATAACAAAATTAAAATTGATGGATGCTCAGCAACCAGCGACTACGGTAGAGCCGAATCTCTCGCTGCAATCTTCGAAAAATCACACACAATCACGGCTGATTACACGCACGAAAATGATACGACTGTAAGAAGAACCATCAATAATTTTAACTCCTTTGCTTTCTTAAATTGTCAAACACCGCTCATAAACACCGAAGAAATCAAACAAATCATCAAAATAATGAAACCGTACAAGTCACCGGGTCTCGATTCTATCCAAAATATCTTGCTGAAAAAACTACCATCATCAGCAATCATTTGCTTAACAAACACGCTCAACACTTGTCTGAAATGTTCATACTGGCCCACTAATTTCAAAATTGCTAAAGTGGTACCAATACTCAAAGTAGGTAAACCACCATCGGACCCACACAGCTACAGACCAATCAGCCTATTGAATGCACTGGGAAAAATTCTGGGAAAAATTATTCAACGACATTTATGTGAACTCATCGAAAACAAAAACCTTTTACCTGAGTATCAATTTGGTTTCAGACGAGGACATTCAACGATACACCAAGCCATGCGTATCAAGCGTTTTATTCAAGCGAACAAACGAAAGAAAAAATCAACAGGAATGTTGCTGTTAGACATCGAAAAAGCGTTCGATTCGGTCTGGCATGACGGTCTCATTCATAAATTAATCAAAATGAAACTACCGACTTACTTGATTCGAATGATTAATGCATTTTTCCAGAATCGACAATTTACGGTTCACGTGAACAACGCTTCATCAAATTTGATGAATATTCCGGCCGGTCTGGCTCAAGGGACTTGCATATCGCCCATTTTATATGCACTGTACATCGCTGATATGCCGACCGAACCCAACGTTGAATTAGCACTGTATGCCGACGACACTGGAGTCTATACAGCAGCCAAAACATCGAATAAAATCATCAAACGACTCAATGAGACATTCCATACATTGCAGCTGTTCTTCAGAAAATGGAGAATAAAAATCAACGCGACCAAAACACAAGCAATTCTGTTTACCTACGACAACAAACATAGACGAACGCCAACCACTCAGCTTAAATGTGATAATCGAACGATCGAACTTCTGAATGCAGTCAACTACTTGGGTATAACCTTTGATAAAAAATTATCGTTCAAAGAACATGTCACCAATTCGATCAACAAAACGAACAAATGTTACAGGGCAATATATCCGCTGCTGGCACTCAAATCTCAGCTATCAACAACAAACAAAACACTGATCTACACATCAATTGTGCGGCCAATCATGACATACGGCAGCCCAGTATGGTCGAGCGCTGCATTTACTCACACACTCAAATACAACATAATTCAAAACAAAATCATCAAAACAATTTACAAAATACCAATCAGTAACCATTGAACAAATGTCAAACATTCCACGCTTCAGTCAATTCATATACACTCTAAATTCTAATTTTATTACAAGCTGCAACAATTCTGATTTTGAATTAATAAGAGAAATCGACTCAATGTGAAATTCTCGCCGATTATTTAATTCCGTTCCTTTAACTAATTGTTAAATACTGTTATTTTTTGTAAATACTAGTTTGTAAGATATAAAACATTCTTTTTCATATTGCGGTTTTTGAACGTATTTTCCCCAAAATCATCATATCATTCACATCAATCAACCCTTGCATTTACACATAAACTTATTTGCTGCATAGTCTATAAGACTGATTCCCAAACAAAATGTTATCATTATACATATAAATTTCGATACGTAATAAAGAAATAACAAATAACAAAACAGACAATACGCGTCTGTTTTGCTATTCCAAAAACAAAAAAAAAACGTTAGACGTCGCTCACACCGATTTCAGCGTGTTTCACATTCAAGATGGATCTTGAAAACTTTAATAATATTGTGATTGTGTTAGCAATGATTTGCTTGCATTCTTTTTCAATTCAAATGTAAAATATGATAAAATGCATCACGTTCCAATCGGAAATATGAAATTTGGAAACAAGATCGAATTCAGTCGTGCATTGGATTTCGCAAGTGAAACTTATCACAATGGCTCAGCCAGCAAAACGAGCTAAAGTTTTGAAAGAAAAAGTAGAAATTCTGGCCAAATTAGATAAAGGTGTGCTTGGAAGTGTTTTGGCAATTGAATATATTCACCTTATACATATGGTGTGACAAAATCTACAATTTCATACATCAAGAGCAAGAAAAGTGAGATTTTGTCGTCAGCCACAAATACCAAGCATGATGTAGTGCAGAAGAGATCGCGAAAACCTGACTATCCGAAATTGGAGGATAAGTTTTATGCATAGTTCCGCGATCAACGAGAACGAAATTGTCCGATCGGTGCTGTGATATTGAAAATATCAAAGGTAAAATTGTATCCAGATCAAAGTCCAGAATCGTTCCAGGCAGGTGATGGTTGGTTTCACAAATTCAAAAAAAGTGTTGGAATTCGCTATTTGAAAATATGCGGTGAAAAGTTGGATAGTGATCATGGAGCTGTTCGGCGATTTCTCAACCGATTTAACGACAAGATAGAACAAATGGGTCTCACGAAGGAGCAAATTTACAATTCCAATGAAACAGGCCTGTATTATCGATTGTTTCCAGAAAACACGTACATTTCCGAGAACGAAAAAGTAGCAGCAGGACACAAGAAAGCGAAATAGCGCATCACAGTAATGCTGTGTGCAAATGCCACGGGAACGCACAAAGTGAAGCCATTGGTGATTGGTAAGGCACGTAAGCCGCGGTGTTTCAAGGGTTTCCAGAATCCTCTCGATTACAACAGCTCGAAAAATGCTTGGATGACACTGAACATTTTCAAAGAATGGTTTAACACATGCTTTATAAAACAGGTTAGTTTCTAATGTTATTTGCTCTGTTTCTGTCTTATTGCACGATAAATCAACGACGGACAACAATTTAATAGGTGCGAATATTTTTGGACGAGAATAATCTGCCAAAAAAGGCCATTCTGCTCGTGGACAATTGCACCGCACATGGATCATCAATCGAACCAATTCAAAGTGATGGCAAGCAAATAGTTTGCTACTTTTTGCCACCGAACGTTACCGCAATATTTCAGCCGATGGATCAAGGTCTCATCAAATTCACAAAATTGAAGTATCGGAACATGCTGTTGTGCAAAATTATCAGTGAGTTGGCTTCATTTGATGGAACGATTGTTGATTTGTTGAAAGTCCATACAATCAAAGATGCGATTGTTCTCCTGGACAAGGCATGGAATGAAATTTCAGAATCCATTTTGGTTTCGTCGTGAAAAAATATGTTGCGTTATGATGACGATGAATTCGAAACCAGAAGATTCACTGCCACTTTCTGATCTAGCGGTCTATTTGGCGCTGATTAAGGATGCACGCACAAGCACATTTGAATCAAATCAATCCGAATTCGAACGTCACAAACGGTGATATTGAGCAATCGGTGATGACGATGACGACGATGGTGTTGAAGAGAGCGATTGTGTTTCGGTTGCTGTAGAAAACACTTCACATAGCATTGCTTTGGATTGTGTCAACCAACTGTTGAAATGGTGCAACGAAAATCAGTCAACAGCACATGTATCGGGGCTGCTAGATCTACGGACGGAAATAGTTGACGCAGAAAAATAGCAACCGAAAAAGCAATCTCACATTGGCGACTATTTTGTAAAACAAACAAACTTAGTTTTTTAAGTGAAAAAACTTGAAAAGATTTCATTATTTATGATTTCGCATTGACAAATTTTCCTTAATTTGAATGATCAATCACCAAATATGTATGGACAATATGTTCAGCCTGGTTTTATTCCGATAAATAAAAAACATATGTTATTTTTGGAAATGAACCTTTGCTTGATTATTATTGTTTTCTATCGCATGAAAAGTCTCAAAAAGGAGGCTGTAAGAGCAACAATTTTGCTTATGATCGTTTTCTATGGTAAGTATATACACTTTTTATGAAAACTGGTCAAAATTGCCTTGATTTTGAAATATTTGAAAACACTCTCGATAATTCGAATTTTCGATTATTCAAACAGGGTGAATCCCCGATGGGTTCGAATTGAAGGAAGTGCACTGTATCACAAATTTCTCAATCAAAATCGTTGCGATGGATTACAACGTGTTTTTTCAAGTTATCAAACAAGAATGATCGTCGGTTATCCTGCAACACATTCTTATACATTGAAAATATCCGTTCGACGTCACATGAAGTAATTGGAGCAAATTTGTAAGCATTCAATTCGTCAGGTGTAAAACCTTTGATAAAGTTATCTTCTCGTGTTGCTTTTTGTTAAAATTATCGTATTTTGTTACTTTGAATAATTCAGATTCGCAAATGGCAGCACTGTTTTAGCAACACTCATTTAACATTCACATACAAACACACAAAACCCAAATGTCAAGCATCACTGTAAAAACGTTCATAACCAATCACTCTCTCTATTAAAAGCATTCGAACAAGAAACAATTGTCATTTGGAATTGCGTTCTAAGAATATATATTTTACAGCTAATTTACACTATTTCAGATACACTTCGTAAAGTACAATTTCCAACAGGTTATTTGGCCCAGACAACGCGAAAAAGGGAATAAAGTTTAAGCAGATTAATTATTGTGAACGGCAAAAAGAAAAAAAAAAAAAATCAAAGGCAACGGCGGCGACGCAACAGTGAACAATGATTGCAAAAATTCAGTAGCACAGGCTTCGTATAGCGGTACAACGTTCTAGAACAATCGATTTTTGTTGAACATTTTTGGCTACGCGATTGGTGTTCGAGATAAGGATTTTCAGCGGATAATCGTTCTGTTTGTTTTATTAAATAGTGAAATCAAATAAAACATTTTTCTTTCGTTGCGATGGAGACGGCCGAATTGATTAAGATTGACAAATTGCAAGACGCAAGCCAGTAGACAACATGGCGGTTTCAAGTTAGAGTTTGTTTGAATGCGAGCGGAATTCTCGGAATTGCGGCAGGCACCGATAAAGAGCCAGAAATAGAAGATGAAAACGCTGAAAGTGTTAAGAAAAATTCGGAATGGAAACAAAAAGATGCAAAGGCTCAAAGAATTATTGTTAAGTCGATTGCACAAAAACCGATGCAGCACATTTTGACTTGTGAAACTTCAGCGGCTATGTGGTCGAAATAACACGCAGTTTACGAGCAGAAACATGAAATGGGTAAACAGCTATTACAAGAAAAAAATTTGTCGTTTAAAGCAGATCCATGAGATGATATTGCGACGCACATTTCGAAGTTGGATTTTCTAGTGCAAAAAATGAAAGATGTTAAAATTACTGTCGATAATCAAATGGTAATGACGAAATTGTTGACGACCTTGCCTGAACAGTACAGTCATTTCAGCAGTGCATGGGATTCGACATCAGAGGCAGAACGAACGCTAGAAAAGTTACATAATCGATTGATGATGGAAGAGCATCGAATTAGATCGCGAAAGGTGAACAATGGTGAATCGACAAACACGAGCGAGGCATTTTTTTCGAAACGAAGCAACTACAGCAGCAGCAGCAACAAAAACACGAGCGGCAAGGGAAATCGAGGCCAAAAATATGCGGACAAACGGCAGAAGGGTTGTTTTAAATGTGGTGATTTACAACATTGGAAAAAGGACTGTCCAAAATTATCCAACAGCAATTCGAAGAGAAACGATGATGAGAAAAACGAAAAGCCGAAATCCTTTCTAGCTTTTCTTTGTGACATAAATGAATCAGTTTTGCGATCATCGCAAAGAGACGCTTGGTTCATGGACAGCGGAGCAACGAATCATATTTGTAATCGGCGAGAGTGGATTCAAAATTTCCATGAATTGAAGGAGCCAACTGCGGTAACAAATGTTTGGAATTGGACGAGGCGACGTTGAAGTTTTGTCATATACAGGTGAGAAATGGATTCCGAAGACACTAACCAATGTTCTTTTCGTACCAGATGGTTGCGTGAATTTATTTGCATCGAACAAAGCACTTGATAATGTGTTTGGGACACCAAAATGCAGCACATGTTCGAAAATTTCTACGTAACCGTGAAATCGAATTCATTGATGAGGATTTCGATTGCGACGGCTGTGCATACGGCAAGCAGCACCGATTGAGATTCAACACACGCGAAGAAAAATCCAAAGTTTGCGGCGAGATCATTCATGCGGATGTTTGCGGTCCGTTTGATAAATCACTTGGGTTTCATCGTATTTCGTGATTTTCAAAGATGATTTCTCGCATATGCGTCACATTCATTGCATGAAACAAAAGTCAGAGGTGAACAACGTATTTAAGACTTTTGTTATGTCGGCGGAAAAGGAGTGCGGTCATTTAATCAAGATTTTCCAGTCAGATTGCGGGACCAAATTCGTCAACAGTGAGATGAAAAAGTTCATGGACGAAAATGGAATACGTCATCGACGTTCTGTTCCGTATACACCTCAACAAAATGGGTGCGCTGAACGAGAGATGAGAACCATCGTTGAATCAGCAAGATCGATGATTCATGCAAAAGAGCTCAACGAAAATCTATGGAGCGAGGCAGTAAACGTGGCAGTTTACATACTAAATCGCACTGGAACCAGCACTGTCGACAACAAAACACCGTATGAATTATGGTATGGAAAGGCGGCATCAGTTGATCATTTCAGAACGTTTGGTGCTGAAGTATACGTACATGTGCCCAAACAAAAGCGTCACAAGATGGAACCAAAATCGAAAAAGTGCATTTTCGTGGGCTATGATGAAAATGTAAAGGGATACCGAGTTTATGATCCAGAGTCACGACGCGTTGAAATGGCAAGAGATGTAAAATTTTTGTCAAAAGAATTTGCAACGATAAAAAATATTACAAAGCTGACTGATGATAGTAAGTGATTTGCTGAAGAAAAATCAGTACAAACCGATGAAAAGCCGGACGAAGAAGAAGTTCAGGTGGTGAGTCAACAACCAGCAAAAGTGACTAAGCGACGGCCGACAAATTTGGTTGACATTGATGAAAACTACATTCTTGATTGTCGTTTACGAAATTCAAGATCAACAAACAGCGAAGATGCGTTGATGGCAACGGCATTGGTGGCAATACAAAGCGAGCCACAAACCTAGGGGCAAATTACTGAAAAACATAATATTGAATACGGCACATTAGAATAAATCCAAGCAAATTTTTTACGATATCTTACATAAATGTTAATATGTGCGCATAGACCCTAGCATAGACCAGTACAGTATCGATAAAACAGATTTCAGATCATCTACATATGTCAAACGGATTCAAATGTTACAGAACGTAAACAAAAAAATGAACAATATGATTTAATAAAACAAGTGATGGTTTTATTCAACGGTTAGCGGTCAAAAGATGGTGTTTATTTATTCCTTAACGTTTCGATCTCGCTTGAGATCATCTTCAGAAGGCTAAAAGTAAAATGTAAAACAAATATATTCGTTGTGTTCGACAATGAATCCGAATAACAATGATCTCACTAAATAATGTTTCACTTGGAACATTAATCACAGTATTAGAGCGCCTTGTGGGCGATATTTAAACAAATAAATACAAAAAACATATAAAAAATGTACATAGAAATCAAAATATTGCTTAAAAAATGTGTAGTCAAAATTCTAATGTGAAAAGTGATGTTGTGCTATTGAAATGAAATATTGTTTGCAAAATTTGTTCTTGTTGGTGTGGCAGCTGTCAAATCAGAAACGGCGAATTAAGTTAGATGATTCGACGCATGCTTGCTTGCTTTGCCTTTTTACTAACGCGCAGTAGACAGCTGATGCATTGCCCTTTTCTCGTTGTATGTTACAAGTGTTATTAGAAGCAATGTGTAAACTCTCTAAAGTGAGTCGTCGACTCCAACTTCTTTCACTGTCCAAAATCCTTGCTTCGTTAAAATTGAAATTGTGGCCGGTCTCATGCGCATGTAGTGCCAAACCAGAAGCACAATCATAATTGTTTCTTTTCAAACTGAGTTTGTGTTGACTTTTCCTCTTATATAGCTGGAGCTATTACAATATTATTAACTGATCGAAATTTAAACACTTCATTTTTTGACCCTATAGGAGGAGGAGATCCAGTTTTATACCAACATTTATTTTGATTTTTCGGCCAATTGATTTTTGGTTTGTCCAACATAGCATTTATCACAGTCATCACATGGAATACGATAAACAACATTTGTTTTATCCTCAGTCAAGACTTTTTGTTTGGTGTTGGAAAATATCGAGTCGGCCGTCTTTGAGCATGGCCTGTAAGCAAGCTCGATGTTATTTAGCTGTTTACTGAATATTTTCTTTATTTGTTCTGATGTGTTTGGGATATACAAAAAACCTCTTCGTATTGTTTCACTTTCGTTTAATTCGTTGTTTTGTGTTGATTGAGAGCGGTTATTGTTTAAAGTGGCGATGACTCTATTTAGCTGTTTGCTGATCATAGAATTTGGGTAATTATTTTTGATAAGCAAATCCTTAGCACGTTCAATAGATTGATTCTTATGAGGTTCATCAGACAATGTGATCGCCCGTAGGAAGGTGTTATACACTACGTTTGATTTTTGTCTGAATGCATGTTGTGAATTTGAAAACAAAATCGAAATTTTCCTAAAAGAAAGCAAAAACAATCAATTCAATATTCCTAGCGCAACGTTTTTATTCAATGAATTATTAAAAACATCCAAGAAAATCTCAACCTGGCACCAACACGACGGCGCTATTCCGTACACATCAAATGGTTTTGTTGTTATATATACATGTTGGGCGGCAAGGCCGCGTATGAAGTTTTAAGCACAAATTTACACCTTCCGCAAGCCTCTACAGTGTGTGAGTTCTTTCTATCCCATAAATTCAAGTAGAAATTGAAACAGTTTTCAATGAATTTGGCTTTTGCTCATAGATGCGTTATTTTAATTCACAGTAAATTACATTCAAACGAAAAAGCAAACAATTGTTGAAGGGGATTTGCGATGTAAGGAGCTGTGTGAATATTTAGAACACTTAAATGTTCCGAAAGAAGTTTGGCTGGCAGAAGACGCATCCGGTATTGTCGCAAAAGTGACATATGATGCCAAGTCGAGGCAATTGGTGGGCCTTTTTCTGCCCACAGAGGATAAAACTGGAATGCCGATCACGTTTTCATTCGTACCTCGATCCTTGTCGGACATTGAAAATCAGATGATAGGCAATTCGAAATCAACGCTAGTGTATTTGATCCTTGCACAACCCATAGCTAAATCAGCGCCGCCATTCATTCTCCAAGTCTTTGGCACAGAAAATAAGTTTAAAACAGTAGATGTTCTATCACGTTGGCGGCATACAAAAGACCAATTGGCTAGGTACTTGTCTATTTATTTGTAAGCACAATTGTTAATTAAATAATGTTAACGACCATATTTTCAATGGATATTTTAGATATGGAATCCGAATTCAATGAATTTCAGCGGATGGTGATACGTGACTTTTGGCTAGTATGAAACACAGTTTGAATAATTTGCTAAATCAAAACTCGACGGATGTTTTAGCCAATTTAAGCCGAGAGCAATTTTGTACATTTCTTCAAGATATGATTCATATAGCAGTTAAATTACGGAATCGAGTTTTGAAGTATTCGATATTGCTGCCAATGGGGACCAAGCAGGTGTCAGTGGTACACTTAAAAATGTTGATTAATTCTGTTGGCAAGGAAATTCATGGCTTAGTAGCCAGTGATATTTGTCCCGACGACCGCCAAAATTTCGTATAATTTAAAAAGGTAGTTCAAGATAGGGTCTTGAACGCTCTCGAAAAGTTTATGCCAGACTCCGAAGCGACCATTTTGTACTTTAAGTTATCCAAAATTTCGACATACAGTACAGGCCAAAAATATGGATACAGCAAGAAAAATTCAATTTTTCGTCTTTATAACGAAATCAGATGACTTTATCTGCATTTTGAAGGCACATATGTTTACGAATTCACTTCTAGTGACTATTCTATATTCATTTTGTATAAATTAAATGACTTTTACAAATCAAAATTGAGAAAATTCTACTTAAGAGATGTACAAGGCTTTTTGGTCGCAAATATTTCACACGGTGATCGAGTTCGTCCCACAGAAGTTCGATTGGGTTGATATCTGGTGATTGTGGTGGCCATTCCATGACTTGAAGCACACCAAGGTCTTGTTTATTTCGTAAATAAGTGGAGCACAATCCAGAAGTGTGTTTTGGATCATTATCCTGCTGGAAAATAAATCCACGACCAATCAATTGCTTTCCAGATGGAATCGCATGGCATTGAAAAGTGCTGTGGTATGACTCTTTTGTTATTTTTCCATCAATTTACTTGAGTTGGCCGACTCCATCATACGAAAAACAGCCCCAAACCATCACAGAACCGCCGCCGTGTTTTATAGTTGGCGCAATGCAATCGGAATTGAGCCGTTCACCTGGTTTTCTACGGACGAATTGACGCCGATTACTGCCAAAAAGTTGAAATTTTGACTCATCTGACCAAAGCACTGATTTCCATTGCACAATCGACCAATCTTTGTGTTCTTTGACAAATTTTAATCGTTTCCGTTTGTTTATCAGTCGCAAGAGTGGTTTTTTAGCAGCTATTCGTCCAATCATTCCATTTTCTCGCAGTCGCCGTTTGACAGTATTCAAGGAAATTGGAGCGGCCAATGTTTGATTGATTTCAGCTCGAATATCTGACGCTGATTTGAATCGGTTTGCCTCAAAAATCAATAAAATATCGTTGTCATCTCTTTTAGATGTCTTTCTTGGTCGTCCGCGTCCAGCTCTGTTCATGTTACTGCCAGTTTCAATGAATCTTTGCCAACATTTCTGCACACCACTCCTCGAAATTTTTAATATTTATCAATCTTATTGCGCATGGAAAATGACAATTAAAAGAAATTATTTCATTTTATTGCCATAGATTTTGTTCAGAATGATTAAAAAATCTCAGATTTTCATTAAAGAACAAAAATAAAGCGAAACAATATCAATTTATTATGAAAATATGATGACAAATTTTTACGCATTTATGCATTTACTGAGAGCGCTATTCCAACTTTAGAAAGGGTACGAAATATTTGGCATGCTTTGTATTTTTTTAGATCATGGAAAATGGTTACAAAACGAAAGAGAGTACAATTTGGATGACAACTTTATATCTCAAAATTCTTTTGAATGCTTAGAGTTGAATGCTTACGGAATTTTACATTTGATTACAAAATTGCGAGACTCCAAATTGGATTTTCTTTTTTTACCTATCCTCTTCAATAGTCAAGGTTGCGAGCAAACATTCCTTCAATTCCGGTCCAAAATTAATTTTACCTTGAATGAGTTTCTTCACATGATTGGCAGGGTAGAATTGTTGAATGACATTGCATATTTCAAGCTCACAAATGTTACTTTTCCAAGAATAAACATACCAAACAATACGCCATATTTTGTCGTATTGCCAACGAATGAGCAAATTTCAAATGTGTTAGATGACGCACTGCTGGATGCATCAAAATTAGGAATGAATGTGAGTCGTGTGGATGTTGAGTGTTGCGAATTGAATAAAGGATCTATTGCATTGAAACCTATAGCACCTCAATTAACTTCCCAAGAAGAGACAATTCAGAACATCGATACAAGTGCGTTTCATGACTATTCTGATGAAGTTTCAGACCAAGAACGATTTGTTGAAATTTGCAGTGAAGATAGGGCAACAAAATTGATAAAAAAAGTCAGCGATCGTGTGGTTGTTGTCAAAATCGCAGGATAAGATCAGCAATGACCGATTGATACGCGTGCAAGCTCGCAAAGAAACTGAGTCAAACGGACCTAAAAGAAAATGTATTGCGAATTTGTCAATAGACAAAGATGTTAAGCTTGTTCAAAATGTGCGAGTTGGAAACTGGTATGTTTTCAAACACCAAGACAAATTCGTTGCAGGAGCAGTTCTCGGTTTCAAACTTTCAAGTGGCAAAACTCAGAAAGAAAAACAATATTGTTTGGACTATGCAACAACGAATTCAACAAACCTAACTGTTCAAGCCACTTGGTATATGATAAATGATAACTCTACACTGCAGGTTTTGCTCACTCCCTCCTTTTTTATAGATATGAATTGTTATGTCAAATCGATTAGTACACCAACTATTGATTGTTCGGGAAATACGAGAGTTTATAAAATTAATGAAAATTTAGACTTCATCAATGTAACTTGAATATATTTGTGGGCTTTTAATTTTATTTTAATTTAAATAAATTTGAAAAAACGAAACTTTCATCATTTTATTGCTTTGAAATAAATAGCTGATTCACTTTTAGCCGTATTTACTATTCACTGAATAGCATTCAAATCTAAATTAAAATGAACATACACCAAATGAACTTTGAAGAAAAGAATTTCCGGCTATACGATTTTTGCAATATAAGCAAAATATTCAAAATACTACTCTTTTTATATGAAATATTAACGTCTATTTTTGGCAGTCAAAAGGAAAAATATCTAATCTTATAATCCTTTTTTGAAGAGCAGAAAAATAGTTAAACCAAAAAATGTGTTCTTAAGTACGAAAAATATACTATTTGATGTAAATATTTGTTGAGGTAAATATTAACCGATGCTATATACCTCATGTTGCTGATAAGCAACGGTGGCATCGCTCTTACAAAACTCCTCCGTAGGTTTCCTCAAGAGCGCCTCTACATCAGCATATATAATGAATGGCGATTTTAATTGATTTTGCAAATTCTTAAATTTAATCGAATCGTTTTCAAACGTTGGCATTTGAATTTTATAATCATTTTGCTGCAAACAGTACAATCGATGTTCATCCAATTTGCCGGTGGTTTGAAAATGGTTCAGACAGCGGTCGCAAATAAAATGCTTGCCGTTATGCTTTGACACCTGCGATGAAATCAGACGGCTAAGATTTTTTATCCAACAGTAATGCGACTTTGGTACAACACTATCATTCTGATCGCCGTGCTGTTGATCGGTTAGCAATAGAAGATGTATATGATTTTCCTTCACTATTTTAGTAACTCGAATCGGTAGAATCTTTCTCGACTTCTCATCAAACATGTACACGTTAATGGATATTGTCGGATTCAGCTGCTCGAATTTGGTTATGTGTCGAGGTTGCATTGGAAATTCAAGTCCAGCGAAGTTAAGCTCAGATATATATCTGACATAGTTTCCGACGCGATCAGCATGTTTCATAGCCGGATGAAGGGCCGATAGAACTGCCCATTTGAAGCACATATCATCCTTGTTAGTCACATCGCCTTTTTGGTCTGCAGGTATTTTGGGAGTTCTATATATGAAGAACCTCTTATTGGGTCGAATCTGTTGACCTGCACTGATATTTCGTTAATTGTGGAAAGCGTAAACCCCGATCCTTGCATCATAGTTTCGTCGACTTTGTTTAAAATCAATTCGAGGATAGTGCCCAAGAAGAGTGTGCGTAAATCAGTGCATTGGTCGACCGTAACGCTTTTGGAGTGAACATATAGAGTTTGTCGCTCCCTCCTTGCTTCATGATTTTCAGCGTCATTTGCTTCTGCCATCTCATCCTCGTGTGTATCCATCACAATATCCTCGGTAGGATCACTTCGCACTTGTTAATTTTGTTCGCCTGGCTCACCTCCAAGCGGGGCCGGCTCTGCTGCTGTCGCTATGATTTTTTCGAACGTCGCACTGAAACATGTATTAACTTTTATTATGTGATGGATGGTCAACACGGATTTAATTTCCGTTTCAAAATAGCTATATGCGTCGGCAAGAAATTCTTTTATATCGATGTGGTCGAGATTGATTATCGCAAATGTTAGCATTCGTCTATTGAATGCTTCCTCACGGTATTCGATTTCGACTCTTGAAGCCATTTTTCTCACAATTTTTTTGTATATGTTTTATTTCTCACGATTGCACTTTACACAAAGTTTCAAAGTGAACTGTGTCATCGAACATGTATTTTCCTGTTTATATCCTGAAAATTCCACCCCTCCGCCGAATATTCATTTTCTCGCCAAACACGATCAATATAATTTTTCGTGTGAAACAATCCAACCTCAACAAAAGAATCTGCGTGCACCACAGTTTATGATAGGGAAATAAAAAAGGTAACGTTGATAAGAATCTTTCGTGAAAACGAATTTTCTACCCTCAACAATGGTATCATGCGTAGCAAAAAGATCGGAAAGTGTCATAAATCTTTTGCACATGTGAGAAAGGATCACATTGAAAAAAAGGATCACGTTTAAAGGAATTTTTATCAATGAAATGATCGACTTCCATAGATTTTGTGTATATATAGTTTGCATGGCACATTTTATGCGTCCATTTCACTTCGAATTCAAATCACATAAATTTAAGTGTTATAAAGGGTGATTTTTTAGCTGGTTTCTTTTTGACGTTTAATTTTTTGACAGATGTCAAATTCCAACTGACGTCTGTCACAGTCAAAAATGCTCAGTATGCTTTGCAATTTCAAGATGGAAAGACTTACAAACGAGCAACGCTTGCGCCTCCAGCCACACAGCGGGTCCATCCATGGACGAACTGCGCCGTAAGTTCGGCGAACAGTTCATCTCTCGTTTCGGCCCCGTTCATTGGCCGGCCAGATCGTGCGATTTAACGCCCCTGGATTATTTTTTGTGGGGCATGAAATTA
The DNA here is from genome assembly GCA_028476595.1 of Obolodiplosis robiniae. NCBI lineage: Eukaryota > Metazoa > Arthropoda > Insecta > Diptera > Cecidomyiidae > Obolodiplosis > Obolodiplosis robiniae. The sequence continues at coordinate 31,852,683 of CM052015.1, read as the reverse complement.
TTTTCAAAAAGTAAATGGCAAGAACCAATTTATCGATTTCAATAAAGATTTGATTCACTTTTCGAAATTTTTTGCGTTTTTTTCGATTTTCAAAAAGAAACCACTTAAAAAATCACCCTTTATGTGCATTTTCATTCCTGTTTCAACAAGTTTGGTCTTACGATTATTGAACACATCACGACTAATAGTCAGAGCAGACGACATGTTAGCAATACAACAAGCTGCATGCACAAACGAATTTTCAAGAGTACATCAAACCGAATTTTGTTCGCGATTGATTTTATTTTTCCATTGGATTTTTTCGTTACAATAATTTCATAGTCGGTTGTTTGCGCGTGTGGTGGGGGATGATTTTTTCTGTATAAATACGCGATGTATTTTGTACATCAAATCAGTTCGAGTCGAACCTTCTTCAAATAATTTTGGAACAAGTCTCATCACAATTAAATACTATTCGAAAATGGAATCATTCGCAGTTCTTAAAAACGCCTGCTTAAACAAACCATTCGTTTCCTTCGACAATTTACCTGTTGGAGAATATCACGTCGTCGAGTTCGCCATTGTCAGCACACCTTTAGGCATGCGGCTAAGAGTCGATTTGGGTGATAAAGTCGTCCTTTTGCCAGAGCGTTTTTCCAAGCACTTGACCGAGGAGATGATTGCCGATCTGAACAAACATCAAGGCATGTGGTTTTGCTACATGGGAAAGGACAGGAGCAACCATAACAAACTCATTGTTGACTTCAAGACGATTGACACCACCGATGCTGACTTTGATACAATGGAAATCTTCGCATCCAATCTTGCGAATTGACGTCTAAGCAATATACATAATTAATTATTTACAAAATAAAAATGTATCCGATTGCATCATTCTTTCTTTTTTCAATAAAGATTTCAATTCCATTACACTACCCATAACACATTTTGTTTTCATTCAAAAATACATCCCTCAAGAATTTTTCAGGTATGAACCAACAAAAGGTAATGTATCGTATTAATTAATTTGTTCAATGACCATCTGCACCGAAAAGTAAACAATGCAGATGTTACCGCATCCTTCCGAATCAATTACAAAATGCCACTTTTCCTTTTTTTCTTTCCTTTTTCTTTCACTGCCTTCCCTCTAGATTTACGTTTTTTCAGGTATAATGCACGATTTTGGTTGTGGTCCAAATTCAATAGATTTTTTTTTCAGGTATATTACATGATTTTTGTTATGTGCGCGTCTGCATAGGAATGTATAATCAAAGACAAAATGCAGCGTGGAAAAAAAAAATTGATTCTCACCCTTAACAACAACAATCGATTATGGAATATCGATTATTATTAATTTTTTTTCCAAGTATAAGGCATGATTCTGGTCATTGCCCATATGCACAGGAATGTCAACTAAGCAGATGTTTTGGCATTCCTCGTAAAAAAAAAAATAAAAATCTTACCCTTTATCAAGATTATACAATAACAAAAGAACATGTGCAACAAAGGATCACAGGTAAACAAGTGATCACACGTAAACATATGATCACATGTAAACAAAGGATCACAGGTAAACAAAGGTTCACAGGCGCCAAATGACAAATGAAAACGACCTCGAACTCAAAAGGTCAAATTAGGTCAAAGTGAGCCAGAACTCTCTTTTTCTATCTACTCTAACATAAGAACTCATGTGACAGATGAATTCAGGGTTCGATAATTCAGCAAAATTAATAAAGAAAGAAATTCAGCATTTTATTTTTTGATTACTATGCGAAAAATGAGTGAAATGGAAAATAATTTTTTTTTTTGATATCTTAAATATAGAAAAAGATGCTTTTTTTGTCAAAAATATGACATTTTTTGAAAAAAGATGATTTTTAGATGAAGATGATATGATATGACAAGCCTAAAAAAAAGATGATGATCATATCAAAAAATGGTCTTACGTACGTAAAACTAACTTTTCCGCACATTTCCCGAAATTGTTCGGGCTTACGCATTTTTCATTGATTGCTACTCGTTTGTATTGGATTTATGTTTATTTCTTATCGATTCATAATGCAACTTTGAGAATAAATCACAGAAAATTTGAAGTCATTACGATGAGATCGAATTTCGAGTCATTACACATCATGTGATTTGAATTTAAATTTTAATATAAGAACAAATAAACATCTCAGTTCCTAATTCTTACTTCAACGTTCTCTATTTTTGAATTGGTAATAACAATTACGAATTAGTTCACTCTGATGTGAACTTTCAATTCATGCCAACGATAGATATGGTTCTACATTTATGTTATGTATAACAGTATAACTTTCGGTAACAGCATGAGCATTCAAACTGATGAAAAACACAGATTAGAAAATCACAAATACTTCATCCAATTTATTGATTTGAATATTGACCCCGAAAATTGAAAATTTTGTGAGGAAGCTGGTCTTAAATTTCATCAGAATGACTTGAAAAACATAGAAAATAATATACTGACAGTTCCAATAGGAAACAATGTGAACTTAAGATAGCCGCCATACAATTTTTCAGTTTTGACCCCGAAAAGACTCCACAAATCCGAAATTTTGCAGGGGAGGTAGTCCTAAATCTAGTCGGAATGACTTGAAATTTTGCGTGACTCATTTTATTCATAAAATAATAATATATTCAAAGTTTCAACCCGTTTCAATGTGAACTTGAGAAAGTCGGCATACAAATGTTCAGTTTTGACCTCGAAATGGTCCCAAAAATAGAAAATTTTACAGGGGAGGTAGTCCTAAATCTCATTGAAATGACTTGAAATTTTGCACGACTCATTTTTTTCATGAGAAAATAATATTCTGAAAGTTTCAATTCGTTACAATGTAAACTTGAGATAGCTGCCATACAAATTTTTCGTTTCGACCTCAAAAAGACTCCGAAAATCGAAAATTTTACAGGGGAGGTAGTCCTAAATCTCATCGGAATGACTTGAAATTTTGTAAAACTTATTTCTTCTATAAAAAATAATATTCTGAAAATTTCATTATGATACAATGCGAAATAGTCATAGTCCCCATACAAATTTTTCGTAATTATATTGAAAAACAGCACATTTTTTGATTCCACTCCACTAGAGCTACCCGAAAAAATTATCCGATTAGGCTGAAATTTAATAGGTTTCTATTCCTAATGAAGACAAATGTGTGTGTAAATTTTTGTTTAATTCTAAAATCAATTTTTTGAGTTATCGTGTTAACAAATTTTTGCGTACAACGGACAACGGACAACGTACAACGGACAACGGACAACGTACCACACACGGACAAAAAATTGCTCCGGGAATGGTTGCAATCGTTTTTTCTAGGTTCAAAACGCATAGAAAACTTATTCCGAACGTTTTGAATTTTTTGGACCGATCGCAATACTTTTACCACACACAGTGGTGTGTGCGGAAAAGTAAAAGATGCCATCTGGGAGCATTAGCCATAACGCATATACCTGCATTGAAATCAATGCCGCAAATTTAATTTTGGTGTCACGAAAATTTCGAAATGAAAAATTGGAGGAGGTATTTATGCCGTCTTTATTTGATAGTCAGCCTAATGAGGAAATTTTTCGACAGTTTCGATCTATGGGCACAATTAACTTTACGAAAATCAACTTTACACTGTTGGAATTGTTTCACTTAGTGGGTCGTGTGGAGCTGCAAAACGAAATCGTGTACATAAAATTGGCGAACAAAGGCGTTTCTTTCCCACGAAATAAATTAAACAGAGCTCAAATGAATCAGCACAAGCTACCGTCTGATGCAGATATATCAAATATTATTGGCATGGCAAAAAAATCAGCATTAGAAGCTGCATTTAAATTAGGCATGCAGATTGAAGTGAACGACATAGAAACGTGTGATGTTCTGAACATAAACGCAAATGCACCGAAACAGCCTGAGACAAATCGACTTATTGATAGCGATGAAGAAGACTTTGATCCTTATCATTGCAGTCCATCGAATACTAATATTAAATCTTTCATTGAAATCTCGCTTGAAAATAATACCACAAAGCGAATCAGGAAATCCACATATCTCTGGACTTTGACAGATCCTTCAAAACACCTAAGCAATGATCGTTTGAAACGAGTACAGGAAGCTAAAAACGATAGAAAAGCAAAGAAGGCAAAGCGTCAGTTAGTTTTTAAGAAAGAGATATCACCCAATCAAAATGAACTTGTATTCACATTGTGTAAAAATGATGAATTAAACCTTGGAGATTGGAGCATATTCAAATTTGAAAAAAACAACAAAAATGCATTTGTATTAGGCAACATTGTTGCATTTAAATACATTAAGGGACGAACTGCTAAAGAAAGGCAGTATTCGTGGGAGTTTGCTGCAATTAAACCTCAAGAACATATAAAAAACCCGCGCGGAATCGAAGTGTTAGAGAAATTGGTTCAAACACAAAATTATCTCCGATTCATGAACCGCATAGTTTTTTCATTAATATTAATAAGTATGTTATCAGTTTAAGTAGCCTAGATATAAAATTGAATCCAGAATCTGGTTGTTTATCATTCACAAGAGATGAAGCGGTCTTGAAAGCATTGCATAAACAGTTATCGCGACTCTCTTGAACTTGACTAAATATTACACAGTACAACAAAAATCAACTTTTTTGAAAGTCCAGAGATCTCATAATGCGATCTGTAAAGTAGACGTCAAGACAAGAAAAATTCGCCTAGTCCGAGGCCAAAGTTAAGTCATTGAACTGAGACATTCAATTTTGAATTTTACCAATTTTGTATTAAAAAAATATATAGGTTTACACTACAACTATACGAAAAAAGCATCAGATCGTTATGAAATTTTGCCACGGTCCATTTTTTGGGATAAAAATAAGTTAAGCAAAGTTTCATAATGATATCTTGTGTTTTTCGAGTACCTCCCATACAAATTTTCCGAAAAAAGTATCAATTTTCAACAAATTCATGACCAAATCAAATTGATATCGATTTATTTATACCATTTCAGAGAGGAACACATTAAAATATGTTATTGAAGTTTTATTACTAAAATTCCGAATGAATGTTTGACATATCGTTGAATGACAAATCAATAATGGTTGCGCCATATTTACGATTGGTTGTGAAATAAAAATTGAATCATGAGTTGTGCTACGAAAATTAACGAATTTTGTTATATAACGGAAATCTTTCGTTTACAAGGGTGTACCATCTGCAGTTTTACCAGTGCCATATGAACGAGGTGAAGAAGCTCCAAAAAAACCAAGTCCAACATTCGAATCACTACAGCTCACTTTATACAGCGCAGCCGCACCTGATGATGATGATGACGAAACTTATCAACCCTCAGTTTCTACAGCACAACCGGTGGCTGTGAAAAAAAATGTTTTAGACAATGTTGTTCGTAAATTAAATCTATCTCAAACACAAGCTCAAGTATTGGCTAGAGAATTGAAAAAAGCCAAAGTATTGAGCTCAAATGTAAAAGTAACCGGCTACCGATACCGAGAAGAACGTTTCGTTAAGTATTTCACGGATCTGATCGGCTTCTATTCGTCGTATATTTGCGTTGATTTCAATTAAAATATAACCGAAAATAAATGTATGAATAAATCAACGATCGTGTTTGTGTAACTTTAATCGAAGAGATAACTGTATGAGATGGCATGTGATCTGCATACACGCGGAAAATTGTTGAGATTACCTTTTTCACTAATTCGTAATTGTCGATGATTGCCACTGAAACTAAATAAATCCAATAATGGTTTCGTAATTCTGATTTATTCAACTTAACTAATTTATTCTATGCCAAGTAAATTCTTCTATGCCAAGTAAATTCAATTAAGATTGCAATGTAAGTATGTGCTGAAGGCCAATAGCAAGGTTTGCTTATAATGAAGTCTAATATGCAAGTGAGCGAGTCTCACATTTTCTCCAAGTGAGCTCGCATACAAAAATTAACAGCTGATTCGCTCCAGCCAATCACGAATCAGCACGCTTGACCGTTGCATGCGGTCAGTGTGGCGACTGGTTCTATAAATAGAATTCGTCGTGCCAAAATTCTCGGAATTCGTTTTGTTTGTGCACCGCCTGAGTTATCGCAAACGGTAAATTTTGCATGCTGTGCAAAATTCAGTTCGCAATCTCGAACATTCTGCCGGGCTGGACATGTATGTTCAGGATCAATCGATGAGCTTGCATACCTTCTGCACCGGACGCGTGCACTCGCCATTCTGATGTTTGATTGTCACCACCCGGGTGAGGCCATCTCTGCCAGGATGAATTGCGATTATTTTGCCAAGCCTCCATTGCGTTGCGGGTAGATTTTCATTGCGAACAACGATATCGTGCAGTTTTATATCGTTCGTTGCTTGTTGCCATTTGGGTCGCCTTTGGAGTGTAGCCAAGTATTCGTTGTGCCATCTTAGCCAAAATTGCTGTTGCATCTGTTGAAGTTGTCGCCAATATGTTAACCGATTTTTTGGTAAATCTGCCACCGGTTTGTCAGGTAGTGCAATGATGGGTCGGCCAATTAGGAAATCTGCTGGAGTCAATGCCAATCGCTCGTCGATCGTATCATGTAATGCCACCAATGGTCGTGAGTTCAAACATGCCTCGATATGGACAAGAAGTGTATGCAGTTGGTCATAGTAAATCGACTGATTGCCTATCACTCGGATGAGATGTTTTTTCGCCGATTTTACTGCTGCTTCCCAGAGTCCACCTTGATGTGGAGCTGCTGGAGGGTTGAAATGCCATTTAGTGCCATGATTAGCCAGCTGCTGATTCGTATATGCACTATGCCATTCCTTGAGATCCTCTTGCATGATGCGGTCAGCTCCCACGAAATTTGTGCCATTATCGCTATATAGATTATTGCATGGGCCACGCCTATTAATGAATCGCGTATAAACGTTGATAAACGCCTCTGCAGATAGATCCTCAGCCAATTCGATATGTGCTGCCTTGGTAACCATACACACGAAGATCGCCACGTAAGTCTTCTTTGTAGTGCGCACCTTCTTTGAGCCAATACGGATATGGAATGGGCCACAGTAGTCCACACCTGCCGACGAGAATGGTGGTGTTGGCGTTACTCTCGATCGCGGCAACGCTGCCATTTGTTGAGCTGCCATTGAGTGTTGATGCCTTCTGCAAACGGCACAAGAGTGAATGCATCGCTTGACCAGTGAGCGCATGTGCAGAATCCAATATTTCTGCCGAAGTGTTTGCAGCATGAGTTGGATGCCTCCATGGAGTGTGTCTCGATGCACTTGTCCTACGATGAGTTCTGATAAAGTGCTTTCCCTGGCCAGTATGATAGGATATTTCTGATCTTCGCAGAGGGCTGCATTCGCCAGTCGACCCCCTGCACGCAATATGCCTGATTGAGTGTCGATGTATGGGTTCAGTGTGAGAAGCTTGCTAGTTGATGCCAATTGTTCCGATTTCCGAAGTTGGGCCAGCTCAGTGTTGAAGTGCTTGATTTGCTCCGCCTGGATATGCCAGTTCAATGCCATCTCGATCTCCTCTGATGAAACGATAGTAGTTGAGCGATACGGGCCATGCGATTTCCGCCATCGAAGTACATGTGCTGTTGTACGAAGCAATTTGCCAATCGTGCTGAATCGTTCCAATAAGTCAATTTGGTTCAACTCATCACCAATACGAATCCATGTTGTAATTGCCAGATGTATTTTTTGCTGAGCCACGTTAGCCTTAATTGGTTTGAGTTCCATCTCCATATCCGCCATCTGTTGTTCGCTTAGAACAACGGTGTTTGCGGTAATACGCTGTTGATCAGTCGATAGATCCGGGCCATGCCACCAAAGCGGGTGCTTGATCAATTCTGGAACACTGATGCCACGACTGGCGCAATCTGCCGGGTTGAATTGAGTGCGAATATGATACCAATCCTCAGTGTTTGAGTGCTGGTGTATGTAGCCAACACGATTTGCTACATAGGGCTTGAGCTGTGAAACTGATTTACGTAGCCAATGAAGTGTAATACTAGAATCGCTATGGTATGCCAATGATGCCTCCTCCAATTCCAATGCCTTTCTTATGGTTGCCATTGTATCCGTTAATAGATGGGCCGCACACAGCTCCAGCCTCGGAACCGTCATGCCTTTGATTGGAGCCACCCTAGTTTTCGATGCGACCAGCCTAGATGTGAATGTTCCATCAGCAGCGACCGTGCACACATAAATCACTGCCGCATACGCCTTCAAGCTAGCATCGCAAAAACCACATAACTTTATAGTAGCATCTGGACGCATGCCAAGCCAACGAGGTATACGAATGGTTTCCAATTGCGGTAGATAGTTGCGAAGTGAGAGCCATTCGTCATACAAATCCTTTGGAAGTGGTGCATCCCATTGCAAGCCAGCCTGCCATAGTTTCTGAATGAGAAGCTTTGCCACGATGATCACCGGTGCCAACATGCTAGTTGGATCATAAAGCCTCGCTGCATCACTAAGCACCTGTCGCTTAGTGGGAGTCGACTCTGCAGGCAGTCTGACGCGGTAAAACAGTTCATCTGTCGGTGGATGCCATCTTAAACCAAGCACAGTTGTCTCCGTGAATTGCAATTCGAAGTCCGATTGAGTCGGTGCCTTGATGATTTGGGATATCACCTGCCTATCATTTGATCGCCACTTACACAAGCGGAAGTGTCCCTTTTTCAGAACAAATTCCACATCTTTCGCCAACTGTATCGCCTCCTGTGATGTTGGAACACTTTTAAGGTAGTCGTCGACGTAAAAGTCATGCAATATGCTCTGTCTCGCGGCCGTTGCTCGATCCAAGTCCAAAAGCATGTGACAGTTATCCATGCCGCATTGGTGCAACGACCGAATCGCCAAAAATGGGCCGCTTTTCGTGCCAAAGGAAACAGTAGCCATCTGATACGTGCGAAGTGGTTGATCTGGCTCCTCACGCCATAGTATTTGCTGCCACTTTCGATGTCTCGGGTCCACGAGAACCTGCCTAAACATTTTCTCCACATCCGCTGTCAGCCCCACAGCGAATCGTCGGAAACGAAGAATGATCATAACTAAAGGGTCCTGAATGGTCGGGCCTGCCAGCTGTGTGTCGTTGATCGAGATGCCATTCGATGACTTCGCTGATGCATTTACCACTACGCGAAATTTCTCCAGTACGGCGTGATGAGGTATGTAATAAGCCTGTGACGGATCGCCTGGTTCGTCTCTGATTGCATGCATATGGCCAAGGTTGATATATTCGCGCATGAATGCAATGTATTTTGCCTTGAGTTCCGGATTTGTAGCCAATTTCCGCTCCAACTGATAAAACTGCCGTAGAGCTGCCTTGTGCGAACAGCCTAGTGCTGGAGCATCCTTTCTGAATGGGATCTGGACCATGTACCTGCCATCACACGTCCGTCGGTGCGTCTCCATGTAGATCCGCTCGCAAACGTCTGCCTCCAATGTATGCTCCTTCGTTGCCTCCGCCTCGTTCATATCGAATATTTGACGTAACAAAGCCTCCGTATTCCCATCATTGCTGTCGATATTGAGAGACAATGATCGCACAATGGGTGTGCTCGTAGCGCAAAGTTTAGCGGGACCAAACACAACCCAGCCAAGTTCCGTCTCTTGAGCATATGGTTCATCCGAATTGCCACGCTTCACACCTTCCTTGAGTAGTTGTCCCCACACATCTGCTCCGAGCAATGCATCAATTCTGGCCGTATTGCCAAATGTAGGGTCTGCCAAAGAAAGATGGCGTAAATGATGCCAACAATCCTCCAACACCTTTGCTGATGGAGTAGGAGAAGTGATATTGTCGATGATGTGAAATTCAACTGTCATGTTGAATGCCTGGTTCATTGATCTCAGCCCAACCTCTGCCTTGCCACGTGTATAAGTAAGAGCTGAACTGCCAACGCCTTCTACTAACAATTCGCTCCTGCGTCTGCGAATAGCCAAAGTGTTAATAAATTGTAAAGTAATGAAACTCGCCTGTGAGCCTGGATTGCAAAGCAATCTGCAGTTGTGTGTGTTGCCATAGCCATCTACGATGAGCACCTTCGCCGTTGCCAATAGTACAGTCCTTTGACTGACAACCGTGAAGGTACGAATTTTCCCGCTATTAGTTAGTCACAAATTCCGTGGTGGTTGCGGGCCAGATGCCTGTGGCGCTGCCGGTGCGCTAGGAGTGGTAGCCATTGGTGATTGTGTAGTCGAAGCACTCGACTGGTTTGATGAGCCACTTCTGCAAAGCAACGTGTGATGCCGGCCTTGGCAGTTTCTGCAGTTCTTCGTGGAGCTGCAAGCCTTTGTTGAATGGCCACCAGTTAAGCAGTTGAAGCAAAGGTTTGATCCCTTCAGCTTGCCAAACCGTTCTCCAGCTGGTAATGCTAACAAAACTGGACAGAAGCCAATTCGATGTGATTTATCATTGCAAAATGCGCAATGACCAGGTGATGCTGCAGCCAAGTTGCTTTTGATCAATTGCGGTGTGCGCTGAACCGATTGATTAACCTTGCCTGGTGAGCTCGTAGCAGTGGGTGTTGACCAACGCAACACATCCGTAGCCAAACTATTCGCACGCTTCTCCACGAATGTGAGCAGCTCCTGTAATGTAGGTATGTCCTGTGTGGTTCGGCTCATACCCCATGCCTGTTGAGTTCGTGATGGTAGCTTCGATGTGATGATAGGCACAGCCAATGCATCCCATTGATTGACAGGCAAATCCATGACAGTGAGTGCCCTAAATGACTCACGCACCGTGTCAACAACGGAAAGCAAGTTCGAGGTCGTCTCGGTATTCTGCTGTTTCAATCCAATGAAACGGGCCACGTGCATATCTGCCAGCTGCTTCGGACTATCGTAACGGTCCTTCAATGCCTTCCAAACTTCACCATAACCACCGGTGTACATGCCTCCAACGAGTGATACAGCGTCACCCTGTACCGCTTCCCGTAGCTTGCCAAGTTTGTACGCTTCCGGCAATTCCTGGTTGTGGATCAGTGTCTCGAAAGCATCCTTAAATGCAAGCCAATTGTGTATTGTGCCATCAAATTTCGGAACGGCCAGTCGTTCCAACTTCAGATCCATAGTAATCGGTTGTTGGGAGACCACTGAAGCATTATCGCTACCGTTTGCCGGTGCGGCCATCGATGATGCTGTTAAAAGCCGACTCAATTGTGCCATCGCGTTATTATAAGTCTCCTCAATGCCAACAAGTAATTCCGAATGAGCTGACAGCTCTTCGTCGTTGATTGCCAACAGCACCAAGGCATCCTGAGCCTCCATAAATTTGTCGAAGTGCAATTCTAATGTGCGCACTTCCTGTTGCATAGCAAATTCATCAGCAATAAAATCTTTGCTACATACCTTGGATGCAATTCTTCGAATCGACGCCATCGCTGCAGCGCGCTTATTCAATTCGGCCATATTGGTTGCCTTTTCTTTCACTGGTGACGTCATTGAAATCACTCACGAAATGCCAATCGTATTATTGCCAAAGCTAGATGACAGTTCGCAATCCCGAAATTTAACACCGAAATTCACTAATTAACGGTCAAAATTGCCATGAGCTTCGAATTTCTAATGATTATAATGCCACGCCAATGTGCAAGATTGTCGACGAAAGGTTCCGTTACACAGCAGAAATTCACTCAAAGGTACAGTCACGCACGCCACTAATGATACCGAAAATGTGCACAATCGTCTCTTTGTTGGCCACTGAATGTTTCGATTGTTCGTATAACGGTATTTCACAATGCCAATTTGCAAATGTTAACTACGAGTGCCAATTTTCAATATTCACTTAATGTTTGCCAATGTCCACGATATTTCACGAAATATTTGCCAGGTCCACTAAATTCACAATTATTCCACGGTTTCGGCACCAAAAAATGTATGAGATGGCATGTGATCTGCATACACGCGGAAAATTGTTGAGATTACCTTTTTCACTAATTCGTAATTGTCGATGATTGCCACTGAAACTAAATAAATCCAATAATGGTTTCGTAATTCTGATTTATTCAACTTAACTAATTTATTCTATGCCAAGTAAATTCTTCTATGCCAAGTAAATTCAATTAAGATTGCAATGTAAGTATGTGCTGAAGGCCAATAGCAAGGTTTGCTTATAATGAAGTCTAATATGCAAGTGAGCGAGTCTCACATTTTCTCCAAGTGAGCTCGCATACAAAAATTAACAGCTGATTCGCTCCAGCCAATCACGAATCAGCACGCTTGACCGTTGCATGCGGTCAGTGTGGCGACTGGTTCTATAAATAGAATTCGTCGTGCCAAAATTCTCGGAATTCGTTTTGTTTGTGCACCGCCTGAGTTATCGCAAACGGTAAATTTTGCATGCTGTGCAAAATTCAGTTCGCAATCTCGAACAATAACACCGAACATTAGATTAAAATGATTCTTCGAAATTTAAAAATTGTTTTTGATTCATATTCGTAGTTTTGATAGCGAAAATCATCAAAATAATACTTATAATAATTTTTCGATTGTAAAATCTGTCTAAATAAAAAAAAGAATATAAATTTTTTGACAGAAAATGAATGGAATGGTTTTTTTCGACCGGGGATCGTGAGATCGTGAAATGTTGCACAATTTAGATGCACAAACGGTTGTCTTTGCGTTTTTTTGCGCACAGTTCTTTGACGTATTCAACTATAGCTGCAACTCGTTCTTCTTCTTGATGACCGTCGCATCGAATTTGTAGAAGTTCTGAAAAATAAATAAAAAAGTAAAAGATGTTGAATTCAGCTACAACAAAATTAATTTTAGTCTCTTACCTCGCACAAATTTTAACACATCTTGGGAAATGTTATCAGCAATTAGTTGTTCTTTGTGGGTTGTTGCCAACAATACAGAAGTCACAAGACCTTTATCGTGTGATGCATCCTCCTTATACGGCGGCATATTTAATTTCGCATAACGCGTGAAAACGCAACGTGGAATTTCGAAGTACGCATCTCCAATTTTGTATGCGCGACCAGTTTTCTGTGAAATTATTCAATCAAATTATAAACAATTACTATAGTATACAAGTAACTAGTATATTTGGCGATATTTGGTTTTATGGAATAAGTGAATTGACAAAGAACTTACTGTTGCTATATAGCCAATCCATCCAGAAACCAAATCTCGTTCTTCCAGCTTGACTCGTCCATCTAAAGTGGTATTCAAAGGTTTGCCAAATCCTTTAGAGACCATATATGTTACTTCCATGGTATCGCCTTCAACTGTGAGGGTTTCAACACGTCGATCTTCCAATTCGTCTAAAATATCATCAGTATTACTTGTAATTCCGTAAATTGGAACAACCTGCAAAGTCTCTCCCTTTAGCTCAACGTTTGTGGAACGAGTGTCTGCCTGATTATTATTGCCGTCATAGCTGTCAATTCCCGAAGCGTTTATAGTATCCTGTTGATCCAAATCATTAGCCGTAGCGCCTGTGTTAGCCTCAACGTTATTGCTACTCTGGTCGCCATAATCATTTTCATCAACCAAATGTTCAGTCGACACATTAAGAACTGATTCACTAGCATCGATTGTTGGAGCATTGTCTTCATCGCCACCGCCATTTTCGCCATTCAAATTGTCAAGTGATACATTTGACACATTCTGTGAAATGTTTGAATTGGGTAATGGATTCAAAGTCTCGTCCGCATCACTGGTTGAACTTCTGTTTGAATCGTTCATCGCATTAGCTGGAATAAGGATTTCTTCCATTGATAGCGGCGCATTGTCGCTGTCACTATTGTCATGTATTTCAGGAATTGGTTTTCACGTAGTCTGTTTTCGTTGTAGAGTGCGGCTGGAACATTTCGATGACTATTTATGTAGTCAATTACGCCTTGTCGTGTTGCTTTGGAAATAATTTTTTCTTATTAAATACTAATTCGAATAAATTCATAAAGTATCAAAAAATACCTTTGTAAGTTTTAAGTTTAACATGATATAAACCGTCAACTATCCCGTCAGCATCCAATGTTTTGAGAACACGTGCCGCAAAATTCGGTTGAAATTGCCCATTCGACAGGCCATCGTCATCAAATGCTTCATTTTTATTTGTGTAATAGCACTCGAAAATCTGCCCAGTATTCAAGCTGTTATTATAAAACTTTTCTTTGTGCAACTTGATGTCTTTTATCCACTGCTTTGGAACAACAATGTTTCTCCGAAGATCGATGAAAAAAACGATGTAATACATGGTGAACCGAATAAAAACACAAGATCTTGCACAAAATTAATGACTTTTTCAAAGTTTTGTTAAATTTTGTTTAGTCTAGTTAGCCGTTACAAATGCTGGTTCGAGTGCGAATGCTGATTGTTTAATCTAGTTAGCCGCTTACGGTTGCTTGCTGTTGCCTGTTTGAGCGGGAATGCTATATTGCTAGCTGTATTATATGCTCGATTGTATGTGTCACTTTATCCTAAACGTCAATATGAATATGAATCTGGATGAGCGGCGTTCATGTAAACCCACCCGTATTCAGAATGTTTTTCAATTCGGGATCATTTGATTTTTTTATTGTAGTTTTATGATTTTCAACTTGGGTGGTCCTTCGGTAATCTTTCTAACGGTGTTGTCATCATTGATTTCATATTCTTCGAAATGATGATTATTTAAATGAGCTGTGAAATTTCCGCACAACCAATATGATTTTTCACGATGGCATGGAACTGATTTTTCGCAATGTGGACACTGAACTTTACACTTATAAACTGCATTTTCGCATCGAAAATCCAATAAATTTGCCGCACTAACTTCAGGAACTGGAAGATTTTTCTCTTCTCGAAATTTTTTGATTTTATTAATGAGATCGTGTTTAATTTTTTCCAATGTGTCAATGTCTGAAAATGTGTTTACATCACTTCTTACGGACTCGCTTTGTGAGTCGACCGTTTCACTTTTACGACGTTTTTGCATTTTATTTTGTTTCTTATTTTCATTTATTTTCATTATTTCATGTGGAAATGATTTAATTATGGCTTCATGTCCCGGTATAAATTTGAATTTCGGTAATTTTTCGTAACTTGTGTTTTTCAAAATATCACGATATTTTTCTGGATTTTCATTCACATGTTGTTCAATTATGTTTATATTTGATGATTCACTTAATCCTAAAATTGATGTTTTAGTTGTGAATCCAGCTTCAATCAAAATTTTTCCAATATTATCCGGAAATTTGTCGTTGAGCAATCGTTCTAACAAACGAATAATATTTGTTGTTGGCATTTTGCCATATTCGAGTGATTCGAAATTTGCGCGACCAACTGATGTGAAATTTTATTTGAAATGAAATAAAAACTCATTCGACAAACTCCTGTCAACCAATTTGACGTCGACATTGCAGAAATTACAGCTGATGTTGACATATACAAAAATATATGTTGTGAACACTATTTATACATGCGAATACCGCGTATATTTTAATGAATATTGTGTATAACATACTAAAATTGCGTATTTTTAATTTTTATTCAATAAAAGCCCCTAGCCAAACACAATAGCTTATCAAAAAGATGTTGTCGTAAAAGTTTTAAATACAAATAATTCTGTACACAATATTAATACACAAATTTCAAATGCAATTCCACTCTCTGAATTCGATATTTTCTCAATAGAAAGTAATAAAAATAGTCAAAATCGCAATGAAAAATTAATGCAATATTTTTCTAAAAACACACCGTCACATGTTCGTAAAGAAATTCTCGATTTATGCATTAATTATTCTGACTAGAGTTCGCCCCGTCGTCCAAGATTGGACGATCCAAACAAAAAGTGAAAACTCAAAGAATATAACACATTTAAATTTATTGAAAATCAAGCAAAATGCATATTTTATTCATGAAATTCAAAATTAATGATCACATCTTATTTTTTAATTGAAAATTATTGACAAATCAAATTGGAATCAAGGTTAATGT
The DNA here is from genome assembly GCA_028476595.1 of Obolodiplosis robiniae. Taxonomy (NCBI): domain Eukaryota; kingdom Metazoa; phylum Arthropoda; class Insecta; order Diptera; family Cecidomyiidae; genus Obolodiplosis; species Obolodiplosis robiniae. Next base: position 31,836,775 of record CM052015.1, on the reverse strand, counting down.
AAAATTCTTATTTGAAGTGATGAAAAGAGTTGTTGGATAGAACCTGCACACACCGAAATACATTGCCATTTATTATTAAAATGCCCTATAGTAATCGGCTTTATAGCATTTCACTATAGTGGCTATATATCCTACAGGGAAATTGAATAGTATACTACAGGGAAGTTGAATAAGATATTTAAACATTTGGCTATCTCAAGTTCACATTGTTTCCTATTGAAACTTTCAGGATATTATTTTTTTATGAAAAAAATGAGTCATTCAAATTTTCAAGTCATTCTGAGGAGGACTACCTTACCTCCCCTACGAAATTTTCAATTTTCGGGGTCAAAATTCCAATTTCCAAACATGATCACAAAACATTATAGTCGTCCCGTGTTTTCATGCAGGCATTTCAATAGTTTAGTTGTGTGCGTACGGTTGAATGTTATCCACTTGCTACACGGTATGACCAACAACTGTAATCAATCCCTCTTTTTGTCAACTTGACATTTGCCACTTAAATGTGCTGCCACCACATGTCTTACGCATTGAGAACGAAACACAATCTGAGACTTTAAGTAGACAATAGCTGTTATCCAACTGAATTAAAAAGTGTCGGATTGTGTTCTTATTATAGTGTTGTATATATTTCATTCCAGCGATTTTTTCTTTTTTTTGTTTCGAAATAAATTTTTAATATTGTACAAAAACATAAGAAAAATGAAAAAAAGGCAAAAAGCCAAAGTGCAAAATATGCATACAGGTTTTCAAAAGAAAGTATAACTTGAAGGTGCATATACGATGAAATGACAGCTTTGAAATGTGTCAGATATTTAGTTAGGTGGAGATGACTCTTGGTGGCACCACTTATAAGTTTATATGAAGTGGTTGAATAAAAAAACATTGTGAAGATAGTATGAATACGGGTATGACGAACTATGTGTGATGCGAGCTTAGATGTGGTCGTACAGACACCGATGATGCTGAACGCTCTGGTCGTCCAAATGAGGCAGTTACGGCAGAAAACGTCGAGAAAGCCGAGAAAATGATAATTTCGAACCGCAAAGTGAATTTGCAAGAGATAGCTGATGCCTTAAAGTTATCAAAAGGTAGTGTACTCACCATAATACACGGACATTTGGGCATGACAAAGCTGTTTTCAAAGTGGGTGCCGCTTTTCCTTAAACCAGAATAAAAACAACAACGAATCGACACTTCCGAGAGCTGTTTGGCGATGTTTACGCGTAAAAAGTCGAAATTTTTGCGTCGGTACATCACGATGGATGAAACATGGATCCATCATTACACTCCGGAGATCAGTCGCGAGTCAGCTGAGTGGAGAGCGCCCGGTGAAAGTGCACCAAAGCGTCCAAAGACGCATCAAACAGCTGGTAAGGTCATGGCCTCTGTTGGGATGCGCATGGACTTATATTCATTGAATAATTGGAGCATGGAAAAAAAAATCAACAGCGACTACTACATTGATTTGTTGGTGCGTTTAAAGACCGAAATCATCAAAAAAAGACCACATTTGGCGAAGAAAAAAGTGTTTTTTCACCAAGACAATGCACCGTGTCACAACTCGAAAAAACCATGGAAAAAATAGTTGAATTGGGCATCAAATTGCTTTCGTACCCACTGTATAGTCCAGATCTGGCCCCCAGCGATTACCACCTTTTCTCAGAACTCAAAAAGATGCTCCGAGGCAAGAGATTTTGCTCTGATGAGGAAGTGATCGCCGAAACTGAAGCGTATTTTGAAGGCCTCGACACATCGTTCTACAAAACCGGTATTGAAAAGTTACAGTAGCGTTGGAATGATTTTATCTCCGTCAAAGGGAACTATGTTGATGAATTATTAAGAATTACTCCAAAAAGTTGTGTTTTTCTAAGTTAGGCCAAAGACTTTTTGACCCGCCTGTTATTTCCCCGTTTTTTGAATTATAACACCAGCCCACATTCAAAACACATAGTTTGTGCACATATAGTCGACATTCCTTCATAACTCTCCTATATATATTTACGGCATAGTAGGTAAAAATGGATCACAAACTTTTTTTGTTGCCGTATTTATATATAGATGTATTTGCACTAAGCGATGACCCAATGACAGTAAATAATTTTTACCAACAAACATTGCGCATGAAAGACAACAATCCTGTCTACGTCAAGAATTACCGTTTATTAAAAGTGCAAAAAGACGAAATCGACAAACAAGTTAATAAATTATTGACCATGCCGTAAATGTATATAGGAGAGTTATACATCAATGGAAAGGGAATGTCGACTGTATGTGCACAAACTATGTGTTTTGAATGTGGGCTGGTGTTATAATTCAAAAAACGGGGAAATAGCAGGTGTATCAAAAGGTCTTTGGCCTAACTTAGAAAAACACAATTTCTTGCAAAAATTCTTATTTATTCATCAACATAGTTACCCTTGGCGGAGAAAAAATCATTCCAACGCTTCTGTAACTTTTCAATACCGGTTTTGTAGAACGATGTGTCGAGGCCTTCAAAATACGCTTCAGTTTCGGCGATCACTTCCTCATCAGAGCGAAATCTCTTGCCTCGGAGTATCTTTTTGAGTTCTGAGAAAAGATGGTAATCGCTGGGGGCCAGATGTGGACTATACGGTGGGTGCGAAAGCAATTTGATGCCCAATTCAACTATTTTTTCCATGGTTTTCTTCGAGTTGTGACACGGTGCATTGTCTTGGTGAAAAAACACTTTTTTCTTCGCCAAATGTGGTCTTTTTTTGATGATTTCGGTCTTTAAACGCACCAACAAATCAATGTAGTAGTCGCTGTTGATTTTTTTTCCATGTTCGAAGAAGTCAATGAATATAATTCCATGCGCATCCCAAAAAACAGAGGCCATGACCTTACCAGCTGTTTGTTGCGTCTTTGGACGCTTTGGTGCAGTTTCAGCGGGCGCTCTCCACTCAGCTGATTCGCGACTGGTCTCCGGAGTGTAATGATGGATCCATGTTTCATCCATCGTGATGTACCGACGCAAAAATTCCGACTTTTTACGCGTAAACATCGCCAAACAGCTCTCGGAAGTGTCGATTCGTTGTTGTTTTAATTCTGGTTTAAGGAAAAGCGGCACCCACTTTGAAAACAGTTTTTTCATGCCAAAATGTCCGTGTGATATTATGGTGAAAACACTACCTTTTGATAACTTTAAGGCATCAGCTTTCTCTTGCAAGTTCACTTTGCGGTTCGAAATTGTAATTTTCTCGACTTTCTCGACTTTCTCGACGTTTTCTGCCGTAACTGCCTCATTTGGACAACCAGAGCGTTCAGCATCATCGGTGTCTGTACGACCACGTCTAAGCTCAGCGAACCAGTATTTGACGCTTGATTTCGTTGGTGCAGATTCTATATAACACATTTCAAGCCATCCGTGGGCTGTAACGGTATTTTTTCCCATAAAAAAAAAATGATAAATCAACACACGAAATTGCTTTGAATCAAATGATTTTTGAAAACACAAAAGTAACAGTTAGCGTGACCAAATACCGCCTGTTACCTGTTCATATAGAGCGCAATACATTTTCATATAGATTGGAAAAAACCCAATACACACAGTTACATTCTTTCATTCGTCGCATCACACACAGTTCGTCATACCGACGGATGTGTGTAGCCAGTGTATAACATTCAAACGTACGCACACAACTAAACTATTGAAATGCCTGCATGAAAAAACGGTACGACTATAATGTTTTATGATCATGTTTGGAAATTGGAATTTTGACCCCGAAAATTGAAAATTTCGTAGGGGAGCTAAGGTAGTCTTAAACCTCATGAACTCTTCAATGACTTGAATGACAACATTTGAATGACTTATTTTTTCGTTTCGACCCCGAGAAGACCCCGAAAATCGAAAATTTTGCAGGGGAGGTAGTCCTAAATCTTATCGGAATGACTTGAATTTTTGTGTGACTTATTTTTTTCATGGAAAAATAATATTCTGAAAGTTCCAATAGGAAACAATGTGAACTTGAGTTAGCCAAATGGTTAAATATCTTATTCAACTTCCCTGTAGTATACTATTCAATTTCCCTGTATCCAATAGCCACTATAGTGAAATGCTATAAAGCCTAAGCTTACTATAGGGCATTTTAATAATAAATGGCAATGTATTTCGGTGTGTACAGGTTTTATCCAAAACCAGAAGAAGACAATTAACTCTTTTCATCATTCCAAATAAGAATTTTACATTAACCTTGATTCCAATTTGATTTGTCAATAATTTTCAATTAAAAAATAAGATGAGATCATTAATTTTGAATTTCATGAATAAAATATGCATTTTGCTTGGTTTTCAATAAATTTAAATGTGTTATATTCTTTGAGTTTTCACTTTTTGTTTGGATCTGGGTTGGCATGTAAAAAATTTACACATGTAAACTACATTTCATTTACGTAAATTACATGATGTAATTTACATGAAAAAAAAAATGAAATTTTTACATGTAATTTGTAAAAAATGTAAAATATTATTTTTTTCGATAGTTTTAAAAGAAAATCAAAAAACCAGTGCATTTTTAATCACAAATAGTGGAAAATATTTATTGAAAGATTGAAAAAAAAATCATTTTTCATTTTCAAATTCAACTTCAGAAATTTCATCTGTTGATCGCAGAGTGAAGTAAATGTTCACAAGCTTTTTTGATGTTTCAGCAGATAGTCGATTTCTTATATCGTTGTGAATATAACCCCATTGAGAAAAAAGGCGGTCTAGTTGTGCGGTTGATGCCGGTATCTTCATGAATTTTGTCGCAAATTTAGATAGCTGCTTGTGGCCCTGTTGAGCGGCATAGTGCCAATATGTTTTTGGATTCGTAATTTTCTTTTTTTGTAGTGCTGCAAATTTCCCATCGTTTGTCGTAAACAGGCGGCAAGATTCAAGTCCATCTTCATCGAGTTGATCAAAAATATAATTTTCTACTTGAGTGCGCTGTATTTCGCTTAATTTTTTACCACGATAAATTGGATGTAAATAATTAGCCGTCATGGTGACAGTGTTAAACACGTTACTTTTCATGCATCGATATTCCAAAAATTCATACAGTTCAGGAAAATCATTAAATAGACTTAGCCATTTTTCAGTGGAATCAGCAGCTGAACAAGAGCTACTTTGACAGAAATTTGTCAATTCGGCCACCGGATTTAGTAATTCCAACAATTTTTTAATTGATGCAATAAAATCTACATCGAAGAGAAGTTGAGATATGTTTGATTTTGGTTTCGTTGCTTTGTCATCAATTTCTGCTTCTTTATCGCATGCAGCAGCAACCACCTTCATTGCTGATAGATTTTTTAACAAGGATTCTGCTGCATCTCGTTGACTTGTCCAACGGGTAGTGCAAAATAAGACAGGTTTGTGGCCACCAACATTTAGCAACCGATCTTTTAGGCTCACTTTTTTGAATTCTTTTTGAACGCTCATAACTTTAGCCATTACTGATGCGTTTTCAGGTTGATTTATAATATCACCAGCCAGTAAATTTGCTGAGTGAGCATTGCATGTAGAAAGAAGTATATTCATTGATTTTTGAATAGCGTTACCCATTGAAGTCATATTAAGTGCATTGTCCGATAAAACTGAAGAAATTGTAGCATCATACCGATCTTTGGCTAAAATGATCGATTTTTCCACTGCTTCCACTAAATTGACTCCTGTTTCTCGAATGCTAGAGAAATCAAATGATTCGAGTAAAATTTTTTGATCATCTGATGTGGCCAACATTGTCACGACGTTGTGGCGATTAGCTGATGAGTTTTGCCAGCCATCAACTAACAATGTGCATTCTTTATCCATTTTCACGACCAAATCTGCATTTCGTTTATTGATTTTCTCATGTACTTTATCAAGTAATTTGCCCGATAAAAGACGACGATGTGGTGGATTGTATGCTGGTCGCAATGCTTTTATCATATTCTTAAAGTAAATCGAATCAACGACAGCGAACGGTATATTACAACCATAAAAAAATTCCGCCAAGAGCAAATCAAAGTTTTCACTGTCGGAAGGCTTCACATGATCTAGAAATCGTTTCATTTTTGACTGTTTTGATGTCGGTGTTGGTGTTCTAAATTCTGTAGAGGTACTTTGAATTGACGCAACCTACAAAAATGAATTTATTTCATTTAATTTAATTGAGTGAATGTTTAAAAAAGGTATATACAATCTCCCACCTCTTGTGAATCGAATGAAGAATGTAAACTGGTATTTGTGTGTGAGCTCAATTGCGAATCTGGTCGTGAATTCGACAGAGATGATGGTTGTGTATCATCAGTTTTATCCATAATTGATTGTAACTCACTGCTCACAGATTCAGTATCAACATCCATTCCATCTTTATCGAAAATTTCATCATCATCATCATCTTGGATTTTTAAGTCATTCCATTCAACATTCTCTTCAATACAATCAGTACCGCACGATTGACTGAACAGTGAACGTAGAAATTAAGCAATTGAAATAAAAGTCTATTTAACTACATAAAATATTTACAAAATATACAATACCGATGATTTAATAGGCGAACTTGGTGAGTGTTTGCAAACGTTTTCAAACAATTATTACATGCATCGGACGCCCGCCAACATTTGGTGTTGATGTTTTTGCAGGTTTATTCTTTGCACCCATCAATTTTTCGAATGCATTGGACATTTTAGAAATATTCGTATTTTCAATTTATATTCAATTTAAGAACACTTATTGTCAAAACGAAATCAACGTATTTCTATACGTTTATTGAATGCTATGCTATTCAGTTGACAGCTCTAATTTTCTTATGTATTTGTAATATAAAACAATGACACGCAAAACGACTAGCAAATTAATGCTGAGTAAACAGAATTGCAACAAAAAGGGACAGATACAATGTCATAAGGGCTACTAACACACAAAACGATCTATCGGTCTCCTTTACTGTTATATTCTTCATTTTACACTGTTTTCTGATATGCAAATCGAACACGAAATGTGACAAATACACTGTAAATCAATAAACGTTCACAAATACACAGTTTTATAACACATGTACATGTCAATTTGGAGATTTTTTTACATTTTTACATTTATTACATGTAAATTACGTAATTTACAGTTTTCTACGTAAATTACTTACACGACCAAAATTTTTTGTCAATTTGCCAACCCAGGTTTGGATCGTCCAATCTTGGACGACGGGCGAACTCTAGTAAGCAATTAATTGCAGATAAATTCCCATTGCCAAGAATTGATGAAATACTTGACAGTTTAGGCAGAGCTAAATTTTTCTCCATTTTAGATTTATATTCGGGTTTTTGGCAAATTCCAATTGAGCCAAAGTCGAGAGAAATGACTGCATTCTCCACAGATAAAGGCTCTTGTCAATGGAAAGTACTTCCATTCGGTATTAATGTGGCACCAAACTCCTTTTCACGTATGATGTCTATTGCCTTTTCTGGTTTGCCACCAGAAAACGCTTTTATTTACATGGATGACTTGATTGTCATCGGTTGCTCTGTCAAGCATCACCTCTCAAATCTAGAAAACGTTTTCAAAATCTGCCGAAAATATAATTTAAAATTGAATCCAGAAAAATGCGAATTTTTCAGACCAGAAGTGACGTTTCTGGGACACTCATGTACAGAAAATGGTATAAAACCAGACAGCAGAAAATTAGAGGCTGTTAAAAATTACCCAAGACCTGTTGACAAAGAGTCAACAAAACGATTCACAGCTTTTGCTAATTTCTATCAACGTTTTCTCAAAAATTTTGCACAAATAGTTAAACCACTAAATGATTTAACCCGCAAAAGTTCAATATTTAAATGGACTGCTGATTGTGAATCAGCTTTTCAGACAATTAAAAATATGCTTCAATCACCAGAAGCTTTAGCTTATCCCAATTTTGATTTACCGTTTAAAGTTACGGTGGATGCCAGCACTTTTGCATGCGGTGCTGTTCTTAGTCAAATTCAAAACGGCGAAGACAGACCGATTTCATATATATCACGTTCATTTAAAAATGGAGAGCTAAACAAGCCTATAATTGAGAAAGAATTACTCGCAATTCACTTTGCAATTACGACTTTTCGACCATATTTATACGGAACTAAATTTACAGTAATGTCGGATCATCGTCCACTCGTGTATTTATACAGACTTAAAGACCCATCCTCAAAATTAACCCGAATTAGACTCGAACTAGAAAAATATAATTTTGAACTTATACACACAAAGGGTAAGGAAAATGTCGTGGCGGATGCGCTCAGTCGCATCTCCATTGAAGATTTAAAGTCACAGCATCCTGATAATACTATTTTGGTGACAACTCGATCTATGTCAGAGAAAAATAAAATTGAAAATCCGGTTAATAATGAAACGATTAAACCTATTAAGCCCAAAATTTATGAGCAACTTGATCGCGCGATTAATTATAAAATACCCCCCATAAAAAGTATCGTCGATGAAAACAATAATTTACATGTATGTGCGCACCTTAAACATAAATGTTTATTTAAATTAATGTTCGAACCATTGGCCAAGAAAAGATTTTCGTACGAAAAAATTCTTTAAAACCTTGAGAAAGAAATGACTAAACAAAATATATATACAATTCAATGGCCTAAAAACGATATCGTATTAAAAAATATGAATTTAAATGATTTTAAAGAAGCGGGCGAAAAATTTCTCAAAAAGTTGCATATTGCTGTTATTCCTACTGCAGAGGTTATAACAGATAATGATAAAAAATTGGAAATAATAAAAATGTACCACAACGATCGAATTTTTGGTTGTCATATGGGCAAACGTAAATTATACGAAAAATTGAGATCGAGATTCTACTGGAAAAATATGAAAAAAGATATTTCAAAATTTATCGAATCTTGTGAAATTTGTCACCTCATAAAACCTAAAAATCATTGGGGTAACTAATAAATAATAAATATTGGGAGTACAAATTGAACACCGCGCATTCGTTACTAACTTCATATCTATCATAGATGTCATTATTTTGACTTTGACAGCTATTGTATCTTAAAGAGGATAAAAAAATACATTGAAAACGATCTGTCAAACTTATCATTCAGTTGAATACACAAGTTTATTATTGCGTTGAAAATGTCGAGCTACGTGCCTACAAAACAGCATTTGCGGGAAGTTTTACTTTATTGGTTTAATCTGAAGAAAAATGCTTCCGAGAGTCATCGTTTGTTATGCGAAGCATATCCAGAATATGCTCCGTCGATTAGAACGTGCCAGGAGTGGTTTGCGCGGTTCAAAAGTGGTGATTTTGATGTGGAAGACAAAGAGCGTCCAGGCCAAGTGAAAAAGTTTGAAGACGAGGAGTTGGAAGCATTACTCGATGAAGACTCGTGTCAAACGCAAGAAAAACTTGCAAAATCATTGGGAGTGACACAACAATCCATCTCCTATCGTTTAAAAGCCATGGGAATGGTTCAAAAGCAAGGAAATTGGGTGCCATACGAATTGAAGCCGAGAGACATCGAACGCCGTTTTTTCACTTGTGAACAGCTGCTTCAAAGGCAAAAACGGAAGGGTTTTTTGCATCGTATTGTGACTGGTGATGAAAAGTGGATTCATTACGATAATCCGAAGCGAAAAAAATCGTATGGTTACCCCGGCCACGCATCAACATCGACGCCAAAGCCGAACATTCATGGCTCGAAGCTAATGCTGTGTATTTGGTGGGATCAGCTCGGCGTGATCTATTATGAGTTGTTGAAACCAAACGAAACCATCACAGGAGCATTGTACCGAACTCAATTGATGCGCTTGAGCCGAGCACTGAAGGAATACGGTCGGAAACGGTCGCAAGACACGATAAAGTTATTTTGCAACATGACAACGCTCGGCCACATGTTGCTCAGGTCGTTAAAACCTACTTGGAAACGCTTCGATGGGAAGTCCTACCCCACCCGCCGTATAGCCCAGACATTGCCCCTTCCGATTACCACCTCTTCCGATCAATGACACATGGCCTGGCTGAACAGCATTTCCATTCTTACGAGGAATGCAAAAAATGGGTCGATTCATGGATAGCCGAAAAAAGCACAGATTTCTTTCGACGCGGAATCCGTAATTTGCCAGAAAGATGGGAAAAAGTTGTGGCTAGCGATGGACAATACTTTGAATAATCAATTTGTAACCATTTTTCCATAATAAAGATCGAAATTTTGAATAAAATATTTTATTAGTTAGTAGTTTTTTTTCATTAGTATTTTATTAGTTAGTAGGCCTTAGTAGCCACTAAGAAGTAATAATTATTATTTTATTAGCGACTAACATCTAACTAATTAGTGAGTCTTAGTAGATTTATTAGTAGAATGTTGGTAGATTTATTAGTAAAATGTTAGTAGAATGTTAGTAGATTCTTCATTATTAGTGGCTGTTAGTAGAGTTTTCATTAGAATTTTCCTGGTTTCACGCGTCATAAATGTTGCGTTTTTTTTAATTTTTGCTATAGCGAGAGCACTGGGCATGAGCATTGAGCATAATTAATTTCAATTGAAATAAATATCGCCATATATATAATATATAAATAATATAAATATATGAATATCGAATGAATATCGCCAATATTATATATATATTATTTATATATATAGTAGGGCGGGTCGATTTGTAGGGAACAAAAAAAATCCATCAAATACCTATGATTTCCGTGTTGTATGGACCATTTCAAGAAAATTTGCCAAAGAAACCATACCTCTATCTTGAAAATCGAGTCTGCTAGTTTTCGTTTGAAAATTTTTTGTGCATATATGAAGTATTTTTGGGCACTAACTTCACGTTGGATCATATCGAATGGACGCGCGTTGGAAACGTGGGCTCATTCTGATCAATTTACATAAAAAAATCATCGACATCGATGTTACGGTTCAAAAGTAATGAGCATATTTGTGAAATTTTTTGCTCTCACACATGTCATTGAAGCGTGGCGTTGCTTGCGATCTGTCACACATGTCGATATACAGTGCATATTATAAAGTATACAATACACCAGAGACGACGCAATGGTCCACGTTTGTTGGCCGGTTTGCTTAGCCGGCTAATGCCTATCCTTTTGCGCTACATGCAAAAGATGAAGTGACGGTGTTTGTGGCGGTTGCGAAAGCGCAACGTATGATGCGGCACATGTCCACTCGTGTGCAGTTGGCCGGCTAATTAGCATGCCTATGGGCTTTGCGGCCCATGCGATCGGCTCTCTGCAATACACATATGTCGATAAACAGGATTACCGCCTTTTTGTGTATAAACATTACGTTATATTTCGCTCAAATTGAATATTTAGATTTTTTTTAATTTGAATTTTTGAAGAAAAAAAATAAAAAGACAAAACAATGTGTTTTATGTGTTCACTGTTTTAGCAATACCTCATGAACTAATCAACTGATTTCAATAATTTTTGACTCAAAATCTTCGTTTTTAATTGTACTTCCAAAAATGGCCGTGAAAGCCGAGCTTTGTTCGAAATCGTTAAAAAAAAAGAAAAAATTGAAGAAATAGTTCAAAAAATTTCACAAACCTGCTCATTACTTTTGAACCGTAACATCAATGTCGATGATTTTTCTATGTAAATTGATCATAATGAGCCCACCTTTCCAACGCGCGTCCATTCGATATGATCCAATCAATAGTTTTTGAGTTATGGATGTGAACGTGATGTTAGTGCCCAAAAATACTTCATATATGCACAAAAAATTTTCAAACGAAAACTAGCAGACTCGATTTTCAAGATAGAGGTATGGTTTCTTTGGCAAATTTTCTTGAAATGGTCCATACAACACGGAAATCATAGGTATTTGACGAAAAAAAAAATCGACCCGCCCTAATATATAGATATATGGCGATATTTATTCCAATTGTAATTAATGATGCTCAATGCTCATGCCCAGTGCTCTTGCAAAAATTTAAAAAAACGCAATATTTAGGACGCGCGAAAAAAAGAAAATTCTAATAAAAACTCTGCTATAATTCTAATGAAAACGCTACTAACAGCCACTAATAATGAAGAATCTACTAACATTCTACTAACATTCTACTAATAAATCTACTAACATTCTACTAATAAATCCACTAACATTCTACTAATAAATCTACTTACATTCTACTAATAAATCTACTAACATTCTAATAAAAATCTACTAAGACTCACTAATTAGTTAGATGTTAGTCGCTAATAAAATAATAATTATTACTTCTTAGTGGCTACTAAGACCTACTAACTAATAAAATAATAAAACTGGTGAAACTACTAAAATAATAAAAAATCTACTAATTAGTGGAAAAATTAACATCTATCCTAAAAACAAAATTAAATCGCAAATGATGATCAAACCGACACCGAAATCACTATTCGATACAGTAATCATTGACACAATCGGTCCATTATCAATGTCCGAAAATGGAAATCAATATGCGGTTACCATGATCTGCGACTTTTCGAAATATTTAGTAACTGTACCAATTAAAAATAAAGATGCAAAAAGCGTTGCAAAATCTATTTTTGAGCATTTCATACTTATCTACGGATTAATGAAAGAAATCCGCACAGATTGCGGTACAGAATACAAAAATATGCTTAATGATGAATTATGTAAGGTGTTAAATATAAAACATAATTTTAGTGTGCCATACAGGCATCAATCAGTGGGATCCATAGAAAGAAATCATCGATTCTTTAATCAGTATTTAAGAGCATTTATCGAAAATTCTTCAAACTGGGAAGAATACTTAGCGTATTTTACCTTTTGTTACAATATTTCACCGCATAGTAGTTTTGATGATAAGTATTCACCATATGAGTTAGTATTCAATAAAAATCCAAATTTACCACATGATTTAGTTAGTAAGGTAGACCCTATATGAAGGGTTGAGAGTGAAAGTGACCAAAGTGATCTCACCTCCTGCTCTTGTTCATAAATATTTCCATCAGCGAGAAAAGGAGGTGAGATTACTTTGGACACTTTTACTCTCAACCCTTCATATATAACTTTGACAATTTTGTTCATGAAACTAGATATAGACTCCAAGTAGCACATAATGAAGCACATAAATTGTTACTTCAATCGAAAATTAGAAATAAGCAATACTATGATAAAAGTAGTAAAGATGTAGTTTTAAATGTAGGAGATCAAGTATATGTAGAAGCATTACCTTACGATAAGCACAAAAATGTTAATCACGGTCCATATATAATTGCAGAAATCAATGAACCAAACGTAACATTAATTGATAAGAAAACAAATGTAACAAAAATATATCATAAAGATCAGATTAGAATTTAATTTACTCAATATTGAAAAAAAAAATTAAAAAAAAAAAACAACAATTCCCAAAAATCAAATAAAAATAGTAAAATTTTGTTAAAATTGCTCGACGAATTGATTTACACTATGAAAAGGGGGCAAATAGTAAATAAGATGCAACATAGTTTTTAAGAAGCCCACACTGGCCTAGCTAACCAGTTAGAAACAATGTCAAGAATTTATGTAAATCAATTCTCCTAAAGGAGGAAGGTATAGTGAATATATGTCAATATGTCACTGAGTTGCTGAAAATGCAACATGTAATGTAAACATGTAATGACCATCCGAAGTTGAATAATAACATATGTTCAATAAAGAGAGCAGTCTTATACCAGCCATCGAGCGAACCACAAGTGTTTTATTTACGAGTCTTAGTTCCATCTACTTTAATATCAATTTCTTCTGAAATTAATGATTCATCAGTTTCTGATTGACTGTCCAAATCAAAATCTTCGTTGTTGCCACAATCAGGTAACGGCAATTCGAGCATTCGTTTCGAATTGTATATTGCCGGGCATACATTTCGCTTACGCAAAAGAGCTTGTACTGCGCCACCAAATACTTCTACAAAGATATTTAGAAAAATGTTCATTTGTATTATAAAATCAAAATAGATTTAAGATGGCTTACCTTTGAAAGCAACCAATTTGACATAGTAGCATCCTGCTTCTGGGAAGTCGTTTTCCAAACTTAGATCAAAATTCGGGGGGAAACTGTGATCCGGGACTCCATTATTATTTATTGCATTTTGCGAATAAAAACATTGGAATTTTTGGTTTTTATTCAAGCTGAAGTTTATGAACTTCTCCCAGTGGTTTTCTATACCACTAATCCAGGTCTTTGGGACAATTGAGTGACAACCTGGTTTTATGAAAAAAACTACAAAATACATTTTGGCCGATATCACTTTTCTAACTCTAAAACTTTGTCCAATTCCTTTTCAATGCTGCTTCCAGCAATTTCGTTGTTATTTTTCGAATGTTTTTTTATATGTTTTTCCAAATTGGTGGTCTGCCAACTTGTAATGTACGTACACGGAATAACTTTGTCGCAGGAAAAGCATTTAACAGAACACTTGTATGCTGGCTTATTGGAAGCTAATCTCGAATTTTTTGATAAATATGGGTCAATAGAACTAACAATGTGTGCTTTTTGGAATTTACCACTTAACTCAGTTGAAAGAACACTCAAATTCAATTTTTGTATTAACTTATTTTTTTTACCACTAATTTCTTCTTCTGTCAATAGTTCCACCTCTTCTAAACACTGTGAATGTTGTGGTTTCGATGATTTTCTTTGTGTTTCAATATATAGAATGGCTTTATTTTTCAATGCGAATAATAATTTTCGATGCCCCGGTTTAAATTCGAGCGTATCGTTGCTGAAATTCGAATCCGAATAAGATTCAATATCCTTCACAATGTGCAAACACTTTTCTTGCACGTGTTGCGCAATAATCCGTAGATCGGATTCGTCAAAATCTATAAGTGCAAGCGCACTATCGTAGCCGGCTGATGTTAAAATTTCTATTATGAATTCAGGTATAGTATTTCCGTTGAATTTTTGAAAGGCTGGCCAGAATTGATGTTTCTTTTTATTCTAGAACAAATAAATTTCTATACAACTAAACTAGATCAATTATAACAATGAAAAAATCTCTCACACTTACTTGCTTGCCGTTTTGTGCACTCATGTTTTAGTAGACGTTTGAGCGCCGAAAATGACATTTGGCAGATCGGTAAAGCAGAGCAATGCGAACATGCGACAAGTGGTCCGGTTTATTTACACAAATGAACAGATATGTTGCTGTCTCTATATTGCACTGTAGTAGTAGTAGAAATATAACGCACATATTTGTGTATATGTGCGCATATTACCTAAAGTTTTCCGATTTAGCAAAATGCTGACATATTGCACATACAATGTATGTGTGTTTACAGAAATTCCCCCTAGCCACAAACGTACCAAGAAGCGATTGAATCACCGGAAAGCGACAAATGGGCAAATGCTATGAAAGAAGAGTACGAGTCGCTATTGCAGAACGAAACATGGGAATTGGTCGACAAGCCACTTGATAAGAAAGTCATCGACAACAAGTGGATTTTCAAGGTGAAAACAAATACTGACGATTCCATTGAGCGGTATAAAGCGCGACTTGTTGTGCGTGGATTTTCACAAGAGAAAGGCATCGATTTTGAGGAGACATTTGGCCCTGTTGTACGGTTCGACTCCATTCGCACGATATTAGCAATTGCAGCGGCTAAAAAGTTGAAGATGAAACAGTTCGATGTGAAGACAGCTTTCTTATACGGCGACCTCAAAGAAGATGTGTTCATGAAGCAACCGATTGGATTCAGCAATAACACGAACAGGGTATGCAAACTAAAAAAGAGTCTTTACGGTCTGAAACAGGCATCCAGATGCTGGAACGAAAAATTCAAAGGTTTCATTGAGGAATTTGGTTTCACGGTATCAACGGCTGATCCATGCGTTTTTGTTAAAACCGACGACGAAAATATCATGATTTTGTGCATATACGTTGATGACGGAATGATATTTGGCAACAGCAACGAGAGCATCGATGAAATCATTGGACATTTGCAGCAAAAGTTTGACGTTAAGGCTATCATTGCTGGCTGCTTTCTCGGCATTGAAATTGATCGCAACAACGATGGATCAATTTTCATACACCAAACGGCATATGCACGCAAAGTTCTTAGAAAGTTCGAAATGGAAAATTGCAATCCAGTGGGAGTTCCAAGTGACACTAATCAAAAGATAAGCAAATGTGATGACAGTGATTCGTCGAATTATCCGTATCGACAGCTTATTGGAAGCATCATGTACTTAGCAATGAGTACTCGACCTGACATCAGTTATGCCATTGGTATGGCAAGTCGTTATTTGGAAAGACCAACCATCATACATGTTAATGCAGCGAAGCGCACACTCAAGTATGTTAAAGGAACATTAAGCCATGGAATTTTGTACAAAAGCACGGGCGAACTTGAATTCAAGGGATTCAGCGATTCGGATTACGCTGGTTGTTTCGATACTCGCAGATCGACCACTGGTTTCATATTTACAATTGATGGAAACGTAATCAGTTGGAGTTCACGACGACAAGCTTCTGTTACTAAGTCTACGGCTGAAGCAGAATATTTTGCAGCTTCTGAAGCAACATCGGAATTGATTTGGGTAAAGCGGCTGTTAAATGAATTAGCACCAAATCAAGTCAACAAGCCAACACTATATGTTGACAACGAAAGCGCAAAACGATTGGTGAAATGCCCAGTATTTCACAAACGCACCAAGCATATTGAGGTAGCTCACCATTTCATTCGTGAAAAACATGAGGAGGGTCAACTATCGGTCGAATCAATCACCAGTCATGATCAACTCGCAGACAGACTTACGAAGCCATTACCGAAGGGACGATTTGAATTTTTACGTGACATGATAGGCATGAAATCGAAAGAATAGTTGCTTTTATTTTCATATTCATTTTTCATTTGGATAAGTGAATTTTTTTTGCAGAGAATATATTTTTGGCCCCTTAAGGCAAAGACTAATTGATTATATCATTTGAAATCGTTTTAAGTAAAGTTAACAAAAAGTGGGAGTGTTAAAATTATCGTATTTTGTTACTTTGAATAATTCAGATTCGCAAATGGCAGCACTGTTTTAGCAACACTCATTTAATATTCACATGCAAACACACAAAACCCAAATGTCAAGCATCACTGTAAAAACGTTCATAACCAATCACTCTCTCTATTAAAAGCATTTGAACAAGAAACAATTGTCATTTGGAATTGCGTTCTAAGAATATATATTTTACAGCTAATTTACACTATTTCAAATACACTTCGTAAAGTACAATCTCTGTTGTTAAAATTGTACTAATTTCTTTAAGTGTAAAAAAAACTTTATTGCGGGAAACAACTCGATCGAATTTAGCAGTGAATTCCGATCTATCCTTCAACATCACCAAATTTGCACGCACCGATTCGAACGATTCAAGGGCTTCAGCAAGTGGAGTACCTTGTGCTTGTAGTTTGTTGATGCTTGTGACAATGGAAGCAAAATTGCATTTGATGAATGCCAGCTCCTCTCTCAAATTTGGCATTTCAAACGTTGCTTTAGCCTTTCCAATTGAGTTTGCTTCATCTTCATCGAGCTGAGCCAAAAATTCTTTGATTTGATCATAGTTTTCGGCATAATAAATGGCAGCTGCGATCCAAGTTCCCCATCGTGTTACAATCGGCTGTTGTGGCAGTTGTAAATCAACGTACATTGTCTGGAATTTGTGTTTATGAGCTGGTGACTGAAAAGATGAAAACAAAAACTAAATTAATATTTGAATTTTCATTCAATTGTAATTTAATTTACCTTTGTGAAAATTTTCTTTATGTTTGAAATCATTTTTTTGACGTTTTTGTGCTCTTCTCGAACAAATTCTGCCACAAGATGTAAACCATGCGCAGCACACGTCAAATGAATCATCTTCGGGTAAAGTACGGACAATGCATTCATTGCACAAATCATGTATTCTGCTGCATCAGTCAAACAAAGCAGAACTTTGCTTCTGTTGACACCTGCAAATCACACAACATAGAGTCATTTTGTATTTTTAAAATAATAGAACTTTAAACATTCCCATCTCCATTATGCACTTGTCGAAAAATGTAGCAATCGTACTGTTGTTTACAAATTCAAGAACTTCAGCAGCAAACAAATAACAACGTCCACGTTCAGCCTCTGCGCCTAATACACCAAACACAAAGTTCACCACATATTGTTGCTCAGCATCCGTCGACTCGTCGATTGAAACCCACAGAAAATTTTCGCTAGCAATTTTTTTCATTTTTTCAATGCACCCATCGTAGATTTGCGGCAAGTATTTATTTCGCAGTGTTGAGATCGATGGAACTGAGAATTTTGTGTGTGTTTCAAGGAACTTAATAATCGCAGGATGTCCAACTTTGTTGTAAGGAATATTTGCTTTTGCAAATGTTTCAGCTAAATCCATCTCGAATTTATTTTTATTTCGTCCACGATCCGCGACATCGGACAATGTTGTTAGAAACGATTGAACTTTTTTGTCACTTTTTGTTCTTTACGTTGAAGTTTGCACGTGTGTTGTTTGCTTGAATGATGTTGAGTAACCTGACATTTTTGAATAGCAACAACATCTTCATCACACACTACACAAAATAATATTTGTCCATCTGTTGTAAATTCACCTTCAGATGTAGTGACCATTCGCTTTAAAGAAGACGTGACGCTTTCCTTTTCTTTGGGCATGTTGAACATCCGATTAAGTTGAATAATTGCCTCAAAATGAGCTCCAATATTACTTTGTCGAACTATGCAACGACAAAAGTGAGTGCAAAATCAATGGATGCTAGATTGTAATGATTTGCTTCGCATCTCTTCCACATTCGTTCGTCGCATGAACCAAATTGCTTGTTGCGATACAAAGTGTTTTATGGAGATTTTGTTTATAAGATCATAGCGCTATTTTCTTTGTTTATAAACAAACTATCCCATCATTATACATTGGCAATACATTTTGAATGGCTCAACTGTGGTAGAATGGTAGAAACTGTGTTGCATTTTGAACATGTTCTAAGGTGAAAATTTTTGAATGTATATTTTTGCTATGGACCGTTCACATAAATACGCAGAATAAGAGCTCTGTTTGCGTTAGAAGCGAGCACAATTGAATTAAACTCAGCTTATGAGTTATTTGGATACGAATCAAAGAATCTTATACTGCAAACAGAAATTCACTACAGCAACAACAACAAGCATTTATAGACCATTTATGCCTTTCAGCGTCTGGTCTGTTTTACAAAACAAATTGCCTCATATATCCCTAGCAATACCTCTCCACAAACCCGATCGAGAGCCAAGTTTTGAGATTCAACACATCATTCATATCTCCTCGCATTCAAATCTTATTTAACCGAATCTAAATAACGTCGTCGTGGTCTACCCTCTTGGCCCATCAGCTTTGGCGAACAGAATCCGTTTCGGTTATCGCTCTTCTCCCATGCCTTTGACATGACCAAACCATCTCAGTCTGGATTTTCTTGCTTCCTCTCCTACCGAATCGACGTTTAAATCCCCCGAATCGTCTCATTTCAGATTCTGTTTTCTCACTGATCGCGGCGTAAGACTCCTGAAACCATTCTCAACACTTTCATATCAGACACTTCCAAATCATGAAATAAATTCTCAGAATCAACCCAGCTCTCGCTACCATATAGAATAGTTGGTCTGACCCGTGAATCAACATCTTTGTTTCTGTACTCAATTCACGTTTACTGAAAACGTGTGATCTAAGCTGCGCTACTACTTTATTTCCATTAACCCTACGCTGTTCGAACTCTTTATTAAACTTGCCATCTTCCGAAAAGATGCAACCCAAATATTTGAATTGGGAAACTCGAGAGGATCGCACAACTGTCAAACTCGAATCGAAAAGTCATCTATTTAAAACCGATTCATTTAGATTCAATCGGATTCAATGCAAATCGATGCAAACTTTTGCGCAAAATGAAACTTTCGCATATGATGAAGCTGCAAAGACCTTTTCAAAACATTAAATATATGTATTTTTAATTTTTTGCACATAAATATTTGCGAACATAATTTATGTGAAAAATATAAATTATTGAAATTTTCGTAGCATTGTCGTTCCGCAATTTTGCAAGCATTTGCAAGAATACATACATGAAAACTAATATTGCATCAGCTTAGCTGATTTTGCCTACATTTGGGCGTTTATCAATACATTCGAAACACAATACGTATTGATAGCTGTCAAATAAAGTAAATGCGAGTCAACGAATTTTTCATTCGAATTTGTTTCACTTGTGTTGCAGCTCTTATCTGAAGTGTTCTCTTTTCATTGTGCAAGAAACGGCAAGAAAAATCGTAAAATATAGTATTAATAACATTTAAAAATCCGATGCATAATAACTGTTAGTTGCACCGAAATGGAGTATGAAGTTGAAAAGGTTCTGAGAAAAAGATTCAATGATCAGAATCAGGTAAATTGGTCAATAACCATCTCCGAAAACAAAATCTTGGAAGATTCTCGAAAATTCTGAAAATGTGTGTTTCGGTGTGTTCATTCGTATCCAGAATATTTGCTAAAATGGGCTGGTTATGCAAAGAAATATAGCACTTGGGAGCCAAAACGACATTTATCCGCAGATTTGGTTTTTGAATTTGAACAAAAACGTAAAGGAACTGTGCTCGGTAAGTTACATTTATATTGTCTCTACTCGCATTATGATATATTATGCATATATGTTTGGTGCTGAAATCATGTGTTTTTTGGTTAGGGGCAAAACGTCAAAATCGAAATATCATGTACTTGATCAAGTTCAGTGATATGGAAAATGCAGAGGAAGTTTCATCGAAAAATGCACGCAAACTCTGGCCGAACATTACCATTGCATTTTATGAAGCTCGTTTGGTCTGGGAAGCACCATCAGTTCGTTTTGGGGCGTCTTCGATGCCAACAGTGGAAGGTGAAGTGTCAGAAGGAGATCCAGAACGTGTTTTGTGTAAGTTTTTAGAATGTTTTTTTCATGTATTTATCATTTACACATATATTTTTATTCATCATTAAATCAAATGTTACTTTTAGATGCGACCGAACAATGCGATGAATTGTTGTTCTGGATAGAGTGGCCACGGAAAAAGTGCAAGTGGGTCAACAGCGCCAAAGAAGCCAAGAAATCATGGCCAGACATTGTTATTCAATATTATGAAGATAATATTTCGTTTGATAAGAATTCGGAATAATTAAAATAAATCGAAATAAATACACTCAGCGTTCTGCATTTTACCATATTGTTTCTTTTGCTATTTTATTTTTCAATAAACATACGATCTATTGGCCATAAAATTTAACTAGTTTTCTAAATTTGAACCTAAACGAATGTGTATGAAGTTCTTCGGTAGCAGTTCTAGATAAAAATCTCTTTTATTCGTACATATCCATCAACAATAGCACGAATCAGGTACATTTTGTGATCTGGGTGATGTTTGAAGTCTGCTTCTTTGAACATCTGGTCTATTTCTATGCTATTGAGTATCGAGTAATAAATTGTAGTAAAATTAATATTTCCTTTGAGGAATCGAATTTTGAGGAATTGATCAGCTGATTTGCATATATTATATGTACTGACGCATGGTTTCTGCACAAATTTGGAGGTGAGGAATGCTCGGTCAACTTTTCTACAGGAATCAAAAATACCAATACATTCTTTGCAATTATCGGTACTCCTAATCTTCCCTTCAATTAGATTTGCAATATGGGCAATCATATATGATTGCAAGTAGTATATACTATATAACTCTCATGCCATGTATGTATTAGTGTCACACATACAGTGTACGTGTGACATGTGTGTGTGTGTGTGTGTGTTTAAGCGTGATATACTTACGTATGCTAGTGTTTCAAAAAAAAAGCTTTTTCCAAATTCCTCGAAGATTGCTAAATTGAAATTAAGTGGTTGAATAAAAACTCCCTATTTTCAATATAATTTATGACAAAGTTTTATTTGAATCAATGAAATAAATGAATGTATGATATAAACATATAAATGCAAATAACGAAAATTGAATTTCTTATAAAATAGTACAATATTATTTTCTATTCGAATCATTTTTAATGTTATTGTAAATCAATGATAAAATATGATCATTTATAAATGATTAATAAAAATGCAATGTAATTTTTTTAAAAAAGAATGCAATAGAGAGTATATCTTTATTTATTTCAATTCTCATCATCCGAAATGCAAATGATTTCATCGTCATCATCGTAATCAATAACATAAATCGTTTCGTTGCAAACGAAATTTGGGGTTGAAATTATGTTGTTGCGTTCATCAAACATTTCGTTTTGATAGTCATTAATGATGTCATCATATTCGGATATCTGTTCATACATATAGTCGACTTCGTCATCTCGAAGAGGCATTTCCAATGCAATGCTGTTTTCGGGTTCATCAGCTTCAGGTGAAAATTCAACTCCGTAGTTACAATTTATATAAATATTGAGTTCATTGCTGGTGTTATTAACATCGAATGAAATTTCATCGATTTGATCACCATTATGGATTTCAAAAGTAATTTCATTCATATTGTTGTTGTTGTTGTTGTTATCGGTGAAAACACATATCAAGTTTTCGTTGTCATTGTTTTCGAATTCAACATCATCCCATTCGCCATGTTCATATTCAAAATCTTCGGATTCCGACTCATTCCAGCCCCAGTATGTATCAGTTGGAATTGGTGGTGAGCGGGATTCAATATAGCGATTATCAAATGTCGCTATTTCATTGCTAGTGTCGTCATCATCATCATCATCATCATCATCACTTGAAATCATTATAATTTCATTACTGTGAGTGTTTATTAATTCATCAAAATCCACTTGGTCAATGTGAAAAATTTCTTCGAATATTGATTCAACCATGGAGTTATCACGAATAAAAGCGTTACACATCTTTAATTTTTTCACAATTTACAACAGTGAATATTTCAATTGGTACTTTATTTCGGTTGTAAAGCGGTTTTTTTTGTCAACGACTTAGTGATTCACGGTAAGCACAATTAACGTAACTAACATACGCGAAATTTACGAACTTTTCTGTTTGATTTTTTTTTTTCAAACGAACAACGATTATGTATTGGAATGAATTGAAATTTAAAATATCAACTAATTATCGATATGTCCTCAATGCCGATGAAAATAAAACTGATTGCTCTGAAAGATCAATTTTCGAATTCATGCATTCATTCTAATGATTACGTTATTAGGAAATTGAATATATCAGCTCAATTTTCTGTCCAATATACGCAATTGATAGATTTTTTTAGGCCCTTTGTTTACTTTGAAAAGAATTTAAAGAATCTCATCGCATTCAAAATTCATAGATTTGCAAATAAATCTAGATTAAGTATTGGAGCTAATGTGTGGATGATCTCTCATTTCGCTGACTAAATAAAATTCATTTGTTTACCAAAAAAACTCAAGTAAAAGTGATACTTTTACCATATAAAATATGAGGTGTCCATGCAAATCATTTTTTATTTTAAAAATGATCGGTTTAAGCATGACTTATATGCTAACGAGAAATTTGGTTCAATTTTGCTTTTTTTTGTTTATCCTAAAACTCAAAATGCAATTACTCTATAGAGTATTGTATACATATTATGGAAAATGCTTCCTAACATGAAGTCTATCTTCGATTTCACATGCAACGTCACACGGCTCTATAAACAAATCAAAGACTCATGTTAATTGTTGGAATATATACTTGCCAAAGATATAACTTCTGATTCTACTGAAAATGAAATGCTTTATGAAATGAAACAAACAAATAAAGTTGTGAAATACATTTGGTGTATCGCTTTGTTGACTGTACTGTAAGAAATATAGTAAAGGAATGAATTTGCAAGAATTGAATTGAAGATTCAATTAGAAATGTCAAAGTGACTTAATGCGTGTGAACGTTATGTATATGTGAAGTCTGCTTCACATCCAACACTCCTCCTCGTTCACACCAAATTGCATTTTTCCCGCAAATAATTGTGTTTGATAGCAGGTAATGGCTTTGTCAAAAGGTCTGCTACCATTTCTTCCGTTGGACAATATTCGCATTCAATGATTTTCTGCATCACCATGTCTCGAATCATCTTGTATCTTGTGTCGATATGCTTCGTCTTGTATGAAAATTTGTGTTCACGTACCAATTCGATGCAACTTTGGTTGTCTTCAAATATTTTTGTTGGAAAGTCGATTTTCTCGTGCATTTCGTCCAACAATTGCCGCAACCATTTAACTTCTTTCGATGCTTCCGATATTGAAATGAATTCAGCTTCACATGATGAAGATGCAACCATGTTTTGCTTGTTGCATGACCAACTAATGGTGCCCCCATTGAAAAATATTATGCGACCGCTGTTAGATTTTCGATCGCTTTTGTCATCCGCCCATGTCGCATCTGCGTATCCGAACAATGATAAATCGTTTGACTGGATGCCGCTCAGTTTCAATTTCAATGAATGTGTTGTTTTGAGGTATTTGACAACGCGTTTCAATTGATTCCAGTCCTCGTTTGTAGGTTTTGAGACTTTTTGTGCCAAAATACTAACGCTTGCTGAAATATCCGGTCGTGTGTTCACGGATAAATACAATAATCGTCCAATTAACGATCGGTACTTTGTGTTGTTGTCCAATGGTTGCGATGAATCTGATTTTCCATAGCTAACTTCCATTGGAGTCTTTGCAGTTTTGGCATCTTGTAGTCTAAAATCCGATACAATTTTCATTATGTAACCCGATTGATTCAGCTCGTAGTTACCTTCTGGATCTTTTGTGATTTCCATACCCAGATAATGACTTATCGGTCCCAAATCGTTCATTTCAAAATGTGATTTGAAAATATCCTTGATATGCTTTATTTGATTGATGTTTGAACAAGCCACAATCAAATCATCAACGTAAACGATCACGTAACAAAATTGACCGTCAATTTTCTTCGAATACAAGCATGGATCGTTGTAACTTTGTTGAAAGCCCGCTGAAATGAGTACCTTATGAAGCGCTGCATTCCATGATCTGGCCGCCTGTTTCAATCCGTAGATGCTTTTCTTGAGTAAGCATACCTTTGATTTGTCACCATCAAATCCCTGGGGTTGTTTCATGTAGATGGTTTCGTTCAATTTTCCGTTTAAAAATGCTGTTTTTGCGTCAAAATGATGAACAAGCATTTTACGTTTTGCAGCTACTGATAATAACGTTCTGAATGTTGTATGCATCACAACTGGTGCAAAAACTTCGTCATAATCTTCGCCATACTTTTGTGAGTAACCTTGTGCAACAAATCTTGCCTTGTATCGCTGCAATTCACCATCAGCACTTGTTTTAATCTTGAACACCCATTTGCTACCGATAGCTGTTTTACCAGGTGGTAAATCTGTGAGTTCCCAAGTCTGATTGTGTTCATGTGCTTCGATTTCTTCTTGCATTGCTGTGAGCCACTGCACACGTTCATCGCTTTGAATTGCTTCTCTATAACTTTTCGGCTCAATTACCTCTCTAACCATGTGCATTTCGTCAATCAAACGCTTTGGTGGTATGCCTTTGGTTGGTCTTTGTGATACACGCTGTGTTGGTTGAATCGGTGTCGATGCTGCTTGAGCTGGTGAATCGAATTCTTCCTCATTTACGAGTGTATCATCAGAATCTCCCTCCTCCTCAGCCGTGACGTATTCACCCGTAGCTTCACCATGGTCAGTGCTTGAATCCGCATGAGCTTCGTCTTGTTCCTCCTGAACCGATGGATTTTCAACTTTATGTTCTTCAGTATTTGTGACTTTACTGGTTGGATCCAAATCAATCGAAATTTCATTGTTACTGACGATTGGTGTGCCGAACCGAACATCTCGACTGACTACTACTCTTTTGGTTGTAGCATTATAGCATCGATAAGCCTTTGATTTTTCGTCAAAGCCAAGAAAAATCATTTCGGTTGCTACATTATCCAACTTTCCTCTTTTTGCTGAAGATACATGAACAAAGCATTTAGAACCAAATATATGAAAGCTGTTTATACCTGGTTTAACGCCATTCCATCGTTCATATGGTGTCGTGTTAGTCGTTCTGGTTATCACACGATTCTGTATGAAATTTGCCGTTGCAATCGCCTCGCCCCAAAATGTGAATGGTAAATCTGCATCGATGAGCATGCAACGTGCCATTTCAATCAGTGTGCGATTTTTTTCTTTCAGCTTTACCATTTTGCTGTGGACACTCCGCTGCTGTATTCTCGATCTGAATGCCGTTCGACTTTAGATACTCGGTGAAATCATTTCCGGTGTATTCACCTCCGCGATCCAAACGCAACATTTTTGGTTTACGACCAAATTTCGTTTCACACAATGCGATGAACTGTTTCATTGTGTTTTCAACTTCTGACTTGTGTGTGAGCAAAATGACGAATGTGAATTTCGAATAATCGTCAATAAATGTAACCAACCATCGCTTTCCACTCGGAGTAGCTGTACGCATTGGACCACAAACGTCAGAATGAATCAAGTCCAATACCGCTGATGACTTTCTTGTTGATTCCTTTGGAAATGGTAAACGTGTCATTTTACCCTTCATGCATGTTTCACATACCTCTTTTATTCCGCATTCAACTATTTTCAGTCCTTTAATTGTACCATCTGCTGCCATTTTTCGAATAGCCGCTGGATCACGATGTCCCATTCTTCGATGTAACGTATGTATGCATTCGTCATTATGTGCAAGTACCGCACAAACTGAATCTGGTTGACGCAACACGTACAATTCACCAACTATATCAGCCACACCAATTTGCTGATCCTTATACTTTATTTGGCAAATTCTGTTGTCGAATTCCACTTTGAAGCCATTTTTCGCTAACCGCCTGACAGAAAGTACATTTCCAACCAATTCCGGTGCATACAACACCTCAGTTGATTTTACTTTATGAATGCATCCATTTTCGTCCAAAAATGTCAAAATTCCGGCACCAATTCCATGAACCTTGGTTAGTTCACCATTAGCCAATTCAATTGTACTTTTGTATGATTCATCGATGTCCGTGAAAAAACTTTTATCATTAACCGCGTGCCGCGTTGCACCGGAATCCATCAGCCATTTTTTCTTGTGTGATTTGCCGACCAAAAATAAGAAATCTCGTTCTTCAACTGAATTAACCTTATCTTTTGGTTTTTCATCATTGCTCTTTTTGTTTGTACCCTTCTTTGCCAACCATTCCTTGTATTTTGGGCAATTTTTCTTCTGGTGATTGGGTTTTCGACAAAAAAAGCAAACGCCAACTTTTGCAACTGTTTTCAAAACTGAATCGCTCGAACTTCCTACTACATTTGTACGCCGCTCGTATTCGGCAACCACGTGCTGTTTGGCAACATCAAATGTAACATCGGCTTCGTTGCGTGCACCAAGAGCTGATACCAATGTGTCATAGCTATCCGGTAAACTACTCAACAAAAATATTTTACTCCATAACGTTGATAACTGTGCTTCACCAAGATCATTCAATTGAGTGAATAAATCTTGCATTCGGTTTATATGAGCTCTAGCGTCACCACCTTCATCGAGTTTCAATGAACAAATCGATCGCACCAAGTAAACTTTATTGGCTAGTGTATTCTTTTCATGGTAATTTTTCAATGCATCCCATGTTGCTTTCGCCGTTTTTGCCGTTCGAATATGTCCAAGTTGATCATCCTCTACCGCTAAACCGATTGTGCCTCGTGCTTCGTCATCATTTTCATCCCATTTGTCGATTTCAGCTTGATTTGTCACAACTCCATTTGTATCAGCAACTATTGCCGGTTTTTCACCAATAATCACCTTTTTCCACAAATTTTGCTTTCGAAGTAACAACTCCATCCGGAACTTCCAATTTGCATAATTGCTGTCGTTCAATTTCACAAATTTTTGTTTAGTTGTCTCCGCCATTTTCCGTATGCAAAATTCGTTCGTGTCTCCGTATGTGATTATTTATTAATTTCACTCTTTAAATATACTGTTTCAATTCTCACTGGGCCTTAATATGCTGTTGGAATATATACTTGCCAAAGATATAACTTCTGATTCTACTGAAAATGAAATGCTTTATGAAATGAAACAAACAAATAAAGTTGTGAAATACATTTGGTGTATCGCTTTGTTGACTGTACTGTAAGAAATTTAGTAAAGGAATGAATTTGCAAGAATTGAATTGAAGATTCAATTAGAAATGTCAAAGTGACTTAATGCGTGTGAACGTTATGTATATGTGAAGTCTGCTTCACATCCAACAGTTAATAACGTCAATATAAACTGAACATCAGTATGAAGTGACACAACTGAAGCAACATGCATTGTGAAACTAACAATTGATAGCTATGTCGCATTATACTGAAGCGACATAGCAACATGAGCCTATGGATTGTATATAGAGTCATGTGACGTTGTATGTGAAATCGAACATTTTTGTGAAGCAACATGCGCTGTGAAACTATCAATTAATAGCTATGTCGCATTATACTGAAGCGACAGAGCAACATGAGCCTATGGATTGTATATAGAATCATGTGACGTTGTATGTGAAATCGAACATTTTTGTGAAGCAACATGTGCTGTGAAACTATCAATTGATAGCATTTCTCGTATAACTAAGAGAGACACACCATTGCCTATCGAAAACGAAAAAAAAAAAATTTCTTCATTTTTCTATACATTTCATATGCTACATGGGAGTTTACTATGAAACCGACCGGAGAGACACACCATTGCCTATCGAAAACGCAAAAAAATAAATTTCCTTATTTTTCTATACATTTCATACGCTACATGGGAGTTTACTATGAAACCGACCGGAGAGACACACCATTGCCTATCGAAAACGCAAAAAAAAAATTTCTTCATTTTTCTATACATTTCATATGCTACATGGGAGTTTACTATGAAACCGACCGGAGAGATACACCATTGCCTATCGAAAACGAAAAAATTATGTATTCCATTTTTCTATACATTTCATATGCTACATGGGAGTTTACTATGAAACCGACCGGAGAGACACACCATTCCCTATCGAAAACGAAAAAAAAAATTTCTTCATTTTTCTATACATTTCATATGCTATATGGGAGTTTACTATGAAACCGACCGAAAAGACAAACCATTCCCTATCGAAAACGAAAAAAAAATATTTTTCATTTTTCTATACATTTCATATACTACATGGGAGTTTACTATGAAACCGAACGGAGAGACACACCATTGCCTATCGAAAACGAAAAAAAAAATTTCTTCATTTTTCTATACATTTCATATGCTATATGGGAGTTTACTATGAAACCGACCGGAGAGACATACCATTGCCTATCGAAAACGAAAAAAAAAATTTCTTCATTTTTCTATACATTTCATATGCTATATGGGAGTTTACTATGAAACCGACCGAAAAGACAAACCATTCCCTATCGAAAACGAAAAAAAAATATTTTTCATTTTTCTATACATTTCATATACTACATGGGAGTTTACTATGAAACCGACCGGAGAGACACACCATTGCCTATCGAAAACGAAAAAAAAAATTTCTTCATTTTTCTATACATTTCATATGCTATATGGGAGTTTACTATGAAACCGACCGGAGAGACACACCATTGCCTATCGAAAATGAAAAAAAAATATTTTTAATTTTTCTATACATTTCATATGCTACATGTGAGTTTACTATGAAACCGACCGGAGAGACACACCATTGCCTATCGAAAACGAAAAAAAAAAATTTCTTCATTTTTCTATACATTTCATATGCTATATGGGACTTTACTATGAAACCGACCGGAGAGACACACCATTGCTTATCGAAAACGAAAAAATTATGTATTCCATTTTTCTATACATTTCATATGCTACATGGGAGTTTACTATGAAACCGACCGGAGAGACACACCATTGCCTATCGAAAACGCAAAAAAATAAATTTCCTTATTTTTCTATACATTTCATACGCTACATGGGAGTTTACTATGAAACCGACCGGAGAGACACACCATTGCCTATCGAAAACGCAAAAAAAAAATTTCTTCATTTTTCTATACATTTCATATGCTACATGGGAGTTTACTATGAAACCGACCGGAGAGACACACCATTTCCTATCGAAAATGAAAAAAAAAATATTTTTAATTTTTCTATACATTTCATATGCTACATGGGAGTTTACTATGAAACCGACCGGAGAGACACACCATTGCCTATCGAAAATGAAAAAAAAAATATTTTTAATTTTTCTATACATTTCATATGCTACATGAGAGTTTACTATGAAACCGACCGGAGAGACACACCATTGCCTATCGAAAACGCAAAAAAATAAATTTCCTTATTTTTCTATACATTTCATACGCTACATGGGAGTTTACTATGAAACCGACCGGAGAGACACACCATTGCTTATCGAAAACGAAAAAATTATGTATTCCATTTTTCTATACATTTCATATGCTACATGGGAGTTTACTATGAAACCGACCGGAGAGACACACCATTGCCTATCGAAAATGAAAAAAAAAATATTTTTAATTTTTCTATACATTTCATATGCTACATGGGAGTTTACTATGAAACCGACCGGAGAGACACACCATTGCCTATCGAAAATGAAAAAAAAAATATTTTTAATTTTTCTATACATTTCATATGCTACATGGGAGTTTACTATGAAACCGACCGGAGAGACATACCATTGCCTATCGAAAACGAAAAAAAAAATTTCCTCATTTTTCTATACATTTCATATGCTACATGGAAGTTCACTATGAAACCGACCGGAGAGACACACCATTGCCTATCGAAAATGAAAAAAAAATATTTTTAATTTTTCTATACATTTCATATGCTACATGGGAGTTTACTATG
The DNA here is from genome assembly GCA_028476595.1 of Obolodiplosis robiniae. Classification (NCBI taxonomy): domain Eukaryota; kingdom Metazoa; phylum Arthropoda; class Insecta; order Diptera; family Cecidomyiidae; genus Obolodiplosis; species Obolodiplosis robiniae. The sequence goes on along the minus strand of CM052015.1, from coordinate 31,805,946 downwards.
AAACCGACCGGAGAGACACACCATTGCCTATCGAAAACGAAAAAAAAAAATTTCTTCATTTTTCTATACATTTCATATGCTACATGGGAGTTTACTATGAAACCGACCGGAGAGACACACCATTGCTTATCGAAAACGAAAAAATTATTGGGAGTACAAATTGAAAACCGCGCATTTTTTTTCAAAATTTCGATCTTTATTATGGAAAAATGGTTACAAATTGGTTATTCAAAGTATTGTCCATCGCTAGCCACAACTTTTTCCCATCTTTCTGGCAAATTACGGATTCCGCGTCGAGAGAAATCTGTGCTTTTTTCGGCTATCCATGAATCGACCCTTTTTTTGCATTCCTCGTAAGAATGGAAATGCTGTTCAGCCAGGCCATGTGTCATTGATCGGAAGAGGTGGTAATCGGAAGGGGCAATGTCTGGGCTATACGGCGGGTGGGGTAGGACTTCCCATCGAAGCGTTTCCAAGTAGGTTTTAACGACCTGAGCAACATGTGGCCGAGCGTTGTCATGTTGCAAAATAACTTTATCGTGTCTTGCGACCGTTTCCGACCGTTTTTCCTTCAGTGCTCGGCTCAAACGCATCAATTGAGTTCGGTACAATGCTCCTGTGATGGTTTCGTTTGGTTTCAACAACTCATAATAGATCACGCCGAGCTGATCCCACCAAATACACAGCATTAGCTTCGAGCCATGAATGTTCGGCTTTGGCGTCGATGTTGATGCGTGGCCGGGGTAACCATACGATTTTTTTCGCTTCGGATTATCGTAATGAATCCACTTTTCATCACCAGTCACAATACGATGCAAAAAACCCTTCCGTTTTTGCCTTTGAAGCAGCTGTTCACAAGTGAAAAAACGGCGTTCGATGTCTCTCGGCTTCAATTCGTATGGCACCCAATTTCCTTGCTTTTGAACCATTCCCATGGCTTTTAAACGATAGGAGATGGATTGTTGTGTCACTCCCAATGATTTTGCAAGTTTTTCTTGCGTTTGACACGAGTCTTCCTTGAGTAATGCTTCCAACTCCTCGTCTTCAAACTTTTTCACTTGGCCTGGACGCTCTTTGTCTTCCACATCAAAATCACCACTTTTGAACCGCGCAAACCACTCCTGGCACGTTCTAATCGACGGAGCATATTCTGGATATGCTTCGCATATCAAACGATGACTCTCGGAAGCATTTTTCTTCAGATTAAACCAATAAAGTAAAACTTCCCGCAAATGCTGTTTTGTAGGCACGTAGCTCGACATTTTCAACGCAATAATAAACTTGTGTATTCAACTGAATGATAAATTTGACAGATCGTTTTCAATGTATTTTTTTATCCTCTTTAAGATACAATAGCTGTCAAAGTCAAAAAAATGACATCTATGATAGATATGAAGTTAGTAACGAATGCGCGGTTTTCAATTTGTACTCCCAATATGTATTCCATTTTTCTATACATTTCATATGCTACATGGGAGTTTACTATGAAACCGACCGGAGAGACACACCATTGCCTATCGAAAACGCAAAAAAAAAATTTCTTCATTTTTCTATACATTTCATATGCTACATGGGAGTTTACTATGAAACCGACCGGAGAGACACACCATTGCCTATCGAAAATGAAAAAAAAAATATTTTTAATTTTTCTATACATTTCATATGCTACATGGGAGTTTACTATGAAACCGACCGGAGAGACACACCATTGCCTATCGAAAACGCAAAAAAATAAATTTCCTTATTTTTCTATACATTTCATACGCTACATGGGAGTTTACTATGAAACCGACCGGAGAGACACACCATTGCTTATCGAAAACGAAAAAAATATATATTTCATTTTTCTATACATTTCATATGCTACATGGGAGTTTACTATGAAACCGACCGGAGAGACACACCATAGCTTATCGAAAACGAGAAAAATATATATTTCATTTTTCTATACATTTCATATGCTACATGGGAGTTTACTATGAAACCGACCGGAGAGACACACCATTGCCTATCGAAAACGAAAAAAATATATATTTCATTTTTCTATACATTCCATATGCTACATGGGAGTTTACTATGAAACCGACCGGAGAGACACACCATTGCCTATCGAAAACGAAAAAAATATATTTTTCATTTTTCTATACATTTCATACGCTACATGGGAGTTTACTATGAAACCGACCGGAGAGACATACCATTGCCTATCGAAAACGAAAAAAAAAATTTCTTCATATTTCTATACATTTCATATGCTACATGGGAGTTTACTATGAAACCGACCGGAGAGACACACCATTGCCTATCGAAAACGAAAATATTATGTATTCCATTTTTCTATACATTTCATATGCTACATGGGAGTCTACTATGAAACCGATCGGAGAGACATACCATTGCCTATCGAAAACGAAAAAAATATATTTTTCATTTTTCTATACATTTCATACGCTACATGGGAGTTTACTATGAAACCGACCGGAGAGACACACCATAGCTTATCGAAAACGAGAAAAATATATATTTCATTTTTCTATACATTTCATATGCTACATGGGAGTTTACTATGAAACCGACCGGAGAGACACACCATTGCCTATCGAAAACGAAAAAAATATATATTTCATTTTTCTATACATTCCATATGCTACATGGGAGTTTACTATGAAACCGACCGGAGGGACACACCATTGCCTATCGAAAACGAATTTTTTTTTTTTTTTTTTTCATTTTTCCATACATTTCATATGCTACATGGGAGTTTACTATGAAACCGACCGGAGAGACACACCATTGCCTATCGAAAATGAAAAAAAAAATATTTTTAATTTTTCTATACATTTCATATGCTACATGGGAGTTTACTATGAAACCAACCGGAGAGACACACCATTGCCTATCGAAAACGAAAAAAAAAAATTTCTTCATTTTTCTATACATTTCATATGCTACATGGGAGCTTACTATGAAACCGACCGGAGAGACACACCATTGCCTATCGAAAACGAAAAAAATATATTTTTCATTTTTCTATACATTTCATATGCTACATGGGAGTTTACTATGAAACCGACCGGAGAGACATACCATTGCCTATCGAAAATGAAAAAAAAATATTTTTAATTTTTCTATACATTTCATATGCTACATGGGAGTTTACTATGAAACCGACCGGAGAGACACACACACCATTGCCTATCGAAAACGAAAAAAAATATATATTTCATTTTTCTATACATTCCATATGCTACATGGGAGTTTACTATGAAACCGACCGGAGAGACACACCATTGCCTATCGAAAACGCAAAAAAATAAATTTCTTTATTTTTCTATACATTTCATACGCTACATGGGAGTTTACTATGAAACCGACCGGAGAGACGTACCATTGCCTATCGAAAATGAAAAAAATATATTTTTCATTTTTCTATACATTTCATACGCTACATGGGAGTTTACTATGAAACCGACCGGAGAGACATACCATTGCCTATCGAAAACGCAAAAAAAAAATTTCTTCATTTTTCTATACATTTCATATGCTACATGGGAGTTTACTATGAAACCGACCGGAGAGACACACCATTGCCTATCGAAAACGAAAAAAATATATATTTCATTTTTCTATACATTCCATATGCTACATGGGAGTTTACTATGAAACCGACCGGAGAGACACACCATTGCCTATCGAAAACGAATTTTTTTTTTTTTTTTTTTTCATTTTTCCATACATTTCATATGCTACATGGGAGTTTACTATGAAACCGACCGGAGAGACACACCATTGCCTATCGAAAACGAAAAAAAAAAATTTCTTCATTTTTCTATACATTTCATATGCTACATGGGAGCTTACTATGAAACCGACCGGAGAGACACACCATTGCCTATCGAAAACGAATTTTTTTTTTTTTTTTTTTTCATTTTTCCATACATTTCATATGCTACATGGGAGTTTACTATGAAACCGACCGGAGAGACACACCATTGCCTATCGAAAACGAATTTTTTTTTTTTTTTTTTTTCATTTTTCCATACATTTCATATGCTACATGGGAGTTTACTATGAAACCAACCGGAGAGACACACCATTGCCTATCGAAAACGAAAAAAAAAAATTTCTTCATTTTTCTATACATTTCATATGCTACATGGGAGCTTACTATGAAACCGACCGGAGAGACACACCATTGCCTATCGAAAACGAAAAAAATATATTTTTCATTTTTCTATACATTTCATATGCTACATGGGAGTTTACTATGAAACCGACCGGAGAGACATACCATTGCCTATCGAAAATGAAAAAAAAATATTTTTAATTTTTCTATACATTTCATATGCTACATGGGAGTTTACTATGAAACCGACCGGAGAGACACACACACCATTGCCTATCGAAAACGAAAAATATATATTTCATTTTTCTATACATTCCATATGCTACATGGGAGTTTACTATGAAACCGACCGGAGAGGCACACACACCATTGCCTATCGAAAACGAAAAATATATATTTCATTTTTCTGTACATTCCATATGCTACATGGGAGTTTACTATGAAACCGACCGGAGAGACACACCATTGCCTATCGAAAACGAAAAAAAAAAATTTCTTCATTTTTCTATACATTTCATATGCTACATGGGAGCTTACTATGAAACCGACCGGAGAGACACACCATTGCCTATCGAAAACGAAAAAAATATATTTTTCATTTTTCTATACATTTCATATGCTACATGGGAGTTTACTATGAAACCGACCGGAGAGACATACCATTGCCTATCGAAAATGAAAAAAAAATATTTTTAATTTTTCTATACATTTCATATGCTACATGGGAGTTTACTATGAAACCGACCGGAGAGACACACACACCATTGCCTATCGAAAACGAAAAATATATATTTCATTTTTCTATACATTCCATATGCTACATGGGAGTTTACTATGAAACCGACCGGAGAGACACACCATTGCCTATCGAAAACGAATTTTTTTTTTTTTTTTTCATTTTTCCATACATTTCATATGCTACATGGGAGTTTACTATGAAACCAACCGGAGAGACACACCATTGCCTATCGAAAACGAAAAAAAAAAATTTCTTCATTTTTCTATACATTTCATATGCTACATGGGAGCTTACTATGAAACCGACCGGAGAGACACACCATTGCCTATCGAAAACGAAAAAAATATATTTTTCATTTTTCTATACATTTCATATGCTACATGGGAGTTTACTATGAAACCGAGCGGAGAGACATACCATTGCCTATCGAAAATGAAAAAAAAATATTTTTAATTTTTCTATACATTTCATATGCTACATGGGAGTTTACTATGAAACCGACCGGAGAGACACACACACCATTGCCTATCGAAAACGAAAAATATATATTTCATTTTTCTATACATTCCATATGCTACATGGGAGTTTACTATGAAACCGACCGGAGAGACACACCATTGCCTATCGAAAACGCAAAAAAATAAATTTCTTTATTTTTCTATACATTTCATACGCTACATGGGAGTTTACTATGAAACCGACCGGAGAGACGTACCATTGCCTATCGAAAATGAAAAAAATTTATTTTTCATTTTTCTATACATTTCATACGCTACATGGGAGTTTACTATGAAACCGACCGGAGAGACATACCATTGCCTATCGAAAATGAAAAAAATATATTTTTCATTTTTCTATACATTTCATATGCTACATGGGAGTTTACTATGAAACCGACCGGAGAGACACACCATTGCCTATCGAAAACGAAAAAAAAAAATTTCTTCATTTTTCTATACATTTCATATGCTACATGGGAGTTTACTATGAAACCGACCGGAGAGACACACCATTGCCTATCGAAAATGAAAAAAAAATATTTTTCATTTTTCTATACATTTCATATGCTACATGGGAGTTTACTATGAAACCGACCGGAGAGACACACCATTGCCTATCGAAAACGAAAAAAAAAAATTTCTTCATTTTTCTATACATTTCATATGCTACATGGGAGTTTACTATGAAACCGACCGGAGAGACACACCATTGCCTATCGAAAACGAAAAAAAAAAATTTCTTCATTTTTCTATACATTTCATATGCTACATGGGAGCTTACTATGAAACCGACCGGAGAGACACACCATTGCCTATCGAAAACGAAAAAAATATATTTTTCATTTTTCTATACATTTCATATGCTACATGGGAGTTTACTATGAAACCGACCGGAGAGACATACCATTGCCTATCGAAAATGAAAAAAAAATATTTTTAATTTTTCTATACATTTCATATGCTACATGGGAGTTTACTATGAAACCGACCGGAGAGACACACACACCATTGCCTATCGAAAACGAAAAATATATATTTCATTTTTCTATACATTCCATATGCTACATGGGAGTTTACTATGAAACCGACCGGAGAGACACACCATTGCCTATCGAAAACGAAAAAAATATATTTTTCATTTTTCTATACATTCCATATGCTACATGGGAGTTTACTATGAAACCGACCGGAGAGACACACCATTGCCTATCGAAAATGAAAAAAAAATATTTTTAATTTTTCTATACATTTCATATGCTACATGGGAGTTTACTATGAAACCGACCGGAGAGACACACACACCATTGCCTATCGAAAACGAAAAATATATATTTCATTTTTCTATACATTCCATATGCTACATGGGAGTTTACTATGAAACCGACCGGAGAGACGTACCATTGCCTATCGAAAATGAAAAAAATATATTTTTCATTTTTCTATACATTTCATACGCTACATGGGAGTTTACTATGAAACCGACCGGAGAGACATACCATTGCCTATCGAAAACGCAAAAAAAAAATTTCTTCATTTTTCTATACATTTCATATGCTACATGGGAGTTTACTATGAAACCGACCGGAGAGACACACCATTGCCTATCGAAAACGAAAAAAATATATATTTCGTTTTTCTATACATTCCATATGCTACATGGGAGTTTACTATGAAACCGACCGGAGAGACACACCATTGCCTATCGAAAACGAATTTTTTTTTTTTTTTTTTTTCATTTTTCCATACATTTCATATGCTACATGGGAGTTTACTATGAAACCGACCGGAGAGACACACCATTGCCTATCGAAAACGAAAAAAAAAAATTTCTTCATTTTTCTATACATTTCATATGCTACATGGGAGCTTACTATGAAACCGACCGGAGAGACACACCATTGCCTATCGAAAACGAATTTTTTTTTTTTTTTTTTTTCATTTTTCCATACATTTCATATGCTACATGGGAGTTTACTATGAAACCGACCGGAGAGACACACCATTGCCTATCGAAAACGAATTTTTTTTTTTTTTTTTTTTCATTTTTCCATACATTTCATATGCTACATGGGAGTTTACTATGAAACCAACCGGAGAGACACACCATTGCCTATCGAAAACGAAAAAAAAAAATTTCTTCATTTTTCTATACATTTCATATGCTACATGGGAGCTTACTATGAAACCGACCGGAGAGACACACCATTGCCTATCGAAAACGAATTTTTTTTTTTTTTTTTTTTCATTTTTCTATACATTTCATATGCTACATGGGAGTTTACTATGAAACCGACCGGAGAGACATACCATTGCCTATCGAAAATGAAAAAAAAATATTTTTAATTTTTCTATACATTTCATATGCTACATGGGAGTTTACTATGAAACCGACCGGAGAGACACACACACCATTGCCTATCGAAAACGAAAAATATATATTTCATTTTTCTATACATTCCATATGCTACATGGGAGTTTACTATGAAACCGACCGGAGAGGCACACACACCATTGCCTATCGAAAACGAAAAATATATATTTCATTTTTCTATACATTCCATATGCTACATGGGAGTTTACTATGAAACCGACCGGAGAGACACACCATTGCCTATCGAAAACGAAAAAAAAAAATTTCTTCATTTTTCTATACATTTCATATGCTACATGGGAGCTTACTATGAAACCGACCGGAGAGACACACCATTGCCTATCGAAAACGAAAAAAATATATTTTTCATTTTTCTATACATTTCATATGCTACATGGGAGTTTACTATGAAACCGACCGGAGAGACATACCATTGCCTATCGAAAATGAAAAAAAAATATTTTTAATTTTTCTATACATTTCATATGCTACATGGGAGTTTACTATGAAACCGACCGGAGAGACACACACACCATTGCCTATCGAAAACGAAAAATATATATTTCATTTTTCTATACATTCCATATGCTACATGGGAGTTTACTATGAAACCGACCGGAGAGACACACACACCATTGCCTATCGAAAACGAAAAATATATATTTCATTTTTCTATACATTCCATATGCTACATGGGAGTTTACTATGAAACCGACCGGAGAGACACACCATTGCCTATCGAAAACGAATTTTTTTTTTTTTTTTTCATTTTTCCATACATTTCATATGCTACATGGGAGTTTACTATGAAACCAACCGGAGAGACACACCATTGCCTATCGAAAACGAAAAAAAAAAATTTCTTCATTTTTCTATACATTTCATATGCTACATGGGAGCTTACTATGAAACCGACCGGAGAGACACACCATTGCCTATCGAAAACGAAAAAAATATATTTTTCATTTTTCTATACATTTCATATGCTACATGGGAGTTTACTATGAAACCGAGCGGAGAGACATACCATTGCCTATCGAAAATGAAAAAAAAATATTTTTAATTTTTCTATACATTTCATATGCTACATGGGAGTTTACTATGAAACCGACCGGAGAGACACACACACCATTGCCTATCGAAAACGAAAAATATATATTTCATTTTTCTATACATTCCATATGCTACATGGGAGTTTACTATGAAACCGACCGGAGAGACACACCATTGCCTATCGAAAACGCAAAAAAATAAATTTCTTTATTTTTCTATACATTTCATACGCTACATGGGAGTTTACTATGAAACCGACCGGAGAGACGTACCATTGCCTATCGAAAATGAAAAAAATTTATTTTTCATTTTTCTATACATTTCATACGCTACATGGGAGTTTACTATGAAACCGACCGGAGAGACATACCATTGCCTATCGAAAATGAAAAAAATATATTTTTCATTTTTCTATACATTTCATATGCTACATGGGAGTTTACTATGAAACCGACCGGAGAGACACACCATTGCCTATCGAAAACGAAAAAAAAAAATTTCTTCATTTTTCTATACATTTCATATGCTACATGGGAGTTTACTATGAAACCGACCGGAGAGACACACCATTGCCTATCGAAAATGAAAAAAAAATATTTTTCATTTTTCTATACATTTCATATGCTACATGGGAGTTTACTATGAAACCGACCGGAGAGACACACCATTGCCTATCGAAAACGAAAAAAAAAAATTTCTTCATTTTTCTATACATTTCATATGCTACATGGGAGTTTACTATGAAACCGACCGGAGAGACACACCATTGCCTATCGAAAACGAAAAAAAAAAATTTCTTCATTTTTCTATACATTTCATATGCTACATGGGAGCTTACTATGAAACCGACCGGAGAGACACACCATTGCCTATCGAAAACGAAAAAAATATATTTTTCATTTTTCTATACATTTCATATGCTACATGGGAGTTTACTATGAAACCGACCGGAGAGACATACCATTGCCTATCGAAAATGAAAAAAAAATATTTTTAATTTTTCTATACATTTCATATGCTACATGGGAGTTTACTATGAAACCGACCGGAGAGACACACACACCATTGCCTATCGAAAACGAAAAATATATATTTCATTTTTCTATACATTCCATATGCTACATGGGAGTTTACTATGAAACCGACCGGAGAGACACACCATTGCCTATCGAAAACGAAAAAAATATATTTTTCATTTTTCTATACATTCCATATGCTACATGGGAGTTTACTATGAAACCGACCGGAGAGACACACCATTGCCTATCGAAAACGAATTTTTTTTTTTTTTTTTTTTCATTTTTCCATACATTTCATATGCTACATGGGAGTTTACTATGAAACCAACCGGAGAGACACACCATTGCCTATCGAAAACGAAAAAAAAAAATTTCTTCATTTTTCTATACATTTCATATGCTACATGGGAGCTTACTATGAAACCGACCGGAGAGACACACCATTGCCCATCGAAAACGAAAAAAATATATTTTTCATTTTTCTATACATTTCATATGCTACATGGGAGTTTACTATGAAACCGACCGGAGAGACATACCATTGCCTATCGAAAATGAAAAAAAAATATTTTTAATTTTTCTATACATTTCATATGCTACATGGGAGTTTACTATGAAACCGACCGGAGAGACACACACACCATTGCCTATCGAAAACGAAAAATATATATTTCATTTTTCTATACATTCCATATGCTACATGGGAGTTTACTATGAAACCGACCGGAGAGACACACCATTGCCTATCGAAAACGCAAAAAAATAAATTTCTTTATTTTTCTATACATTTCATACGCTACATGGGAGTTTACTATGAAACCGACCGGAGAGACGTACCATTGCCTATCGAAAATGAAAAAAATATATTTTTCATTTTTCTATACATTTCATACGCTACATGGGAGTTTACTATGAAACCGACCGGAGAGACATACCATTGCCTATCGAAAATGAAAAAAATATATTTTTCATTTTTCTATACATTTCATATGCTACATGGGAGTTTACTATGAAACCGACCGGAGAGACACACCATTGCCTATCGAAAACGAAAAAAAAAAATTTCTTCATTTTTCTATACATTTCATATGCTACATGGGAGTTTACTATGAAACCGACCGGAGAGACACACCATTGCCTATCGAAAACGAAAAAAAAAAATTTCTTCATTTTTCTATACATTTCATATGCTACATGGGAGTTTACTATGAAACCGACCGGAGAGACACACCATTGCCTATCGAAAACGAAAAAAATATATATCTCATTTTTCTATACATTCCATATGCTACATGGGAGTTTACTATGAAACCGACCGGAGAGACACACCATTGCCTATCGAAAACGAAAAAAATATATTTTTCATTTTTCTATACATTTCATACGCTACATGGGAGTTTACTATGAAACCGACCGGAGGAGAGACATACCATTGCCTATCGAAAACGCAAAAAAAAAATTTCTTCATTTTTCTATACATTTCATATGCTACATGGGAGTTTACTATGAAACCGACCGGAGAGACACACCATTGCCTATCGAAAACGAAAAAAATATATATTTCATTTTTCTATACATTTCATATGCTACATGGGAGTTTACTATGAAACCGACCGGAGAGACATACCATTGCCTATCGAAAATGAAAAAAAAAATATTTTTCATTTTTCTATACATTTCATATGCTACATGGGAGTTTACTATGAAACCGACCGGAGAGACACACCATTGCCTATCGAAAACGCAAAAAAAAAATTTCTTCATTTTTCTATACATTTCATATGTTACATGGGAGTTTACTATGAAACCGACCGGAGAGACACACCATTGCCTATCGAAAACGAAAAAAATATATTTTTCATTTTTCTATACATTTCATACGCTACATGGGAGTTTACTATGAAACCGACCGGAGAGACATACCATTGCCTATCGAAAACGCAAAAAAAAATTTCTTCATTTTTCTATACATTTCATATGCTACATGGGAGTTTACTATGAAACCGACCGGAGAGACACACCATTGCCTATCGAAAACGAAAATAATATATATTTCATTTTTCTATACATTTCATATGCTACATGGGAGTTTACTATGAAACCGACCGGAGAGACACACCATTGCCTATCGAAAACGAAAAAAAAAATATTTTTCACTTTTCTATACATTTCATATGCTACATGGGGGTTGACTATGAAACCGACCGGAGAGACATACCATTGCCTATCGAAAACGAAAAAAATATATATTTCATTTTTCTATACATTTCATATGCTACATGGGAGTTTACTATGAAACCGACCGGAGAGACATACCATTGCCTATCGAAAATGAAAAAAAAAAATATTTTTCATTTTTCTGTACATTTCATATGCTACATGGGAGTTTACTATGAAACCGACCGGAGAGACATACCATTGCCTATCGAAAATGAAAAAAAAAAATATTTTCCATTTTTCTGTACATTTCATATGCTACATGGGAGTTTACTATGAAACCGACCGGAGAGACATACCATTGCCTATCGAAAACGCAAAAAAAAAATTTCTTCATTTTTCTATACATTTCATATGCTACATGGGAGTTTACTATGAAACCGACCGGAGAGACACACCATTGCCTATCGAAAACGAAAAAATTATGTATTCCATTTTTCTATACATTTCATATGCTACATGGGAGTTTACTATGAAACCGACCGGAGAGACATACCATTGCCAATCGAAAACGCAAAAAAAAAATTTCTTCATTTTTCTATCCATTTCATATGCTACATGGGAGTTTACTATGAAACCGACCGGAGAGACATACCATTGCCTATCGAAAACGCAAAAAAAAAAATTCTTCATTTTTCTATACATTTCATATGCTACATGGGAGTTTACTATGAAACCGACCGGAGAGACACACCATTGCCTATCGAAAACGAAAAAATTATGTATTCCATTTTTCTATACATTTCATATGCTACATGGGAGTTTACTATGAAACCGACCGGAGAGACATACCATTGCCCATCGAAAACGAAAATAAAAAAATTTCTTCATTTTTCTATACATTTCATATGCTACATGGGAGTTTACTATGAAACCGACCGGAGAGACATACCATTGCCTATCGAAAACGAAAAAAAAAATTTCCTCATTTTTCTATACATTTCATATGCTACATGGAAGTTTACTATGAAACCGACCGGAGAGACACACCATTGCCTATCGAAAACAAAAAAAAAAATATTTTTCATTTTTCTATACATTTCATATGCTACATGGGAGTTTACTATGAAACCGACCGGAGAGACATACCATTGCCTATCGAAAACGAAAAAAATATATATTTCATTTTTCTATACATTTCATATGCTACATGGGAGTTTACTATGAAACCGACCGGAGAGACATACCATTGCCTATCGAAAACGAAAATAAAAAAATTTCTTCATTTTTCTATACATTTCATATGCTACATGGGAGTTTACTATGAAACCGACCGGAGAGACATACCATTGCCTATCGAAAACGAAAAAAAAAAATTCCTCATTTTTCTATACATTTCATATGCTACATGGAAGTTTACTATGAAACCGACCGGAGAGACACACCATTGCCTAATGAAAATGAAAAAAAAATATTTTTAATTTTTCTATACATTTCATATGCTACATGGGAGTTTACTATGAAACCGACCGGCAAGACATACCATTGCCTATCGAAAATGAAAAAAAAAATATTTTTAATTTTTCTATACAATTCATATGCTACATGGGAGTTTACTATGAAACCGACCGGAGAGACACACCATTGCATATCGAAAACGAAAAAAAAAAAATTCTTCATTTTTCTATACATTTCATATGCTACATGGAAGCTTACTATGAAACCGACCGGAGAGACACACCATTGCCTATCGAAAACGAAAAAAATATATATTTCATTTTTCTATACATTTCATATGCTACATGGGAGTTTACTATGAAACCGACCGGAGAGACATACCATTGCCTATCGAAAACGAAAAAAAAAATTTCCTCATTTTTCTATACATTTCATATGCTACATGGAAGTTTACTATGAAACCGACCGGAGAGACACACCATTGCCTATCGAAAATGAAAAAAAAATATTTTTAATTTTTCTATACATTTCATATGCTACATGGGAGTTTACTATGAAACCGACCGGCAAGACATACCATTGCCTATCGAAAATGAAAAAAATATATATTTCATTTTTCTATACATTTCATATGCTACATGGGAGTTTACTATGAAACCGACCGGAGAGACATACCATTGCCTATCGAAAACGAAAAAAAAAATTTCCACATTTTTCTATACATTTCATATGCTACATGGAAGTTTACTATGAAACCGACCGGAGAGACACACCATTGCCTATCGAAAATGAAAAAAAAATATTTTTAATTTTTCTATACAATTCATATGCTACATGGGAGTTTACTATGAAACCGACCGGAGAGACATACCATTGCCTATCGAAAATGAAAAAAATATATTTTTCATTTTTCTATGCATTTCATATGCTACATGGGAGTTTACTATGAAACCGACCGGAGAGACACACCATTGCCTATCGAAAACGAAAAAAAAAAATTTCTTCATTTTTCTATACATTTCATATGCTACATGGGAGTTTACTATGAAACCGACCGGAGAGACACACCATTGCCTATCGAAAACGAAAAAAATATATATTTCATTTTTCTATACATTTCATATGCTACATGGGAGTTTACTATGAAACCGACCGGAGAGACATACCATTGCCTATCGAAAATGAAAAAAATATATTTTTCATTTTTCTATGCATTTCATATGCTACATGGGAGTTTACTATGAAACCGACCGGAGAGACACACCATTGCCTATCGAAAACGAAAAAAAAAAATTTCTTCATTTTTCTATACATTTCATATGCTACATGGGAGTTTACTATGAAACCGACCGGAGAGACACACCATTGCCTATCGAAAACGAAAAAAAAGAATTTCTTCATTTTTCTATCCATTTCATATGCTACATGGGAGTTTACTATGAAACCGACCGGAGAGACACACCATTGCTTATCGAAAACGAAAAAATTATGTATTCCATTTTTCTATACATTTCATATGCTACATGGGAGTTTACTATGAAACCGACCGGAGAGACACACCATTGCCTATCGAAAACGAAAAAAATATATATTTCATTTTTCTATACATTCCATATGCTACATGGGAGTTTACTATGAAACCGACCGGAGAGACACACCATTGCCTATCGAAAACGCAAAAAAAATAAATTTCTTTATTTTTCTATACATTTCATACGCTACATGGGAGTTTACTATGAAACCGACCGGAGAGACGTACCATTGCCTATCGAAAATGAAAAAAATATATTTTTCATTTTTCTATACATTTCATATGCTACATGGGAGTTTACTATGAAACCGACCGGAGAGACACACCAATGCCTATCGAAAACGAAAAAAATATATATTTCATTTTTCTATACATTCCATATGCTACATGGGAGTTTACTATGAAACCGACCGGAGAGACACACCATTGCCTATCGAAAACGCAAAAAAAATAAATTTCTTTATTTTTCTATACATTTCATACGCTACATGGGAGTTTACTATGAAACCGACCGGAGAGACGTACCATTGCCTATCGAAAATGAAAAAAATATATTTTTCATTTTTCTATACATTTCATATGCTACATGGGAGTTTACTATGAAACCGACCGGAGAGACACACCATTGCCTATCGAAAACGAAAAAAAAAAATTCTTCATTTTTCTATACATTTCATATGCTACATGGGAGTTTATTATGAAACCGACCGGTGAGACACACCATTGCCTATCGAAAACGAAAAAATTATGTATTCCATTTTTCTATACATTTCATATGCTACATGGGAGTTTACTATGAAACCGACCGGAGAGACATACCATTGCCTATCGAAAACGCAAAAAAAAAATTTCTTCATTTTTCTATACATTTCATATGCTACATGGGAGTTTACTATGAAACCGACCGGAGAGACACACCATTGCCTATCGAAAACGAAAAAATTATGTATTCCATTTTTCTATACATTTCATATGCTACATGGGAGTTTACTATGAAACCGATCGGAGAGACATACCATTGCCTATCGAAAACGAAAAAAATATATTTTTCATTTTTCTATACATTTCATATGCTACATGGGAGTTTACTATGAAACCGACCGGAGAGACATACCATTGCCTATCGAAAACGAAAAAAAAAATTTCTTCATTTTTCTATACATTTCATATGCTACATGGGAGTTTACTATGAAACCGACCGGAGAGACATACCATTGCCTATCGAAAACGCAAAAAAAAAATTTCTTCATTTTTCTATACATTTCATATGCTACATGGGAGTTTACTATGAAACCGACCGGAGAGACACACCATTGCCTATCGAAAACGGAAAAAATATATATTTCATTTTTCTATACATTTCATATGCTACATGGGAGTTTACTATGAAACCGACCGGAGAGACATACCATTGCCTATCGAAAACGCAAAAAAAAAATTTCTTCATTTTTCTATACATTTCATATGCTACATGGGAGTTTACTATGAAACCGACCGGAGAGACACACCATTGCCTATCGAAAACGGAAAAAATATATATTTCATTTTTCTATACATTTCATATGCTACATGGGAGTTTACTATGAAACCGACAGGAGAGACATACCATTGCCTATCGAAAATGAAAAAAAAAATATTTTTCATTTTTCTATACATTTCATATGCTACATGGGAGTTTACTATGAAACCGACCGGAGAGACACACCATTGCCTATCGAAAACGAAAAAAAAAATATTTTTCACTTTTCTATGAAGTTATATCTACATGGGAGTTTACTATGAAACCGACCGGAGAGACATACCATTGCCTATCGAAAATGAAAAAAAATATATTTTTCATTTTTCTGTACATTTCATATGCTACATGGGAGTTTACTATGAAACCGACCGGAGAGACATACCATTGCCTATCGAAAACGCAAAAAAAAAATTTCTTCATTTTTCTATACATTTCATATGCTACATGGGAGTTTACTATGAAACCGACCGGAGAGACACACCATTGCCTATCGAAAACGAAAAAATTATGTATTCCATTTTTCTATACATTTCATATGCTACATGGGAGTTTACTATGAAACCGACCGGAGAGACATACCATTGCCTATCGAAAACGCAAAAAAAAAATTTCTTCATTTTTCTATACATTTCATATGCTACATGGGAGTTTACTATGAAACCGACCGAAAAGACACACCATTGCCTATCGAAAACGAAAAAATTATGTATTCCATTTTTCTATACATTTCATATGCTACATGGGAGTTTACTATGAAACCGACCGGAGAGACACACCATTGCCTATCGAAAACGGAAAAAATATATATTTCATTTTTCTATACATTTCATATGCTACATGGGAGTTTACTATGAAACCGACAGGAGAGACATACCATTGCCTATCGAAAATGAAAAAAAAAATATATTTCATTTTTCTATACATTTCATATGCTACATGGGAGTTTACTATGAAACCGACCGGAGAGACACACCATTGCCTATCGAAAACGAAAAAAAAAATATTTTTCACTTTTCTATGAAGTTATATCTACATGGGAGTTTACTATGAAACCGACCGGAGAGACATACCATTGCCTATCGAAAATGAAAAAAAATATATTTTTCATTTTTCTGTACATTTCATATGCTACATGGGAGTTTACTATGAAACCGACCGGAGAGACATACCATTGCCTATCGAAAACGAAAAAAAAAAATTTCTTCATTTTTCTATACATTTCATATGCTACATGGGAGTTTACTATGAAACCGACCGAAAAGACACACCATTGCCTATCGAAAACGAAAAAATTATGTATTCCATTTTTCTATACATTTCATATGCTACATGGGAGTTTACTATGAAACCGACCGGAGAGACATACCATTGCCTATCGAAAACGCAAAAAAAAAATTTCTTCATTTTTCTATACATTCCATATGCTACATGGGAGTTTACTATGAAACCGACCGGAGAGACACACCATTGCCTATCGAAAACGAAAAAATTATGTATTCCATTTTTCTATACATTTCATATGCTACATGGGAGTTTACTATGAAACCGACCGGAGAGACATACCATTGCCTATCGAAAACGCAAAAAAAAAATTTCTTCATTTTTCTATACATTTCATATGCTACATGGGAGTTTACTATGAAACCGACCGGAGAGACACACCATTGCCTATCGAAAACGAAAAAAAAAATATTTTTCACTTTTCTATGAAGTTATATCTACATGGGAGTTTACTATGAAACCGACCGGAGAGACATACCATTGCCTATCGAAAATGAAAAAAAAAAATATTTTTCATTTTTCTGTACATTTCATATGCTACATGGGAGTTTACTATGAAACCGACCGGAGAGACACACCATTGCCTATCGAAAACGAAAAAATTATGTATTCCATTTTTCTATACATTTCATATGCTACATGGGAGTTTACTATGAAACCGACCGGAGAGACATACCATTGCCTATCGAAAACGAAAAAAAAAATTTCTTCATTTTTCTATACATTTCATATGCTACATGGGAGTTTACTATGAAACCGACCGGAGAGACACACCATTGCCTATCGAAAACGGAAAAAATATATATTTCATTTTTCTATACATTTCAGTAGATAGAAAAAGAGAGTTCTGAGCCACTTTGACCTCATATGACCTTTTGAGAACAAGGTCGTTTTCATGTGCCTTTTGGTAGCTGTGATCTTTGTTTACCTGTGAACCTTTGTTTACATGCGATCACTTGTTTACATGCGATCACGTGTTTACGTGTGATCCTTTGTTGTACATGATATTGCATAATCGATTGTTGAGAATCAATTTATTTTTTCCCACGCTGCATTTTGTCATTGTTTATACATTCCTATGCAGACGCGCAAATAACAAAAATCATGTAATATACCTGCAAAAAAAAAAATAGTGAATTTGGACAACGACCAAAATCGTGCATTATACCTGAAAAACGAAAATCTAGAGGGATGGCAGTGAAAGAAAAAGGAAAGAAATAAAAAAAAAAGGAAAAGTGGCATTTTTTCATTGATTCGGAAGGATGCGGTAACATTGTTTACTTTTCGGTGCAGATGGTCATTGAACAAATTAATTTATACGATTCGTTGCCTTTTGTTGGCTCACACCTGAAAAATTCTTGAGGGATGCATTTTTGAATGAAAACAATACGCAAATAACAAAAATCATGTAATATAACTGAAAAAAAAAAGTCTAGTGAATTTGGTCAACGACCAAAATCGTGAAATATACCTGAAAAAACGAAAATCTAGAGGGATGGCAGTGAAAGAAAAAAAAGGAAAAGTGGCATTCTTTCATTGATTCGGAAGGATGCGGTAACATCTGCATTGTTTACCTTTCGGTGCAGATGGTCATTGAACAAATTATTTAATATGATACGTAACCTTCTGTTGACACATACCTGAAAAATTCTTTAGGGATGCATTTTTGAATGAAAACAATATGTGTTATGGGTAGTGTAATGGAATTGAAATCTTTATTGAAAAAAGAAAGAATGATGCAATCGGATACATTTTTATTTTGTAAATAATTAATTATGTATATTGCTTAGTCATCAATTCTCAAGATTGGATGCAAAGATTTCCATTGTATCAAAGTCAGCATCGGTGGTGTCAATCGTCTTGAAGTCAACAATGAGTTTGTTATGGTTGCTCCTGTCCTTTCCCATGTAGCAAAACCACATGCCTTGATGTTTGTTCAGATCGGCAATCATCTCCTCGGTCAAGTGTTTGGAGAAACGCTCTGGCAAAAGGACGACTTTATCACCCAAATCGACTCTTAGCCGCATGCCTAAAGGTGTGCTGACAATGGCGAACTCGACGACGTGATATTCTCCAACAGGTAAATTGTCGAAGGAAACGAATGGTTTGTTTAAGCAGGCGTTTTTAAGAACTGCGAATGATTCCATTTTCGAATAGTATTTAATTGTGATGAGACTTGTTCCAAAATTATTTGAAGAAGGTTCGACTCGAACTGATTTGATGTACAAAATACATCGCGTATTTATACAGAAAATATCATCCCCCACCACACGCGCACACAACCGACTATGAAATTATTGTAACGAAAAAAATCCAATGGGCATTGTGAAAAAAAAATCAATCGCGACCAAAATTCAGTTTGATGTACTCTAGAAAATTCATGTTTGTGCATGCAGCTTGTTGTATTGCTAACATGTCGTCTGCTCTGACTATTAGTCGTGATGTGTTCAATAATCGTAAGACCAAACTTGTTGAAACAGGAATGAAAATGCACATATAACACTTAAATTTATGTGATTTGAAATCGAAGTGAAATGGATGCATAAAATGTGTCGTGCAAACTATATATACACAAAATCTATGGAAGTCGATCATTTCATTGATAAAAGTTCCTTTAAACGTGATCCTTTTTTCAATGTGATCCTTTCTCACATGTGCAAAAGATTTATGACACCTTCCGATCTTTTTGCTACGCATGATACCATTGTTGAGGGTAGAAAATTCGTTTTCACGAAAGATTCTTATCATAGTTACTTTTTTTATTTCCCTATCATAAACTGTGGTGCACGCAGATTCTTTTGTTGAGGTTGGATTGTTTCACACGAAAATTTATATTGATCGTGTTTGGCGAGAAAATGAATATTCGGCAGAGGGGTGGAATTTTCAGGATATAAACAGGAAAATACATGTTCGATGACACAGTTCACTTTGAAACTTTGTGTAAAGTGCAATCGTGAGAAATAAAACATATACAAAAAAATTGTGAGAAAAATGGCTGCAAGAGTCGAAATCGAATACCGTGAGGAAGCATTCAATAGACGAATGCTAACATTTGCCATAATCAATCTCGACCACATCGATATAAAAGAATTTCTGGCCGATGCATATAGCTATTTTGAGACGGAAATTAAATCCGTGTTGACCATCCATCACATAATAAAAGTTAATACATGTTTCAGTGCGACGTTCGAAAAAATCATAGCGACAGCAGCAGAGCCAGCACCGCTTGGAGGTGAGCCAGGCGAACAAAATGAACAAGAGCGAAGTGATTCTACCGAGGATATTATAATGGATATACACGAGGATGAGATGGCAGAAGCAAATGACGCTGAAAATAATGAAGCAAGAAGGGAGCGACAGACTCTATATGTTCACTCCAAAAGCGTTACGGTCGACCAATGCACTGATTTACGCGCACTCTTCTTGGGCACTATCCTCGAATTGATTTTAAACAAAGTCGACGAAACTATGATGCAAGGATCGGGGTTTACGCTTTCCACAATTAACGAAATATCAGTGCAGGTCAACAGATTCGACCCAATAAGAGGTTCTTCATATATAGAACTCCCAAAATACCTGCAGACCAAAAAGGCGATTGTCAATGTGACTAACAAGGATGATATGTGCTTCAAATGGGCAGTTCTATCGGCCCTTCATCCGGCTATGAAACATGCTGATCGTGTCGGAAACTATGTCAGATATATATCTGAGCTTAACTTCGCTGGACTTGAATTTCCAATGCAACTTCGACACATAACCAAATTCGAGCAGCTGAATCCGACAATATCCATTAACGTGTACATGTTTGATGAGAAGTCGAGAAAGATTCTACCGATTCGAGTTGCTAAAATAGTGAAGGAAAATCATATACATCTTCTATTGCTAACCGATCAACAGCACGGCGATCAGAATGATAGTGTTGTACCAAAGTCGCATTACTGTTGGATAAAAAATCTTAGCCGTCTGATTTCAACTCAGGTGTCAAAGCATAACGGCAAGCATTTTATTTGCGACCGCTGTCTGAACCATTTTCAAACCACCGGCAAATTGGATGAACATCGATTGTACTGTTTGCAGCAAAATGATTATGAAATTCAAATGCCTACGGTTGAAAACGATTCGATTAAATTTAAGAATGTGCAAAATCAATTAAAATCGCCATTCATTATATATGCTGATGTAGAGGCGCTCTTGAGGAAACCTACGGAGGAGTTTTGTAAGAGCGATGCCACCGTTGCTTATCAGCAACATGAGGTATATAGCATCGGTTATTACTTTAAATGCGCATATGATGAGACCAAGTCATATTACAGATCGAAACGCGGTCCGGATTGCATTGAATGGTTTGTCAACGAACTGCATGATGCTGCAACATTCTTTGCGCGCACTTTTGATAACATTGTACCTATCAACATGACACTTGAAGAAGAGGAAAACTTCAAATTGGCAACCGTATGTCACATTTGTGAGGGTGTTCTGAGCTCGAAAGACATCCCTGTGAGGGACCATTGTCACTTTACAGGAAAATATCGGGGAGCAGCACATCAGACTTGCAATTTGAAATTTCAAGAAAATCGTACAATCCCGGTCGTTTTCCATAACCTTACACACTACGACTCACATTTTCTCATACGGAAGCTTGCGTCCGGGTTTGAAGGTGAGCTAAAAATCATCGCAATCAATTCCGAAAAATACATTTCATTTACAAAAACTGTTGCGGGAAGCACGAGCTCATTCAAAACCGACATCAAATACAAGTTTATCGATTCATTCCGGTTCATGGCCTCATCACTCGATTACTTGTCGTCATTGATACCGTCCGAAAAAAAAATCATTCTTCGAAATGAATGCAAGGGCCTTAGTGAACATCAACTACGTTTATTGGAGCGCAAGGGCGTTTTTTGCTACGATTACGTCGACTCTTGGGAAAAACTGGAGGAAACTGCGCTGCCACCGAAAGAAGCATTTTGGAGTTCGCTCACAAATGAGCACATTTCCGATAAAGACTACAAATTTGCCACCGAAATATGGGAAAAATTCAACATAAAAACTCTTGGCGAATATGCAGATCTCTACTTGCGTGTCGATGTATGCCTGTTGGCAACTGTCTTCGAGAATTTCCGAGAGACTTGCCAGCAAATTTACGGATTAGATCCTGCCAACTACTACACAGCACCAGGGCTTTCATTTGACGCAATGCTGAGGTACACGAAAGTTGATCTAGAGCTCATAAAAGATGTTGATATGCTCATGTTCATCGAACGTGGTATACGTGGCGGAATAAGTCAATGCAGTAAACGGTATGCCGAGGCAAACAACAAGTACATGGAATCATTCGATGAAAATAAAGACTCCAACTATATTATCTACGTTGATTGCAACAACCTATATGGGCATTCGATGATGCAGCATCTTCCAATTCGCGACTTCCGATGGGCCATGAAAGAACGATTCAATGCCGAACAAATTTTGAATCTTAGCGATGACGCCGACCATGGCTACATGCTGGAAGTTGATTTGGATTATCCAGAGAATCTCCACGATTGGCATAACGACTATCCATTTTGTGCAGAAAGTATGTTTGCGCCAAATACAACCAACGTGAAGAAACTGCTACTAACGCTATTCGACAAAAAGAACTACGTTATCCATTACAGAATGTTGAAATTGGCGCTACAACATGGGTTGATTCTGAAGAAAGTGCATCGTGTATTGGAATTCAGACAAAGCGCTTGGTTGAAATCATATATTGATTTGAATACCAACATGCGATCCAAGGCTAACAACGATTTCGAGAAGAATCTGTACAAATTAATGAACAACGCCATTTTCGGGAAATCGATGGAGAATGTGAGATCACGTGTTGACATCCGTTTGGCCACAAAATGGGAAGGGAGATGCGGTGCTGGCAAGCTGATTGCCAAACCAAATTTCAAGAGGCGTACAATTTTCGGTGATAATTTGGCTGCAATCGAATTGTCGAAAACCAGTGTCCTCATGAACAAACCAGTCTCTGTTGGCATGGCAATTTTAGACATATCAAAAGTTGTCATGTACGAGTTTTATTACAATTTCCTGAAGAAAAAGTATGGCAAAAACATATGTCTTGCCTATACAGATACGGATAGTTTCGTATTAGATGTTCGTACCGACGACTTTTATGCCGATATGAAGGAAAACTTGGAGCGATATGATACAAGTGATTACCCCGAAGACAACATTTACAAAATGCCGCGAGTCAACAAAAAGGTCCCAGGATTATTCAAAGATGAGCTAAATTCGGAAATTATTACTAAATTCGTAGGTTTACGGAGTAAAATGTATTGCGTGAAAACGGCTAAGGAGGACAAAATGAAAAAGGCAAAAGGCGTTAAGAAATATGTGTTGAAAAGAGAAATCACTTTTGACGATTATTTGAACTGTCTGTTGAATAAGAGTGTAATTGTTAAAGATCAAACCAGTTTTCGTACAAAATTACACAATATGTACACCATTCGGCAGACTAAAATAGCGTTAAGTCCTTTCGATGATAAGCGATACATACTACCATGTAACATTAACACATTGTCACACGGTCATTATAGTATACGTTTTAGACAATAATTACTTTTCTTTTAATCGTAAATTCAAATAAACTCAATATTTCAGAGATTGGCTTGTTTTTATTTTACTCAAACATTATTACAGATTGAACATCTATTTGAAGGACTTATTTAAGTAAGTATATGTGTGTGACGCAAACACAGGATTAAGCATTCGCTCAGCATCATCTATTCGTTTGCGAAATCTTAATCGATCTAAGTAATACTGCTGCCAGTCTCCGATGCGGGCTGTATGATATGCATACGACCAAACGCACATTTTCAATACCTCATCGATGGGATTGAATGTAACTCTCTTATTTGTTGCGTCCATATTTATAATCCTTCGACTATTGTGGTTAAATTTATGATTCGATTGATGGAGCTTCCTCCCGTCTGTATGTCAGCAATTAACTTGTATAAAGGTGCTGTTATCGAAATGCTGTACAATTCATCTAGGTCGGTGTCGGCGTTAGCGAGGTCTGAAGCTTGCAAATTTATCCTCCCCGAAAATTCCCCCTTCATCTCAACATATAGACGGATTGAAATATTTACTATACGATTAGACGTTGAATCGAGCAGCTGATTAACTTTTGAATAGAAATATGTGCGTGCATCCTCCATAAAATCCTCGACCTCCGTGTGATTGCGATTTACGATCAAAAATGATTCCAATCTATTTTCATAGTTGGCCGTAGAGAGGTTTTCAATTTCAATGCGACTTGACATATTTTTTTTCGATTGGTGTAAGTTGTGGTGGTGGTAGTGGTGAAGTAATGCTCTGTCAACGTATTCCGTAAGACTGAAACCTTATTCGCTAGACTTGTCAGTTTTATTCGTGAAATGTATGCTGTAAGTATGAATGACTGAATGAAATAAAACACAAATGACTTGTTTACATTGGGATACTTTATTATTGTGAAAGGAAATGTTAAAGTACATCTTTTGCATCTATCCAACTATTGAAGCGACTGCTAAAACCTAACCACTTGACATAAACTTTATTATTTTTTCTTCGCAAAATTTTCTCTACCAAATATATATTCGGATATTTGACTAACTGCATTTCCTCAGCGTACACCCCTCCCTTGATCTCATTTCCCTCCCAGTCAACCAATAAATATGTTATTGGATCGGTATGCTGGATCTTTTTAATGGTGAAAATTTCAGTAGTCCAATTAGGTAGATAGCCCTTTTCAAAAACATGTTTATATTTGCTTAATCGGACGTGATCGCCCACTTTAAACTTATGAATATAATTAGAAGGAATTATCCTATCATAATTGTAAACTGTGTCCAAAAGATGCTGCTCATTATCATCATTCACGTCTCTCGGTGCCATTTTTATCGTACGATGCTTGGTTGCATTGTATTCATCGACCAATTGTTGTATAATATCAACCCACTTGTAATTTCCCCGTAGACTGAATTGCTGGTAAATCTTTCGCTTCAACGTCCTATTGAATCGTTCCACAATGGCCGCCTTTTTGGAGGTGAATGTGGAATAGCGATTCACTTTATATTTATCCAACAATCGAGTCATTTCCCCATTGTAGAATTCTTTGCCCATGTCAACTTGTAGATTCTTCACAGGTCGATCGATGGAATCAAGTACCGATTTCATTGCACGAGTAACTTCTACCCCCGTTTTGGTCTTAAGCGGTCGTACGTATGCTACCTTGGAAAATGTATCAATCACCGTGAGACCATACTTCATCCCACGGTCGGCTGGCATCTCGATTAAATCAGCCTGCAACGTGTCGGCAATCCCCCTCATTACGCTTCGACGGCGAGGAAAGTTTTTGCGCGCGTCCCGATGAATTTCCTTTACAACTTGCCACTTACTCATTGTAACTTTACTAATCCGTATCTCTTAAACGTCTCTCGATGAATGACACCGTAACCAAAAATTACGGCCCCCTTTTCTAGTGGTTTTTCACCACAATACTGCTAAATGGTGAGTATTCAATTTGATTATCGTGCACAATCACACAGTGCGCAATGGTGTTTGCGGGTAAATTTCCCCGAGCGCTGATTTCGATTCGAATATCAACCGTGCCACCGAATAATGGCTCATCACTTCTAGAACAATCAAATGCGAATATGGGCCCAGTGCCAAATGCAGTGCGATTGATTGCCAATGGGTTTGCACCGCCGTTGCCATTGTAGAATGATTTCTGGATTCCCAAATACGCCCAGTACAAATCATCATAGTGGCCGGGGTTGAAATCAGTGTTGAAATTTTCATATGGGTAGTAATCAGAGTTCAAATATAGTTTAACATCGGAGATGTTGCAGTTGTCGAAGGTTGACGTATTCGCGCTCACAAGTTGCCTATTTATTTGGAACGCCACAAAAACATAACGCGGTTTATTCATTTGAGTAGTTGATTTGACTGCCCAAATGTGTCGATTCGCCTGAGGTAGCTGAGGCATCTCATAATAGTCCCACGAACGAAATGGCACTGTGAGCGTCCGCCTCTTTTCCAAATATCTCAACATGATGAGCTTCGAGCGATCGGAAAGCTGAATGTGTGGCACTTTCCATTGAATTTTGTTTACTTTCATTTCAAATACCTCAGCGGTCGCCATGTATGAGAAATAATCAGCACGATTTCGAACTAGGATAAGTTCATGTTTGCTGTTTAAAATGATTTTGCGGTAGTCCTCACAAAATCCGAGAAGCTGATTCAATGGCACTATAAATGTATATTTCTGCGTTTGTATGGGTACGTTTTCAAGTGAATTCGTTATGCCCGTTAATAACGATGACTCTCGATGTGGCGATGCAGTCAATTTTTTAATGTTGCTCGTTGTACCGACATTTTTCGTTCGATCGATTTCAACACCATTCAACTCATATCTGATCTCGCTGAACAGAAAAGATGCATAATTCCCAGTCCATTGCCCTGCAATATCTGCGAGGAGTGCCCCACCCTTACGATCTACCGAAACTTCGATGTGAATGTAACTTTCTGCCGGTAGAATGTACAGGTCCTGTGATTGTATAGCAATTCTTATTTCATCATTGTTGCCGTATGATGATGTGTATGGTGAGTAGGAGTGATACTGCATCCTCGCAATCGCGTCATCACGGAATGGTTTATCACCAACACTTAACATTTCACTTGCCGACATCTTCTTAACGCTTTTTCACTTTCAATCCAATCAACTTTAAAAATTCAAAGTTTTGTTTAGTCAATTTGTTCCTTGCGCACGGTGGAGAAAACGATGTTGCCCGTTCGAATGCACTTGAACGAATACTGTCTTTACCCGATTGGGTGTAGCTTATATGTCCGAATGGGTTTCCGACGAACGGCGAATTGTACACAATCATATTTGTCTTTATTCACTTATCGTCTCTTTTGATATGGACTCGAACTGTGATCTCTTCACCGCGAAAGTCTATTGGTCGACCGTTTTGATCGACAACATTGATTTCAATGTAGTTAATTCTTTTCGGCACCACAGGTAGGTATATTATGTTTCGCGGTTGTTCAAT
The DNA here is from genome assembly GCA_028476595.1 of Obolodiplosis robiniae. NCBI lineage: Eukaryota > Metazoa > Arthropoda > Insecta > Diptera > Cecidomyiidae > Obolodiplosis > Obolodiplosis robiniae. Next base: position 31,778,110 of record CM052015.1, on the reverse strand, counting down.
TATTTTATAGCCAACGTCTACTTTGTTGCTTGGGAATTCGTAAATTGAATGACCCAATTTTCCATTCACATATGCACCAGTCACAAGGTTACATTCAATTCTAATAACATTTAACTGTGTAATTTTAATTATATCGTCCGATGTAACTTCAGTATCGTTGGGTATAATCGTTGGAGACAGACGACTAAAACGCACGTACGTTTCTTTGAATTCTTTTGCATCCATAAATCTGTAGCCGCCGCTAAAACCCAAAACTTTAAAAATTGACCTGTCGAAAAAAGTCATAAGTGACACACTGCACTTTATTTTTACTTTCAATGTTGATTTAATGACTTCATATTCGAAACTGATTTGTTTCTTGTGCAACATTTCTTTTATATACGCCAACAGATCTTCGATTTCATATGATCCCTCCGGAACTTCGACAAATTCAAACGCACCTTCTGTCGGTTTCCTGATAAAGCATATCAGATTATTTTCGATTGTGATGTTTGGTATCGAATGATAGGTCGTAAAGTCCAGAAGACCGCACGAGTAATTGTATTTTTCATCGAGAACTATCTCGGGAAAAAATGTTGATGTCAAGCGCGATGTTTTCCCCGTGAGAGTCACTGTAAATGATGACATGATGATGGCTGAATGTATACTGGTTCCGTTTGTGGTTTTGTGTTTGAATTTATGCTTTCACCATTATCCTTCCAAAAGTTATATAAGAAATTCAAACACAGCTGGCCGCATAAAAATGTATTAAAGTTCTGTTATTGATTGTAATTGTAAAATATTTTTACGCTATCGCCCAAATAATTTTTTACTTCGAGTGGTGGTGGGAGTCTTCCAAAACTGTCGAAATACCAAGCCGTGTTTCGAATTTTTACTAATGCTGTCCAATGTGTTCCAGTTGATTGAGCGACATCATGATTGAGTATCCAACATTCTACACTATACGCTTTTTTTGGTAAAGTATCTCGCATGTAGATGCCTCGGAAATGTGGAATGTCCAATCTTCTAATGTATTTCATTAGATCGTGGTTGGTGAGCGCTCGATCCTCTGGAACTTTCAATATAAGTTTTTTGATTGTGGACTCAAGTATAAGCCTCGGCCTGAAGATGCACGATGTGGGCTCAAGTATAAACCTCGACCTGATGATGGACCGTGTGGTCTCAAGTATAAGCCTCGACCATTTTTCGATATGCCTAGAGAGAGTCCCGCACCTATTTTCCGTTCCATTGCTTTGTTGTGTCGTATATTCTCTTCCAACTGTGATTTAGCAATATTCATGTCTCGTATAGTTTTCACCACACCCGCAGCTGATCCAACGAGAGAACCTGCCGCACCGAGACCCGCCAATATTGGCAGAAGCGGTAATATACCGCCCGTGATATTGGGCACCTTTATGATTCTTGGCATTTTGATTCGTTTCCCCGCACCGCTTTTTTGCGCCGCTCGAATAGCTGCTTTGATGGCACACGTTGTCAGTTTCTTGCCTTTCATCTTTTTTACCGATGCCCGTGCATCTTTTATTATTGTCGCGAATGAAATCGACTTCATCATCTTCTTCTTCTTCTTCTTCTTCTCCTTCTTTCGAGCAACAAAATCCGGAATACCCATTCCAATTTTCGAGAAGCCAGTTTTGGCCTTCATGATACCCGTAACAAAGAGTGATGCTGCTCGTTCGCCAAGGCTAGCGTCTTTCGAAAATACCCGTTTAAACGCTCCTTTTGCCAACTTTTTGTCAGCTTCACGACGTCCCTGCGAATCCTTATGATTTTCGTATGCTATATCGTGTTCCTTACACAGTTCGTCTAGACCGTTGACACCTTTATCACCCCGTGCTAAACGTTCGGCTAATTTTGTTCCTATAAACAATGCACGGTTAAGCTGTAACAAATGTATGATATTGTACACGATTTATTCATAAACCATACCGGGTCCACAATAGTTATATGATGGAAGATGCAATTCAATTGGAAGTTTATCTATGAGTTTATTGACAATACCGGAACCACGTTTAACAACTTTACGATTTTCACCCTTGCGTGCTTTCATGTTCGATCGATCGATCCTCTTCGCTCGACTTCAAGATCCCTATTGAAATCATTTTGATATAAATTCAGCATTTATATGGTATTTTCTATTAGTCAATATCGAGATGCGCTTCGTTAAACAGTCTCTAGAAATTCCCGTACGAAATTTGGACGACGTTTCATCGTCCGATAAGGTGGACGGAAGACGTCATAGCGAACTTTTGCCTAATAATTTGAGATGCATAATCGCAGGGCCCAGTGGATGTGGCAAAACCAATTTGTTGCTCAGTTTGATTGAGTCTGAGAATGGGTTGAAATTTGAAAACTTGTATATATACTCGAAAACATTAGAGCAGGATAAATATAAATATTTGCATAAGATTTTAGCTCCAATCAAAGAAATTGGCTATCATACTTTTTCATCTTCCGAAGATGTTATTGCTCCAAATGAAGTGAAACGCAATTCAGTGTTCATTTTTGATGATGTAATTTGCGATAAAAAACAAGACTGCGTTCGCAATCTATTTTGCATGGGAAGACATTATAAAACTGATGTTATTTATCTAACTCAAACATTAACGAAATTGAGCAAGCATTTGATTCGGGATAATTGTAATTTTGTGATTCTATTCAAGCAAGATGATATGAACCTGAAGCATGCCTATAATGATTTTGGTGTGAACTGCGACATGTCATTTGAAGAATTTCGAAAATTTTGTTTGGATTGTTGGCGAGAAAAATTTGGGTTCGTAGTGATCGATCTCGATAGTGAGGTGAACAACGGTCGATATAGACGAACATTCAGCGAATTTTTACAAGTGAATAAAAGTCGTGAGTAATGTTGTGGCTGTCTCAGTATACATTTCGACATTGAACCGATCGCATTCAATAAACTATACAATGGGATGTGAACGTGAGGATCGCGTTAAAAGTGAAACACAAATTAAATCAAAACTCGTTAACACGCGAAAAATTATTCAGGATAAGTTTAAAAAGGCATTTCGGGATCGAGTTAAACTTGAAAGAGAGTTAGATGAGAAATATGCACCGATAACAAAGGCAATTGATAATGTAGCTGGGAAGATCAAGCAGCAGAAGAAAATTCCATTTGAACGATTCATTAATCATGAATTTCGCGAGCCAGATTTTCGACCACCTTCTTTTCGCGGTATAAAAACTAAAATGGAACATGGTTCTGATGCTATCACAGGTGAATCTGATGGCTACACCGGACAATGGTCAACATCTCCTTCTTCTGAATATCATGATGATGATGATGATGATGATGATGATGTTGATGATGATGATTATGAGCCCATGTCCGTTGATGATGATGATGACAAAATCGTCTATTCATCTGCGGCAGTCACCGCAAGAAGAAAATTATCAGATGGTGGAAGTGATAACGCCGAGGAAATCGCATATCAACATGAACCCATCATTGCTGAATCTTCGGAACGAATCGCACCGCGTACTGTGAGACGGTTGAGTGATACCAGTGACAATGAATTCGTGTATGACGGTTCGTATGTTGATGACGAACGTGATTTTATTGCCAAGGCCTCAACTAGCGGCAAGAGGACAAAGCTAGTGAAATCGATTGTTGATAAAATAAAAAAGAGACGTCTAAAGGAACAGAAAACGGCTCGAAGTATTCGAAACAGTTTTAAAACAAAGACCGGAGCTCAACCAGCGGATAATGGTGGTGATGATGATGTTGGTGGACCAGATAATGATGGCAATGTTCCAGAAGTCATTGAAATTCATAGCAGTGACTCTGAACCACTCAGGTCAAGGGCGCGTTCAGCGTGGATTGAAAGAATGAAAGTTAAATTGAAAAACCCGAAATTCCGGGCAATCACTCGCTCTCAACATAGAAAGCTTAGATCCCGAGGGGTTTTTATTCCACTAATGCGATCAAATCAATCACCATTTCGATCCGCTAGGCGAAATATTCGGCCCGACGAGATTCCACCTGAATTAGTTGAGGAGCTGCCTAACAATAAAAAGCGCATTAAACGAGGTGCCGGCATTGAGAGCGATTATATTCCATACAACGAAAATGTTTCCTATGAATACTACGATGACCCGAACGAATTGTGTGACCGTTTGCGTCTTTTGTATGCTTCTCGATCTGCAGGAAACACCAATCATTTACAAGAAATTAATTCAATTATTTCCGAATTACGTGAATTGGGTCACATCAGATAAATTAAAATGGTAAGTACTACTTTTTTTTTTCTTTTTTCAATGTGAACGATTTTTTAACATTCGAGCTGATTGACCAACCCCTTGTCCTACTTCGCAACGAAAAAGCACATTGAGCGACCATTTTCCATTTTCTCAGCCGAGCAACCAACCTATTTTTTCTAAGCCGTCCAACTCACCCATTGAATGCACTTCGCTAAGTGCTGGTTCGGATTGTATACGATAGATGGGGTCGCACGTACCATTTTCAAAAAAAAAAAGTAAAACATAATTTCTTCATGTCCTCTTCCTCCTCTTTTTCTTCCCGCTAGCAAGCATGTGTGCTGTTTACTTCAGTTCATTGTTTACAATGCAATTTTCGTATTTCTCCATCCACACTTCCATTTCGCATTTATGAATGGATCGAATTCTACCTACCCTTGCATTTTACCTGTTTCATGTTGTCCTTTCACATTTTTTCCTTTTTTTCTTTTTTTTTTTCGTTAATGCACATTTGTTTACATATATGCTTGACATGATTTGACTTTCGTCGTCACTTTGCTTGTGTGTTATGGATCATGCTTATTTTCCTATTTTATGGATCTCACACAATGGAGCATTTTGAAGCAATTTAATCCATCTCTTATGTGCATTTTCACAGATTGCACTTTGTGATATGGAATTCATGGAACTGGATCAAATACTACTTAGCTGGTGGTTGCATCCCTATAAATAATATAACATTGTATATGTAACAAAAATCATTTGGCAATTGACTTTTATTACGTGATTTGTTTGTCTTATTTACGATTCCCGAAAATTTTAGGATGTTTTCACTGTTTTCCATTTAAAACCTCAATAAATTCAACACGAAAATTTCAATTTTTTCGGCTATAAAATGACTTGTCGTCCGAAAAATTCAATCAGTTTATTTTTCGGCCTAAAACAAGTCAGAAAAAAAATATTAAAAATGTCCAATTTCAACGCTCATTTTTTCGAAAGACAAAGTAAGTGTATTTACATTTAATTAATTAAATATAATAACATATTTCATTATTTTTCCAAATTGATCCAAATTATTATTAATTTCCTTTCACAGTGCGCATGCAAATGGAGAGATTCCAGGAGTTTATGGAGCGTGAAAATCGTCTGATGCATTTCATGATCAGACGCATCGGCGAAAGTGAGCGGCGTGATCGACGAGCAGCGACGCGACGAGCATCAGCAGCACCATATGCATCGCCGAATCAACCACGCGCATCAACATCTCGCGCACTGACACCGCAGCGACAACAACAACAACCACAACAACAACAACAACAACAACAACAACGATCGCCATCAATTTTTGAGAGGTGGTATGCGTTGCGAGCATCATTCAATGGAGATTCGCGACCATCACCATCGGATGGACAACAAGGCGGCTATGCAATTGAGGATTCGCCGAGATCGCCGTCGCCTGATCAGCAAATCGAGGATTCACCGAGATCACCGTCGCCTGTTCAGCAAGACCGGGAAGAATTTGCGATTGAATTGCCTCAATCGCCGTCACCTGGACCACAACACGACGACGACGAAGAAGAAGAAATTGATGATGACGCGACGACTGAGGAATTTTGGTACCCACCCGCTGCGCCAAACGTTATAGCAATAAGCGACGACAGCGATGATGGACGTGACAACGCAAACATCGAGCCAGCAGTTGCAGCGCCCAATATTGAAGTACCTGCCGAAAGTCAATATGTGTGCGCATTTTGCCTCGATCCTCCCGGCGTTTTCGATATACAATTGTCGTGCGGTCATCATTTTTGCATCGGCTGCATATATGTGAACAGAAAATTATATCAAAATCAAAATTGCCCATTGTGCCGCACTGTTCATCCAACTATTACAATTTAATTTCATTTATTGTATTTTTAAATTTATTTTTCCAATAAAGTTTTATTTCAAACTGAGCAAAAATCACGTTTTTCCTTTTTTTTTTTTTCTTTCTTTCCTTTTTCTTTTACTGTTTTTGTGTTTACTATTTCAGGTATAATGCACGATTTTGGTTGTTTTCTTTCACTGCCATCCCTCTAGATTTACATTTTTTCAGGTATAATGCACGATTTTGGTTGTTGTCCAAATTCAATAGATTTTTTTTTCAGGTATGTTACATGATTTCTGTTATTTGCGCGTCTGCATAGGAATGTATAAACAATGACAAAATGCAGCGTGGGAAAAAAAATTGATTCTCACCCTTAACAACAACAATCGATTATGGAATATCGATCATTATTATTTTTTCCCAAGTATATGGCATGATTCTGGCCATTGCCCATATGCACAGGAATGTCAACTAAGCAGATGTTTTTGCATTCCTCGTGAAAAAAAAAATTTACCCTTAGCAAGTTAGATTATACAATAACAAAAGAACATGTGCAACAAAGGATCACAGGTAAACAAGTGATCACAGGTAAACATGTGATCACATGTAAACAAAGGATCACAGGTAAACAAAGGTTCACAGGCGCCAAATGACACATGAAAAAACGACCTTGATCTCAAAAGGTCATATGAGGTCAAAGTGGCTCAGAACTCTCTTTTTCTATCTACTCATTTCATATGCTACATGGGAGTTTACTATGAAACCGACCGGAGAGACATACCATTGCCTATCGAAAACGCAAAAAAAAAATTTCTTCATTTTTCTATACATTTCATATGCTACATGGGAGTTTACTATGAAACCGACCGGAGAGACACACCATTGCCTATCGAAAACGGAAAAAATATATATTTCATTTTTCTATACATTTCATATGCTACATGGGAGTTTACTATGAAACCGACAGGAGAGACATACCATTGCCTATCGAAAATGAAAAAAAAAATATTTTTCATTTTTCTATACATTTCATATGCTACATGGGAGTTTACTATGAAACCGACAGGAGAGACACACCATTGCCTATCGAAAACGAAAAAAAAAATATTTTTCACTTTTCTATGAAGTTATATCTACATGGGAGTTTACTATGAAACCGACCGGAGAGACATACCATTGCCTATCGAAAATGAAAAAAAAAATATTTTTCATTTTTCTGTACATTTCATATGCTACATGGGAGTTTACTATGAAACCGACCGGAGAGACATACCATTGCCTATCGAAAACGCAAAAAAAAAAATTTCTTCATTTTTCTATCCATTTCATATGCTACATGGGAGTTTACTATGAAACCGACCGGAGAGACACACCATTGCCTATCGAAAACGAAAAAAAAAATATTTTCCATTTTTCTATACATTTCATATGCTACATGGGAGTTTACTATGAAACCGACCGGAGAGACATACCATTGCCTATCGAAAACGAAAAAAATATATATTTCATTTTTCTATACATTTCATATGCTACATGGGAGTTTACTATGAAACCGACCGGAGAGACACACCATTGCCTATCGAAAACGAAAAAAAAAATATTTTTCACTTTTCAATAGATTTCATATGCTACATGGGAGTTTACTATGAAACCGACCGGAGAGACATACCATTGCCTATCGAAAACGCAAAAAAAAAAATTTCTTCATTTTTCTATACATTTCATTTGCTACATGGGAGTTTACTATGAAACCGACCGGGGAGACACACCATTGCCTATCGAAAACGAAAAAAAAAAATTCTTCATTTTTCTATACATTTCATATGGTACATGGGAGTTTACTATGAAACCGACCGGAGAGACACACCATTGCCTATCGAAAACGAAAAAAAAAAATTTCTTCATTTTTCTATACATTTCATATGCTACATGGGAGTTTACTATGAAACCGACCGGAGAGACACACCATTGCCTATCGAAAACGAAAAAAAAAATATTTTTCACTTTTCAATAGATTTCATATGCTACATGGGAGTTTACTATGAAACCGACCGGAGAGACATACCATTGCCTATCGAAAACGCAAAAAAAAAAATTTCTTCATTTTTCTATACATTTCATTTGCTACATGGGAGTTTACTATGAAACCGACCGGGGAGACACACCATTGCCTATCGAAAACGAAAAAAATATATATTTCATTTTTCTATACATTTCATATGCTACATGGGAGTTTACTATGAAACCGACCGGAGAGACATACCATTGCCTATCGAAAACGCAAAAAAAAAAATTTCTTCATTTTTCTATCCATTTCATATGCTACATGGGAGTTTACTATGAAACCGACCGGAGAGACACACCATTGCCTATCGAAAACGAAAAAAAAAATATTTTCCATTTTTCTATACATTTCATATGCTACATGGGAGTTTACTATGAAACCGACCGGAGAGACATACCATTGCCTATCGAAAACGAAAAAAATATATATTTCATTTTTCTATACATTTCATATGCTACATGGGAGTTTACTATGAAACCGACCGGAGAGACATACCATTGCCTATCGAAAACGCAAAAAAAAAAATTTTCGTCATTTTTCTATACATTTCATTTGCTACATGGGAGTTTACTATGAAACCGACCGGGGAGACACACCATTGCCTATCGAAAACGAAAAAAAAAAATTCTTCATTTTTCTATACATTTCATATGGTACATGGGAGTTTACTATGAAACCGACCGGAGAGACACACCATTGCCTATCGAAAACGAAAAAAAAAAATTTCTTCATTTTTCTATACATTTCATATGCTACATGGGAGTTTACTATGAAACCGACCGGAGAGACACACCATTGCCTATCGAAAACGAAAAAAAAAATATTTTTCACTTTTCAATAGATTTCATATGCTACATGGGAGTTTACTATGAAACCGACCGGAGAGACATACCATTGCCTATCGAAAACGCAAAAAAAAAAAATTTCGTCATTTTTCTATACATTTCATTTGCTACATGGGAGTTTACTATGAAACCGACCGGGGAGACACACCATTGCCTATCGAAAACGAAAAAAAAAAATTCTTCATTTTTCTATACATTTCATATGGTACATGGGAGTTTACTATGAAACCGACCGGAGAGACACACCATTGCCTATCGAAAACGAAAAAAAAAAATTTCTTCATTTTTCTATACATTTCATATGCTACATGGGAGTTTACTATGAAACCGACCGGAGAGACACACCATTGCCTATCGAAAACGAAAAAAAAAATATTTTTCACTTTTCAATAGATTTCATATGCTACATGGGAGTTTACTATGAAACCGACCGGAGAGACATACCATTGCCTATCGAAAACGCAAAAAAAAAAATTTTCGTCATTTTTCTATACATTTCATTTGCTACATGGGAGTTTACTATGAAACCGACCGGGGAGACACACCATTGCCTATCGAAAACGAAAAAAAAAAATTCTTCATTTTTCTATACATTTCATATGGTACATGGGAGTTTACTATGAAACCGACCGGAGAGACACACCATTGCCTATCGAAAACGAAAAAAAAAAATTTCTTCATTTTTCTATACATTTCATATGCTACATGGGAGTTTACTATGAAACCGACCGGAGAGACATACCATCGCCTATCGAAAATGAAAAAAAAAATATTTTTCATTTTTCTATACACTTCATATGCTACATGGGAATTTACTATGAAACCGACCGGAGAGACACACCATTGCCTATCGAAAACGAATTTTTTTTTTTTTTTTTCTCATTTTTCTATACATTTCATATGCTACATGGGAGTTTACTATGAAACCGACCGGAGAGACACACCATTGCCTATCGAAAACGAAAAAATTATGTATTCCATTTTTCTATGCATTTCATATGCTACATGGGAGTTTACTATGAAACCGACCGGAGAGACACACCATTGCCTATCGAAAACGAAAAAAAAAATATTTTTCACTTCTCTATACATGTCATATGCTACATGGGAGTTTACTATGAAACCGACCGGAGAGACATACCATTGCCTATCGCAAATGAAAAAAAAAATATTTTTCATTTTTCTATACATTTCATATGCTACATGGGAGTTTACTATGAAACCGACCGGAGAGACACACCATTGCCTATCGAAAACGAAAAAAAAAATATTTTTCACTTTTCTATACATTTCATATGCTACATGGGAGTTTACTATGAAACCGACCGGAGAGACATACCATTGCCTATCGAAAACGAAAAAAATATATATTTCATTTTTCTATACATTTCATATGCTACATGGGAGTTTACTATGAAACCGACCGGAGAGACACACCATTGCCTATCGAAAACGAAAAAAAAAATATTTTTCACTTTTCTATACATGTCATATGCTACATGGGAGTTTACTATGAAACCGACCGGAGAGACATACCATTGCCTATCGAAAATGAAAAAAAAAATATTTTTCATTTTTCTATACATTTCATATGCTACATGGGAGTTTACTATGAAACCGACCGGAGAGACACACCATTGCCCATCGAAAACGATTTTTTTTTTTTTTTTTCTCATTTTTCTATACATTTCATATGCTACATGGGAGTTTACTATGAAACCGACCGGAGAGACACACCATTGCCTATCGAAAACGAAAAAATTATGTATTCCATTTTTCTATGCATTTCATAAATCTACATGGGAGTTTACTATGAAACCGACCGGAGAGACACACCATTGCCTATCGAAAACGCAAAAAAAAAATTTCTTCATTTTTCTATACATTTCATATGCTACATGGGAGTTTACTATGAAACCGACCGGAGAGACACACCATTGCCTATCGAAAACGAAAAAAATATATAAATCATTTTTCTATACATTTCATATGCTACATGGGAGTTTACTATGAAACCGACCGGAGAGACACACCATTGCCTATCGAAAACGAAAAAAATATATATTTCATTTTTCTATACATTTCATATGCTACATGGGAGTTTACTATGAAACCGACCGGAGAGACACACCATTGCCTATCGAAAACGAAAGATAAAATATTTTTCACTTTTCTATACATTTCTTATGCTACATGGGAGTTTACTATGAAACCGACCGGAGAGACACACCATTGCCTATCGAAAATGAAAAAAAAAAATATTTTTCACTTTTCTATACATTTCTTATGCTATATGGGAGTATACTATGAAACCGACCGGAGAGACACACCATTGCCTATCGAAAACGCAAAAAAAAAATTTCTTCATTTTTCTATACATTTCATATGCTACATGGGAGTTTACTATGAAACCGACCGGAGAGACACACTATTGCCTATCGAAAACGAAAAAAAAAAATATTTTTCACTTTTCTATACATTTCATATGCTACATGGGAGTTTACTATGAAACCGACCGGAGAGACACACCATTGCCTATCGAAAACGAAAGATAAAATATTTTTCACTTTTCTATACATTTCTTATGCTACATGGGAGTTTACTATGAAACCGACCGGAGAGACACACCATTGCCTATCGAAAACGAAAGATAAAATATTTTTCACTTTTCTATACATTTCTTATGCTACATGGGAGTTTACTATGAAACCGACCGGAGAGACACACCATTGCCTATCGAAAACGAAAAAAATATATATATCATTTTTCTATACATTTCATATGCTACATGGGAGTTTACTATGAAACCGACCGGAGAGACACACCATTGCCTATCGAAAACGAAAAAAATAAATATTTCATTTTTCTATACATTTCATATGCTACATGGGAGTTTACTATGAAACCGACCGGAGAGACACACCATTGCCTATCGAAAACGAAAGATAAAATATTTTTCACTTTTCTATACATTTCTTATGCTACATGGGAGTTTACTATGAAACCGACCGGAGAGACACACCATTGCCTATCGAAAACGAAAAAAATATATATATCATTTTTCTATACATTTCATATGCTACATGGGAGTTTACTATGAAACCGACCGGAGAGACACACCATTGCCTATCGAAAACGAAAAAAATAAATATTTCATTTTTCTATACATTTCATATGCTACATGGGAGTTTACTATGAAACCGACCGGAGAGACATACCATTGCCTATCGAAAACGAAAAAAATATATATTTCATTTTTCTATACATTTCATATGCTACATGGGAGTTTACTATGAAACCGACCGGAGAGACACACCATTGCCTATCGAAAACGAAAAAAAAAATATTTTTCACTTTTCTATACATGTCATATGCTACATGGGAGTTTACTATGAAACCGACCGGAGAGACATACCATTGCCTATCGAAAATGAAAAAAAAAATATTTTTCATTTTTCTATACATTTCATATGCTACATGGGAGTTTACTATGAAACCGACCGGAGAGACACACCATTGCCTATCGAAAACGAAAAAATTATGTATTCCATTTTTCTATGCATTTCATATGCTACATGGGAGTTTACTATGAAACCGACCGGAGAGACACACCATTGCCTATCGAAAACGAAAAAAAAAAATTTCTTCATTTTTCTATACATTTCATATGCTACATGGGAGTTTACTATGAAACCGACCGGAGAGACACACCATTGCCTATCGAAAACGAAAAAAATATATATTTCATTTTTCTATACATTTCATATGCTACATGGGAGTTTACTATGAAACCGACCGGAGATACACACCATTGCCTATCGAAAACGAATTATTTTTTTTTTTTTTTCTCATTTTTCTATACATTTCATATGCTACATGGGAGTTTACTATGAAACCGACCGGAGAGACACACCATTGCCTATCGAAAACGAAAAAATTATGTATTCCATTTTTCTATGCATTTCATATGCTACATGGGAGTTTACTATGAAACCGACCGGAGAGACACACCATTGCCTATCGAAAACGAAAAAAAAAATATTTTTCACTTTTCTATACATTTCATATGCTACATGGGAGTTTACTATGAAACCGACCGGAGAGACATACCATTGCCTATCGAAAACGAAAAAAATATATATTTCATTTTTCTATACATTTCATATGCTACATGGGAGTTTACTATGAAACCGATCGGAGAGACATACCATTGCCAATCGAAAATGAAAAAAAAAATATTTTTCATTTTTCTGTACATTTCATATGCTACATGGGAGTTTACTATGAAACCGACCGGAGGAGACATACCATTGCCAATCGAAAACGCAAAAAAAAAATTTCTTCATTTTTCTATACATTTCATATGCTACATGGGAGTTTACTATGAAACCGACCGGAGAGACACACCATTGCCTATCGAAAACGAAAAAATTATGTATTCCATTTTTCTATACATTTCATATGCTACATGGGAGTTTACTATGAAACCGACCGGAGAGACATACCATTGCCTATCGAAAATAAAAAAAAAATATTTTTCATTTTTCTATACATTTCATATGCTACATGGGAGTTTACTATGAAACCGACCGGAGAGACATACCATTGCCTATCGAAAACGAAAAAAATATATTTTTCATTTTTCTATACATTTCATACGCTACATGGGAGTTTACTATGAAACCGACCGGAGAGACATACCATTGCCTATCGAAAACGCAAAAAAAAAAAATTTCTTCATTTTTCTATCCATTTCATATGCTACATGGGAGTTTACTATGAAACCGACCGGAGAGACACACCATTGCCTATCGAAAACGAAAAAAAAAATATTTTTCACTTTTCTATACATTTCATATGCTACATGGGAGTTTACTATGAAACCGACCGGAGAGACATACCATTGCCTATCGAAAACGAAAATAAAATATATATTTCATTTTTCTATACATTTCATATGCTACATGGGAGTTTACTATGAAACCGACCGGAGAGACATACCATTGCCTATCGAAAATGAAAAAAAAAATATTTTTCATTTTTCTATACATTTCATATGCTACATGGGAGTTTACTATGAAACCGACCGGAGAGACATACCATTGCCTATCGAAAATGAAAAAAAAAATATTTTTCATTTTTCTGTACATTTCATATGCTACATGGGAGTTTACTATGAATCCGATCGGAGAGACATACCATTGCCTATCGAAAACGCAAAAAAAAAATATTTTTCACTTTTCTATACATTTCATATGCTACATGGGAGTTTACTATGAAACCGACCGGAGAGACATACCATTGCCTATCGAAAACGAAAAAAATATTTTTCATTTTTCTATACATTTCATATGCTACATGGGAGTTTACTATGAAACCGATCGGAGAGACATACCATTGCCTATCGAAAACGAAAAAAATATATATTTCATTTTTCTATACATTTCATATGCTACATGGGAGTTTACTATGAAACCGATCGGAGAGACATACCATTGCCTATCGAAAACGCAAAAAAAAAAATTTCTTCATTTTTCTATACATTTCATTTGCTACATGGGAGTTTACTATGAAACCGACCGGGGAGACACACCATTGCCTATCGAAAACGAAAAAAAAAAATTCTTCATTTTTCTATACATTTCATATGGTACATGGGAGTTTACTATGAAACCGACCGGAGAGACACACCATTGCCTATCGAAAACGAAAAAAAAAAATTTCTTCATTTTTCTATACATTTCATATGCTACATGGGAGTTTACTATGAAACCGACCGGAGAGACATACCATTGCCTATCGAAAATGAAAAAAAAAATATTTTTCATTTTTCTATACATTTCATATGCTACATGGGAGTTTACTATGAAACCGACCGGAGAGACACACCATTGCCTATCGAAAACGAAAAAATTATGTATTCCATTTTTCTATGCATTTCATATGCTACATGGGAGTTTACTATGAAACCGACCGGAGAGACATACCATTGCCTATCGAAAACGCAAAAAAAAAAATTTTCGTCATTTTTCTATACATTTCATTTGCTACATGGGAGTTTACTATGAAACCGACCGGGGAGACACACCATTGCCTATCGAAAACGAAAAAAAAAAATTCTTCATTTTTCTATACATTTCATATGGTACATGGGAGTTTACTATGAAACCGACCGGAGAGACACACCATTGCCTATCGAAAACGAAAAAAAAAAATTTCTTCATTTTTCTATACATTTCATATGCTACATGGGAGTTTACTATGAAACCGACCGGAGAGACATACCATCGCCTATCGAAAATGAAAAAAAAAATATTTTTCATTTTTCTATACACTTCATATGCTACATGGGAATTTACTATGAAACCGACCGGAGAGACACACCATTGCCTATCGAAAACGAATTTTTTTTTTTTTTTTTCTCATTTTTCTATACATTTCATATGCTACATGGGAGTTTACTATGAAACCGACCGGAGAGACACACCATTGCCTATCGAAAACGAAAAAATTATGTATTCCATTTTTCTATGCATTTCATATGCTACATGGGAGTTTACTATGAAACCGACCGGAGAGACACACCATTGCCTATCGAAAACGAAAAAAAAAATATTTTTCACTTCTCTATACATGTCATATGCTACATGGGAGTTTACTATGAAACCGACCGGAGAGACATACCATTGCCTATCGCAAATGAAAAAAAAAATATTTTTCATTTTTCTATACATTTCATATGCTACATGGGAGTTTACTATGAAACCGACCGGAGAGACACACCATTGCCTATCGAAAACGAAAAAAAAAATATTTTTCACTTTTCTATACATTTCATATGCTACATGGGAGTTTACTATGAAACCGACCGGAGAGACATACCATTGCCTATCGAAAACGAAAAAAATATATATTTCATTTTTCTATACATTTCATATGCTACATGGGAGTTTACTATGAAACCGACCGGAGAGACACACCATTGCCTATCGAAAACGAAAAAAAAAATATTTTTCACTTTTCTATACATGTCATATGCTACATGGGAGTTTACTATGAAACCGACCGGAGAGACATACCATTGCCTATCGAAAATGAAAAAAAAAATATTTTTCATTTTTCTATACATTTCATATGCTACATGGGAGTTTACTATGAAACCGACCGGAGAGACACACCATTGCCCATCGAAAACGATTTTTTTTTTTTTTTTTCTCATTTTTCTATACATTTCATATGCTACATGGGAGTTTACTATGAAACCGACCGGAGAGACACACCATTGCCTATCGAAAACGAAAAAATTATGTATTCCATTTTTCTATGCATTTCATAAATCTACATGGGAGTTTACTATGAAACCGACCGGAGAGACACACCATTGCCTATCGAAAACGCAAAAAAAAAATTTCTTCATTTTTCTATACATTTCATATGCTACATGGGAGTTTACTATGAAACCGACCGGAGAGACACACCATTGCCTATCGAAAACGAAAAAAATATATAAATCATTTTTCTATACATTTCATATGCTACATGGGAGTTTACTATGAAACCGACCGGAGAGACACACCATTGCCTATCGAAAACGAAAAAAATATATATTTCATTTTTCTATACATTTCATATGCTACATGGGAGTTTACTATGAAACCGACCGGAGAGACACACCATTGCCTATCGAAAACGAAAGATAAAATATTTTTCACTTTTCTATACATTTCTTATGCTACATGGGAGTTTACTATGAAACCGACCGGAGAGACACACCATTGCCTATCGAAAATGAAAAAAAAAAATATTTTTCACTTTTCTATACATTTCTTATGCTATATGGGAGTATACTATGAAACCGACCGGAGAGACACACCATTGCCTATCGAAAACGCAAAAAAAAAATTTCTTCATTTTTCTATACATTTCATATGCTACATGGGAGTTTACTATGAAACCGACCGGAGAGACACACTATTGCCTATCGAAAACGAAAAAAAAAAATATTTTTCACTTTTCTATACATTTCATATGCTACATGGGAGTTTACTATGAAACCGACCGGAGAGACACACCATTGCCTATCGAAAACGAAAGATAAAATATTTTTCACTTTTCTATACATTTCTTATGCTACATGGGAGTTTACTATGAAACCGACCGGAGAGACACACCATTGCCTATCGAAAACGAAAGATAAAATATTTTTCACTTTTCTATACATTTCTTATGCTACATGGGAGTTTACTATGAAACCGACCGGAGAGACACACCATTGCCTATCGAAAACGAAAAAAATATATATATCATTTTTCTATACATTTCATATGCTACATGGGAGTTTACTATGAAACCGACCGGAGAGACACACCATTGCCTATCGAAAACGAAAAAAATAAATATTTCATTTTTCTATACATTTCATATGCTACATGGGAGTTTACTATGAAACCGACCGGAGAGACACACCATTGCCTATCGAAAACGAAAGATAAAATATTTTTCACTTTTCTATACATTTCTTATGCTACATGGGAGTTTACTATGAAACCGACCGGAGAGACACACCATTGCCTATCGAAAACGAAAAAAATATATATATCATTTTTCTATACATTTCATATGCTACATGGGAGTTTACTATGAAACCGACCGGAGAGACACACCATTGCCTATCGAAAACGAAAAAAATAAATATTTCATTTTTCTATACATTTCATATGCTACATGGGAGTTTACTATGAAACCGACCGGAGAGACATACCATTGCCTATCGAAAACGAAAAAAATATATATTTCATTTTTCTATACATTTCATATGCTACATGGGAGTTTACTATGAAACCGACCGGAGAGACACACCATTGCCTATCGAAAACGAAAAAAAAAATATTTTTCACTTTTCTATACATGTCATATGCTACATGGGAGTTTACTATGAAACCGACCGGAGAGACATACCATTGCCTATCGAAAATGAAAAAAAAAATATTTTTCATTTTTCTATACATTTCATATGCTACATGGGAGTTTACTATGAAACCGACCGGAGAGACACACCATTGCCTATCGAAAACGAAAAAATTATGTATTCCATTTTTCTATGCATTTCATATGCTACATGGGAGTTTACTATGAAACCGACCGGAGAGACACACCATTGCCTATCGAAAACGAAAAAAAAAAATTTCTTCATTTTTCTATACATTTCATATGCTACATGGGAGTTTACTATGAAACCGACCGGAGAGACACACCATTGCCTATCGAAAACGAAAAAAATATATATTTCATTTTTCTATACATTTCATATGCTACATGGGAGTTTACTATGAAACCGACCGGAGATACACACCATTGCCTATCGAAAACGAATTATTTTTTTTTTTTTTTCTCATTTTTCTATACATTTCATATGCTACATGGGAGTTTACTATGAAACCGACCGGAGAGACACACCATTGCCTATCGAAAACGAAAAAATTATGTATTCCATTTTTCTATGCATTTCATATGCTACATGGGAGTTTACTATGAAACCGACCGGAGAGACACACCATTGCCTATCGAAAACGAAAAAAAAAATATTTTTCACTTTTCTATACATTTCATATGCTACATGGGAGTTTACTATGAAACCGACCGGAGAGACATACCATTGCCTATCGAAAACGAAAAAAATATATATTTCATTTTTCTATACATTTCATATGCTACATGGGAGTTTACTATGAAACCGACCGGAGAGACATACCATTGCCTATCGAAAATGAAAAAAAAAATATTTTTCATTTTTCTATACATTTCATATGCTACATGGGAGTTTACTATGAAACCGATCGGAGAGACATACCATTGCCAATCGAAAATGAAAAAAAAAATATTTTTCATTTTTCTGTACATTTCATATGCTACATGGGAGTTTACTATGAAACCGATCGGAGAGACATACCATTGCCAATCGAAAACGCAAAAAAAAAATTTCTTCATTTTTCTATACATTTCATATGCTACATGGGAGTTTACTATGAAACCGACCGGAGAGACACACCATTGCCTATCGAAAACGAAAAAATTATGTATTCCATTTTTCTATACATTTCATATGCTACATGGGAGTTTACTATGAAACCGACCGGAGAGACATACCATTGCCTATCGAAAATAAAAAAAAAATATTTTTCATTTTTCTATACATTTCATATGCTACATGGGAGTTTACTATGAAACCGACCGGAGAGACATACCATTGCCTATCGAAAACGAAAAAAATATATTTTTCATTTTTCTATACATTTCATACGCTACATGGGAGTTTACTATGAAACCGACCGGAGAGACATACCATTGCCTATCGAAAACGCAAAAAAAAAAAATTTCTTCATTTTTCTATCCATTTCATATGCTACATGGGAGTTTACTATGAAACCGACCGGAGAGACACACCATTGCCTATCGAAAACGAAAAAAAAAATATTTTTCACTTTTCTATACATTTCATATGCTACATGGGAGTTTACTATGAAACCGACCGGAGAGACATACCATTGCCTATCGAAAACGAAAATAAAATATATATTTCATTTTTCTATACATTTCATATGCTACATGGGAGTTTACTATGAAACCGACCGGAGAGACATACCATTGCCTATCGAAAATGAAAAAAAAAATATTTTTCATTTTTCTATACATTTCATATGCTACATGGGAGTTTACTATGAAACCGACCGGAGAGACATACCATTGCCTATCGAAAATGAAAAAAAAAATATTTTTCATTTTTCTGTACATTTCATATGCTACATGGGAGTTTACTATGAAACCGATCGGAGAGACATACCATTGCCTATCGAAAACGCAAAAAAAAAATATTTTTCACTTTTCTATACATTTCATATGCTACATGGGAGTTTACTATGAAACCGACCGGAGAGACATACCATTGCCTATCGAAAATAAAAAAAAATATTTTTCATTTTTCTATACATTTCATATGCTACATGGGAGTTTACTATGAAACCGATCGGAGAGACATACCATTGCCTATCGAAAACGAAAAAAATATATTTTTCATTTTTCTATACATTTCATACGGTACATGGGAGTTTACTATGAAACCGACCGGAGAGACATACCATTGCCTATCGAAAACGCAAAAAAAAAAATTTCTTCATTTTTCTATCCATTTCATATGCTACATGGGAGTTTACTATGAAACCGACCGGAGAGACACACCATTGCCTATCGAAAACGAAAAAAAAAATATTTTTCACTTTTCTATACATTTCATATGCTACATGGGAGTTTACTATGAAACCGACCGGAGAGACATACCATTGCCTATCGAAAACGAAAAAAATATATATTTCATTTTTCTATACATTTCATATGCTACATGGGAGTTTACTATGAAACCGACCGGAGAGACATACCATTGCCTATCGAAAATGAAAAAAAAAATATTTTTCATTTTTCTATACATTTCATATGCTACATGGGAGTTTACTATGAAACCGATCGGAGAGACATACCATTGCCAATCGAAAACGCAAAAAAAAAAATTCTTCATTTTTCTATACATTTCATATGCTACATGGGAGTTTACTATGAAACCGACCGGAGAGACATACCATTGCCTATCGAAAACGCAAAAAAAAAAATTTCTTCATTTTTCTATCCATTTCATATGCTACATGGGAGTTTACTATGAAACCGACCGGAGAGACATACCATTGCCTATCGAAAACGCAAAAAAAAAAATTTCTTCATTTTTCTATCCATTTCATATGCTACATGGGAGTTTACTATGAAACCGACCGGAGAGACACACCATTGCCTATCGAAAACGAAAAAAAAAATATTTTCCATTTTTCTATACATTTCATATGCTACATGGGAGTTTACTATGAAACCGACCGGAGAGACATACCATTGCCTATCGAAAACGAAAAAAATATATATTTCATTTTTCTATACATTTCATATGCTACATGGGAGTTTACTATGAAACCGACCGGAGAGACATACCATTGCCTATCGAAAACGCAAAAAAAAAAATTTTCGTCATTTTTCTATACATTTCATTTGCTACATGGGAGTTTACTATGAAACCGACCGGGGAGACACACCATTGCCTATCGAAAACGAAAAAAAAAAATTCTTCATTTTTCTATACATTTCATATGGTACATGGGAGTTTACTATGAAACCGACCGGAGAGACACACCATTGCCTATCGAAAACGAAAAAAAAAAATTTCTTCATTTTTCTATACATTTCATATGCTACATGGGAGTTTACTATGAAACCGACCGGAGAGACACACCATTGCCTATCGAAAACGAAAAAAAAAATATTTTTCACTTTTCAATAGATTTCATATGCTACATGGGAGTTTACTATGAAACCGACCGGAGAGACACACCATAGCCTATCGAAAACGAAAAAAAAAATATTTTTCATTTTTCTATACATTTCATATGCTTCATGGGAGTTTACTATGAAACCGACCGGAGAGACATACCATTGCCTATCGAAAACGAAAAAAAAAAATTTCTTCATTTTTCTATACATTTCATACGCTACATGGGAGTTTACTATGAAACCGACCGGAGAGACATACCATTGCCTATCGAAAACGCAAAAAAAAAAATTTCTTCATTTTTCTATCCATTTCATATGCTACATGGGAGTTTACTATGAAACCGACCGGAGAGACACACCATTGCCTATCGAAAACGCAAAAAAAAAAAATTTCGTCATTTTTCTATACATTTCATTTGCTACATGGGAGTTTACTATGAAACCGACCGGGGAGACACACCATTGCCTATCGAAAACGAAAAAAAAAAATTCTTCATTTTTCTATACATTTCATATGGTACATGGGAGTTTACTATGAAACCGACCGGAGAGACACACCATTGCCTATCGAAAACGAAAAAAAAAAATTTCTTCATTTTTCTATACATTTCATATGCTACATGGGAGTTTACTATGAAACCGACCGGAGAGACACACCATTGCCTATCGAAAACGAAAAAAAAAATATTTTTCACTTTTCAATAGATTTCATATGCTACATGGGAGTTTACTATGAAACCGACCGGAGAGACATACCATTGCCTATCGAAAACGCAAAAAAAAAAATTTTCGTCATTTTTCTATACATTTCATTTGCTACATGGGAGTTTACTATGAAACCGACCGGGGAGACACACCATTGCCTATCGAAAACGAAAAAAAAAAATTCTTCATTTTTCTATACATTTCATATGGTACATGGGAGTTTACTATGAAACCGACCGGAGAGACACACCATTGCCTATCGAAAACGAAAAAAAAAAATTTCTTCATTTTTCTATACATTTCATATGCTACATGGGAGTTTACTATGAAACCGACCGGAGAGACATACCATCGCCTATCGAAAATGAAAAAAAAAATATTTTTCATTTTTCTATACACTTCATATGCTACATGGGAATTTACTATGAAACCGACCGGAGAGACACACCATTGCCTATCGAAAACGAATTTTTTTTTTTTTTTTTCTCATTTTTCTATACATTTCATATGCTACATGGGAGTTTACTATGAAACCGACCGGAGAGACACACCATTGCCTATCGAAAACGAAAAAATTATGTATTCCATTTTTCTATGCATTTCATATGCTACATGGGAGTTTACTATGAAACCGACCGGAGAGACACACCATTGCCTATCGAAAACGAAAAAAAAAATATTTTTCACTTCTCTATACATGTCATATGCTACATGGGAGTTTACTATGAAACCGACCGGAGAGACATACCATTGCCTATCGCAAATGAAAAAAAAAATATTTTTCATTTTTCTATACATTTCATATGCTACATGGGAGTTTACTATGAAACCGACCGGAGAGACACACCATTGCCTATCGAAAACGAAAAAAAAAATATTTTTCACTTTTCTATACATTTCATATGCTACATGGGAGTTTACTATGAAACCGACCGGAGAGACAAACCATTGCCTATCGAAAACGAAAAAAATATATATTTCATTTTTCTATACATTTCATATGCTACATGGGAGTTTACTATGAAACCGACCGGAGAGACACACCATTGCCTATCGAAAACGAAAAAAAAAATATTTTTCACTTTTCTATACATGTCATATGCTACATGGGAGTTTACTATGAAACCGACCGGAGAGACATACCATTGCCTATCGAAAATGAAAAAAAAAATATTTTTCATTTTTCTATACATTTCATATGCTACATGGGAGTTTACTATGAAACCGACCGGAGAGACACACCATTGCCCATCGAAAACGATTTTTTTTTTTTTTTTTCTCATTTTTCTATACATTTCATATGCTACATGGGAGTTTACTATGAAACCGACCGGAGAGACACACCATTGCCTATCGAAAACGAAAAAATTATGTATTCCATTTTTCTATGCATTTCATAAATCTACATGGGAGTTTACTATGAAACCGACCGGAGAGACACACCATTGCCTATCGAAAACGCAAAAAAAAAATTTCTTCATTTTTCTATACATTTCATATGCTACATGGGAGTTTACTATGAAACCGACCGGAGAGACACACCATTGCCTATCGAAAACGAAAAAAATATATAAATCATTTTTCTATACATTTCATATGCTACATGGGAGTTTACTATGAAACCGACCGGAGAGACACACCATTGCCTATCGAAAACGAAAAAAATATATATTTCATTTTTCTATACATTTCATATGCTACATGGGAGTTTACTATGAAACCGACCGGAGAGACACACCATTGCCTATCGAAAACGAAAGATAAAATATTTTTCACTTTTCTATACATTTCTTATGCTACATGGGAGTTTACTATGAAACCGACCGGAGAGACACACCATTGCCTATCGAAAATGAAAAAAAAAAATATTTTTCACTTTTCTATACATTTCTTATGCTATATGGGAGTATACTATGAAACCGACCGGAGAGACACACCATTGCCTATCGAAAACGCAAAAAAAAAATTTCTTCATTTTTCTATACATTTCATATGCTACATGGGAGTTTACTATGAAACCGATCGGAGAGACATACCATTGCCTATCGAAAACGAAAAAAATATATTTTTCATTTTTCTATACATTTCATACGCTACATGGGAGTTTACTATGAAACCGACCGGAGAGACATACCATTGCCTATCGAAAATAAAAAAAAAATATTTTTCATTTTTCTATACATTTCATATGCTACATGGGAGTTTACTATGAAACCGATCGGAGAGACATACCATTGCCTATCGAAAACGAAAAAAATATATTTTTCATTTTTCTATACATTTCATACGCTACATGGGAGTTTACTATGAAACCGACCGGAGAGACATACCATTGCCTATCGAAAACGCAAAAAAAAAAATTTCTTCATTTTTCTATCCATTTCATATGCTACATGGGAGTTTACTATGAAACCGACCGGAGAGACACACCATTGCCTATCGAAAATGAAAAAAAAAATATTTTTCATTTTTCTATACATTTCATATGCTACATGGGAGTTTACTATGAAACCGACCGGAGAGACATACCATTGCCTATCGAAAATGAAAAAAAAAATATTTTTCATTTTTCTGTACATTTCATATGCTACATGGGAGTTTACTATGAAACCGACCGGAGAGACATACCATTGCCTATCGAAAACGAAAAAAAAAATTTCTTCATTTTTCTATACATTTCATATGCTACATGGGAGTTTACTATGAAACCGACCGGAGAGACACACCGTTGCCTATCGAAAACGAAAAAAATATATATTTCATTTTTCTATATATTTCATATGCTACATGGGAGTTTACTATGAAACCGACCGGAGAGACACACCATTGCCTATCGAAAACGAAAAAAATATATATTTCATTTTTCTATACATTTTATATGCTACATGGGAGTTTACTATGAAACCGACCGGAGAGACACACCGTTGCCTATCGAAAACGAAAAAAATATATATTTCATTTTTCTATACATTTCATATGCTACATGGGAGTTTACTATGAAACCGACCGGAGAGACACACCATTGCCTATCGAAAACGAAAAAAATATATTTTTCATTTTTCTATACATTTCATATGCTACATGGGAGTTTACTATGAAACCGACCGGAGAGACACACCATTGCCTATCGAAAACGAAAAAAATATATATTTCATTTTTCTATACATTTCATATGCTACATGGGAGTTTACTATGAAACCGACCGGAGAGACACACCATTGCCTATCGAAAACGAAAAAAATATATATTTCATTTTTCTATACATTTTATATGCTACATGGGAGTTTACTATGAAACCGACCGGAGAGACACACCGTTGCCTATCGAAAACGAAAAAAATATATATTTCATTTTTCTATACATTTCATATGCTACATGGGAGTTTACTATGAAACCGACCGGAGAGACATACCATTGCCTATCGAAAACGAAAAAAATATATTTTTCATTTTTCTATACATTTCATATGCTACATGGGAGTTTACTATGAAACCGACCGGAGAGACACACCATTGCCTATCGAAAACGAAAAAAATATATATTTCATTTTTCTATACATTTCATATGCTACATGGGAGTTTACTATGAAACCGACCGGAGAGACATACCATTGCCTATCGAAAACGAAAAAAATATATATTTCATTTTTCTATACATTTCATATGCTACATGGGAGTTTACTATGAAACCGACCGGAGAGACACACCATTGCCTATCGAAAACGAAAAAATTATGTATTCCATTTTTCTATGCATTTCATATGCTACATGGGAGTTTACTATGAAACCGACCGGAGAGACACACCATTGCCTATCGAAAACGAAAAAAAAAATATTTTTCACTTTTCTATACATTTCATATGCTACATGGGAGTTTACTATGAAACCGACCGGAGAGACATACCATTGCCTATCGAAAACGAAAAAAATATATATTTCATTTTTCTATACATTTCATATGCTACATGGGAGTTTACTATGAAACCGACCGGAGAGACATACCATTGCCTATCGAAAATGAAAAAAAAAATATTTTTCATTTTTCTATACATTTCATATGCTACATGGGAGTTTACTATGAAACCGATCGGAGAGACATACCATTGCCAATCGAAAATGAAAAAAAAAATATTTTTCATTTTTCTGTACATTTCATATGCTACATGGGAGTTTACTATGAAACCGATCGGAGAGACATACCATTGCCAATCGAAAACGCAAAAAAAAAATTTCTTCATTTTTCTATACATTTCATATGCTACATGGGAGTTTACTATGAAACCGACCGGAGAGACACACCATTGCCTATCGAAAACGAAAAAATTATGTATTCCATTTTTCTATACATTTCATATGCTACATGGGAGTTTACTATGAAACCGACCGGAGAGACATACCATTGCCTATCGAAAATAAAAAAAAAATATTTTTCATTTTTCTATACATTTCATATGCTACATGGGAGTTTACTATGAAACCGACCGGAGAGACATACCATTGCCTATCGAAAACGAAAAAAATATATTTTTCATTTTTCTATACATTTCATACGCTACATGGGAGTTTACTATGAAACCGACCGGAGAGACATACCATTGCCTATCGAAAACGCAAAAAAAAAAAATTTCTTCATTTTTCTATCCATTTCATATGCTACATGGGAGTTTACTATGAAACCGACCGGAGAGACACACCATTGCCTATCGAAAACGAAAAAAAAAATATTTTTCACTTTTCTATACATTTCATATGCTACATGGGAGTTTACTATGAAACCGACCGGAGAGACATACCATTGCCTATCGAAAACGAAAATAAAATATATATTTCATTTTTCTATACATTTCATATGCTACATGGGAGTTTACTATGAAACCGACCGGAGAGACATACCATTGCCTATCGAAAATGAAAAAAAAAATATTTTTCATTTTTCTATACATTTCATATGCTACATGGGAGTTTACTATGAAACCGACCGGAGAGACATACCATTGCCTATCGAAAATGAAAAAAAAAATATTTTTCATTTTTCTGTACATTTCATATGCTACATGGGAGTTTACTATGAAACCGATCGGAGAGACATACCATTGCCTATCGAAAACGCAAAAAAAAAATATTTTTCACTTTCCTATACATTTCATATGCTACATGGGAGTTTACTATGAAACCGACCGGAGAGACATACCATTGCCTATCGAAAATAAAAAAAAATATTTTTCATTTTTCTATACATTTCATATGCTACATGGGAGTTTACTATGAAACCGATCGGAGAGACATACCATTGCCTATCGAAAACGAAAAAAATATATTTTTCATTTTTCTATACATTTCATACGGTACATGGGAGTTTACTATGAAACCGACCGGAGAGACATACCATTGCCTATCGAAAACGCAAAAAAAAAAATTTCTTCATTTTTCTATCCATTTCATATGCTACATGGGAGTTTACTATGAAACCGACCGGAGAGACACACCATTGCCTATCGAAAACGAAAAAAAAAATATTTTTCACTTTTCTATACATTTCATATGCTACATGGGAGTTTACTATGAAACCGACCGGAGAGACATACCATTGCCTATCGAAAACGAAAAAAATATATATTTCATTTTTCTATACATTTCATATGCTACATGGGAGTTTACTATGAAACCGACCGGAGAGACATACCATTGCCTATCGAAAATGAAAAAAAAAATATTTTTCATTTTTCTATACATTTCATATGCTACATGGGAGTTTACTATGAAACCGATCGGAGAGACATACCATTGCCAATCGAAAACGCAAAAAAAAAAATTCTTCATTTTTCTATACATTTCATATGCTACATGGGAGTTTACTATGAAACCGACCGGAGAGACATACCATTGCCTATCGAAAACGCAAAAAAAAAAATTTCTTCATTTTTCTATCCATTTCATATGCTACATGGGAGTTTACTATGAAACCGACCGGAGAGACACACCATTGCCTATCGAAAATGAAAAAAAAAATATTTTTCATTTTTCTATACATTTCATATGCTACATGGGAGTTTACTATGAAACCGACCGGAGAGACACACCATTGCCTATCGAAAACGAAAAAAAAAATATTTTTCACTTTTCTATACATTTCATATGCTACATGGGAGTTTACTATGAAACCGACCGGAGAGACATACCATTGCCTATCGAAAACGAAAAAAATATATATTTCATTTTTCTATACATTTCATATGCTACATGGGAGTTTACTATGAAACCGACCGGAGAGACATACCATTGCCTATCGAAAATGAAAAAAAAAATATTTTTCATTTTTCTATACATTTCATATGCTACATGGGAGTTTACTATGAAACCGACCGGAGAGACATACCATTGCCTATCGAAAATGAAAAAAAAAATATTTTTCATTTTTCTGTACATTTCATATGCTACATGGGAGTTTACTATGAAACCGATCGGAGAGACATACCATTGCCAATCGAAAACGCAAAAAAAAAATTTCTTCATTTTTCTATACATTTCATATGCTACATGGGAGTTTACTATGAAAACGACCGGAGAGACACACCATTGCCTATCGAAAACGAAAAAATTATGTATTCCATTTTTCTATACATTTCATATGCTACATGGGAGTTTACTATGAAACCGACCGGAGAGACATACCATTGCCTATCGAAAATAAAAAAAAAATATTTTTCATTTTTCTATACATTTCATATGCTACATGGGAGTTTACTATGAAACCGATCGGAGAGACATACCATTGCCTATTGAAAACGAAAAAAATATATTTTTCATTTTTCTATACATTTCATACGCTACATGGGAGTTTACTATGAAACCGACCGGAGAGACATACCATTGCCTATCGAAAACGCAAAAAAAAAAATTTCTTCATTTTTCTATCCATTTCATATGCTACATGGGAGTTTACTATGAAACCGACCGGAGAGACACACCATTGCCTATCGAAAACGAAAAAAAAATATTTTTCATTTTTCTATACATTTCATATGCTACATGGGAGTTTACTATGAAACCGACCGGAGAGACATACCATTGCCTATCGAAAACGAAAAAAATATATATTTCATTTTTCTATACATTTCAAATGCTACATGGGAGTTTACTATGAAACCGACCGGAGAGACACACCATTGCCTATCGAAAACGCAAAAAAAAAAATTTCTTCATTTTTCTATACATTTCATATGCTACATGGGAGTTTACTATGAAACCGACCGGGGAGACACACCATTGCCTATCGAAAACGAAAAAAAAAAATTCTTCATTTTTCTATACATTTCATATGCTACATGGGAGTTTACTATGAAACCGACCGGAGAGACACACCATTGCCTATCGAAAACGAAAAAAAAAAAATTTCTTCATTTTTCTATACATTTCATATGCTACATGGGAGTTTACTATGAAACCGACCGGAGAGACACACCATTGCCTATCGAAAACGAAAAAAAAAATATTTTTCACTTTTCAATAGATTTCATATGCTACATGGGAGTTTACTATGAAACCGACCGGAGAGACATACCATTGCCTATCGAAAATGAAAAAAAAAAATATTTTTCATTTTTCTATACACTTCATATGCTACATGGGAGTTTACTATGAAACCGACCGGAGAGACACACCATTGCCTATCGAAAACGAAAAAAAAAAATTCTTCATTTTTCTATACATTTCATATGCTACATGGGAGTTTACTATGAAACCGACCGGAGAGACACACCATTGCCTATCGAAAACGAAAAAAAAAAATTTCTTCATTTTTCTATCCATTTCATATGCTACATGGGAGTTTACTATGAAACCGACCGGAGAGACACACCATTGCTTATCGAAAACGAAAAAATTATGTATTCCATTTTTCTATACATTTCATATGCTACATGGGAGTTTACTATGAAACCGACCGGAGAGACATACCATTGCCTATCGAAAATGAAAAAAAAATATTTTTAATTTTTCTATACATTTCATATGCTACATGGGAGTTTACTATGAAACCGACCGGAGAGACACACCATTGCCTATCGAAAACGAAAAAAATATATATTTCATTTTTCTATACATTCCATATGCTACATGGGAGTTGACTATGAAACCGACCGGAGAGACACACCATTGCCTATCGAAAACGCAAAAAAAATAAATTTCTTTATTTTTCTATACATTTCATACGCTACATGGGAGTTTACTATGAAACCGACCGGAGAGACATACCATTGCCTATCGAAAACGAAAAAAATATATATTTCATTTTTCTATACATTTCATATGCTACATGGGAGTTTACTATGAAACCGACCGGAGAGACATACCATTGCCTATCGAAAATGAAAAAAAAAAATATTTTTCATTTTTCTGTACATTTCATACGCTACATGGGAGTTTACTATGAAACCGACCGGAGAGACACACCATTGCCTATCGAAAACGCAAAAAAATAAATTTCTTTATTTTTCTATACATTTCATACGCTACATGGGAGTTTACTATGAAACCGACCGGAGAGACGTACCATTGCCTATCGAAAATGAAAAAAATATATTTTTCATTTTTCTATACATTCCATATGCTACATGGGAGTTTACTATGAAACCGACCGGAGAGACACACCATTGCCTATCGAAAACGAAAAAAAAAAATTCTTCATTTTTCTATACATTTCATATGCTACATGGGAGTTTACTATGAAACCGACCGGAGAGACACACCATTGCCTATCGAAAACGAAAAAAAAAAATTTCTTCATTTTTCTATACATTTCATATGCTACATGGGAGTTTACTATGAAACCGACCGGAGAGACACACCATTGCCTATCGAAAACGAAAAAAAAAATATTTTTCACTTTTCAATAGATTTCATATGCTACATGGGAGTTTACTATGAAACCGACCGGAGAGACATACCATTGCCTATCGAAAATGAAAAAAAAAAATATTTTTCATTTTTCTATACACTTCATATGCTACATGGGAGTTTACTATGAAACCGACCGGAGAGACACACCATTGCCTATCGAAAACGAAAAAAAAAAATTCTTCATTTTTCTATACATTTCATATGCTACATGGGAGTTTACTATGAAACCGACCGGAGAGACACACCATTGCCTATCGAAAACGAAAAAAAAAAATTTCTTCATTTTTCTATCCATTTCATATGCTACATGGGAGTTTACTATGAAACCGACCGGAGAGACACACCATTGCTTATCGAAAACGAAAAAATTATGTATTCCATTTTTCTATACATTTCATATGCTACATGGGAGTTTACTATGAAACCGACCGGAGAGACATACCATTGCCTATCGAAAATGAAAAAAATATATTTTTAATTTTTCTATACATTTCATATGCTACATGGGAGTTTACTATGAAACCGACCGGAGAGACACACCATTGCCTATCGAAAACGAAAAAAATATATATTTCATTTTTCTATACATTCCATATGCTACATGGGAGTTGACTATGAAACCGACCGGAGAGACACACCATTGCCTATCGAAAACGCAAAAAAAATAAATTTCTTTATTTTTCTATACATTTCATACGCTACATGGGAGTTTACTATGAAACCGACCGGAGAGACACACCATTGCCTATCGAAAACGAAAAAAAAAAATTTCTTCATTTTTCTATACATTTCATATGCTACATGGGAGTTTACTATGAAACCGACCGGAGAGACACACCATTGCCTATCGAAAACGAAAAAAATATATATCTCATTTTTCTATACATTCCATATGCTACATGGGAGTTTACTATGAAACCGACCGGAGAGACACACCATTGCCTATCGAAAACGCAAAAAAATAAATTTCTTTATTTTTCTATACATTTCATACGCTACATGGGAGTTTACTATGAAACCGACCGGAGAGACGTACCATTGCCTATCGAAAATGAAAAAAATATATTTTTCATTTTTCTATACATTTCATATGCTACATGGGAGTTTACTATGAAACCGACCGGAGAGACACACCATAGCCTATCGAAAACGCAAAAAAAAAATTTCTTCATTTTTCTATACATTTCATACGCTACATGGGAGTTTACTATGAAACCGACCGGAGAGACGTACCATTGCCTATCGAAAATGAAAAAAATATATTTTTCATTTTTCTATACATTTCATATGCTACATGGGAGTTTACTATGAAACCGACCGGAGAGACACACCATTGCCTATCGAAAACGAAAAAATTATGTTATCCATTTTTCTATACATTTCATATGCTACATGGGAGTCTACTATGAAACCGATCGGAGAGACATACCATTGCCTATCGAAAACGAAAAAAATATATTTTTCATTTTTCTATACATTTCATACGCTACATGGGAGTTTACTATGAAACCGACCGGAGGAGAGACATACCATTGCCTATCGAAAACGCAAAAAAAAAATTTCTTCATTTTTCTATACATTTCATATGCTACATGGGAGTTTACTATGAAACCGACCGGAGAGACACACCATTGCCTATCGAAAACGAAAAAAATATATATTTCATTTTTCTATACATTTCATATGCTACATGGGAGTTTACTATGAAACCGACCGGAGAGACATACCATTGCCTATCGAAAATGAAAAAAAAAATATTTTTCATTTTTCTATACATTTCATATGCTACATGGGAGTTTACTATGAAACCGACCGGAGAGACACACCATTGCCTATCGAAAACGCAAAAAAAAAATTTCTTCATTTTTCTATACATTTCATATGTTACATGGGAGTTTACTATGAAACCGACCGGAGAGACATACCATTGCCTATCGAAAATGAAAAAAAAAATATTTTCCATTTTTCTGTACATTTCATATGCTACATGGGAGTTTACTATGAAACCGACCGGAGAGACATACCATTGCCTATCGAAAACGCAAAAAAAAAATTTCTTCATTTTTCTATACATTTCATATGCTACATGGGAGTTTACTATGAAACCGACCGGAGAGACACACCATTGCCTATCGAAAACGAAAAAAATATATTTTTCATTTTTCTATACATTTCATATGCTACATGGGAGTTTACTATGAAACCGACCGGAGAGACACACCATTGCCTATCGAAAACGAAAAAAATATATTTTTCATTTTTCTATACATTTCATACGCTACATGGGAGTTTACTATGAAACCGACCGGAGAGACATACCATTGCCTATCGAAAACGCAAAAAAAAAATTTCTTTATTTTTCTATACATTTCATATGCTACATGGGAGTTTACTATGAAACCGACCGGAGAGACACACCATTGCCTATCGAAAACGAAAATAATATATATTTCATTTTTCTATACATTTCATATGCTACATGGGAGTTTACTATGAAACCGACCGGAGAGACACACCATTGCCTATCGAAAACGAAAAAAAAAATATTTTTCACTTTTCTATACATTTCATATGCTACATGGGGGTTGACTATGAAACCGACCGGAGAGACATACCATTGCCTATCGAAAACGAAAAAAATATATATTTCATTTTTCTATACATTTCATATGCTACATGGGAGTTTACTATGAAACCGACCGGAGAGACATACCATTGCCTATCGAAAATGAAAAAAAAAATATTTTTCATTTTTCTGTACATTTCATATGCTACATGGGAGTTTACTATGAAACCGACCGGAGAGACATACCATTGCCTATCGAAAATGAAAAAAAAAATATTTTCCATTTTTCTGTACATTTCATATGCTACATGGGAGTTTACTATGAAACCGACCGGAGAGACATACCATTGCCTATCGAAAACGCAAAAAAAAAATTTCTTCATTTTTCTATACATTTCATATGCTACATGGGAGTTTACTATGAAACCGACCGGAGAGACACACCATTGCCTATCGAAAACGAAAAAATTATGTATTCCATTTTTCTATACATTTCATATGCTACATGGGAGTTTACTATGAAACCGACCGGAGAGACATACCATTGCCAATCGAAAACGCAAAAAAAAAATTTCTTCATTTTTCTATCCATTTCATATGCTACATGGGAGTTTACTATGAAACCGACCGGAGAGACATACCATTGCCTATCGAAAACGCAAAAAAAAAAATTCTTCATTTTTCTATACATTTCATATGCTACATGGGAGTTTACTATGAAACCGACCGGAGAGACACACCATTGCCTATCGAAAACGAAAAAATTATGTATTCCATTTTTCTATACATTTCATATGCTACATGGGAGTTTACTATGAAACCGACCGGAGAGACATACCATTGCCCATCGAAAACGAAAATAAAAAAATTTCTTCATTTTTCTATACATTTCATATGCTACATGGGAGTTTACTATGAAACCGACCGGAGAGACATACCATTGCCTATCGAAAACGAAAAAAAAAATTTCCTCATTTTTCTATACATTTCATATGCTACATGGAAGTTTACTATGAAACCGACCGGAGAGACACACCATTGCCTATCGAAAACGAAAAAAAAAATATTTTTCATTTTTCTATACATTTCATATGCTACATGGGAGTTTACTATGAAACCGACCGGAGAGACATACCATTGCCTATCGAAAACGAAAAAAATATATATTTCATTTTTCTATACATTTCATATGCTACATGGGAGTTTACTATGAAACCGACCGGAGAGACATACCATTGCCTATCGAAAACGAAAATAAAAAAATTTCTTCATTTTTCTATACATTTCATATGCTACATGGGAGTTTACTATGAAACCGACCGGAGAGACATACCATTGCCTATCGAAAACGAAAAAAAAAATTTCCTCATTTTTCTATACATTTCATATGCTACATGGAAGTTTACTATGAAACCGACCGGAGAGACACACCATTGCCTAATGAAAATGAAAAAAAAATATTTTTAATTTTTCTATACATTTCATATGCTACATGGGAGTTTACTATGAAACCGACCGGCAAGACATACCATTGCCTATCGAAAATGAAAAAAAAAATATTTTTAATTTTTCTATACAATTCATATGCTACATGGGAGTTTACTATGAAACCGACCGGAGAGACACACCATTGCATATCGAAAACGAAAAAAAAAAATTTCTTCATTTTTCTATACATTTCATATGCTACATGGGAGCTTACTATGAAACCGACCGGAGAGACACACCATTGCCTATCGAAAACGAAAAAAATATATATTTCATTTTTCTATACATTTCATATGCTACATGGGAGTTTACTATGAAACCGACCGGAGAGACATACCATTGCCTATCGAAAACGAAAAAATTATGTATTCCATTTTTCTATACATTTCATATGCTACATGGAAGTTTACTATGAAACCGACCGGAGAGACACACCATTGCCTATCGAAAATGAAAAAAAAATATTTTTAATTTTTCTATACATTTCATATGCTACATGGGAGTTTACTATGAAACCGACCGGAGAGACACACCATTGCATATCGAAAACGAAAAAAAAAAAATTCTTCATTTTTCTATACATTTCATATGCTACATGGGAGCTTACTATGAAACCGACCGGAGAGACACACCATTGCCTATCGAAAACGAAAAAAATATATATTTCATTTTTCTATACATTTCATATGCTACATGGGAGTTTACTATGAAACCGACCGGAGAGACATACCATTGCCTATCGAAAATGAAAAAAATATATTTTTCATTTTTCTATGCATTTCATATGCTACATGGGAGTTTACTATGAAACCGACCGGAGAGACACACCATTGCCTATCGAAAACGAAAAAAAAAAATTTCTTCATTTTTCTATACATTTCATATGCTACATGGGAGTTTACTATGAAACCGACCGGAGAGACACACCATTGCCTATCGAAAACAAAAAAAAAGAATTTCTTCATTTTTCTATCCATTTCATATGCTACATGGGAGTTTACTATGAAACCGACCGGAGAGACACACCATTGCTTATCGAAAACGAAAAAATTATGTATTCCATTTTTCTATACATTTCATATGCTACATGGGAGTTTACTATGAAACCGACCGGAGAGACACACCATTGCCTATCGAAAACGAAAAAAATATATATTTCATTTTTCTATACATTCCATATGCTACATGGGAGTTTACTATGAAACCGACCGGAGAGACGTACCATTGCCTATCGAAAATGAAAAAAATATATTTTTCATTTTTCTATACATTTCATATGCTACATGGGAGTTTACTATGAAACCGACCGGAGAGACACACCAATGCCTATCGAAAACGAAAAAAATATATATTTCATTTTTCTATACATTCCATATGCTACATGGGAGTTTACTATGAAACCGACCGGAGAGACACACCATTGCCTATCGAAAACGCAAAAAAAATAAATTTCTTTTTTTTTATACATTTCATACGCTACATGGGAGTTTACTATGAAACCGACCGGAGAGACGTACCATTGCCTATCGAAAATGAAAAAAATATATTTTTCATTTTTCTATACATTTCATATGCTACATGGGAGTTTACTATGAAACCGACCGGAGAGACACACCATTGCCTATCGAAAACGAAAAAAAAAAATTCTTCATTTTTCTATACATTTCATATGCTACATGGGAGTTTATTATGAAACCGACCGGTGAGACACACCATTGCCTATCGAAAACGAAAAAAAAAAATTTCTTCATTATTCTATACATTTCATATGGGAGCTTACTATGAAACCGACCGGAGAGACACACCATTGCCTATCGAAAACGAAAAAAAAAAATTCTTCATTTTTCTATACATTTCATATGCTACATGGGAGTTTATTATGAAACCGACCGGTGAGACACACCATTGCCTATCGAAAACGAAAAAAAAAAATTTCTTCATTATTCTATACATTTCATATGGGAGTTTACTATGAAACCGACCGGAGAGACATACCATTGCCTATCGAAAACGCAAAAAAAAAATTTCTTCATTTTTCTATACATTTCATATGCTACATGGGAGTTTACTATGAAACCGACCGGAGAGACACACCATTGCCTATCGAAAACGAAAAAATTATGTATTCCATTTTTCTATACATTTCATATGCTACATGGGAGTTTACTATGAAACCGACCGGAGAGACATACCATTGCCAATCGAAAACGCAAAAAAAAAATTTCTTCATTTTTCTATCCATTTCATATGCTACATGGGAGTTTACTATGAAACCGACCGGAGAGACATACCATTGCCTATCGAAAACGCAAAAAAAAAAATTCTTCATTTTTCTATACATTTCATATGCTACATGGGAGTTTACTATGAAACCGACCGGAGAGACACACCATTGCCTATCGAAAACGAAAAAATTATGTATTCCATTTTTCTATACATTTCATATGCTACATGGGAGTTTACTATGAAACCGACCGGAGAGACATACCATTGCCCATCGAAAACGAAAATAAAAAAATTTCTTCATTTTTCTATACATTTCATATGCTACATGGGAGTTTACTATGAAACCGACCGGAGAGACATACCATTGCCTATCGAAAACGAAAAAAAAAATTTCCTCATTTTTCTATACATTTCATATGCTACATGGAAGTTTACTATGAAACCGACCGGAGAGACACACCATTGCCTATCGAAAACGAAAAAAAAAATATTTTTCATTTTTCTATACATTTCATATGCTACATGGGAGTTTACTATGAAACCGACCGGAGAGACATACCATTGCCTATCGAAAACGAAAAAAATATATATTTCATTTTTCTATACATTTCATATGCTACATGGGAGTTTACTATGAAACCGACCGGAGAGACATACCATTGCCTATCGAAAACGAAAATAAAAAAATTTCTTCATTTTTCTATACATTTCATATGCTACATGGGAGTTTACTATGAAACCGACCGGAGAGACATACCATTGCCTATCGAAAACGAAAAAAAAAATTTCCTCATTTTTCTATACATTTCATATGCTACATGGAAGTTTACTATGAAACCGACCGGAGAGACACACCATTGCCTAATGAAAATGAAAAAAAAATATTTTTAATTTTTCTATACATTTCATATGCTACATGGGAGTTTACTATGAAACCGACCGGCAAGACATACCATTGCCTATCGAAAATGAAAAAAAAAATATTTTTAATTTTTCTATACAATTCATATGCTACATGGGAGTTTACTATGAAACCGACCGGAGAGACACACCATTGCATATCGAAAACGAAAAAAAAAAATTTCTTCATTTTTCTATACATTTCATATGCTACATGGGAGCTTACTATGAAACCGACCGGAGAGACACACCATTGCCTATCGAAAACGAAAAAAATATATATTTCATTTTTCTATACATTTCATATGCTACATGGGAGTTTACTATGAAACCGACCGGAGAGACATACCATTGCCTATCGAAAACGAAAAAATTATGTATTCCATTTTTCTATACATTTCATATGCTACATGGAAGTTTACTATGAAACCGACCGGAGAGACACACCATTGCCTATCGAAAATGAAAAAAAAATATTTTTAATTTTTCTATACATTTCATATGCTACATGGGAGTTTACTATGAAACCGACCGGCAAGACATACCATTGCCTATCGAAAATGAAAAAAAAAATATTTTTAATTTTTCTATACAATTCATATGCTACATGGGAGTTTACTATGAAACCGACCGGAGAGACACACCATTGCATATCGAAAACGAAAAAAAAAAAATTCTTCATTTTTCTATACATTTCATATGCTACATGGGAGCTTACTATGAAACCGACCGGAGAGACACACCATTGCCTATCGAAAACGAAAAAAATATATATTTCATTTTTCTATACATTTCATATGCTACATGGGAGTTTACTATGAAACCGACCGGAGAGACATACCATTGCCTATCGAAAATGAAAAAAATATATTTTTCATTTTTCTATGCATTTCATATGCTACATGGGAGTTTACTATGAAACCGACCGGAGAGACACACCATTGCCTATCGAAAACGAAAAAAAAAAATTTCTTCATTTTTCTATACATTTCATATGCTACATGGGAGTTTACTATGAAACCGACCGGAGAGACACACCATTGCCTATCGAAAACGAAAAAAAAGAATTTCTTCATTTTTCTATCCATTTCATATGCTACATGGGAGTTTACTATGAAACCGACCGGAGAGACACACCATTGCTTATCGAAAACGAAAAAATTATGTATTCCATTTTTCTATACATTTCATATGCTACATGGGAGTTTACTATGAAACCGACCGGAGAGACACACCATTGCCTATCGAAAACGAAAAAAATATATATTTCATTTTTCTATACATTCCATATGCTACATGGGAGTTTACTATGAAACCGACCGGAGAGACGTACCATTGCCTATCGAAAATGAAAAAAATATATTTTTCATTTTTCTATACATTTCATATGCTACATGGGAGTTTACTATGAAACCGACCGGAGAGACACACCAATGCCTATCGAAAACGAAAAAAATATATATTTCATTTTTCTATACATTCCATATGCTACATGGGAGTTTACTATGAAACCGACCGGAGAGACACACCATTGCCTATCGAAAACGCAAAAAAAATAAATTTCTTTTTTTTTATACATTTCATACGCTACATGGGAGTTTACTATGAAACCGACCGGAGAGACGTACCATTGCCTATCGAAAATGAAAAAAATATATTTTTCATTTTTCTATACATTTCATATGCTACATGGGAGTTTACTATGAAACCGACCGGAGAGACACACCATTGCCTATCGAAAACGAAAAAAAAAAATTCTTCATTTTTCTATACATTTCATATGCTACATGGGAGTTTATTATGAAACCGACCGGTGAGACACACCATTGCCTATCGAAAACGAAAAAAAAAAATTTCTTCATTATTCTATACATTTCATATGGGAGCTTACTATGAAACCGACCGGAGAGACAC
Source organism: Obolodiplosis robiniae (assembly GCA_028476595.1). Lineage (NCBI taxonomy): Eukaryota > Metazoa > Arthropoda > Insecta > Diptera > Cecidomyiidae > Obolodiplosis > Obolodiplosis robiniae. The sequence goes on along the minus strand of CM052015.1, from coordinate 31,738,062 downwards.
ACCATTGCCTATCGAAAACGAAAAAATTATGTATTCCATTTTTCTATACATTTCATATGCTACATGGGAGTTTACTATGAAACCGACCGGAGAGACATACCATTGCCTATCGAAAACGCAAAAAAAAAATTTCTTCATTTTTCTATACATTTCATATGCTACATGGGAGTTTACTATGAAACCGACCGGAGAGACACACCATTGCCTATCGAAAACGAAAAAATTATGTATTCCATTTTTCTATACATTTCATATGCTACATGGGAGTTTACTATGAAACCGATCGGAGAGACATACCATTGCCTATCGAAAACGAAAAAAATATATTTTTCATTTTTCTATACATTTCATATGCTACATGGGAGTTTACTATGAAACCGACCGGAGAGACATACCATTGCCTATCGAAAACGAAAAAAAAAATTTCTTCATTTTTCTATACATTTCATATGCTACATGGGAGTTTACTATGAAACCGACCGGAGAGACATACCATTGCCTATCGAAAACGCAAAAAAAAAATTTCTTCATTTTTCTATACATTTCATATGCTACATGGGAGTTTACTATGAAACCGACCGGAGAGACACACCATTGCCTATCGAAAACGGAAAAAATATATATTTCATTTTTCTATACATTTCATATGCTACATGGGAGTTTACTATGAAACCGACCGGAGAGACATACCATTGCCTATCGAAAACGCAAAAAAAAAATTTCTTCATTTTTCTATACATTTCATATGCTACATGGGAGTTTACTATGAAACCGACCGGAGAGACACACCATTGCCTATCGAAAACGGAAAAAATATATATTTCATTTTTCTATACATTTCATATGCTACATGGGAGTTTACTATGAAACCGACAGGAGAGACATACCATTGCCTATCGAAAATGAAAAAAAAAATATTTTTCATTTTTCTATACATTTCATATGCTACATGGGAGTTTACTATGAAACCGACCGGAGAGACACACCATTGCCTATCGAAAACGAAAAAAAAAATATTTTTCACTTTTCTATGAAGTTATATCTACATGGGAGTTTACTATGAAACCGACCGGAGAGACATACCATTGCCTATCGAAAATGAAAAAAAATATATTTTTCATTTTTCTGTACATTTCATATGCTACATGGGAGTTTACTATGAAACCGACCGGAGAGACATACCATTGCCTATCGAAAACGCAAAAAAAAAATTTCTTCATTTTTCTATACATTTCATATGCTACATGGGAGTTTACTATGAAACCGACCGGAGAGACACACCATTGCCTATCGAAAACGAAAAAATTATGTATTCCATTTTTCTATACATTTCATATGCTACATGGGAGTTTACTATGAAACCGACCGGAGAGACATACCATTGCCTATCGAAAACGCAAAAAAAAAATTTCTTCATTTTTCTATACATTTCATATGCTACATGGGAGTTTACTATGAAACCGACCGGAGAGACACACCATTGCCTATCGAAAACGAAAAAATTATGTATTCCATTTTTCTATACATTTCATATGCTACATGGGAGTTTACTATGAAACCGACCGGAGAGACATACCATTGCCTATCGAAAACGCAAAAAAAAAATTTCTTCATTTTTCTATACATTTCATATGCTACATGGGAGTTTACTATGAAACCGACCGGAGAGACACACCATTGCCTATCGAAAACGAAAAAATTATGTATTCCATTTTTCTATACATTTCATATGCTACATGGGAGTTTACTATGAAACCGACCGGAGAGACACACCATTGCCTATCGAAAATGAAAAAAAAAATATTTTTCATTTTTCTGTACATTTCATATGCTACATGGGAGTTTACTATGAAACCGACCGGAGAGACATACCATTGCCTATCGAAAACGAAAAAAAAAATTTCTTCATTTTTCTATACATTTCATATGCTACATGGGAGTTTACTATGAAACCGACCGGAGAGACACACCATTGCCTATCGAAAACGGAAAAAATATATATTTCATTTTTCTATACATTTCATATGCTACATGGGAGTTTACTATGAAACCGACAGGAGAGACATACCATTGCCTATCGAAAATGAAAAAAAAAATATTTTTCATTTTTCTATACATTTCATATGCTACATGGGAGTTTACTATGAAACCGACCGGAGAGACACACCATTGCCTATCGAAAACGAAAAAAAAAATATTTTTCACTTTTCTATGAAGTTATATCTACATGGGAGTTTACTATGAAACCGACCGGAGAGACATACCATTGCCTATCGAAAATGAAAAAAAAAATATTTTTCATTTTTCTGTACATTTCATATGCTACATGGGAGTTTACTATGAAACCGACCGGAGAGACATACCATTGCCTATCGAAAACGAAAAAAAAAATTTCTTCATTTTTCTATACATTTCATATGCTACATGGGAGTTTACTATGAAACCGACCGGAGAGACACACCATTGCCTATCGAAAACGGAAAAAATATATATTTCATTTTTCTATACATTTCATATGCTACATGGGAGTTTACTATGAAACCGACCGGAGAGACATACCATTGCCTATCGAAAACGCAAAAAAAAAATTTCTTCATTTTTCTATACATTTCATATGCTACATGGGAGTTTACTATGAAACCGACCGGAGAGACACACCATTGCCTATCGAAAACGGAAAAATATATATTTCATTTTTCTATACATTTCATATGCTACATGGGAGTTTACTATGAAACCGACAGGAGAGACATACCATTGCCTATCGAAAATGAAAAAAAAAATATTTTTCATTTTTCTATACATTTCATATGCTACATGGGAGTTTACTATGAAACCGACAGGAGAGACACACCATTGCCTATCGAAAACGAAAAAATTATGTATTCCATTTTTCTATACATTTCATATGCTACATGGGAGTTTACTATGAAACCGACCGGAGAGACACACCATTGCCTATCGAAAATGAAAAAAAAAATATTTTTCATTTTTCTGTACATTTCATATGCTACATGGGAGTTTACTATGAAACCGACCGGAGAGACATACCATTGCCTATCGAAAACGAAAAAAAAAATTTCTTCATTTTTCTATACATTTCATATGCTACATGGGAGTTTACTATGAAACCGACCGGAGAGACACACCATTGCCTATCGAAAACGGAAAAAATATATATTTCATTTTTCTATACATTTCATATGCTACATGGGAGTTTACTATGAAACCGACAGGAGAGACATACCATTGCCTATCGAAAATGAAAAAAAAAATATTTTTCATTTTTCTATACATTTCATATGCTACATGGGAGTTTACTATGAAACCGACCGGAGAGACACACCATTGCCTATCGAAAACGAAAAAAAAAATATTTTTCACTTTTCTATGAAGTTATATCTACATGGGAGTTTACTATGAAACCGACCGGAGAGACATACCATTGCCTATCGAAAATGAAAAAAAAAATATTTTTCATTTTTCTGTACATTTCATATGCTACATGGGAGTTTACTATGAAACCGACCGGAGAGACATACCATTGCCTATCGAAAACGAAAAAAAAAATTTCTTCATTTTTCTATACATTTCATATGCTACATGGGAGTTTACTATGAAACCGACCGGAGAGACACACCATTGCCTATCGAAAACGGAAAAAATATATATTTCATTTTTCTATACATTTCATATGCTACATGGGAGTTTACTATGAAACCGACCGGAGAGACATACCATTGCCTATCGAAAACGCAAAAAAAAAATTTCTTCATTTTTCTATACATTTCATATGCTACATGGGAGTTTACTATGAAACCGACCGGAGAGACACACCATTGCCTATCGAAAACGGAAAAAATATATATTTCATTTTTCTATACATTTCATATGCTACATGGGAGTTTACTATGAAACCGACAGGAGAGACATACCATTGCCTATCGAAAATGAAAAAAAAAATATTTTTCATTTTTCTATACATTTCATATGCTACATGGGAGTTTACTATGAAACCGACAGGAGAGACACACCATTGCCTATCGAAAACGAAAAAAAAAATATTTTTCACTTTTCTATGAAGTTATATCTACATGGGAGTTTACTATGAAACCGACCGGAGAGACATACCATTGCCTATCGAAAATGAAAAAAAAAATATTTTTCATTTTTCTGTACATTTCATATGCTACATGGGAGTTTACTATGAAACCGACCGGAGAGACATACCATTGCCTATCGAAAACGCAAAAAAAAAAATTTCTTCATTTTTCTATCCATTTCATATGCTACATGGGAGTTTACTATGAAACCGACCGGAGAGACACACCATTGCCTATCGAAAACGAAAAAAAAAATATTTTCCATTTTTCTATACATTTCATATGCTACATGGGAGTTTACTATGAAACCGACCGGAGAGACATACCATTGCCTATCGAAAACGAAAAAAATATATATTTCATTTTTCTATACATTTCATATGCTACATGGGAGTTTACTATGAAACCGACCGGAGAGACATACCATTGCCTATCGAAAACGCAAAAAAAAAAATTTCTTCATTTTTCTATACATTTCATTTGCTACATGGGAGTTTACTATGAAACCGACCGGGGAGACACACCATTGCCTATCGAAAATGAAAAAAAAAATATTTTTCATTTTTCTGTACATTTCATATGCTACATGGGAGTTTACTATGAAACCGACCGGAGAGACATACCATTGCCTATCGAAAACGAAAAAAAAAATTCTTCATTTTTCTATACATTTCATATGGTACATGGGAGTTTACTATGAAACCGACCGGAGAGACACACCATTGCCTATCGAAAACGAAAAAAAAAATATTTTCCATTTTTCTATACATTTCATATGGTACATGGGAGTTTACTATGAAACCGACCGGAGAGACATACCATTGCCTATCGAAAACGCAAAAAAAAAAATTTCTTCATTTTTCTATACATTTCATTTGCTACATGGGAGTTTACTATGAAACCGACCGGGGAGACACACCATTGCCTATCGAAAACGAAAAAAATATATATTTCATTTTTCTATACATTTCATATGCTACATGGGAGTTTACTATGAAACCGACCGGAGAGACATACCATTGCCTATCGAAAACGCAAAAAAAAAAATTTCTTCATTTTTCTATCCATTTCATATGCTACATGGGAGTTTACTATGAAACCGACCGGAGAGACACACCATTGCCTATCGAAAACGAAAAAAAAAATATTTTCCATTTTTCTATACATTTCATATGCTACATGGGAGTTTACTATGAAACCGACCGGAGAGACATACCATTGCCTATCGAAAACGAAAAAAATATATATTTCATTTTTCTATACATTTCATATGCTACATGGGAGTTTACTATGAAACCGACCGGAGAGACATACCATTGCCTATCGAAAACGCAAAAAAAAAAATTTCTTCATTTTTCTATACATTTCATTTGCTACATGGGAGTTTACTATGAAACCGACCGGGGAGACACACCATTGCCTATCGAAAACGAAAAAAAAAATTCTTCATTTTTCTATACATTTCATATGGTACATGGGAGTTTACTATGAAACCGACCGGAGAGACACACCATTGCCTATCGAAAACGAAAAAAAAAAATTTCTTCATTTTTCTATACATTTCATATGCTACATGGGAGTTTACTATGAAACCGACCGGAGAGACACACCATTGCCTATCGAAAATGAAAAAAAAAATATTTTTCATTTTTCTGTACATTTCATATGCTACATGGGAGTTTACTATGAAACCGACCGGAGAGACATACCATTGCCTATCGAAAACGAAAAAAAAAATTTCTTCATTTTTCTATACATTTCATATGCTACATGGGAGTTTACTATGAAACCGACCGGAGAGACACACCATTGCCTATCGAAAACGGAAAAAATATATATTTCATTTTTCTATACATTTCATATGCTACATGGGAGTTTACTATGAAACCGACCGGAGAGACATACCATTGCCTATCGAAAACGAAAAAAATATATATTTCATTTTTCTATACATTTCATATGCTACATGGGAGTTTACTATGAAACCGACCGGAGAGACATACCATTGCCTATCGAAAACGCAAAAAAAAAAATTTCTTCATTTTTCTATACATTTCATTTGCTACATGGGAGTTTACTATGAAACCGACCGGGGAGACACACCATTGCCTATCGAAAACGAAAAAAAAAAATTCTTCATTTTTCTATCCATTTCATATGCTACATGGGAGTTTACTATGAAACCGACCGGAGAGACACACCATTGCCTATCGAAAACAAAAAAAAAAATATTTTCCATTTTTCTATACATTTCATATGCTACATGGGAGTTTACTATGAAACCGACCGGAGAGACATACCATTGCCTATCGAAAACGAAAAAAATATATATTTCATTTTTCTATACATTTCATATGCTACATGGGAGTTTACTATGAAACCGACCGGAGAGACATACCATTGCCTATCGAAAACGCAAAAAAAAAAATTTCTTCATTTTTCTATACATTTCATTTGCTACATGGGAGTTTACTATGAAACCGACCGGGGAGACACACCATTGCCTATCGAAAACGAAAAAAAAAAATTCTTCATTTTTCTATACATTTCATATGGTACATGGGAGTTTACTATGAAACCGACCGGAGAGACACACCATTGCCTATCGAAAACGAAAAAAAAAATATTTTCCATTTTTCTATACATTTCATATGCTACATGGGAGTTTACTATGAAACCGACCGGAGAGACATACCATTGCCTATCGAAAACGCAAAAAAAAAAATTTCTTCATTTTTCTATCCATTTCATATGCTACATGGGAGTTTACTATGAAACCGACCGGAGAGACACACCATTGCCTATCGAAAACGAAAAAAAAAATATTTTCCATTTTTCTATACATTTCATATGCTACATGGGAGTTTACTATGAAACCGACCGGAGAGACATACCATTGCCTATCGAAAACGAAAAAAATATATATTTCATTTTTCTATACATTTCATATGCTACATGGGAGTTTACTATGAAACCGACCGGAGAGACATACCATTGCCTATCGAAAACGCAAAAAAAAAAATTTCTTCATTTTTCTATACATTTCATTTGCTACATGGGAGTTTACTATGAAACCGACCGGGGAGACACACCATTGCCTATCGAAAACGAAAAAAAAAATTCTTCATTTTTCTATACATTTCATATGGTACATGGGAGTTTACTATGAAACCGACCGGAGAGACACACCATTGCCTATCGAAAACGGAAAAAATATATATTTCATTTTTCTATACATTTCATATGGTACATGGGAGTTTACTATGAAACCGACCGGAGAGACACACCATTGCCTATCGAAAACGAAAAAAAAAATATTTTCCATTTTTCTATACATTTCATATGCTACATGGGAGTTTACTATGAAACCGACCGGAGAGACATACCATTGCCTATCGAAAACGCAAAAAAAAAAATTTCTTCATTTTTCTATCCATTTCATATGCTACATGGGAGTTTACTATGAAACCGACCGGAGAGACACACCATTGCCTATCGAAAACGAAAAAAAAAATATTTTCCATTTTTCTATACATTTCATATGCTACATGGGAGTTTACTATGAAACCGACCGGAGAGACATACCATTGCCTATCGAAAACGAAAAAAATATATATTTCATTTTTCTATACATTTCATATGCTACATGGGAGTTTACTATGAAACCGACCGGAGAGACATACCATTGCCTATCGAAAACGCAAAAAAAAAAATTTCTTCATTTTTCTATACATTTCATTTGCTACATGGGAGTTTACTATGAAACCGACCGGAGAGACATACCATTGCCTATCGAAAACGCAAAAAAAAAAATTTCTTCATTTTTCTATACATTTCATTTGCTACATGGGAGTTTACTATGAAACCGACCGGAGAGACACACCATTGCCTATCGAAAACGAAAAAAAAAATATTTTCCATTTTTCTATACATTTCATATGCTACATGGGAGTTTACTATGAAACCGACCGGAGAGACATACCATTGCCTATCGAAAACGCAAAAAAAAAAATTTCTTCATTTTTCTATACATTTCATTTGCTACATGGGAGTTTACTATGAAACCGACCGGAGAGACACACCATTGCCTATCGAAAACGAAAAAAAAAATATTTTCCATTTTTCTATACATTTCATATGCTACATGGGAGTTTACTATGAAACCGACCGGAGAGACATACCATTGCCTATCGAAAACGCAAAAAAAAAAATTTCTTCATTTTTCTATCCATTTCATATGCTACATGGGAGTTTACTATGAAACCGACCGGAGAGACACACCATTGCCTATCGAAAACGAAAAAAAAAATATTTTCCATTTTTCTATACATTTCATATGCTACATGGGAGTTTACTATGAAACCGACCGGAGAGACATACCATTGCCTATCGAAAACGAAAAAAATATATATTTCATTTTTCTATACATTTCATATGCTACATGGGAGTTTACTATGAAACCGACCGGAGAGACATACCATTGCCTATCGAAAACGCAAAAAAAAAAATTTCTTCATTTTTCTATACATTTCATTTGCTACATGGGAGTTTACTATGAAACCGACCGGGGAGACACACCATTGCCTATCGAAAACGAAAAAAAAAATTCTTCATTTTTCTATACATTTCATTTGCTACATGGGAGTTTACTATGAAACCGACCGGGGAGACACACCATTGCCTATCGAAAACGAAAAAAAAAAATTCTTCATTTTTCTATACATTTCATATGGTACATGGGAGTTTACTATGAAACCGACCGGAGAGACACACCATTGCCTATCGAAAACGAAAAAAAAAATATTTTCCATTTTTCTATACATTTCATATGCTACATGGGAGTTTACTATGAAACCGACCGGAGAGACATACCATTGCCTATCGAAAACGCAAAAAAAAAAATTTCTTCATTTTTCTATCCATTTCATATGCTACATGGGAGTTTACTATGAAACCGACCGGAGAGACACACCATTGCCTATCGAAAACGAAAAAAAAAATATTTTCCATTTTTCTATACATTTCATATGCTACATGGGAGTTTACTATGAAACCGACCGGAGAGACATACCATTGCCTATCGAAAACGAAAAAAATATATATTTCATTTTTCTATACATTTCATATGCTACATGGGAGTTTACTATGAAACCGACCGGAGAGACATACCATTGCCTATCGCAAATGAAAAAAAAAATATTTTTCATTTTTCTATACATTTCATATGCTACATGGGAGTTTACTATGAAACCGACCGGAGAGACATACCATTGCCTATCGAAAATGAAAAAAAAAATATTTTTCATTTTTCTATACATTTCATATGCTACATGGGAGTTTACTATGAAACCGACCGGAGAGACATACCATTGCCTATCGAAAACGCAAAAAAAAAAATTTCTTCATTTTTCTATACATTTCATTTGCTACACGGGAGTTTACTATGAAACCGACCGGGGAGACACACCATTGCCTATCGAAAACGAAAAAAAAAAATTCTTCATTTTTCTATACATTTCATATGGTACATGGGAGTTTACTATGAAACCGACCGGAGAGACACACCATTGCCTATCGAAAACGAAAAAAAAAATATTTTTCACTTCTCTATACATGTCATATGCTACATGGGAGTTTACTATGAAACCGACCGGAGAGACATACCATTGCCTATCGCAAATGAAAAAAAAAATATTTTTCATTTTTCTATACATTTCATATGCTACATGGGAGTTTACTATGAAACCGACCGGAGAGACACACCATTGCCTATCGAAAACGAAAAAAAAAATATTTTTCACTTTTCTATACATTTCATATGCTACATGGGAGTTTACTATGAAACCGACCGGAGAGACATACCATTGCCTATCGAAAACGAAAAAAATATATATTTCATTTTTCTATACATTTCATATGCTACATGGGAGTTTACTATGAAACCGACCGGAGAGACACACCATTGCCTATCGAAAACGAAAAAAAAAATATTTTTCACTTTTCTATACATGTCATATGCTACATGGGAGTTTACTATGAAACCGACCGGAGAGACATACCATTGCCTATCGAAAATGAAAAAAAAAATATTTTTCATTTTTCTATACATTTCATATGCTACATGGGAGTTTACTATGAAACCGACCGGAGAGACACACCATTGCCCATCGAAAACGATTTTTTTTTTTTTTTTTTTCTCATTTTTCTATACATTTCATATGCTACATGGGAGTTTACTATGAAACCGACCGGAGAGACACACCATTGCCTATCGAAAACGCAAAAAAAAAATTTCTTCATTTTTCTATACATTTCATATGCTACATGGGAGTTTACTATGAAACCGACCGGAGAGACACACCATTGCCTATCGAAAACGAAAAAAATATATAAATCATTTTTCTATACATTTCATATGCTACATGGGAGTTTACTATGAAACCGACCGGAGAGACACACCATTGCCTATCGAAAACGAAAAAATTAAATATTTCATTTTTCTATACATTTCATATGCTACATGGGAGTTTACTATGAAACCGACCGGAGAGACACACCATTGCCTATCGAAAACGAGAGATAAAATATTTTTCACTTTTCTATACATTTCTTATGCTACATGGGAGTTTACTATGAAACCGACCGGAGAGACACACCATTGCCTATCGAAAATGAAAAAAAAAATATTTTTCACTTTTCTATACATTTCTTATGCTACATGGGAGTTTACTATGAAACCGACCGGAGAGACACACCATTGCCTATCGAAAACGCAAAAAAAAAATTTCTTCATTTTTCTATACATTTCATATGCTACATGGGAGTTTACTATGAAACCGACCGGAGAGACACACTATTGCCTATCGAAAACGAAAAAAAAAATATTTTTCACTTTTCTATACATTTCATATGCTACATGGGAGTTTACTATGAAACCGACCGGAGAGACACACCATTGCCTATCGAAAACGAAAGATAAAATATTTTTCACTTTTCTATACATTTCTTATGCTACATGGGAGTTTACTATGAAACCGACCGGAGAGACACACCATTGCCTATCGAAAACGAAAGATAAAATATTTTTCACTTTTCTATACATTTCTTATGCTACATGGGAGTTTACTATGAAACCGACCGGAGAGACACACCATTGCCTATCGAAAACGAAAAAAATATATATATCATTTTTCTATACATTTCATATGCTACATGGGAGTTTACTATGAAACCGACCGGAGAGACACACCATTGCCTATCGAAAACGAAAAAAATAAATATTTCATTTTTCTATACATTTCATATGCTACATGGGAGTTTACTATGAAACCGACCGGAGAGACACACCATTGCCTATCGAAAACGAAAGATAAAATATTTTTCACTTTTCTATACATTTCTTATGCTACATGGGAGTTTACTATGAAACCGACCGGAGAGACACACCATTGCCTATCGAAAACGAAAAAAATATATATATCATTTTTCTATACATTTCATATGCTACATGGGAGTTTACTATGAAACCGACCGGAGAGACACACCATTGCCTATCGAAAACGAAAAAAATAAATATTTCATTTTTCTATACATTTCATATGCTACATGGGAGTTTACTATGAAACCGACCGGAGAGACATACCATTGCCTATCGAAAACGAAAAAAATATATATTTCATTTTTCTATACATTTCATATGCTACATGGGAGTTTACTATGAAACCGACCGGAGAGACACACCATTGCCTATCGAAAACGAAAAAAAAAATATTTTTCACTTTTCTATACATGTCATATGCTACATGGGAGTTTACTATGAAACCGACCGGAGAGACATACCATTGCCTATCGAAAACGAAAAAAAAAAAATATTTTTCATTTTTCTATACATTTCATATGCTACATGGGAGTTTACTATGAAACCGACCGGAGAGACACACCATTGCCTATCGAAAACGAAAAAATTATGTATTCCATTTTTCTATGCATTTCATATGCTACATGGGAGTTTACTATGAAACCGACCGGAGAGACACACCATTGCCTATCGAAAACGAAAAAAAAAAATTTCTTCATTTTTCTATACATTTCATATGCTACATGGGAGTTTACTATGAAACCGACCGGAGAGACACACCATTGCCTATCGAAAATGAAAAAAAAAATATTTTTCATTTTTCTATACATTTCATATGCTACATGGGAGTTTACTATGAAACCGACCGGAGAGACATACCATTGCCTATCGAAAATGAAAAAAAAAATATTTTTCATTTTTCTGTACATTTCATATGCTACATGGGAGTTTACTATGAAACCGACCGGAGAGACATACCATTGCCTATCGAAAACGAAAAAAAAAATTTCTTCATTTTTCTATACATTTCATATGCTACATGGGAGTTTACTATGAAACCGACCGGAGAGACACACCATTGCCTATCGAAAACGGAAAAAATATATATTTCATTTTTCTATACATTTCATATGCTACATGGGAGTTTACTATGAAACCGACCGGAGAGACATACCATTGCCTATCGAAAACGCAAAAAAAAAATTTCTTCATTTTTCTATACATTTCATATGCTACATGGGAGTTTACTATGAAACCGACCGGAGAGACACACCATTGCCTATCGAAAACGGAAAAAATATATATTTCATTTTTCTATACATTTCATATGCTACATGGGAGTTTACTATGAAACCGACAGGAGAGACATACCATTGCCTATCGAAAATGAAAAAAAAAATATTTTTCATTTTTCTATACATTTCATATGCTACATGGGAGTTTACTATGAAACCGACAGGAGAGACACACCATTGCCTATCGAAAACGAAAAAAAAAATATTTTTCACTTTTCTATGAAGTTATATCTACATGGGAGTTTACTATGAAACCGACCGGAGAGACATACCATTGCCTATCGAAAATGAAAAAAAAATATTTTTCATTTTTCTGTACATTTCATATGCTACATGGGAGTTTACTATGAAACCGACCGGAGAGACATACCATTGCCTATCGAAAATAAAAAAAAAATATTTTTCATTTTTCTATACATTTCATATGCTACATGGGAGTTTACTATGAAACCGATCGGAGAGACATACCATTGCCTATCGAAAACGAAAAAAATATATTTTTCATTTTTCTATACATTTCATACGCTACATGGGAGTTTACTATGAAACCGACCGGAGAGACATACCATTGCCTATCGAAAACGAAAAAAATATATTTTTCATTTTTCTATACATTTCATACGCTACATGGGAGTTTACTATGAAACCGACCGGAGAGACATACCATTGCCTATCGAAAACGCAAAAAAAAAAATTTCTTCATTTTTCTATCCATTTCATATGCTACATGGGAGTTTACTATGAAACCGACCGGAGAGACACACCATTGCCTATCGAAAACGAAAAAAAAAATATTTTCCATTTTTCTATACATTTCATATGCTACATGGGAGTTTACTATGAAACCGACCGGAGAGACATACCATTGCCTATCGAAAACGAAAAAAATATATATTTCATTTTTCTATACATTTCATATGCTACATGGGAGTTTACTATGAAACCGACCGGAGAGACATACCATTGCCTATCGAAAACGCAAAAAAAAAAATTTCTTCATTTTTCTATACATTTCATTTGCTACATGGGAGTTTACTATGAAACCGACCGGGGAGACACACCATTGCCTATCGAAAACGAAAAAAAAAAATTCTTCATTTTTCTATACATTTCATATGGTACATGGGAGTTTACTATGAAACCGACCGGAGAGACACACCATTGCCTATCGAAAACGAAAAAAAAAAATTTCTTCATTTTTCTATACATTTCATATGCTACATGGGAGTTTACTATGAAACCGACCGGAGAGACACACCATTGCCTATCGAAAACGAAAAAAAAAATATTTTTCACTTCTCTATACATGTCATATGCTACATGGGAGTTTACTATGAAACCGACCGGAGAGACATTTTTTTTTTTTTCTCATTTTTCTATACATTTCATATGCTACATGGGAGTTTACTATGAAACCGACCGGAGAGACACACCATTGCCTATCGAAAACGAATTTTTTTTTTTTTTTTTCTCATTTTTCTATACATTTCATATGCTACATGGGAGTTTACTATGAAACCGACCGGAGAGACACACCATTGCCTATCGAAAACGAAAAAATTATGTATTCCATTTTTCTATGCATTTCATATGCTACATGGGAGTTTACTATGAAACCGACCGGAGAGACACACCATTGCCTATCGAAAACGAAAAAAAAAATATTTTTCACTTCTCTATACATGTCATATGCTACATGGGAGTTTACTATGAAACCGACCGGAGAGACATACCATTGCCTATCGCAAATGAAAAAAAAAATATTTTTCATTTTTCTATACATTTCATATGCTACATGGGAGTTTACTATGAAACCGACCGGAGAGACACACCATTGCCTATCGAAAACGAAAAAAAAAATATTTTTCACTTTTCTATACATTTCATATGCTACATGGGAGTTTACTATGAAACCGACCGGAGAGACACACCATTGCCTATCGAAAACGAAAAAAAAAATATTTTTCACTTTTCTATACATTTCATATGCTACATGGGAGTTTACTATGAAACCGACCGGAGAGACATACCATTGCCTATCGAAAACGAAAAAAATATATTTTTCATTTTTCTATCCATTTCATATGCTACATGGGAGTTTACTATGAAACCGACCGGAGAGACACACCATTGCCTATCGAAAACGAAAAAAAAAATATTTTCCATTTTTCTATACATTTCATATGCTACATGGGAGTTTACTATGAAACCGACCGGAGAGACATACCATTGCCTATCGAAAACGAAAAAAATATATATTTCATTTTTCTATACATTTCATATGCTACATGGGAGTTTACTATGAAACCGACCGGAGAGACATACCATTGCCTATCGAAAACGCAAAAAAAAAAATTTCTTCATTTTTCTATACATTTCATTTGCTACATGGGAGTTTACTATGAAACCGACCGGGGAGACACACCATTGCCTATCGAAAACGAAAAAAAAAAAATTCTTCATTTTTCTATACATTTCATATGGTACATGGGAGTTTACTATGAAACCGACCGGAGAGACACACCATTGCCTATCGAAAACGAAAAAAAAAAATTTCTTCATTTTTCTATCCATTTCATATGCTACATGGGAGTTTACTATGAAACCGACCGGAGAGACACACCATTGCCTATCGAAAACGAAAAAAATAAATATTTCATTTTTCTATACATTTCATATGCTACATGGGAGTTTACTATGAAACCGACCGGAGAGACACACCATTGCCTATCGAAAACGAAAGATAAAATATTTTTCACTTTTCTATACATTTCTTTTGCTACATGGGAGTTTACTATGAAACCGACCGGAGAGACACACCATTGCCTATCGAAAATGAAAAAAAAAATATTTTTCACTTTTCTATACATTTCTTATGCTACATGGGAGTTTACTATGAAACCGACCGGAGAGACACACCATTGCCTATCGAAAACGAAAAAAATATATATTTCATTTTTCTATACATTTCATATGCTACATGGGAGTTTACTATGAAACCGACCGGAGAGACACACCATTGCCTATCGAAAACGAAAAAAATAAATATTTCATTTTTCTATACATTTCATATGCTACATGGGAGTTTACTATGAAACCGACCGGAGAGACATACCATTGCCTATCGAAAACGAAAAAAATATATATTTCATTTTTCTATACATTTCATATGCTACATGGGAGTTTACTATGAAACCGACCGGAGAGACACACCATTGCCTATCGAAAACGAAAAAAATAAATATTTCATTTTTCTATACATTTCATATGCTACATGGGAGTTTACTATGAAACCGACCGGAGAGACACACCATTGCCTATCGAAAACGAAAAAAAAAATATTTTTCACTTTTCTATACATGTCATATGCTACATGGGAGTTTACTATGAAACCGACCGGAGAGACATACCATTGCCTATCGAAAATGAAAAAAAAAATATTTTTCATTTTTCTATACATTTCATATGCTACATGGGAGTTTACTATGAAACCGACCGGAGAGACACACCATTGCCTATCGAAAACGAAAAAATTATGTATTCCATTTTTCTATGCATTTCATATGCTACATGGGAGTTTACTATGAAACCGACCGGAGAGACACACCATTGCCTATCGAAAACGAAAAAAATAAATATTTCATTTTTCTATACATTTCATATGCTACATGGGAGTTTACTATGAAACCGACCGGAGAGACACACCATTGCCTATCGAAAACGAAAAAAATAAATATTTCATTTTTCTATACATTTCATATGCTACATGGGAGTTTACTATGAAACCGACCGGAGAGACACACCATTGCCTATCGAAAACGAAAAAAAAAATATTTTTCACTTTTCTATACATGTCATATGCTACATGGGAGTTTACTATGAAACCGACCGGAGAGACATACCATTGCCTATCGAAAATGAAAAAAAAAATATTTTTCATTTTTCTATACATTTCATATGCTACATGGGAGTTTACTATGAAACCGACCGGAGAGACACACCATTGCCTATCGAAAACGAAAAAATTATGTATTCCATTTTTCTATGCATTTCATATGCTACATGGGAGTTTACTATGAAACCGACCGGAGAGACACACCATTGCCTATCGAAAACGAAAAAAAAAAATTTCTTCATTTTTCTATACATTTCATATGCTACATGGGAGTTTACTATGAAACCGACCGGAGAGACACACCATTGCCTATCGAAAATGAAAAAAAAAATATTTTTCATTTTTCTATACATTTCATATGCTACATGGGAGTTTACTATGAAACCGACCGGAGAGACATACCATTGCCTATCGAAAATGAAAAAAAAAATATTTTTCACTTTTCTATACATGTCATATGCTACATGGGAGTTTACTATGAAACCGACCGGAGAGACACACCATTGCCTATCGAAAATGAAAAAAAAAATATTTTTCATTTTTCTATACATGTCATATGCTACATGGGAGTTTACTATGAAACCGACCGGAGAGACATACCATTGCCTATCGAAAATGAAAAAAAAAATATTTTTCATTTTTCTATACATTTCATATGCTACATGGGAGTTTACTATGAAACCGACCGGAGAGACACACCATTGCCTATCGAAAACGAAAAAATTATGTATTCCATTTTTCTATGCATTTCATATGCTACATGGGAGTTTACTATGAAACCGACCGGAGAGACACACCATTGCCTATCGAAAACGAAAAAAAAAAATTTCTTCATTTTTCTATACATTTCATATGCTACATGGGAGTTTACTATGAAACCGACCGGAGAGACACACCATTGCCTATCGAAAATGAAAAAAAAAATATTTTTCATTTTTCTATACATTTCATATGCTACATGGGAGTTTACTATGAAACCGACCGGAGAGACATACCATTGCCTATCGAAAATGAAAAAAAAAATATTTTTCATTTTTCTGTACATTTCATATGCTACATGGGAGTTTACTATGAAACCGACCGGAGAGACATACCATTGCCTATCGAAAACGAAAAAAAAAATTTCTTCATTTTTCTATACATTTCATATGCTACATGGGAGTTTACTATGAAACCGACCGGAGAGACACACCATTGCCTATCGAAAACGGAAAAAATATATATTTCATTTTTCTATACATTTCATATGCTACATGGGAGTTTACTATGAAACCGACCGGAGAGACATACCATTGCCTATCGAAAACGCAAAAAAAAAATTTCTTCATTTTTCTATACATTTCATATGCTACATGGGAGTTTACTATGAAACCGACCGGAGAGACACACCATTGCCTATCGAAAACGGAAAAAATATATATTTCATTTTTCTATACATTTCATATGCTACATGGGAGTTTACTATGAAACCGACAGGAGAGACATACCATTGCCTATCGAAAATGAAAAAAAAAATATTTTTCATTTTTCTATACATTTCATATGCTACATGGGAGTTTACTATGAAACCGACAGGAGAGACACACCATTGCCTATCGAAAACGAAAAAAAAAATATTTTTCACTTTTCTATGAAGTTATATCTACATGGGAGTTTACTATGAAACCGACCGGAGAGACATACCATTGCCTATCGAAAATAAAAAAAAAATATTTTTCATTTTTCTATACATTTCATATGCTACATGGGAGTTTACTATGAAACCGATCGGAGAGACATACCATTGCCTATCGAAAACGAAAAAAATATATTTTTCATTTTTCTATACATTTCATACGCTACATGGGAGTTTACTATGAAACCGACCGGAGAGACATACCATTGCCTATCGAAAATAAAAAAAAAATATTTTTCATTTTTCTATACATTTCATATGCTACATGGGAGTTTACTATGAAACCGATCGGAGAGACATACCATTGCCTATCGAAAACGAAAAAAATATATTTTTCATTTTTCTATACATTTCATACGCTACATGGGAGTTTACTATGAAACCGACCGGAGAGACATACCATTGCCTATCGAAAACGCAAAAAAAAAAATTTCTTCATTTTTCTATCCATTTCATATGCTACATGGGAGTTTACTATGAAACCGACCGGAGAGACACACCATTGCCTATCGAAAATGAAAAAAAAAATATTTTTCATTTTTCTATACATTTCATATGCTACATGGGAGTTTACTATGAAACCGACCGGAGAGACATACCATTGCCTATCGAAAATGAAAAAAAAAATATTTTTCATTTTTCTGTACATTTCATATGCTACATGGGAGTTTACTATGAAACCGACCGGAGAGACATACCATTGCCTATCGAAAACGAAAAAAAAAATTTCTTCATTTTTCTATACATTTCATATGCTACATGGGAGTTTACTATGAAACCGACCGGAGAGACACACCGTTGCCTATCGAAAACGAAAAAAATATATATTTCATTTTTCTATATATTTCATATGCTACATGGGAGTTTACTATGAAACCGACCGGAGAGACACACCATTGCCTATCGAAAACGAAAAAAATATATATTTCATT